>CM046311.1:29562894-30762894 GCA_025267735.1 Mactra quadrangularis
CAAGAATGTTATTTTCGGATTGGTACAAAAGTACGAATCCGTAAGGGTACGAATGTCGTGAATCGAAATTTCGGGAAATCATTCTCTTTACTCCTTACACGTTTTGCTTTGATTTTGCGGCAAGGGCATCATTTTAGTTTTTATATAATTCCTAATTTCCTTGTAGTAAGCAATGAAGCTGCTTTTTGAAAGAAAGTGTTTCGAGATTATGAAACTGTCAACAGACGATGCATTATGACGATGACTATTTCTTTTTATAATCGCCTTTCCAGTGAAAAATCAACATTGAATATGCAACATAGAATGATATAACACTTACCTTGTATAGGGATTGAATGATTAAATCCAATATTCTGGTTTATACTTCACTAAATTTTAATTGTGAACACGAGCCTGTTTTCAAAATGATGCAATATTTCATGAGTGATTACGTCATTCAAGTTGTTGTTATCTACCGGAAAGTAGTATCGGTTACTTCCCTCACGAAAATTATCCGTAATTCTTCTGGTTTTTGAGGGCCCCAACAAGATTTGACAACATTATTTGATTAAAAGTGAATTATATCGTGAGCAAGAGCGCCCATTTTTGAGTCTACCGCATTTATATCCCATAATCCAATGCGCTCCTAGGACTGCCCAAGACAACTCCTAAAGTTAGGAGAGTTTTCGTCGTAGGATTTTATTTAGGAATTTTAAGGGTGTATCGGGATTTGAAATTGAAAAAAATCTATGAAGTGGGTGTGGTGACTAAACTATTAAAATATCCATTAATTCTAAAATAATTTTGATATATTTTGTAAGTGATGCATTAAATGTATAGATGTGATAGCGAAAATAAAAAAAAATCAACAAATAAGATATTTAGAAAGAAATGAAAACATTTAACCTCACCTTAGAATAGCATTCCGAACGTCAATCCAAACACATATTTAAAGTTCTTTTTTCATAAATCCAAATGTTGATATAGGTTGTCTATGTAACATGTTACAATGTCTTAGGGTAAATTACACAAAAAGTATTTCCCAAATGTAAATTTGATAATTCATCTCAACACAAACATTACCAAACATTACACGTTTTAAATAACAGTTTACACACAAGTTCCCAGTGCAATTTTTCTACTCATATTGTATGTTCTATCTGTGTAATAAGAAGGAAATATTTATCGGGTTCCTGTGTGAAATTGAAAATAAAATCATGTGTGAAGAGTGTTGTGATCAATTATCAAATTTACATTTTGGAAACACTTTTTGTGTGATTCACCCTAGGACATTGTAAAATGTTATATGGACATTCTATTACATCTTTTGGAACTATTAAAAAAGAACTTTAAATATGTGTTTGGACTGACGTTCGTAAGGCCATTTCAAGGTTAGGATAAATATTTTCGTTTCTTTCTAAATGTCTTATTTGTTGGGTTCTTTATATTTTCACGGTCTCATCTATACACTTAATGCATCACTTACAAAATAAATTAAAATTATTTAGAATTTATGGATATTTTGATATAATTAGTTACCCCACCCACTTGATAGATTTTTTTCAATTTCAACAAATGATAGATCCTAAATGAAACGCATTTAGCTTTTTTTCTTGATCCTAGGACAAAATTTTGTCCTATGATCGTTAATGAAACGCAGCCCAGATTCTTTTCTGCCTACTATAGCTTATTCGACTTCCACCGCAATAAAATATTGTACTAAGTCAGAGTTACTCGAATTTGATTTTACGTAATCCGAACTGTAATGCATGATTCTTTACTCGACGTTTCAATACGTTTCCCATCATATCAAAGAGATCGGTCGTGTTATTCACTGTCCCTGGACAAAGAATCAAGCACGTTCCATTCAATTGCTGAGCCAACTACAATACAGTCGTCGATGGTAGAAAACAGTACTATTCGTGTTTTTTTATTTATTGTATTCAATGTATGATGATGATAAAATGATTATCTGATTATTGCCAACTTTCATTCAATTTGTCATGGAAAACATGCTCGAATCAATATAAGATTTTAATCGGTGAAGACACAATGGTTCAAAGCCGAATGCCGTTCAGCTAAAAGTATTTTTTTTATCTTACAGAAATTTAAAACATAACCCTACTGAATACAATAAAAAATATTTTTGAAACAAGCCTGTTTTTTACTTAAATTATACGTAAAAACTAAGAATACCTTCCACTCGAAAGAAAAAAAACTGAACCTATGAAGGCATTTAAAACTTCAATCAAAAGAATCTGGATATATATTTAGTATGAAAACATTAAATCTCCAATGTTGGTCTTGACGATTCTGTCAAACATTTAGTAAATGTTTCAAATCTTAAAAGTTCGAATAACAACTATAAACGACAACTCAGAAATCAGTACAGCTTATATATATACATGATTTATAAAACAAAACTAACCATTCATTTACAAAAAGATCTTTAATAATATCTGATGGTGAACAAAAGGAAGTTAAATATCTACATGTGAAGTAACGAAATTATCTATTTAGTAAGAAACAAATAATTACAAAACCATCATAAAAAAACAATATTGTATTTTCGAACTGAAGGTTCCTTTGAACAGCCCTATGGTGCCTACTTGATTTACTACTTTATGTGGCATGTATGGACATTTTTTCACAAGCGTCAGACGCTTCGTAAAGTTGTTATTGTTGTCAGAAACTTCAACATTTAGAGACACATGCAATTCATCAATAAAACAATATCACAAGTATCACTGTACAAAGTGGTGTCACTAGAATCTGAGTCAAAGCTATCACTATGCTTTTTTTGTCAAATGTATCTGTGACAGAACGTCGGACTCAGTAGCTTATATATAATACTTATCTATGAATATTTTAGATGATTTGCTTATCTTCAGTTATAAGCTAGACATTCACGGACATTCAAGTTTGCATCTAGATGATTCCGTTAAAACATCAACTTTCACTTGAGTTAATGTCAAAACACCTCGGGACAATATCTACATCGTGCTCAGGGAGCCTGAAAAAATGAAAACTGTCGTCATATAAACTGTAACATGACGGGAAAAATCCGTGACATATTGGTATTTGCATTTTGGTTGATTCTTCAATAAAAAAAGACATCGATAAGAGCTAAAAAATCATCACTTGACAAATATTTCTTATCATACGATGCCGTATAATTGAATTTTGATCATAAATGTATGAAATCTTATTTTTCAATGATATCAGCTCATGGATTATAGCATATATTACGATTGCCGTTTAAACTTTGATTATTTCTATCTCATAAGACTTGAAACATTGTACACTGCAATGGAAATGTCACAATAAATAAAGGGTAAACTAGAATTGGCTTCTTATTGATAGGAAAATATGTAACTACCTTTTTCTGTCCGTTTATTTCTTCAGTGCTCGTAAAAAACCGTGACACTATCGACAGGCATCCGTGACATAAGCTCGACAGAAATCCACTCACGTTGTGACGGAGTTGGGCCCCCGTGGTAATACACCCATAATGAGTTTCCGAAAGTGTGTATTATGATTGAGTACAGCTGCTTATGCCGTATGATAAGTTTTAGTCAAGATATTTAAAAAAATGCCGCCAGTACAAATACAATTCATTCAGTCACCGTGAAATTATACAAGCTTTGACAGTTGAGAAAAAACGGACAATACACCATATCCTTGTCTGTGGCAATAGTTGTTATATTCGTTGTAATTGTAATAGTTCAATGCAAAGGACAAAATACAAAACATATGTAGACAAATCGTTTAGATACATATACGCACCGTGTATTTTCTTTTCAATAATATTTTACGTGTATAAAGCGAATTGTGATTGTAGAATCTACATACGTTCGTTTACATAATGTATTCGTTATGATCATTAGAACGAAAAAAAAGATAACTTTTTTCACAAAGTTGAAATCCATCAGTTATAACATCAACCCTTTGTTGTTGATAACATCAGAGATCAAATAATATGTTCCCAGAAATATATTCGAGTTGGTACCGTCAGAAAAGGCTGGTCAAGACTTCGTCCTAACTGCGTATAATGAGAGGTAAAAACGGACGAACCAAACAAAAATTCAGACACATGCCGTCACATCGTGTTAAGAAAAGTCTATAGCCCTATCTGCCGAAACTCCAGAAATAACAGAAAAAAATAAAGATATACTTATAGTTACCTTTATACTTCAGATTAAACTCCACCAATGACTGTACAAAAGAATAATTAAAAGAAGTCAGTCGTTAATATTGTTCATATTTATCAACCACACTGCTAGCTCAGTTGGTAGCATGCAAGTCTACTGATCAATGGGTCGTGGGCTCGATTCCAGGGCGGGGCATATTTTCGTGAGCTTGATTGAGCATGAAATTATTTCATCGGCCATCCCAATAGTCATACAATTTTTATTCAAAAATTACCACGCTAACTTATAAATTAAGCATATCTCAATTTGTTGAAATTTAAAACAAAAATCATCAAAAAAATACAGTTTAATACTGAACATTTGTCTTTACAATAGTTTGAACACAGTTAATATTGTTTTATTGGTGTATAGATGTTTAAGTTAAACGGCACAAAATCGTCACATTCCTAAATTGATTTCTATTTCAGTTCAGATATTACTTAGTATGTCATTTAATCTTCAGTATTTTAGTTAATTGTTAGTTTGCCTTATTCAGCCCTGTTTCAATGTGCACGAAAGTCTTTTTGTGCATTTATTATTTTGATTCATTCATAAGTTCTTACTAATCTTTGAGCACGTCTAGCGTTTATTAGTAATCGCTTCTCCATTAAGAAAAACAACAGGAACATTCGAAACAAATATATTTTTATGGTAGCCCGCCTGGCTAGCTCAGTAGGTAGCGCACAAGCCTACTGATCGAGGGATTGTATAGATTCTATTCCCGGGCGCTCTGCGAAATTTGAAAAAGAACGAACAGCACCTAACAATGAGTAAATTCGCCCAAGAAAATAGTGCTATAGAAAAATATCAATACTTTCAAACATAGATGTATTGGAAAAAAATAATTCATACAAATACTTCAAATTATGATATTTAATGTTTCTTTACATTAATCAAACATTATTCATACTGTGAACGGAGAATATGTATTTTGTACTATTGCGCAATATTATCTGTCACACGCTTGTATATAATATATACTATAGTCCGATTTTATTCGGTGAGCAGTGACGGGTTGGATGAGTCTAATCATAACCATGACGATAATACCAACCAGTAAATACTACACAGAAAATCAATAAAAACTGTAGTATGTCAAGTATATATCAATAATATAATGGTTCTAAGTCATTGTTTAAAATAGCGCAGTCAGTAACGAGACGGAAATATACGGCCAATGCTAAAATTTTACTGCAGTGGTTCGAACCTCACCGTCTCCAATTTTTTAATGTATTCTTAAATTCACGCATAGTTGTACGTATCACATATGATTTTGTTTAATTTAGTATTTGTTTTATTTCCTTGGTTATTTATTTTTATATCAAGCAATTTACATTGTACCTAATAATAATACATTTATAGTATACATTCGGCTTAAAATACGATGGCTAAATAGAAATCAGACTAGGATACTATGGAACGAATGCGCCAAAGTTACGTCCAACCCATTCCATTTTTTTCCTTATAAAATGCATTTACATTTTGTACAATTACTTCATTCCAATAAGACACGATCGAGACAGTTTAGCGTATGTCATCAAAGTAATAACTAAGCACAAACTCAGGCAAATATGCATATTCTATTTTATATACATTTTGCTTCGTGCTGCACAGTCGTACGTTTCCATGATGACAAAAAATAAAAAAATAATCAAAGAATAAACGATACAGGATTTGAAACCAGGGTAACAAAAGCAATGTCAATCAATCCAAGCGTCATACCGCCACGACCACTGAACCACTTAAATCAATGTCGAATAATTATACTAAATACAGTAATCAGTTGGTTGGTCAAACAAGCTGTGTTACCTTTTTGTAGGAGTGTTCCAAAAATCTATAAATACAAAAGTGCAGTCACGGCTCACCGGATAAAATCAGACTATACTTAGCAGACGATATTCACATCTGAAGTTTACTGTAAGAACGTAGAGCGATGGACAGGTGTAAATGAATGGCAGAATCAATGACAGTTCTAGATTTTCCATCATTATGTAAGCAGATCTGATTTATACAGAAGTATTGGAAGTATTTAATTGAAGGTTATTATTAAATGAATTCACTAATGTATTAGGTATGCAGCATTAGATATTTAATGCAATTGGAACAAAATACAGTCATTTATGATGTATGTACCATATTAAAAGCATTTATGCATGCTAACAAAAAGTAATCCTATTAACAACAACCTGCAAAATAATCAGAGCTATGTACCCTGTAACACAAGATCAAAATTATAAAGTCCAAGGAAGAAAGACTGACTTCGACATATTTTATCTTTAAATGTGCTTGATTAGTTGTATCACATCAATATGATAAATACATGACCAATATGACTTAAAGGTCTACATCTTCTCTTTTTGGGACCTCTTAGTGGTGTGGAGGAGAAAAATGTGCCCGTTATGTAGATGCTATTTGCGCCTGCTTGATGGGCATATGGCCAACACCAAAACTGCCCGTTTGTCGTGGGCAGCGTCCCGTTACCGGGAAAGGAGGTTCCTGGTAGTTGAAGGAGACCCAGGTATCTCCAGTCTTACCAACACATTACTTTGGACTCTGATTCAGGGTAGACGGGTGTCCAAGTGGGCCCGACACAATAAAAGCATCAGGAGGCTCAACAATTGCGGTTGCAAATTGTATCCCTCAACGACAAATTCAGTTACGAACTAATCTGCAAGCCGTAGCTGTCTAAGTAATTATATAACAGTGTGCTCCTCATATCTGCCTCCTATTTTATCTACATGTATTTCTGTAAATGCCCATAATCCAATATGGGAAAGTACATCTACGAATAGTAAAGGCAGCATTACAGAAAAGTTCATTGATAATGTACAACTATGCCTTTTGAATGACAAGTCATCAACTTACTTACATTAAGCCACTGGAAGCTTTTCTTGTATCGACCTAACATTATCACAATCACCAATATACTTGGATTTTACTTGGTCTTGTGCTAGACGAACAATATGACAGTGACCACTTTCCATTGTTGGTAACTTCAAACGACTCTATTCTGGTAAATAACTGCTCTTATTACTAATACTCTAAAGCGAACTGGAAACAATTTTACAAATTGTGTTCTGATAATTTAACAAGTCCGAATTTTTCCAACTCTACGGATAATGCTTATCTTTTTGTGTCCAATCTATCAAAGATAGATGATGAGTGTATTCCAAAAACTTCAATTAAAGACTCAAGTTAAATTATAAAATCAAAGCACTGGAGTGCTAGAGGAACGATGTCCTGAACTGATTTAATAAATAAGGATTATAATTATGTAAAAAATAAAACTTGTGCAGCAATATTATCTTTAAAATAATGTATGAAGTATCTATTAATAGAATTTAACATGAACAGTCCAAGGATATAACAAGACTTCTCGAGTGTTTTGCTAATTGCAAGGTTTATCTTACTTTATCAAACAAATAAATCAGTCAAAGAATAATAAACCAATTCATATAAATATAAAAGAGGCAGAACTGCTATAACATAAGTCCATAGTAAAGTCCCTTCAAAGTTAAAGCCACTATATGAAGATATATTCATTAACAGTAAGCATCAAAACTGTTTTACAACCATAAGTTATCATAATAAAACATGCATTAAAGCCACAGTTAACAGTACAAACCATTCTGCTTCCTAAATTTGAGTTTGACTAAGTGTTCAATTCTTAAAAAAGTAGGGTACTTTTATAAGACCACACATATTCATTTACGCGCTGATGTTTATTGTACCTGATCCAACATAGTTTAAAAGCTAAATTATGTAATTCGGAGTAAGTTTTTTTCTCTAATAAGTCTTCATCGTTAACATACAATGATCAAAACTATTGTTTCAAGTATTGACTACCGAATTCTACTTTCGGTTTCGATCTACTTTCAATTTGAAATACAATAAATAATATAAACATATCTAAGCAATATTTGCATTTCCTTTGAAAAATCTTGTTCATTAGACGTGTTTGAAATAGATAAATGTCTTTTTTCTTTGCAGTTAAAAACAACGTTACTTTTGATATAGGGGCTTTAAGTAGACGTACCATCAATGAATTGGCACATCTATTTTCATTTTGATATCTTAATTAACTTAAATTATGCACATGTTAACTAGACACTTTATGATTATGTCATTGCAATCAAATACCATAAAGTCAGAATTATGCTGACACACATCTAAAATTGGTTTTATCAATATCCGTTCAAAACTGCAAACAAGTATTAATAAATCAAAGCACCGATAGTACTGTTGCGGCAGTGACGCTGAAAGCTTGAAAGAACAGTGGTGCTTTTCACAAAAATTCTTACGAAAAAGATCTTCGTATGTCAAAAGCAAGAAACCTTAGTAATACGCTAATTGTTTGGCTTAACAATTGTAAAACTGTAGAATTGTGTATACCTTTTTGTTTCATAGTTATGCTTATTATCCGTCTGACTTAGAAGTGCTTATTGTATGAAACTGACTTACGAAAATTATTTTCATAAGAATTTTTGTTTTGTGAAAATGCACCACTGACCATGACACAGTCATACATAATGCCCGTAAACTACAAGTCAAACTTAATTTTAACTCACAACTATTGTGAAGATTTAAACACAGTCTCAACAAAATTTTCATCGCTAAGTTCATAGTTATTTAGGCCAGTGGAACAAGCCCATTTTCTTCGCTGGCGTATTTGCCAGTTACAAGTTATCACATAATTATATACCTTTTCACTTGTTAACTTCTCCATGGAGGTATATGTACATGTAAGTCAGTCAGTGAAATATTTATCACAAGAAACAAACATGTAAAATTACCCGATATTATTAAATTTTGTTGCAAAGTATGAATTGTATGCGATATAACTTTTCTTCTTTAAATAAATCGGACACCTGCAGACTGCATCGCGTTATCTTTGGAACTTTACTATCGAATATATCGTTTACATTTGTAAACCAGTCAATCACTGTGGTCGTTTACTGCCATTCCATCGATTCGAAAACGGTCGATTTTAAAATTATTGCATATGAACAGTACTCTATGTCAAATGAACAACATTTATAAATGTCAGTAGTATTTGTACAGTCGCTCAAACAATGTGTTTAATTATGTTTGTCTCGAATATGACTAGAACTATGTCTTCTTCTTTGTAGAACTATTTATCGAAATGGGTTTAAAGAGACAGACGGGCACAGAATAAACGATAAATCGTCAAAAGCCAGATCGATTAGAGACACGAACATAAAGTCACCGATCTAATATAGGCAAATAGCCATATTTTCGTCGAGTGAGCCCGACGGGCCCAATGAAGTTTGATATTATGCCGTTTGCGTACATAAAGGTGCATTTGCGCAACGGCGCGCTTTAGATTGAACACAAGATTTATACAGTTAAATCTTCGATTCGCCAATGTCTGTTCCATTCCGATCATTTGCGCAAAATTCTCCATTGCATGTTTAAGTCATATATCCTGTTGTTTTATTGCTGATAATATATTACCGCGCAAAAAAGTTATTTAACAATTAAAACTTCATTTCGCTACTGACTGCTCCATTTCGTCCATTTTGCCCCAAATTCTCTATTGCGTGTTTTAGTCATACCCGCAGTGAACCGTACCATGTTGCTCTATTGCCGGATGAAAAATCAAATCTATGGAAATAAGTAGCAAGCGATTATCAGGATAATATACTAACCGGAAACACCCGTATCAAATTTTGCAGTAATGATATGCGGAGTAGATCGGGGTTTTTGCTTAGATTCAATGCTTGGAGCTGAAATTACGGTTTGTTAAATCGGGAACGATGTTTAGACATCGGTCCAAAAATATTGTACAACGATGAGTGCAGAAGATCTTATCGGAAAAGCAGCACATGAAAAATTCAGGTTTGCCCTACAGCTGCAAATCTAGATAATTATAGTATCATACGAGCAAAAGCTCGTAGAACATTCAATTGACCTTGAGCCAGTATATGACATTGCTCCCCCCGGGGGAATTTTCAAGGGTATGATTTTCTTAACCCGTATAGTGGTAGGCATTTACTGATAAAAGTTTACAAAGTTTTGTTCGGGTTATTGGACTTTGAAATATCGCTCATTCTCATTTCCGGTTAAAACCATTAGTGCTTTAAAGCCAGTATATGACATTGTTCCTTCCTGGGATTAATTATCTATGGTATTATTGTTTAAACCCACATGGTAATAGCAATTTACTGATAAAAGTTTGCTGTTGGGGTTTTACTGAGTTATGGGACTTTGAATTACATGACCCCCCCCCCTATGGCCATTTTCTATACCAAAAAGTTCTTATTACTAAGTATACATCCAAATACAATGTAGATATTGAACGGATTTGTCTCCTTACCTTTTTGTCAATAACAAAGTCAGCATGTTAAACTATGAAACCCATCACTGCAAATTAATAGTGATATATAACCTAGCAGAAACCGACAACATGCAAGACGAATTTTTTTGACGATCCGTGAGCAAGTGTGTAAATTCATTAAGAAAATTCTGATCCTGAGAATCAGGTCAAGTTAGTAGTTAACAAGCCCTAACCTTCAGTGTAGTTTTCTTGCATAACATTTTTTCTAAACTTTATTTTAATGAATAGATTTGACAATTCTGAACATGTGTGTACTCAAAGTTTGATGTTATTGTCATGCTGTTATTCAATAAGATGGGACAATAAGGATTTGAAAAATGCAAAAAAATAAAGTTTTGTAAATTTTTGTTTTGACTGATTTTATACGTTGCTGTATGTATGAGGCTAGATATAGTGCAAGGGTTTTAACAATCTCAGACTAAATAAAATTTAACACTCATTTTAATACAAACACCTATTTTCTATGGTAACGTATGTTACTTTACGGACCACACTAATAAAACATCATATTTTTGGTCTGTATTTGTATGTTTGTCTATGATTTAAGCACTTTAAAAAAGGCTAGGGGTTGGAATTGGAAATACATACTACAAAATGATAAATTCCTTGCTCAAATATGACTTAAATTTTAGATCAACTTATGGAAAATTACAGATATAAACCTTGATACAATGACTTAATACTTGGAACATTCGTGAAAAGAAACTAAAGTATAAAAGCCGTAAACAGTCTACATTAATGAATACATTTTAATAGTTTGTATACTTAACTCGCTGAAAATCCATAATTATGAACGCCTAAAGAAATAACTAGCTAGTAACGTATGTTACAACAACACCGTTTAAAATATCATATCCCAATGTTTTCAGTCACACCCAGTACAATAGTTTAAAACATTTAATGATAGCAATAAATATTTTCTATGTACTATGTCATATCTATTTACTGTTAATATGATTGCCTTCAAAACTAAGTGAAAACATGTTTAAAATTATGAGTTAAAAAGGTTACGAATTAGTCTAAAAAAATCAAAACAGTTCAATCGTGTTCAAACAGGGTTGCCAGCAGACTTACAAAGTCAGAGAAATCTGATATTTTTTCAAGGTCAGGTAATTGTCAGAGAATTTTGAAAACTGGTCAGTGAAAATAAAATTCCTGATAGTCAGGGAAAAGTCAGGGAAAAATAATTTCAATGGGTTTTGATTTAATTTTCCATGGCTATAATTACTGTATCGTTGTATTAACAACTACTTGTTATGAGTTTTCTTCATCCTTTCACACTTGAACTATTTTAACAAACAATCTTTAAAATTATTTTAATACTTTAAGACAGAACGGCTTTGCAACCTTTGCACTCAGAGTTCACTACCCTCCTTAACTACCTATTAGAGACAAAACACTTATATTTGCTCACATCTAATGATGAGCTACACTCTGACATGTAAACATAAAAGACAAAAGACACATTTTCTTTTTAATTGATATACAATATAATGAGTACTTGGTGTTGCTAACATGATTTAAGGGTTTTGCAAAAAACAAATGGATAAAAAATGAAACAAAAATTGCTATTTACCTATACAATTAAAAGTTGATTCTCTCAGCAATGCCCCACTGGAAAGTTGCAAATTTTGTACTGTTGTACTCAGGACAGACAGGGAAATAAAAAAAGAATGGGTCTTGAAAATTTCCCCTCGGGGGAGCAAAGTGTATCTGGCTCACGGCCTATAAGTTTTCTAAACGTAAATCAAGACAGTCATATGTTTCTAAAAATAACTCCAACACACCAATAAAAAAGGTTTGGGAAGCCGTTCGTAAAATTAACGGTAAACAGAAAATAGTTCCCACTGCTCATCTGAAACGTAAATATTCGAGCATAGCAAAAACTAAAGATATAGCCAACACGCTGGCGGAAGCTTTTGAACATAATTCTTCTTCCGCACACTACTCTGCTGAATTTAAACAAGTCAACTCGAACTGGAAGAAAAACAAAATATTAATTTTCATTCTAACAACGAAGAAGAGTATAACACCCTCTTTACAATTGAAGCTTGAACCAATTCTATTAAGCATGCCAAAGACACAGCTGCTGGCCCTGATGAAATTTACTATCAATTTTTAAAACTCCTCCCACTAGTATCTCAAGATTAATTGCTCGTTTTTTAATGATATATGGATATCTGGTAAAATTCCAGATTCCTGGAAGAAAGTTTTAATTATATTTTTTAAAATAAAAGCTTCATGATACAGATTGTTTGTGAGAAGGAAACATCAGTACATTCTAATCAATCACTTGGTTATTTTCATATGGTTACGCTGCTTACACGAACATTGGTTTTTCAACTGAACTAAGTTTACCGACAGACCATTATTTGATAATAGTGTCAAACGCATGATGGACTAATCACTACTTTTTGTGTTTTAAACATCTTAAGATAAGCTTAAAATTGCAATAATTCTTTTTATTTTAACGAAAAATTTGATCAATAAACATTACGACGCATATTCGGTCCGCCATGTTTGTTTATGGACCGAGCTGTATTCCGGTATGACTAAAACGGGCAATGGAGAATTTGAGCGAAATGGACGAAATGGAGCCGATACTTTTGCGAACTTAACAATAGAAGGATTTTGCCAACTGACTTATTTAGTACAAGCTTACCCAGGGTAATGAAGCATACACTTCACCGAAAATAAACATTATATTAAGAAGTGCACGGAACATAGCTTGGAATTAATCACAGATCTACATATTAGAATGCAAACTTCTCTGTTTTTATTGAATTAATGTCCATATGTAAAACGTTTGTTGTGATAAATAATGCTTGTTACAAAGTTACTTGTCATTTTCTGATCTTCGAGACAATCTCATAAACCCATGTCTAGACAGCGCAATCAACGCTGATATTTTTAAATAATAGTGACTCAATGGTTATTGTTAAAATCATGTAAGTACATTCATACATTAAAAATGTGAGTACTTCATTCTTCCCTAATAGTCGTAGCTAAAATATTTTAACAAATTGATGTAGAAGTTACACGAATAATATCGAAAAGCTTCGGACTTGTTTTGAAGCAACATTTTATAGTATGTCAAATTAAATAAAAGAAACTGAACTGCGTATTACCAACTATAAAAATATCAGTAAATGAAAAAGAGTGTAATTTTCTGTACTTTCTATACATGCCGTTTCTTGTTACTTTATTACGCAGCAAATTTCATGTATAGATCTTACATATCTATTTAAAATAATATTAAACTTAACAAGTTCTGTGATATTTTGTTAATTTGGTGATATGGGTCATGATAACTCGTTATTTAATCTTTATTCTTATCCAAAGAAAACATAATTAATCATATGTATGATTTTCAAGGCATGTTTAATTACTCAGTTTATGTTTTATTTGTTTGATCTTTATTTTGCAACTATGATTATTTTGACAGTAGATAAAAAAACACAATACATGAATTATGATGTATACATGCATGTACTCTGAAGCAATCATGTCCCGTAACCAGAATAAATACAGTAAGAAACTTTTAACATGCCGAAATAATAATATCTATACTTTTTTCCACTTTGTATCAAACAATATTGACCTCGACATTAAATCAAATTGGTTTATGTATTTGCATAAATATACAAGCGCTCTGTCATTTTGTTGGCATCTGTATATTCCTCCATAGTCCAAATTAAATCCCATATCAATAAATTCTATGTTTCCTTTGAATCCACTCAACTTCGCAGACGAGGGTATAGCTGGAAGATTGCTTTCTGTACCTATATGCACAATAAGTACCACACATTTTGCAGGATCTGAAAAATAAACGCATATGCTAGAACTCCGTACGTTGGAACATAATACGCTCTCAGGATAAGAGATCAACGTAGTTGTATCAATATTAGGGAAACAATGAAATAAAAGACACAACTTATCATAAATTTTGACACATGTATTGCATGCTTTTTCGTGGCGAGTTATAACGGTAGAATTTTAGTGTGTCATGTAGAATGGATATAATAAGTATATAATGAGGCCCTGCAATGAGTGCATAAACCTAGTTCAAATGTAGCGTTCATATAAATGGATCTTAGTATCAAACAGCAAAAAACTTTCAAGTACCAAATTGACTACATTGTGTGCTGTTTGAGTTTAAGTTAAAATCTTGATACAACTGAACTGATCAAAGTCTGCCGTAACGAACAGTGATATATCGGATAGACATCCGAGTGACAGTAATAAGCTCTCATCTCTTTGAAAAGTCATAAGTGACCAATATATGGACGATAAAGAGGATTTGGTTCATTAAGGCACTTGGTGACAATGCTTCTGTGATTCTTTTGTTGAAATCCATATAAATATTTTTCGATTTATTTAACGTGTCTTATCCTTGACCAGCTAAGAAGAAAACTGTCATCTGCTTAAATAAATGGTGTCTGTTAAATTTATTTTTATCCATCGTTTAATAAAAAAGGTAGAAATATTGTCTGAATGACAAACAGTGTGGAACCAGGCGCCGCAAAAACAATTTACTTTCTCAATTTTGTTATAGATATTCATGGATACAGTACTAGTAACTTCATTAATAACTATACATGTGCCTCAATTTATTTCACTAGCCAGCAAACACAAGTCATGAAACATGTAATACTTGAAATTTTCACCTCTATTATGATGTAAGAACTATACTACAATTTTCTTTTGATGTCCAAGATTTATAAGTTGTGTCTTTAATGCATTGACCCTAAGTCAACAGGGGTCATCAACAGACCATAATCACTTTTGAACGAAAACAAATACCATTGATCTAATTTTTATCAAGTTGTAGAGTGGGCAATAACTGGTCAACAAAGAGACAGACAGACATACAAACAGACAGACTAAATGCATCAAACCATAATATGACCAGAAACAAACTTGGTTAGGACGAAAAGTATCGACGTAACTGTATACAGTGTTTATGATTACTAAGTACTTCCATCGTTGACACTATAAGTACGGAAATTTCAGATGTATATGTTTACAAACAAAAGTTAAGCAAAACTATAATCTCTTGAGTTTTAAGTATGTTTTGATTTGATCTGATCCTTATGACAAGTTTCCAACCTCCTATGAACAATAACCTGTCCTGTTCGAACATTTATTGATATCAATATTGAGACAAACATTCATTAAGGTGGAGTTAATATTTGCCCGATACAGTCAGTGTCTATTGATGTAAATAAAACAACGAAGGATAATCTACCACGTCACAATTGTTTATCGATACTTGATTAACTCTTTTAAAGCCACAACTCTAGGAACCATAAACAACAGAAATAATAATGAGTGATACAAATAACTTACATGTTACATTTTCCAACGCTAGCTCAATATCTGGTTTCAAACGTGTTAATTTCGGACAGACAACAATAAGTGGAATTTCGTAATATAATATTTCTTTTGTGTTCTTTATCAAACAATCAAAGTCATTCAACGTGTACATTAAAGTTGTTGCAAATCTGGTCGAGGCGTTGGTCTGGATAGAATCTAAAATCTGAACTTTCCTCTTTTGCCTTGCTGTAAAAGTATTTAAAACACCATTTAAATGCTACAGTTCATAAAACTAGAGTAAACAAATATAAAGCAAATACTAAACGCAAAAATGTTGAATATATGAAGTTAGACGTATAACAAAACATACATTTGGATTCAAATAAAACAAATGAACGAAAATGTGTATGGATCAATTGTGTGTCGAGGGAAAAATACAAGAACTACAGAGCTATTCAAAAATCCTAGGACAAAGCATGTATTTAAGATTAACCGATACACAGACACTCCTCAGAGAAAGAAACTAATATGAGTTATCTTAACAAATTCTAAATTCTAGAAATTAGTTGATTAGCTTATCAAAAAAATTATGTTACATGGATAAGGTACTCATAGTTGAAATACTTCTTAAAGTTCTTAAATAGTTCTTAAAACTGTATTCGTTCTGTTTACACTCTATTTAAGAAAGCTGAGTTGAAAACTATTTATAAATGCATTATGTTGTTCACCTTACCAAAATTGAAACACGGAACCCAATAGAGCAAACCTTGACAAAGATTGCGAACAGCTCTACAAAAAAGAATGAACCATCTGAACATGATATAAAATATATTGCCGTCTTTTTTCCCTTTAGGGTCATCTGTCGTCATTAATGGCGTGTCTTCTTTATCCATGTTTTGTTGCATGTCTTGGTACTGAATGTATAGAAATATATCAATATTAACAATAATAATTACACAAAGATTGCCTTTGTTTGAGGAAAGGAATAAGGAAGCCGTTTAGCCTGTAATATATTAAAGTTTTCATAATAGGTGTTGTCAAACTTTGGATGATATCGGGACATGTCGACAACTTAAACGTGATTGGTTTATGTCAAAGCAATTTATGAGCCCCTGTTCGGACCCCATTTGATTAAGAAACATGTCCTCACACGATCGTCTCTAGGGGGTAATATTTATCAGCATGGCTTAATACGGTGCTTTAATAACAATGTGCACATTTTTTCTCTTAGAATACAAAAGAGCCAAGTCAATTTCATCTAAAGGTACAGCGTTAGAAAGAAAAACTTGATCTTTGGTCATTTATTACAGTTAGATGTACTACATAAATTATATACTTTGTGGGGTACACATTACTTTAAACCTTATAAAGATAAATACTTCTAACAATATATCACACAGAAGCTGCCGCACTGCACCACAACTAAACACTCTTTGAACTAATAACTTTTCGAAATCAAACATTTAACTAAAAATAGCGTAAACATTGTAACCTATATAAGTATCAGCTATAATTTCTAAGACTGTTTAGTTGTAGTACAGTGCGGCAGCACTTATGTATTATGTAATGTGATTTGAGGAATTAAAGTTTGATCGGTTCTGTGCTGGTAATAAATTATCGTGTTACAAAAATACTGTGTTATGAGAATGTGTGTGTCAATACAGATATATTTTGTGATAAAGTATGTGCTGTGAGTGTGAAATGATATATTTGTTCTTGAGTATAAATTGTTATTAGATTTTAAAAGCAGGATTGGTAATCCTGATAGTAATTTCATTTTTGTATCAATAGCTATAATTGGTGGACAATAATGCAGACGGTTCTAAGAGTAAACAATCCAAAACTTTATTCATTTTTTTATTGTTCATACTTTAATCCACAATGCAGCTGCGTTATTGTCGAATTATCAGAGCCTTTTCTACAATAAACCTTATTTCCCACCAGGTTTATTGCACCACATATACTTGGATTGCGTATATCTTTTAAAACAAATACACAAATTTTATCATTCATGTATATTTCTTATTGTGCTCATTTTTTGTGCAGAGCGACAATTCAATGCAGAATACAAAATCATTTAGACAAATCATGTATGATACACTCAACGCAAGATTTGTAATTTTTGTATACATATTTACAAGCATTAGGTGTGTAGTAGATAATGCAATACTACAATATTAACGTAATATAAGGTTACTCCCTAGCGGAACAAGTTATGTTAAAACATAATTTCATGTAAAACAGTTGTAGTAAGTTTAATTTCATGTAAATGTACATTAGTATGTTTACATAATTTATTTGTAATGACAATTAGAACAGGAAACCAATAACTTTTTATGCAATGTTTAAATCAGTCAGTTAAAACTTCATACCGTATGTTATTAATAACATCACAAATCATAAAAATCTGTCTGCAGACTTATCTTTTCATTGATATTGCCAGAAAAACAAGATTTGAGCATTTTTGTGTCATAATCAGGGTGCGTGTATTGATTCGTCGACGCCATTTTTTGTCGGGTTACCTGTTTGATATACTAGAAAACTGCATTATCAATACATAAACGCTTGCCATTTTATAGAAAGTTAAAATATAAAACCAAGAAAAAAATGCAAAACTAGTTGTAAAATGTTTTACTCTTTTTTAAACTCGCATTTATTGAAAAATAAATTGTGTTCCCTACTTAAAAGCGAGTCTTTTAACATTCTATGTACGTATCGATGAACGATCGATTGGCTGCCGGAATTAGGACAATCAATCTCCTCGAATATTTTGGTTTGCTAATAAATTAAATATAGTTCCTTTGTGTCCAAATAGACAGGAATAATTATAAAGCCTATCTTTATTTTGCTGATTTATGTGCGCAGTCAGAACATGCCCGGACAAAGCTTGCTTGTTCGATGCATTTTATTTGACTGGAAGGTTACGCACAATGAATCAAACACAGTTAGATTCCAGGCATTCTATAAATAGACATGTGACTATCTAAAACGCTGACATCGATTTTCACTGTCTTCGTCTGCAAATTTATCGCAAAGTGTATTAATTGGGGGGAAAGAGCATATTTTAAACCCAAATTGGCGGTTATCGGCGAAAAGGATCAATTGATTGCGCGATCGTGTTAGATTTGGGAGTTGACTTTTTATTTGAAATTCTTCCCGCGGAACAATAATTTAATTTAAATGTAAAGAATCTTAATAGTTATTGATCTTCTTGATTATTTAACAGTTTGTAAAGAAAATGCTCTATGATGTTTGATTTCTGATTTTAATTGCCTAATTATCGAAAAAAATTAACCAAATACAAAGTCATTATAAAATACATGTACTTATAATTTTATAATTTCACTATTTATAGAACAACAAACAAATAAGTTCAATAAATAGCATTTTATTTGTTTAATCTTTAGGTTGTTTAATCCTTAGGTTGCTTTTGAAATATGTAATGAGTGATCTTTTTCTACAGAACCATTCTATTGCATAAGATGATGTAACATCTCTACTGACAATTGGCACAAACGACGGGTCGTGACTTAATCGTTGATATCACACTATTGCATAAGATGACGTAATCATCCCTATAGAGACGCACAACATTGTGGCAAATATTCTTACGCTTAAGATGTAGTTCGGATTACTGGTGCATTAATGCGCCTGTCATAACAGACGAAATTTTTGAATTGCTCTATACATATACACTGAGAGACTACTTCTGGATTCGGTAAATTTTCAAAGTGAGAAAGGGTCTGAAATACGGTAAATATATAATTTGTTCAGGACTGAATACAACAATTAGATCATACATTCGTCAGATTTACGGCACCTTAAATGCCGAAAAGGAAAATAATATCAACATGCTATATGCAATTAAATTAAATTAACCTCAGTAAAACGTTGACGCAGGCTCAGAACAGTGTCTACTTTTAAACTCACTACACTGCTTAATCTACATGTGTGACGTCATAATATTTCCTCTTGCAATGAAGATATTGCAGGTCGACCAATTACGTAAAGCAGGTATAATTTTGAGGAGTTTTTTCATTCTAACAATATTGTTAATCTATACATGTAGTTGCATTTTGCTTAGACATATAGCACAATTTACAAAATAATGATTACTATATTTATACACGAAGAGTCACAAGGTTTGGTCTATTTCAATTTTAGAGGAGTGCTGACACAATTCTGTTTCAGGTTTAATACGTATAGTTGGTTGTTGTTAAGTTCTAAGCCTAATTAACCTAAATTATCCAGGGCCATATGCATGTATCTAAAAGTCAAAATTGTGCTACCCTTAATTTCTAATGATTTTTATCATGAAACATTAAGAAGCACCTGACTTGGATACTGGTGTATCAAACTCTTCCAAGAAAATTAAAATTAATGTAGATTTTTTTTCACTGTGTAGGTACAATTTGAAGCACAGTGAGAGCTAAGGGATAATAAGATTTATAAAATCTATTCAATAAAGAATAAATTTAAGGCTTATGGTGGAAAAGTTTCATTTCACCAAAGTGTATTCTGACAAGAACTGGAGAGATTAAGTAAAAATTCCTGAATAAAAACTGTTAATAAAACATACTCATTAAAAAATACAACAACTGCATTAACTTAAATACATTAATTATATAAATGATAATTATTATACTATCAATAAATCTTTTGAATACATTATTTGTACTTGTTGAAGTCATCAACATAATTAGTGTTCGGAAAATTTATTACTTTTTCGTCAAAGTAACTAGTTTGTGTGTAATAATGAACACTGGTATTTCTATAAATCTTTGTATAACACGTTGAATCTTAACATTTGTTTTTTTCTTACAAGATATAGATAATTTGTGCATATAAAACACTTTCAACTATTTTCCAAAAAAAGCCCATTCACTTGACTACATTAACCTCTTTGTTAATTCATGTAATCAAATGAAAAAAAAAATATCAAACAGTTTATTCTTAATTATAACTGCAAATTTTAGCCTTCACCATTAAACACCATCAGTACAGGTAAAATTAATTTCTAAGACATTTATAATAAGCAGAAATGGGGTTTATATACATTATTTTCTGTTCAGTTACTTTATAAATCATAGATTAGCAGCAGTGTGTTTGTCCAACTTGTCTAAAACATGCGTACTATGTAGCACACTTAAAAGACAACAATGACGTAGTTTTAAATCTCATCTAGATTAGAGTTTTTTGCCTCGCGAACTAATTAAACAATGTGTTAGTTATATTGTAACAGTTCATAGCCTTGACTAATTACAACAGTAACCAAACTCGTAGCAATTAGTAATTTCAATCGTTCAATATTGTAAATGACTCAAGCAGATTTTTATTGTGAAAACCGTATGAAAAAACACGTAATCATCACCACTAATAATTTCTACGGCCATTCTGCCTCCTTCCACTGATTCTAAATCATGTAGGGCAGCAGTCAGTCACTGACGAAGTATGCACCTAGTAGTTTGTTTACAGCTAAATCCAGAGATAACGCCACTCCAGGAACAGTGAGTAGGTGGACTGACCGCTGTGATATAATTTTATAAGGTGTTGCTACAGCGTAAAACCCAACAAAAATTGAATAAATCTAAACACAATGAATACCCCAGTACTTTCAGTGCTTTGATTTAATGCGTTTTAGGTTTAATCACGCATTTGAAAGGAAAAGGTTTAACGGACACCAATTATCAATGTATTTTTTCACGTAATTGTAAACAAAATGCTATTCAAACGCGTGTTGTACTGGAAATGTGCTAATTAAAATGCCAATACAGGAATTCAATCCATGAAAATCGTCGTATCTAGCCGAAAATGGCCATATTTAAAGACGAAATTGATTATCAAAGCTTACTTATTTCGAACATATAGTGACTACATGTATATAACTTCAAACATCACATATATATCCATAAATCCAACTCAAATACAAAATTATTGACCATTTCACTCAGATATTGCGCTAGAGCGCAGCCTTCATTTTCGATTGGTCGCCAATTTACATATTTGTCACGCTTTGGCCGATAATTTACAATGTAGGCCTTAGAATAAACGAGAAATTTATCAAAATTGGACAATTTGGTCATTAACGAACAACTAATTATGACTGTTGGACATACTTTTCTTAATGAGAACATAAAACATCCTTCGATAGATTAGAAGTGCATGTACGAGAATAAAAGTAGCTTGCCTTTCACGACGGCCTTTCGTAAAAATGGTGCATGAGACGGAATGACGCTCTCGCATTGTCTCGCTACGACCGAAAACTTCCGTTAGTTTCCCGCCGATACTTATCATTTTAATGTAGGGTCCTTGTTAAAGCTCGGGGTTTATACTGTACATTTCTTCACATTTTGCTTATTAAGTGTCATTTTATTACTTTGATCACGTCGTAACCTGCCCTTTTTTGTTTCGGACAAAGTTGATATGTGTTATATGTTAATTATTGAGAAGAAACGTTATATAAACGTCTCACACGAAAAAGAAGAAATGGCTTCTCATAAATTGTTTTTGAAAAACCAGATATAAAACAAAGGGGCATAGTATTCGGATGAACAAACTCGGACACAAAACTCGGAATATCAAGCATTAGCATCCTTGGAGTACGTATACGGTAAAAAAAAATATTCTAATATATTCGAATATAAAAACGAATATTCGAACATAAAAATTGTATTCGTTCCTGGCCTTTTTGGAACGATGTGTAAACATCGTTCCAGAGTTAACAAACCGTAATTTCAGCTCCAAGCATTGAATCTAAGTAAAAACCCCGATCCACTCCGCATATCATTACTGCAAAATTTGATTCGGATGTTTCCGGTTAGTATATTATCCTGATAATCGCTTGCTACTTATTTCCATAGATTTGATTTTTCATCCGGCAATAGAGCAACATGATACGGTTTACTGTGGGTATGACTAAACACGCAATAAAGTTTGGGGCAAAATGGACGAAATGGAGCAGTCTGTAGCGAAATGAAGTTTTAATTGTTAAATAATTTTTTGGGGCGTTAATATATTATCAGCAATAAAACAACAGGATGTGACTTAAACACGCAATGGAGAATTATGCGCAAATGGACGAAATGGAACAGACATTGACGAATCGGAGATTTAACTGTATAAATCCAGTGTTCAATCTAAAGCGCGCCATTGCGCAAATGCACCCTTATGTACGCAAATGGCCTAATGTCAAACGTCTATTGGACCCGTCGGGCTCACTCGACGAAAATATGGCTATTTGCCTATATCAGACCAGGGACTTTATGTTCGTGTCTCTAATCGATCAGGCTTTTGGCGACTTTTCGTTTATTCTGTGCCCGTCCATCTCTTTAAACCCATTTCGTTAAATAGTTCTACAAAGAAATAGAAATAGTTCTAGTCGTATTAGAGACAAACATAATTAAATTTCACATTGTTTGAGCGACTGTACATACTGAGGACATAAATGTTGTTCATTTGACATGGTACTGTACATATGCAATAACTTCAAATATCGATGGTTTTCCAATCGATGGAACGGCAGTAAACGACCGCAGCGATTGACTGGTTTACAAATGTAAACGATAGATTCGATAGTAAAGTTCCAAAGATAACGCGATGCAGTCTGCAGGTGTCCGATTAATTTAAGAAGATAAGTTCTGTCGCATACAATTCATACTTTGCAACAAAATTTAATAATATCGGGTAACTTTACCTGTTTGTTTCTTGTGATAAATATTTCACTGACTGACTTACATGTACATGTACCTCCATGGAGAAGTTAACTAGTGAAAAGGTATATAAATATGTGATTACTTGTAACTGGCAAACAGGCCAGCGAAGAAAAATGTTCTTGTTCTGCTGGCCTAGATAAATATGAACATAGCGATAAAAATTTTGTTGAGACTGGGTTTAAACTTTCACAAAAGTTGTGAGTTAATATTAAGTTTGACGTGTTGTTCATAGGTATTATGTATGACTGTGTCTTGATCAGTGGTGCTTTTTCACAAAAATTCTTATGAAAATAATTTTCGTAAGTCAGTTTCATATAATTAGCACTTCTAAGTCAGACAGATAATAAGCATAACTATGAAACACAAAGGTATACACAATTCTACTGTTTTAGAATTGTTAAGCCAAACAATTAGCAAATTACTAAGGATTCTTGCTTTTCACATACGAAGATCTTTTTCGTAAAAATTTTTGTGAAAAGCACCACTGTTCTTTCAAACTCTCAGCGTCACTGCCGCAACAGTACTATCGGTGCTTTGATTTGGTGACTACTTAATACGTGTTTGCAGTTTTGAACGGAAATTGATAAAACCAATTTTAGATGTGTGTCAGCATAATTCTGACTTTATGGTATTTGATTGCAATGATATAATCATAAAGTGTCTAGTTAACATGTGCATACTTTAAGTTAATTAAGATATCAAAATGAAAATAGATGTGTTAATTCATAGATGGTACGTCTACTTAACTTTAAAGGGACGTTACTATGGACTTATGTCATAGCAGTTCTGCCTCTTTTATATTTATATGAATTGGTTTATTATTCTTTGACTGATTTATTTGTTTGATAAAGTAAGATAAACGTTACAATTAGCAAAACACTCAAAAAGTCAAGTTCTATCCTTGGACTGCTCTTGTTAAATTCTATAAATTGATACTTATATAGACAATATTGTTGCACAAGTTTGATTTTTTACATAATTATAATCTTTATTTATTAAATCAGTTCAGGACATCGTTCCTCCAGCACTCCAGTGCTTTGATTTATATAATGGTATTTAATCGAAAAAACTGTTTGTATATCTAACATTTATCATGCATTAACCTACTTTCATAGTATTCCGTTTTCCAAGGAAGTTTCTTAAATCAAATGAAATTGATAAATTCTAAACATTCTTATGACCATATTTTAAATTATTTGCATTAAGCATTATATCTCAAACATTTTCATTTCCGATTTCGGTTGAGCAAATGTTTTTGTGCGATCAACTGTATTCAATAAAACAATAGACGTTCGTATACATTTTGGGTTCATTAGAACATGTTAGTTTTATACAATTTGAAAATCAGATAGCATAGTCAATCACGGTTACCCTTTTATAGTTAGATTTCTTTCACCTTACGAAGGTCAAAGTGCATTGAATATTCATGAAGAAGATCCAAATGCGATGAACAGGTGTGCATACAATACTAGCAAGCGTTAATTACAATTACTTTGACGCTTTCACTAACTGATATCCTTAGTCCAGTGGTGACGCGTCGGCCGTCAGACCTAAAGGTTTAAGGTTCAAATTCCAGTAGCATGATATTGTTTCAGACTAAAACCTTGCTACATTTTTTCCATCTTATTTATAATATGATGTCAGTATTATATAAATTATCCAAATTTTTCTCCCTCGTGAATCTCGTGCACACAAAGAGTGTATTTAACGACCGAAATGTCTTTAAAGTGTTAGTTAGGTCATCATGTCTGAAACGTGTAAGCACGCTAAAATTGTCAAAAATGTAAAGAAATTATTTGTAATGTTGCTAAATTCTTTGAAATCGGATGTAACAACCTCTTTTATAATGGTTTAGCCCATATTTACAAAGGTAAGCGCCGTGACCTTCGTAAGTTGAAAGAAATCTTAATACATGTGTATTTACCTTGTATGGATAAAGATTGATAACATAATACTCTGTAACATTAAGATGAAAAATACTATGTTTATGTATACCTTCGTTCAGTACACACTGTATACATGCTAGCAAATCGAAAATTCTCAAAATAATAACACCGCGCAGTCAGATATTAGAACGGTACGTCGGTTGGGCTAAAAAAACCTATCTTACGAATCACCAGCGGTTGTATCAATGACAAAAAGTGTATTTACCTGTTTTTTTTCGGGGTAACTATGAAACGGACTTTTTTTCAAAACATTAACATGAAGTATGTCGTTTATACTGTATTATGAAACACATAAAGAAATGACGAAAACTAAAGTAGTATGAAACATCCACTCTGAGCTACACTATGTCGCCTGATACCATTCCTTTACTATGAAAGCCAGTTAGGGACTTAAAGGTTGTAGCGCTATGGACCTTACCATGTATATTTAATGCACTTATGTATTCTTATGTTTCGGTGAAACCTCCGTTATATAATTGTTATCTTAATTACATTGCAATGAAGGGTAAATATACATGTATGGTTATCGCAAGTTAAAGTTGAACTTAAACTTTTTCATTTGATTAAACGCCTATTTCTATCTTACATATTCAATGGCGCTGTACACAAAGATAAATATAAAAAAATGAATAAGTAAAAACCCTCCCCCATAAATACATAATGCATATGCAATAACACAAAACAAAATAAAATTTATCTAACATAATGTAATATAATGTGTAAGTGTATTGTTGTACATGTTTAGTTTTTATTGAGCTTTTATATCTCCTATTTTTGGACCTAAGTTAATTTTTACATTTTCATCACTAATTTTACATTTGATTTTATTCATTTGATATTGAAAGTTGGTGTCATGAACAGTATAACATGATGCTACTGTTAACCGGACATGTCCTGAACAGTGTAACATAACGCCACTGTTTACCAGACATTTCCCTACAGGTGTCGAAACATCAACTTTAAAATGCCTTTAATACATCCCCGAAGGTGTCCAACCATCACCTTTAAATGAACAATTTATTTAAGCTGTAATGCAGTCATATGAAACAAGGTATACAATGACAGAGAACGTTGAATACTATTAAAAAATAGTTTATTATACCAGGGCTGGGAATCATACCAGACCCTTCATGCGAATAAAGAAGCATACCATCTACTATTGAGTCACAATGGCTGCTTATATCGAACCCGATGCTTATAAGCGTATTTTGATATTTATTGTAAAAATAAATCGTGGCAAAACGAGTGTTCCGTTGATTTTGTATCTTTGTGATAACCTAGACATCCTGTGAGTTAGATAATGATGATAGTATCTGTATTTTGATAGCAATAACAATGTCATTTGTTTAAGAAAGACAACTCTTGAAATATGAATGTTATAATCATAATTTGAGTTGAAGTTCTTATCGTATAAAAAATTTATCTACAGGAAGTGAGTTTTTTGTTTGTTTGCAAGTTTGCATACTGACTTGTAATTTTCTTTACCTTTTATAAAATCATAATTGCAATAAAACAGCCATACTGCTCCGTAAATCATAAGCATTTTAACTCAGTTAGATAGCATGCGGTATTATACATTAACAATGTGAGGTATTCAATTTAAAATGAAAATACAAATAGCTCAATATTGTTAAATTAGGTTACGCTCTCTGAATTTCACTTACAATTTGATAAACTTTAAAGTTGAATACTTCACCCTGATCACATGACTACAGCCTAGACTTGAAGTTTGGCGAAAACCAATTTGAATGAGAGGTCAAAAATAGTGATTATTAAACATAAGGAATAATCAAAGCATTCACATTTCTATTAATGTAAATTTCAATAGTAAAAATTCCAATTTTACTGTGAACAATTATCACTCATTTATTATTCATCATGACTGAAAAAAATCAGTTTAATAAACTTGATTTGTATTCAATGCTTAAAGGAAACTATTTAAAATATCATTTCGAAATATTTAATGATCCTACTGTAAAACACATTGATTCACTCCATAAGTATAAAAAAGTATGTTGGGAACTAAAAATTGGTATGTTATAAGCGAGTGTATACTATTACCGTGTATGTTATAACCAAGCTGACTATATACTAGTATAGAGAGAGAATATAGGGGGGGGGGGGTGTAAACAGGCGACAGAAATTGGAATGTTGTAACAGAGTGTATTTTGAAACAATGTTAACTGTAGGTAAAGTGAAATTACATGAATATCAGGATTTGGCAAGACATTTGTTTTTGGTAATAGGGACGCAACTATTAGATTACGAAAGTATAGAACAGTAATAGTTTACGCACCCTGTCTGATGTGTCTGTATTTTGTGTTTTCTCTCTATAACAAACATTTGTCAACAGTTATCATTTTAAATAATTACAGCGATGGACCCTTCTTTGACTATTTTCTAACCAACAATCACTAATCCTTCCGCGAGAAACCAACGACATCGTCCTTTACGGATGAAAATCGATAGTAGATATCCATTTTTTCAAAAAAAGGTCTTGGCTGATTCACAGTCGTACTTTGACAATTGAAAGAACTTCAGACAAAGCATGATAATGGCCGCGCCCGATTAATGAATTACGTATTGGATAAGTGGACATTTCATAATATAAAAGCTTAAATTAAAGGATATTTTTTAGTTGTTCGGTTACATTTATGCTAAATTAAGTATCCGAAATTCTAGCGAGCCTAATTCACGTCCGAATTGTGTTCCTTTCTAGATATGGTTTTGATAAATTGTTCGTAAAAACATACTTGGAATTAGAATAATCGACTTCGAATGAACTATGTAGTATCGAACTCCTACTAAAGTTACAAACGTTAGTAAATGATCATCAGAAATTAAGAAAACGTAAACGAAAGTTTTTTTACCGAAATAATAAACTCAACTAAAACTGCAATTACTTTTGAAAAAAATGAATAAAAATTACGAACATCTGTTTGGTTTGCATTCCTTCCTTATGAAAGGTATCTATATGAGCTGATCTAAATTGTAGATACTTTTAAATTACACTTGAGGTTAATCATTACGTTAAATTGGTATAATACTTTAAGAGAGATAGTGTCATTGTAGTCCTATCATGGCATAGCTGTCCAATTTACTGTCTTTGAACAGGCAAATATTCCGTGAACAAAGCTTCTAACCACATGATATAAACGCAGTTGTGAGAATGATTGCAGTATACAAGTAATTTTTAACAAGAAGTATAAACTTGTACCTGAGACACGATGTCCACTATGACAGTACGTATACAAGTAATTGTTAACAAGAAGTATATACTTGTACCTGAGACACGATGTCCACTATGACAGTACGTATACAAGTATTTGTTAACAAGCATGAACTTGTACCTGAGACACGTGGTCAACTATGACAGTACGTATACAAGTAATTGTTAACAAGAAGTTTATACTTGTACCTGAGGCACGAGTTCCACTATGACAGTACGTATACAAGTAATTGCTAACAAGAAGTATATATTTGTACCTGAGGCACGAGTTCCACTATGACAGTACGTATACAAGTAATTGCTTACAAGAAGTATATATTTGTACCTGAGGCATGAGGTCTATTATGACTGAAAGTATACAAGTAAGTGCACAAGTTGAATTTTATTAAGATACTAGTTTGTACTGATCGTGGAATATTACAATTTTTATAGGAATCTGCTTCCTGTCGGCAATCAAATACGTTTTTCATACATTATGTTTAAACTAAGTTCTACACCAAGTTTGATGGTTTGTTTGCTGAAGACTGTGGTTTTGTTTACTATCACAATATAGAATAGAACATGCAATAAAATCCATGCATTCAATCAAGTTTATCCATTTGAAAGTTTCGATTCCTCGCCTGCACTTGTCATATCCCGCTTAAGTTCGATTAAATACCATTTTTTTTTCTTGCATAAGAAGTTGTCTGTCACATAGCGTATGTTAGAAAGTAAAACATTAACAAGAATCATTACTTTCTCATTCATTATTGGCTATATACAAAATGGTTTAATCACACATATTTAAGGGTAAACAAATAAGTAATAGGTAGTAGTAAGTAAAAACATGTCAATTGATTATGAACTATACATCAGATATTGTGTCTATATTATCTCTCTACATGTATTATTATTATGTTCTAACAGTACTAAATACTTATATTTAGAAAAATGATGGACATAATTTGAAAACGCTCGCATAGAACAGAAGTTTTTATAGGCAACTTAAACATTCAAAATTTATTGTAAATGTATTTCATTGAGTTTTCTTTCAAATGAAATATTGTGGCTATTTCCAAAAACATTCCATCTAAAAGCCATTTATGATAATTCATACGATATTTTCAGGAGAAATTATGCTAAAATTATATTTCCTATTATCTTTGTTTTATAAGTATCTAGTATTAAGTCATAAAGTGTAAAACGTAAAATCAAAACGTTGAACAGAAGTCCCAGGCATTGTATATATGACCACTTTTCCTTTCTATCGAGAAAACATTTTAAATGTTACACCATAAACTGTATGTGCATTAAATATGAATATAGATACTGTATTTTTATAGTGCTGATCATTCAAAGCTAACGGCTTATCAATGTGAAAATTTCAAAATAATGAATAAATGGTAATTGTAAAAATATGTTCTACAATAAGGTCATCTTGAAGAGACCCCCTTATGGATTACAAGGAATCCTATGCAACATCCGTCTTGGATCTAGTGGTAGTATACAAGCACAAGTTTACGGAGAAAAAAATGTCTACAAGTTGAGTCATAATAAACTCTCGACTTATCAATGTGATACTTTTGTAAAGCTTAGATATGAAAAAAATACGGACCTTCTCCCACCAACACTGATGCTAAATCATATAGGACAGTAGTCAGTCACTAAATTGCGCCTAGAAGTAATCCAGAGATTCAACCTTTTCAATACAATGAGTAGGTGGACTGATCGCCGTGATATAACATACTAGGACGAAAAAGAAACGCCGGGTACAGAAAATATGCAACACATATTTTATTGCTTGGCCTAAAATAATGAAAATCGGTCAGATTTATGTGTTGTTCGCTGTCGAACGGTACACACGTTTAAAACTACACAATACCATACCTCTTCGCACCATGAGAGGCACGTGCTCAAATGCAAGAATCCGAAGCAGGGTAAGGTCATTGAGTGTGCCCAAGGAAGTGTTCAGTCTATTTGATACTGTTCAAGTATTCAGATCGATTTTTCAACGTTTACTTCAAATTGAGCAATTTGCATCAATGCCGCGATTGTCGGAAGTCAAGCGTAGACAAGCTATAGCAATGCTTGTGCAGGGTCAAGGCCAACAGCAGGTTGCTGCACATTTTGGTGTGCATATTCGAACTATTGAACGTCTTGTTCAACGTCTGCGAGTGACCTGGAGGGTCAACGACCGACCGCGAAGTGGACGTCCGCGCGTCACGACGCCACGTCAGGATCGGTTTATGACACTTTCTCACTTACGTAATCGCCATCTCACAGCTAGCGAAACTGCAAATAACACTATAGGCAGTCATAATCGCCATATTCATCCCGATACGGTTCGAAACCGCTTACACGACTATGGCCTAAGAGCCCGACGTCTCTATGTCGGTCTGCCGTTAACTCCTGTGCGTCGCCAACGCCGTTTGGCTTGGGTACAAGCACACTCACCACGAAATTTTCCTATGAGGCAATGGAGACGGGTATTCTTCACCGACGAATCCCGGTTCACTCTCTACCGTTCGGACGGCCGACGTCGTGTATACCGACGTTCGGAATGTGTTTGGGGCGGCATCTCGTATGGGTTTAAATCACCATTGATCGTGATTGACGGTAATTTAAACGGCGTCAGGTATAGAGACGAAATCCTCCGCCCAGTTGCCGTCCCATGCGTGCAAGCACGGAACCTGATATTGCAGCAAGACAATGCCCGGCCCCATGTCGCCAGAGTTTGCCAGCAATTTCTTGCCAACAGTAACATACACCCACTCGATTGGCCAGCATTCAGTCCAGATTTGTCCCCAATTGAACATTTGTGGGACGAACTGGACAGGAGGGTAAGGAGACGTCCAAATGCCCCCCACTAATCATGTCCAGCTCACACATGCCTTGCGTGAAGAATGGAATAACATCCCCATGGCCATGATTAACACCCTGGTGAATTCCATGCATAGACGGATCAGGGCTGCCACAGCTGTGCATGGAGGACACACATGATACTGATATGTCCGGCCGTGTTTCGCAAAACAAGAAGGGTCATCGTTAAAAGGGGGTATTTTTTCACATAATCAACATCGGAAATCGATTGAAACTTCAACAGCTGGTTCCATACAGATGACATTTCATACAAAAATAAATATAATAATCCAATAATACAATTTATCCCTTAAAACAATCATTATAGGTTACCCGGCGTTTCTTTTTCGTCCTAGTATATATACAATGTGTTGCTATGGCGTTATGGTCACAACAAATTGATCACATGTATTATGATGTCAATAAAAATCGGATAAAGCGAGCAAAAACATATTTTTTACCATATTTTGAAATTTTGAGAAGCGAGCAAAAAGCGAAGAATGAATGTGTGCCTTTGCGAAGACATTGATTTATCAAAAGTTAAAAAAGCAATAGAATGTATGGACTTATATAAGATACATGTATATCGATGTACAACGTATTATGAAATCAAGTAATAATAAGGTAGCTCTATGTAATATAAACCAAGTTAACAATTACTCCAGATGCAAATTAAATTGAATTTAAAGCAAGTAATGAATAGGGGTGAAGAGGTTTACACCCACATGAAATTAAAAGTAAAATATAACTTCATTTGTCTTTGGTATTACGTTTATTAATACTAGATGAGAAGAAAGCGCATAATTAAACTAATTATCGGAACCACACTTAAATTATAATGGACCATCCCTGTTCACTTTTTGTGTATATTAATAATCTGGTAAATTATGCTTATGTCTGAACAATACCACTAAAATTATGCATTGACACATTTAAGAATTGTGAAAAATTATTAGATATTATTTTAGGTCTAAGACAGAGAGCAGTTCTCATATGTCATTGTAATTTCTAATGATGTATGTCAACAAGAAAACATTACTTTGTTTTACCGTAATAAGAAAATTTTGCTGACCTATATTAATATCTACAACTCAAATTATTTTATTTTCGGTGAAATTCTACTTGGCCAAGCGCAAATTATTTGCCTTCCGACATTTTTGATGCGGTACAAATTTCAAGGTTCTGGAGCAAACAATTTTTTCAGTATGGATTTAAGGTGCGGGAAATCCGACGAAGATATGATCCATTTGTTGTAGCCTAAACAAAAAAAAAACCCAAATAACATCAATAATATAAAGTGCAGAGCGTACATTATTCAAAACGGTCACCCAGCCAACCATCAGCCTTACAAGTTACAGTTCCTTGCATAACTTTAAATCCTGTCCATTGCTTTACGTTCCAATTGTTAACTCCAGCTGTGATAAACTATCGCTAAAGTTGTATTATATAAATACAAGCGTGTATTTGTTTTCAGTTTTTTTTTTCAACTTTACGTTTGATAGTTTACATATGTTTCTTATGGGCTATTTTCTTGGCCGCATTGACTCATTGACTTCTATTGAGTTGAAGGCGTTGTTCGTTCTTTTCAAAATTTTCAGGGCGCTAACTTAGACAGGATTTTTTGAAAAGGCCTTCCAAAAATATCAGTAAATGAAAGAGAGTGCATTTTTCCGTATTTAATATACATGCCGTTTCCTGTGACTCCATTACACAACTGATTTCATATATATTGATGATACATATCTATTTGGAATGATATTAAATTGACAATTAACATTTTTGTAATACTGTTTTATTAATTTGGTGAAGTGGGTAATGATAACCCGTTATTTATTCTTTTCTCCTTTCACAAAAAAACATCATTAACTATTTGTATGATTTCACGGCATGTTTAACTTCCCAATTTGTGTTTTATTTGTTTTGATCTTTATTTTTCAACCATGATGGTTTTGTCAGTAGATGAAAAAACAAACACTACATGAATCATAATGTATACATGCATGTACTCTTAAGCATTAATGTTCCGTAACCAGTATTAATACAGTAAGAAATGTTTAACATGTCGAAATAATAATATTTATACTTTTTCCACTTCATATCAAACAAATAGTCCTCGACATTAATCAAAACGGTTTATGTATTCGCGCAAACATCCAAGCGCTCTGTCATTCTGTTGACATCTGTATATTCCTCCATAGTCAACATCAAATCCAATATCAATAAATTCAATGTTACTTTTGAATCCTCTCAACTTCGTAGACGAGGGTATAGCTGGAAGATTAGTTTCTGCACCAGTATGCACAATAAGTACTACACATTTTGCGAGATCTGAAAATTAAAGGTTTATGCAAGAATTAAGTGCGTTGGAGCATAAAACGCTCAAAAGATAAGAAATCAACGTATTTGTATCAATATTAGGGTAACAATGACATAAATCCATTGATCCGAAGTCAACAGGGGTCATCAACATTCGAACGAAACACAAATACCATTGATCTAATTTTTATCAAGTTGTAGAATGGGCAATAACTGGTCAACAGAGAGACAGAAGGACAAAATACAGGCGGACTAAAAGCGTCAAACCATTATATGACCAGAAACAAACTTGGGGTTGACAAAAAGTATCGACATAACTGTATACAGCGTATATGATAAGTAAGTACTCCCATCGCTGTCACTATAAGTAAGAAAGTTTCTAATGTATATGTTAACAAACAAATTTGAGCAAAAATGTGATATTGAGTATTAACTAGGTTTTGATTTGAACTGACTCTTGTGGCCTATTTTCTAACAAGAATGATCAATAACCTATCTTTTCCAAACATTAATTGAGACAAATTTTGATAAAAGAGGAGTAAAAATTTGACCAATACAGTGTTTAATAATAAAACAACGAAGGAAACTCTACCCAGCCACAATCATTCATCGATATTAATTTATTTACCTTTAAAGCCATTCCTAGAGGTACCATAAACAACAAAAAAGAAATTTTCAGTGATAAAATTTACTTACATGTCATATTTGCCAAAGCTAGCTCAATATCTGGTCCCAAACGTGTTGATTTCAGACAAACGACAATAAGTGGAATTTCGTTTTCTAATCTTTCTTCTGTGTTCTTTATTAAACAATCAAAGTCATTCAACGTGTTCTTTAACGTTGTCGCAAATCTTGCCGAGCCATTGGTATGGATAGCATCTAAAATCTGAACTTCCTTTTTTAGTCTTGCTGCAAAAGTATTTAAGACACCATTTAAATGCTATAGTATATAATACTAGCGTAATTAATTAAATATAAAGCAAACGGTCATTCTCAATACGAAGGTCATTAAAAAAATAATACATAACTCCCTGCTAGTAAGTAAGAAAATGAACTTTAGTGTTTTGTCCATTGCCTAGAAGATGTCCAATGTGTCCAATGATTATGTAAAAAACAAATTCAAAAATCGGACGGTTGATAAAATCGTAACCGTCATTTTAGGCCCTTATTTTAAATTTTCGTTACTGTTCATCCCGGTGTTGTTTGCAATAAAATTGCAGAGAACAGGGCAACTGAAAGAGTTAGATTTGCTTGCATATGCATTGGTAAATAATTGAATTTGTACTTAAAAGGCTCTGTAAAACAGTATGTCAGACATTTTAAGTATCTAATGCAGAGTGCATGTCGCAAGACTTAATACTTTTTATAAAATTTCCGATACCGTATCATTTACAGCTAGTTTGGAAAGCAAAATATCAAACAGAGTAATAAAAAACGCATAAAAGTTATCTTAGTTTCATTGATTATTTGATAAATTAACAAAAACCCTTGGTTTGAAGGATATATGAAAGTACATGAAAACAAGTGCGAAAGGGGTCAATGAAAAGTAAATAAGCAAAATTTCCGTTACCAGTGCTGCTGAAAATACTAGCTATATTAAAACGGTATAATGACGATAAATACATACATTGAGTATAACTGTTTATGGATGGTCGAATAATTCTTGTATGTAACTTTGTAGACTTCAAACCACGTAATTTCAATACGAATTTACGAATTTAAAATTTCCGTATCATTGTTACGTCCACAAATTATAGAAAACAATTGGCATGTCACTAATAATTACAGTCTTGATTTTACCCTTATCATTGAAAAGAGTGCCTTAAGTTTAGTGGGATGTAATGACTTTATTAAAAAGTCATTGTAGTCGTTTTTTTTATTTTTTGACAAAGACATGTATAACTGTTGAAAACCAAACCATTGTATTTTGTACGGAAGATTATATTTGTGTGTACGCCTTTACTGTCTGCAGTGAGGGTACAGAATCGTATTTCAAAAGCAAATAAGTCTTTACACCTTACTATTTTATGTGGTCACAACACTGGCAAGAAGATGGTTATGCATCCAAAAAATTAGCTTTACATCCCTGTTACATGCATAATAATGAAAGAATAATTTAAAACTGTTTTATTTGGAGTTGATTTTTCACATATTCACATTCCTAAATGGACCTTCGTATTGAGAATTGCCGAAATACTAAATGCGAAGATGTTGAAAATATGAAGTTAGACGTATATATTTAGTTTTAAATAAAACGAATGAACAAAAATGTGAAAAATTACTAGAAATACAGAGCTATCCAAAAGTCCCAGAACAAAGCGTGTTTTATGATTAACCGATACACAGACACTCCTTACAGAAGTTTATTAGCCTATGACAAAAACTATGTCACATGAATAAGCTTAAATCATAGTTAGATACTTGTGGTATGCATGACTAGATGATTTCGTTTTGTTGACACACTATTCAAGAAAGCTGAGTTGAAAATTATTTCTTAATGTTTTATGATGTTCATCTTACCAAAATTAAAACCCGGAACCCAACACAGCAAACTTTGGCAAAAATTGCGAACTCCTCTACAAAAACGAATGAACCATCTGAATATGATGTAAAATATATTTCCGTCTGGTTGTTTTTTGTTCCTTTTAGGATCGTCTTCCGACAGTAATGGTGAGTACATTGTTTGTCTTTCTTCTTTATCCCAGCCTTGTTGCATGTCATTGTACTGAATATATAGAAACGTATCAATATTAACAATAGTAAGTACACAAAGATTGTCTTTTGTTTAAAAAAAGAAACCAGGAAGTCGTTAAGCCTGTATTAAATTAGGGTTTTCATAATAGCAGTCGTCAAACTTCGGAAGATATCGAGATATGTCGACAATTAAAAAGTGATTGGTTAGGTCGAGGCAATTAATGAGCCCCTGTTCGGACCCAATTTGATTAAGATACATTTTCTCACACGATTGTCTCCCGAGCTAATATTAATCAGCATGGCTAAAAGTACCACAACGCCAATATGGTGCTTTAACAACAATGTGCACATTTTTCACTTAGAATCTCCAAGGGCGATGTCAATTTTATTTCAAAGTACAGCGTTAGAGACAAAACTGGATGTTTTGTCATTTACTAAAGTTTATTGTACTACATATATACAGTAAGGCGCTCGTAATGGATGAAATAAGATCTTTATCATGTGGGAAGACAATGCGCATGCGATTCGTACGTTATACCATAGCAAAAGTCACATAAGCATATCCGGATTTCAAATCGCCTTTTGAATTACATACAGATGCCAGCTCAAAAGCCTTAGGTGCCGTTTTAAATCAACGACAGGATGGTGTATATAGAGTTATTGTTTTCGCCAGTGGAGCGTTAAACAAATCTGAACAAAACTATAGTGCTTTCAAGTTAGAGTTTCTTGCTCTGAAGTAGGCGATCACGGAAAAGTTTTCTGACTATTTAACTGGCATCCAATTTACTGTTCTGACTGATTACAATCCACTTAATCATATATTGACTATGGCAAGGCTAGATGCCACTGGACAAAGATGGATTTCAACACTTGGACATCATTCATTTGGCACATTTTATCGAGCGGGACTCAATAACCAGAACGCGGACTGGATGAGTAGGTATCCCTATGATGTCAACAATCATCAAAACGATCAACTCGTAGAAATAATAGGTTCAACTATAAAATGTTGTCATGTTACCTCTTGTTCCATTTTGAATATAATCCCAGTTAATATTGATATTTTAGAATGTACTGAAGAACTTACAAACCAATGTCTCAAAAAGCCTTGTTTGAAATAAGAAAAGCTCAAAGAAGTGACAAGTTAATAGATAGATGGAGAACTGCAGTTATCGATAATAAAATACCAAGACATTGCACGGGTAAGAAAGACTTTATTATGAAAAGACAGTTCAGACATCTAAAAATAAAGCAGGGAATTCTCTTCAGTTCTTTGAAAGAGCAAGATGATGAAATCTTACAGCTTGTTATACCTAATAGTTACAACAAAGTAATATTGGAAGGTTTGCACAATAATGTATTATTACAGACATACAAGAAAGAATTGTTAGAGCCCATTTTTAGTAAAGGTGTGGGGCGCTCATTATTTTAAGCCTAACACAGATAAATAATTCAAAATTATAACATACTGAAGCTGCCGCATTGCACCACAATTAAACACACTTTGAACTTATAACTAATCGAAATCAAATGTTTTATTAAATAATCCTTGCGTAAACATTGTAACCTGTATAAGTAATTTAATAACATGTAAACAAGTAAATGCGAGAAAATGGCAGGACAAACGTTACAATTTTTATACAAAAAAGCCTTGGTAAAATGTGTTTGTATGGTTAGAACTTGTTTTGTTACAAAATACTGTGTTACGAGAATGTGTGTGCCAAATAAATATAATTTTTTTGTGATAAAATATTTGTGTGCTGTAAAAAGTTATGTTTGTGGTTGAATATAAAATATGTGTACATGTGTGGAAAAAGTGTCAAATTTATAATTAGATTTAATAAACAATAAACAGGATGGGTAATCCTGCCAGTAAGTTTATTCTTTAGCAAGGGCTATATATAAGGTCGACAATACTGCAGACGGTTCTAAGAGTAATCGATCCAAATTCATATTCAACTTTTTTTTCTTATCATAATCCACAATGCAGCTGTGTTATTGTCGATACAATAAACTTTATGGTGGGCCATGTTTATTATATCACATATACTTGATCGCGCATATTTTTTTAAAACACATACATACTTTCTATCACTCATAAATATTTCTTATCACACACAATTACTTTGGTAACACAAGAACTTGTTTTGAAACACAATTTTTATACAACACAACCTTTTTTCTAGCTTGTTTAGGATAACTTGAGACAAACGACTCAGTCTGTTTACATATTAGGGACTCAGGTATTACATAAAATAGGGAGGTCAGCTGATTTTGTGTAAAGAAAGTATTAAACATGTTTTAATGCGTGGACCGTGTGTTCTCGTACTAAATTTAATACATCAAAAACACACTGATAATAGTCGATAATTACGTGTACTAAACTTAAATCCACCTGTGTATAAAAATGGTATCGTTGTATTATGTCTCAAGTTATCCTAAACGAGCTATAACGCAATGATTATTTTATCCATTTGTGTTATTTACCCAACTTAAACTTTTCGATATAGAATATAACTTTTCAGTATAGAATATTACAACTCTTGTCATGTCATACGCTATAGAATGTATTCGATAGCCAGATTTTACGTAAACATGTGCATTAAGTAAAACATAATAAGGTATAGTCAAATGATATTGTATCAACAAATAATACCCTGAAATATTAGACAAAACATTTTTGAATATGAATAAGGAAACTGTTCTATCAATACCAAAACTGGTGTAAGGTAAGAAATATTGATCGTTTGATTTAATGTCAGAAAATTTGTATTTATTTGAACGAAAACAGACAATGTACAACATTATGGTGGCATATTTCTGTCATCTGATAACCACATAACTAACCAGTTAATTAACGGGTTTACTAGCTACGGTAACTATAGTTAACCTCCTTATTAATTAGTTAGCTAAGTGGTTAACTATTTACGGTAACTATATGACCTCTTAAGTTAATTAAGTATTTAACTAGTAACCGTAATTAACCGTAGTTAATAAGCTTGTTAGTTAAGTGGTTATCTGATGGCAGAAATATGCCACCATACGAAAGATCTACCAACTTTAATATTTATCAGTTTTTCAAGTAAACTAAAACAATTAGTTACATTATTGGTATTGTCAGCATGTAATTCATAGTAACAGAATAATGTGTCTGCAGTGTTAAAGTATATCAAGTTACTTCCATCTTTCTGTTTAACATCGGTTGTAATACAGTATAACCTCTCCTAACGGCACTTCTAACGAGCGGCATATTAGAAATTCCGCGTCGATTTAGCACTAGGCTTTTCCTAAAGAACAACCCTCCAAGGAACTGTAAACACGGGTGTTAGAAGATACGTGACACAAGGTTTCTATGATTCCAAAGAAGAAAAAAAATAAAGAACGCTTTTTGGTAGGCTGATGTAATCAAATATGAGTCGTACACAGTCTCAGCTAGTTGACGATAGTAAATGAAAATTGAGTTGTTATTGTACTAATTATTATTAGCTTCGATGGAATTAATCGTGTTCTAAGTTATTTTGAGGTTTAAGAACCGATTCAGACTAGAATAATTCCCGAAAAGACAATAATAGTTCATGCTAAATAAAATTCGTCAGACAGGTTTAAAGGGCAATCTTTGACGGTACCTGCAAAAACGCGAACGTGACCAAAAATAACCACCGCGCAACGCTTTTTATATTTTGTAATGATTTTTCATTTTCTATGGTTTTACGGAAACATTTTAATTTTGTCGATCTGCGCACGTTAATAATTGTGTTTACATTACGTAATTGGGAAAAGTCTACCTCTGCAGAGCTACACCTCTGCAGAGCGACACTTATTTTAAAATCAGCCGGATGTCGCTCAGTAGAGGTTACACTGTATTTGAATGTAAAACAAACAAATTCAATGCAGAAGACAAAAAACATCTACACAAACCAGGTGAAATACACTCCATGCACGATTTGTATACATATTTACAAGCATACGGTGTGGAGCAGATACTGAATACTAGAATATTAACGTAATATAAAGTTCACTCCCTTACGGAACAAGTCATGTTTAAAAATGTTTCATATAAATCAGCTGAAGTACAATAGTAGCCTGTTCAATTACCCTAAATGTTCCATAACGTTCCGTAACGGTACATTTAGAACTCCGCGGCCATTCGCTGCGAATAATCTCGGACATATTTAGACGCTTATTTTGAAACTACCGGTGTTGAAGTAAACAAATATACGCTCGTTTAGACATTGCGTGATGTTTCGGTTTTAGTCCGTAAATTTTGAAACATCACTCATTGCCTTTACGATCGTATATTTGTTTATTAGATTAAATTATTCTCAGCGAATGGTCGAGAAGTTCCGAATGTATCGTTACGAAACGTTTTGGAACGTTTAGGGTAATTGAACAGGCTATAGATGTCATGTAAATGTACATTAAATTGTTAACATAATTTATTTGTAATGACAATTAGAACAGGAAACCATAACTTTTTATGCAATGTTTAAATCAGTCAGTTAAAACTGCATACCGTATGTTATTAATAATATCACAAATCGAAGAATCTGTCTGCAGACACAACTTTTCATTGATATTGTCATAAAAACTAGACTGGTCGGGTCTCGCACTAACTGTGTATAACAGCAGTAAATAACGGACTGACCAAATATTCATACCCATGTCGTACATCGTGTCAATTAAAGCCTATAGCCCCTATCTAACGATATTCCGGTAGAAACAGAAATATTCAAATATTATAGTTACCTTTATACTTAGGATTAAGCTCCATTAATGACTGTACACAAGTATATCTAAATAAGACGTTTATATTTTATCATGAGACACGAAAATAGATAAGGCCACACCAAATTGATTACTTGTTCTACGGATTTTTTTGGAAAAAAAATGGGGCGAGCGAGAGAAAAAAAAATTAAAATATTTTTTTTTACTTTTGAATTAAACCAAAGGCGAGCGAATAAAAAAAAATTAAAAAATTTTTTTTTTCCTTTTACATAAAATCTTAAGCGAGCGAATAAAAAAAAATAGCGACAAAATAAGAGATCGCAACAAAAGTTAAGTCGCGACAAAAAATTTAGTCGCAACAAAGCACTTGAATAGGAGCTTTTTCTTGTCTCATTGGATGATGATATGAATAGCTTAACATCCCTAGTTCTACATATAAATACATGTTCAATGGCAATGACTGTTTGTTTATGTTGTTTGCTTACATCTTTGATCAATAAATTCTACGCTTTAATCTATTTAGGACCGCATATTTCTATTTGTTTTAATAGTATTTTGTGCACTGAAGCCCTTTCACATGTCTGTTCAAAGCCAAATGTCAAAGATATAATCAGATAATACAGTACCTTTTGATCCCTACCATCAGCATGTTCTGTGCTCTAAGATTTGAAAGCATTAAAACAAAAATGGTTAAAATTGATGTTCTAGAAATAGATCAATGCCTATATTAGTAACAATTCAGACTTAACGTGAATTTCTGTTAAAATCAACTAATGTACTCGTATTCTTTTAAAGCAATGTACATAATTGATGATAAAAAAGAAATTTACACGTCAAAATGCAATTGTAACGTATTTTCGCGACCCCACGAAAATGATTAAGACTCTCAGTGAAATAACGTAGATCGACGTAGGTTCTGTACGTCACCAAGTATTGAATCTATTCTAGCTGTCTTATTCAGTTGACTGTTGCGTTGTAAACGAACAATCAGATTTGTATATTTAAAACGCTAGCAAATACGAATTTCACTGATTGAATTTTGACGCGACGATAGCGCATCTGTTTTAATTATTATGCGATGATTGGCTCTTGTGCGACAAGGGCACGTTTTTGGCAGAATCATAAAAAAGAAAACAAATAAATACTTGTTGATAATACGATCAAGGGTTAAAACCCCAAACAATAAGGTCTATCAGACTAAATGTTATTACGTTTAAAACTGTGAAATTTTCACAATTATTTAGCATTAATTGTAATAATTATCCTACTTATCGCTAAATTTTAATTACCCTTAGCAAACTTGATGTGTAAGACTGTTAGCTTCGTTCAAAATAAAAAGTGCAATGTGACCTCTTTATTTTTGGAAAACGTGTTTATAATGTCATCAATTTTGACCTTTCTTTGTTTAAAAAAGAATCGATCTTAAGAAATTGATTTTCATCAAATTATTCGTTTCTGCTACCGAACTTATAGTAAATATTATTTTAAAAGTTGTATACATGTTCTATGCACGCACAAAATTCGAAATATTCTGTCTGAGAATTTTTAAGCAAAACAAGATCACTATTACAGAGATTGTACGGCCAATACGGGCGTTAAACCCGATCCCGATATGGGTTTAATTGATCAAGGTGTATTACATAATTCATAATTATTGGATCATAAAAGTTTCACTTTGTTGATTGTATACGCGAACACCTAGTGTTAATGATAGCTAATTATCGATTTTAAACCTGCCACAAGACTTGAGATGATAAATTATGATACGACGTACATCCGGCTTTTGATTTGGTGAAATTACGATTTTTTCGCTAAATGCTTCAACAGCGCATAATTTCTTCGAACGTTCGGGCGGTAAAAAATATTTATTTTTTTTTGGAATGTGGAGCGTTTGAATGTGCGGGCGGTAACAAAAAAAAATTTTTTTTTTGGATGTGGAGTTTTTGAATGTGCGTGCGGTAACAAAAAAAAATTTTTTTTTTGGATGTGGAGTTTTTGAATGTGCGGGCGGTAAGAACAAAATAAAAATATTTTTTTTTCAAAATCAAGAAAACTGGTGCGCTGCATCCGTAGAACAAGTAATCAATTTGGTGTGGCCTAATGAAAAATAAAATCGTCTGCACGATTCATTCTGTACTCCACCATGTACATACACTTGTACTATGCAGTCCATATTTCTATATTTATAACATACGTATCGTCGTACAAGAACTTTCGGTTTCGATCACGTGATTGCCAACAATCTTTACCACGCGCGTACCATAGAGGCGAGTTGCTAGCGACTAATAGATAATCAAAGTACTGAAAGTACTGTTGGAAGGAATTTTTGAACGATTTTAGGAGTCCAAAGTTACTATTTCGATATCCATCATCATATCTCTTTATCATTCATAATCGAATGTGTTTCATATTTCATTTTACATGCATATTATGCTACTGATCGAGAAGTTGTATGTTTTGATTCATGGACAGGGCATACTTTCGTGGAGCTACGCCATGAAATAATTTCTACGGTCATTCTCCCTCCTACCACTGATTCTAAATCATTCTAATACGGCAGTGTTCGGTCACTGAATTGCATCTAGTAGTAATCCAGGGATTGAGTCTTTTCAGGAACAGTGATAGGTGGATTGCTGGTCACGATGTAACCTAAACAATGTGTTGCCATTGAGTTCAGGCCACAACAAATTGATCACATGTTCTATGTATTTTGTTCTAAAGAATGGAGCTAAAGAGCAATTAAATTCTTTTTTCATATTTTGAATTTTGAGAAGCGAGCGAAAGCAAAGAATAAATTTGTGCGGTTTCTAAGACATTTATTTACCATATGTTAAAAAGAGCAGAAAAGGTATGGACTTTCTTATATAACATATAACGGCTATTGGTACTTTGCGAAACGGAACGAAACGGAACGGAAAGGAACGAGAGGCACCACACGGGGGAAATTAGGAAATGAAATGTAAATTCTTAAAATCATTTTACAGTAATCATAATAGTAAATTATACGAACTCTGTTTAATCTTAGTCTATCCGACGTAACTCATTATACTCAAACAATTATATATGTAGTTATAATTGCCGATCCAGGATCTACAAGTCGCCTTTTTGCATGTATGTTTTAAGATTGTAGGACAATATGTATGTTTGTAAAGGAAAGGCTTTTTGCATATTTCCTTGTATGTGCACGCGTGATTATTCTTCAAACTACTGTTTGCGCCGTTGTTGTCATTATACCAATTTAGCCCATTCTCTCTCGTTTCGTTCCGTTTCGCAAAGTACCAATGCCCACACAGGTATTGGTACTTTGCGAAACGGAACGGAACGAGACAAATATATTTATATCATTACATGTATCTTCCTAAATAACCTCAACATGGAATTTTACCGGGTATATCAAATAAACATTTATGGCTTTATATAAGTAGTTATAATTGCCGACCCAGAATCTACACGTCGCCTTTTTTACATGTATGTTATAAGATTATAGGACAATTTGTATGTTTGTAAAGGAAAGGCTTTTTGCATATTTCCTTTTATTTGCATGCGTGATTATTCTTCAAACTACTATGTTTGCGCTGTTGTTGTCATTATACCAGTTTGCTCATTCTTTCTCGTTTCGTTCCGTTTCGCAAAGTACCAATACCCACACAGGTATTGGTACTTTGCGAAACGGAACGGAACGAGACAAAATATATTTATATCAATGCATGGATATTTATAAATAACCTCCGACATGGAATTTTGCCGGGTATATCAAATAATCATTTATGGCTTAATATATGTAGTTATAATTGCCGGCCCAGGATCTACAAGTCGCCTTTTTACATGTTTGTTACAAGATTGTAGGACAATTTGTATGCTTTTAAAGGGAAGGCTTTTTGCATATTTCCTTGTATGTGCATGCGTGATTATTCTTCAAACTACTATGTTTGCGCTGTTGTTGTCAATATACCAATTTGCTCATTCTTTCTCGTTTCGTTCCGTTTCGCAAAGTACCAATACCCACACAGGTATTGGTACTTTGCGAAACGGAACGGAACGAGACAAAATATATTTATATCAATACATGTTTCTTCATTAATAACCTCGACATGGAATTTTGCCGGGTATATCAAATAATAATTTATGGCTTTAAATATGTAGTTATAATTGCCGACCCAGGATCTACAAGTCGCCTTTTTACATGTATGTTATAAGACTAATTTACTTCTGAAAATGCAGAAACAATAAAGTCTGCTTACATACCTTATAAACTACATTAAGCTGCCAGTGACGGCAAGAGTCCGGATTAGCCACTTACAGCAGGTGACTGTTTGAACCAGTTTTAATTAAACTGCATCAAACAGTTCATTCTGACATACTTGAATTCGTCATTTTCGTAGAATTTTTATTTGTCAGCAGAATAGTGTTAAATAATATTCGTTTATTTCATAACAGATTAACATTGGGTATATCACTACTTTCTGTGGTTAAAACATCTTAAATAAAGCTTTAAATTGCAACAAATTTTGATGATAGATTCGATAAAAACTTGGTTACGAAACTCTACGACGCGGCCGACATTTTGTTTATAACAGTCATGTAAAAAGGCGACTTGTACATCTTGGGTCGGCAATTATAACTACATATATTAAGCCATAAATGATTATTTGATATACCCGGAAAAAGTCAATGGCGAGGTTATTTATGAAGATACATGTATTGATATGAATATATTTTTTCTCGTTCCGTTCCGTTTCGCAAAGTACCAATACCTGTGTGGGTATTGGTACTTTGCGAAACGGAACGAAACGAGAGAGAATGGGCAAATTGGTATGATGACAACAACAGCACAAACATAGTAGTTTGAAGAATAATCACGCGTGCACATACAAGGAAATATGCAAAAAGCCTTCGTTTTACAAACATACAAATTGTCCTACAATCTTATAACATACATGTAAAAAAGGCGACTTGTAGATCCTGAGTCGGCAATTATAACTACATATATAAAGCCATAAATGATTATTAGATATACGCGGTAAAATTCCATGTCGAGGTTATTTATGAAGAAACATGTATTGATATAAAAATATTTTTCTTGTTTCGTTCCGTTTCGCAAAGTACCAATACCTGTGTGGGTATTGGTACTTTGCGAAACGGAACGAAACGAGAGAGAATGAGCAAATTGGTATAATGACAACAACAGCGCAAACATAGTAGTTTGAAGAATAATCACGCGTGCACATACTAGGAAATATGCAAAAAGCCTACCCTTTACAAACATACAAATTGTCCAATAATCTTATAACATACATGTAAAAAAGGCGACGTGTAGATCCTGGGCCGGCAATTATAACTACTTATATAAAGCCATAAATGATTATTTGATATACTCGGTAAAGTTCCATGTCGAGGTTATTTATGAAGATACATGTAATGATATAAATACATATTTTTTCTCGTTCCGTTCCGTTTCGCAAAGTACCAATACCTGTGTGGGTATTGGTACTTTGCGAAACGGAACGAAACGAGAGAGAATGGGCTAAATTGGTATAATGACAACAACAGCGCAAACATAGTAGTTTGAAGAATAATCACGCGTGCACATACAAGGAAATATGCAAAAAGCCTTCCCTTAACAAACATACAAATTGTCCTATAATCTTATAACATACATGAAAAAGGCGCCTTGTAAATCCTGGGTCGGCAATTATAACTACATATATAAAGCCATAAATGATTATTTGATATACCCGGAAAAATTCCATGTCGAGGTTCTTTATGAAGAAACATGTATTGATATAGAAATATTTTTCACGTTTCGTTCCGTTTCGCAAAGTACCAATACCTGTGTGGGTATTGGTACTTTGCGAAACGGAACGGAACAAGAGAGAATGGGCTAAATTGGTATAACGACAACAACAGCGCAAACAAAGTAGTTTAAATAGAATAATCACGCGTGCACATACTAGGAAATATGCAAAAAGCCTTCCCTTTACAAACATACAAATTGTCCAATAATCTTATAACATACATGTAAAAAAAGCGACGTGTAGATCCTGGGTCTGCAATTATAACTACTTATTTAAAGCCATAAATGATTATTAGATATACCCGGTAAAATTCCATGTAGAGGTTATTTATGAAGAAACATGTATTGATATAAAAATATTTTTCTCGTTTCATTCCGTTTCGCAAAGTACCAATACCTGTGTGGGTATTGGTACTTTGCGAAACGGAACGAAACGAGAGAGAATAAGCAAATTGGTATAATGACAACAACAGCGCAAACATAGTCGTTTGAAGAATAATCTCGCGTGCACATACTAGGAAATATGCAAAAAGCCTTCCCTTTACAAACATTCAAATTGTCCTATAATCTTATAACATACATGTAAAAAGGCGACTTGTAGATCCTGGGTCGGCAATTATGACTACATTTATAAAGCCATAAATGTTTATTTGATATACCCGGTAAAATTCCATGTCGATTTTTTTAGGAAGATACATGAAATTATATAAATATATTTGTCTCGTTCCGTTCCGTTTCGCAAAATACCAATACCTGTGTGGGTATTGGTACTTTGCGAAACGGAACGGAACAAGAGAAAATTGGCTAAATTGGTATAATGACAACAACAGCGCAAACATAGTAGTTTGAAGAATAATCACGCGTGCACATACTAAGAAATATGCAAAAAGCCTTCCCTTTACAAACATACAAATTGTCCTATAATCTTATAACATACATGTAAAAAAGGCGACTTGTAGATCCTGGGTCGGCAATTAAGACTACATACATAAAGCCATAAATGTTTATTTGATATACCCGGTAAAATTCCATGTTGATTTTATTAGGAAGATACATGTAATGATATAAATATATTTGTCTCGTTCCGTTCCGTTTCGCAAAGTACCAATACCTGTGTGTGTATTGGTATTTTGCGAAACGGAACGAAACGAGAGAGAATGAGCAAATTGGTATAATGACAACAACAGCGCATACATAGTAGTTTGAAGAATAATCACGCGTGCACATACTAAGAAGTATGCAAAAAGCCTTCCCTTTACAAACATTCAAATTGTCCTATAATCTTGTAACATACATGTAAAAAAGGCGACGTGTAGATCCTGGGTCGGCAATTATGACTACATATATAAAGCCATAAATGTTTATTTGATATACCCGGTAAAATGCTATGTCGAGGTTATTTAGGAAGATACATGTAATGATATAAATATATTTTTTCTCGTTCCGTTCCGTTTCGCAAAGTACCAATACCTGTGTGGGTATTGGTACTTTGCGAAACGGAACGAAACGAGAGAGAATAGGCTAAATTGGTAAAATGACAACAGCAGCGCAAACATAGTAGTTTGAAGAATAATCACGCGTGCACATATGAGGAAATATGCAAAAAGCCTTCCCTTTACAAACATACAAATTGTCCTATAATCTTATAACATACATGTAAAAAAGGCGACGTGTAGATCCTGGACCGGCAATGATAACTACATATATAAAGCCATAAATGATTATGTGATATACCTGGCAAATTCCATGTCGGGGGTTATTTATGAATATCCATGTATTGATATAAACATATTTGTCTCGTTCCGTTCCGTTTCGCAAAGTACCAATACCTGTGTGGGTATTGGTACTTTGCGAAACGGAACGAAACGAGAGAGAATGGGCAAATTGGTATAATGACAACAACAGCCTAAACATAGTAGTTTGAAGAATAATCACGCGTGCACATACAAGGAAATATGCAAAAAGCCTTCCCTTTAGAAACGTACAAATTGTCCTACAATCTTATAACATACATGTAAAAAGGCGACGTGTAGATCCTGGGTCGGCAATTATAACTACATATATAATTGTTTGTGTATAATGAGTTTCGTCGGATAGACTAAGATTATACAGAGTTCGTATAATTTACTATTATGATTACTGTAAAATGATTTTAAGAATTTACATTTCATTTCCTAATTTCCCCCGTGTGGTGCCTCTCGTTCCGTTCCGTTCCGTTTCGTTCCGTTTCGCAAAGTACCAATAGCCCATATAACCATATATCTATAGTCTATAGTGTAATCACGTAATAGTTAGTTCTAGGTAATATAACGCAAGTTAACAATTACTCCAGATGAAAATTCAATTGAATTTAAAACAAGTTAGAAGTAGTGTAGAAGAGGTTTGCACCTTCATCAGTTCGTACGGAAATATTCCTTCATTTTTCTTTGGTATTACTTTTCTTAATACTAGATATTAAACTACGAAGCACAGATTACCCCGGTTCACTTTTTGTGTATACAATGTAATTAGATTATGCTAATGTCTAATAAAACAACAAGAATTAAATTAAGCCTAATATGTTATTTTGGGACATCAAAATCGTAGGAAATTCAATGTAAATTTTTCTCCCTGTCCTATCTGCTCTCTAAGGATCAATCTTCATATTTTACACTACAAAGACACGTATGACGTAACACATCAAGATAAGGTGTGTAGAGTGAGTAAATGTTCAGTTTACGGTCTAAGACAGAGTGCAGTTATCATATTTCTGAACAATGGATTGTGTCATTGTAATTTCTAATGCCGTATGTCAGCAAGAATACATTACTGCTTTACCGTAACAGTGAAATTTTCTGATTTATTTTGCTATTTAGAACTCAAATTTCTAATTCTAATTTCTTCTTTTTTTGGATTTTAAGGCACGAACAGACGAACATAACGATTAATTTGTTGCAGTCTATTAAACCTCTCACTAAACCTCTACGGACACCCATCTAAGTAAAAACCATGCATTTCGTTGCTTAACTTCGATAAATGTCCAGCGCTCTACTCTCTCAAAGTAAACCCCTGCTAAGAAAATCGCTCGTTAAAATTGTATATATATACAAGCGTGTGGTAGATACTACTGCGCAATAATACAAAAAAAACTTCTCTCCGTGCACAATTAGAAAGTTGTTTGATTCATGTGTAAAAAAAACATTTAATATCATAATTTTAAGTATTTGTTGAAATTACTTTTTCAATTATCTACTTTTGATAGTACACATATTTTTCTGCTGCACTATTTCTTGATCGGATTGACTCATTGATTTCTATTGAGTTGAAGGTGTTGTTCGTTCTTTTCAAATTTCCAAGAGCGCTGACATAATAAGGAATTCTTTGAAAAAGAATTCCTTCCAATAACAAATGAAGGGATGTTTTCAATTGAATGTTTACCATACGCATAATACTGGAGCCAAATAGGACTAATGACTTAAACAGTATGTGTAACGCTTTATGTTGATGTTTTTTTTTCAAAACATTAACAGATCAATACTCAGATGATTATCAACCCCTTAAGACTTCTGGTCGATTTTGTCTGAAAGTATTTAGTTTTAAGAACAAATACAAAATATGGACAGAAAACTGACAAGTTTTGACGCAGTGATATTCAGGTGGGGAAAAGCACATACACATGTGTACACTGTAATGATGATTATTATTATTGGGATCACATATACTATTTTATGTTTCGACTTACGTTCAAACTTTAAAGACAACTGTTAATATCGATGACACTGTTTTCATTAAAAGCAAAGTAAGACAATGTATCAATTCCTATGCGCATGCATCATTAAGTAAAATATCACTGCATTCTAGAGATGTTAATGTTAATTAGTTCATGCAGTATGGAAGCAATACCAGTTTTGTAATCATACACCAGGCAAATTAATCCACAAATTCATAGATTTATTATACAATAAATGAGAAACTAACAGATACATTAAAGTAAACACAATTTGAAGAAAGTTGCCCGGCTAGAAGGACTCTATATCAGTCAAAATGATCGATCCGATATATGTATCGATACAAAATGATCGATATATCATATGAGGTTTCAATAACAAAAAGCTTTTTTATGAAACAGTAAAACAGTGTTGTTTTATTTATTTACTTTAATTGTAGTCGCACCACACTACTAAATGCACTGACTTATTGATTTTTTAAATGTTAAAGCATTTGAAGTATGATATATATCGTATACCGGTGTAGAACCTTACCGGCTAGCTCGGTTGGTAGAACGTAAGTACATTGTATACTGATCGAGAGGTCGTGGGTTCGATTCCCGGGCGAGGCATACTTTCGTGGAGCTTGGTCATGAATTAATTTCTACGGCCATTTCCCTCCTTCTAATGATTCTTAAATATGAAGGGCAGTTGTCAGTCACTGACGAATGTATGTGCTTAGTTGTTGGTTAAAAGCTAAATCCAGAAATTTAGCATTTCTGGGGCAGTTAATGATTTAACGTAAACCGATTTTACTGAGTATCGACAGATTTGTAGGCAATTCCGGTTTAAGTGTAACGGGCCGGGGTTTAATACACATAATATCTACAGTTTAAAACCAAAAGTTACCTTGTAATTCATGTTTACATTTTCTGGGTTCCATATTTCCTGCTTTGTGAGCGTGATGTCTCTAGCCAATCAAAGTACTGAAAGTACTGTCGGAATTTTTGTTCAAAGTTACTATTTTGATATCCATCATCATCTCTTTATCATTCATAGTCAACTGTGTTTCATATTTTATTTTACATGCACATAATTCTACTGACCAAGGGGTCATAGGTTCGATTCCCGGGGCATACTTTCGTGGAGCGTAGTCATAAAATAATTTCTACGAATTATCTCCCTCCTATCACTGATTCTAAATTATATAGGACAGTAGTCATGCAGCCACTGAATTGAGCCTAGTAGTAATCCAGATATTTAGCCTTTTCAAGACAGTGAGTATGTGGACTGATCGCCGTGATATAACCTATACGATTTGTTGCAATGGAGTTAAGGTCACAACAAATTGATCACATGTTCTATGGATTTTTCCCCAAAAAATCGGAGTGAGCGAGCGATAACAATATTTTTTCCATATTTTGAATTTTGAGAAGCGAGCAAAAGCGAAGAATAAATTTGCGCGGTTTCTAAGACATAGAGAATATTAGGTTCGTGTCAACTGTACCTAGTTTATCCGGCAAGTTGGAAATAGGTTTATTCGGCGAGGCTTGCCGAAACGAAAAATCCTTTTTGAGACGAGCCGGATAAACTACGTACAGATTGACCCTAACCTAATATTCTATCTATCCTACTCGCATTTGCTTGATTGACCAATTTAAAATCCGATTTTTTTGCGTTTGACATGCTTTAAATACAGATGCGCAGTGATTGTGTTAAGCGGTCTTATAAGTGGTTGCCTGTCAAGAAATAATCCCGATGATTGACTCCATTATAATTAAGTAAAGGCAATATTTTAAATGAAACTGAAAAAAGAAAGTACTAAAATAAACTAGATTTTTTAAATAAACAAGGAACAATTCATATTTGGACGAATAAAACACTTGCGAATTTTCCGAGGACGATTCAGTTTTTATGACGTCATTTAAGTACAGTTTGTTGTTAACATGGCGGTCGTATTTAGGTAAATTAGGAGTGTTTTTAGAATTCGTCATTTGACGAGTTTTGTTTAATTTATCATGGATTTAACCGATATTATCAGTAGATTGAAATGTATATGTGTTATTCAAACTTTAGATTGACGATATGGATATGAGGATTATGAAGGGAAATACACACGCAGCGACGCTGATTTTCGGAAAATGGCCAGGACTGTCAATGTCGTGAACGTCAATGATGATTTTTTGAAGCAAGTTTCATTCTATTTAATTTATGTGTGGCTTTGCTCTGGTACAACAATAGTCAACCTATGCATTTACTGTATAATGGCTGGATATTCATCAAAATATTCACAGAGTGGAATTCAGTGCAAATTTAGGAGTTTGGTACTACAGCGTCAACGGTTGCGTTTCTAATTCTGTTAAATTTTGTGTAAATATTTTTGTTAAGTTGTCGTTTAAAAGACCGAAACGCAGCCGCTTTTGATGCCCAATGTTATGGTTATGTAGAAAAGTAGTCCGTCATGCGTAGTCACGTGACTGCCGGATAAAGCAACGGTGCCGAATAAAGATAGGTTAATTAGGTAAATAGGTTTTCCTTCTAAAAGATCACTTTGCGGTAGGATGAATTAATTAACCAAACGTTAAAAAAGGCATACAAAGTATAGACTTTCTTATATAAAATATAACCATATAATGTTATCAAGTAATAATTAAGTACCTCTATGCAATATAAAGCAATCTAACAATTGCTTCAGACGCAAATTTAATTGAATTTAAAACAAGTAAGTAGAAGAAGTGAAGAGGTATTCACCTTCATAAATTCAAAAGTAAAAGATAACTTTGTCTTTGGTATTACTTTTATTAATACTAGACAACTTGGAAGCCCAGAATATAACAAATTATCAGTACCACACTAAAATTATAATGGACCAGTCCTGTTCATTTTTGTGTATAATTGTTTTGTTATTATTTTGGTCGATAATTCTGATGTTTAAAAAGACCACTAGAATTAAATCAAGCCTATAAGATTATTTGGGGGCGTCAAAATTGTAAAATTGTAAAATTTTCTCTTAGTAATGGATCGACCTTCATATTCTTTACACTGATAAGACACGTATTACGTCAAACATCCAGATAAGCTAAGTCGAAAGTGTAGGCGTTGAGTTTACGTCGAAGTTAAACTGATGTGAAAACAATTTCAGAAAGGTAGCATGAATAAAAGTTTATGAAAAGTATGCATTGACACATTTATATTTCTTAGACAGAGTGCAGTTATCATATTTCTAAACAAAGAATTGTGTCATTGTAATTTCTAATGATGTATGAAAACAAGAATATATTGCTGTTTAACCGTAATAGTGAAATTGTGCTGATTTATATCGATATTTTGAACTTAAATTGTTTATCATCGGTGAAATTCAACTATCAATTATATGACATGCGCATTCTAGGTAGAACAGTGTGACAACCACAATAGAGATAAGTTTATTACTTTTATCTCAGCTGGACACTTTGATTCATGTTAATTCCCTCTGTACATATATATTGTGCTCATATATCGTATTACTTAGGCCACATCAAGATGATAATGTGTTCTACAGATTTTTTCTGAACAAAATAGGGCGAGCAAGCGATTAAAAAAATAATTCAGTTGCTTTATAATTATATACTTTTATTTCCTTCAATTACTAAAGAGCATTAATTATGTTATCAATCATATAAATATACACGAAAAAGCTCCGTTAATGTACATATACAAATAGATATTTAAAGTAGATCATGTACTTATTATTATCATTATTATTATTATTTACCACATTTCTATAGCACTTTTTTCATACATGAGTACGCTCAAAAGTTCTTTACATAAAAGAATATACAATAAAACATGAAAAATACTGATAAAATGACAAGCAATATATAAAACAACATAAGATACATAACTAATCAAGTGATCTGAAGAGTATAACTAAAATGCATTACAAAAATAGCATAGAATACTTGTACATATCAACAGTCATTTATCACTGGCTATATATTTGTAAAAATAGAGGAGTTTCTTTTAAATTAAAGATGCAAGCGTGAATAATAGCTAGAAGGCAAAGTATTATCTATCATTTACAAGATATTACAAGAATCTATACTATTAAATTTGCGAGTTTCCTGTTTTGTGGACGAAACGGCGCAGCTTTGAATAATTTTTTCGTTTGTCGCTGGAGCACCTATAGACCGGCATATCAAGTTGACAATTCTTTTTTGACAAAGCCTCTTGATATTTGCAAAAACTGCCAAAAATCAACAAAAATAGTGGGTTTTTGTGTCTAAAAATAGTTCTAGATAAAACTAAAAAAAAGAACAAACTCCCCACAGCGGTTATTTCCCTTTATTAAATCAATAACCACTGCCACCACAAGTAAATTCGTCCCTCAGAGAGCCGAACATTTTTTTCATCTTTTCTGTTACATTTCAATAATTTCTACAAGTTTAGCCTTTCTTTGTCAAGTTTAATATGGCTTTTAAACATGCCTGTTTCGAGGAACAGTTTCGAGAACTGTCATTACCTAAAGCCCGTGCAAGCATGGGCTCCCATCTAGTAACAATAATATAGCAAATACAATATACAAAATAGAAAGAGAACAGAACAGAACGTATATTTTATTTTGTAACGTATACATATAATGTATCTTATTACACATAAATCAAAGTATATAAAGTAATTTGTCACGTAACAACAATGACATTCACACACGCATTCACACTCATTCACACTCATACACTCACACATTCACTCTGTCACTCACACTAAGCTCAAACTCACCTCGTCCATACAAATACACTCAATCAGATGTACATAATAATGAAATATAAGCATTTATATATATTAACACTTCTAACACAATAAAATAGATATGTTCACGACTAAACCCATCACATTTGGGGCGAAATCAAAAGGCGGATAAGATGGGCTAAATGAACCAGAGTTCAAACAATATCAAGTACAAGCAAAAACATAGTTTATAATCTTAATGATTATAAAGGTTAGGCTCTGACCTTCACAGCACTAGTAAGACGATATGCGAGAAAAATATGTGAATAGAGGGAATTTACATGTATCAAAGTGTCCAGCTGAGATAAAAGTAATTAACCTATCTCTAATGTGGTTTTCAGAAAGACAAAACCATAATTGGTGTTGGAAAATGTTTGTGACTAGATCACCACAAAGAGTACACTGTTCTACATATGGACGAGAGAAAAATATACATAGATTGCGCATGTCATATAATGGATAGTTCATTAAAACGACTTGATAATTCCCTAATCGTGCATGGTTTACCGGCTACAAGTATTGTATGCAGATCTACAGCAGGTACTAGGCTACATACAGATTGAAATTCGAGTCGGCGTCCTGGAAATACTTCTTTTTATATACAAGCAGAACGGTTTTCCAGGATTCTTTCGATGGAAATGACCCAGATGACAAATAGAGGTCAATAAACTGGAAAAGTCGTGCTTGTTGAACAACCTTAATACATCGGGTACAAAAGCTTGGTAATAGTCGGTACCTTTACAATATCTAACTAGTCTTTGATTAAACATAGTTAATGATAGTAAAATAAAAAGTTCTAATAGAAACTTCATCATTGAGTTGTAATTTTGTTCACTTTTGTAATACTAGTTCTCCGAAATTTGTGACGAGAGGGTCGAGTGAACAATCGCAGTTCACGCTAACAAAAGAACACACTCTGTTTACAATAAAACATCTTCTTGGGTCATTTAACAAGATAACGTGCAGTAGAATTTACTTATCACAAAACTAACTGTTCTATACATGTATATGAATTGTTACGAGACAAAACTGTGTGACAATATGACTCTAATATTATTTAATAAGTATGAATGTTAATAACTTAATATACAACTTGAATTTTACATTCTGCTGAATGAAAGTAAAAAGCAGCACTGTACAACCATTAATAAACAATCAGAAATAATGTGTCTTGATTTCAATGCCCCGTAAAATTAACGTTCAAACTATTGGTGATCGTAAATATAATTCAAGAGCTGTTTGAGGTTAGAAATTATGAATAAGATACAAAAATGCTTCGCAAAGACTTTACGATTATGCCACGACATGGGCGACCAGATTTTGAAAGGATAAATTTTGTTTCTTTTCTATTTATATTCAAAATGGAAGCCAGTAATTAATTATTGTTAAATTTCCAAAAGATCGAGAATAACAATATATTGTTTTTGCTCTTTTTTAAACCGTTTGTCAAGGAAGCAATATGTCCTGGGTATAAACCCCACATGGGACACAGCTAATTTCATTGAGCAAGCATTTTATCTGCTATTGCTTTACTCCAGCCTGGTCATCCCAAATGCATCTTATAAATTGGTTTAAGGCAAACTGGTGTCGACTTCAAAATGCTCAAATCTTGATAATTGTGTATATCGCCGTCCATAAACGGCAATATCTTTAATGTATACATTAGAGCTGCAACGATCACCGGAAAGTCGATTCGATGCGATTCGATATTTTTTTCTTTCGATTCGATTTTTTTCGATTCGATTCATCTATTAGAATAATTTACTCCAAAAATACATTTATACATTAATTTGAGATTTAAACTACTTATTATTGATAAAAAATATAAACAAGTGTTACTCAAATTAAATTCACATGAAACCCGAAAATCTGCTAAATTAAGATTGCTTATTTTAGTACGAAATAGAATGGGTACGAATATAAAGGTTGCAAAAATGTATCATTAATGTAATATCAATTAAAAACGTATCTATATTTACAACATGCAACATAAATTGTTTCAGAATGTGCAGCTCTTAAAATACTGCAATTCTATAAATGGAAGGTGAAGATATCACCTCTATACTAAGCCGCACAACCGTCCCAAAATTCGGCGTTTGGTACGCAACAGAATATAGTATGGCGCATGAAGACAAAATCGTTGGATTTTTTCGTTTTTCGGCAAAATCGTAGTTTAAGTTTAAATAAATGATCACTCATAGCTACAGGAAGATAAATCTATTTATACAAAGCACTTTGAAACCTCTATAGGTATAGGTGCATAATTAAACTGTGTATTCTACTTTCGGTTTCGAATTAATGAGTTAATAATGACAGATGTAAACACGTTATGATAAAGGTTTGACTACTTGTTAAAAAGTTTAATGTCATGAGGATAGTTGGTTGTATTGTTAAATTTTATTGAGTAGACACAAAATTCATACTCTATTTGTTCAGAATACTTGAAGGGGGAAATTGTTAGAATGTAAACATTGCCACGTGCTTTCAGGTAAATAAACAGTTTACCCTTGATGCGCGGCGCCTCCGTACAAAGGTCAGTCAGACCATTTGTGTACAAAATGAATATACTGCAGATAACGCCTTGCTACTTGATTTAATAAAGGGAAATAACAGTTGCGGGGAGTTAGTGTCTTTTAGATGCCCTTTTGCTTTTATGCTTATAACTTATGTAGATACGTTTTACGGTCAGTATCGAATCGAAATTCGTGGGTCCCAAATCGAAATCGAATCGTCGCCCTCGCAGTCGAGTTTTGATGTATCAAATCGAATCGTTGCAGCCCTAGTAACCATAATTAATACAGTAAAAAAACGTTTAACATGTCGAAATAATATGTTTATGAACTCTTCCACTTTGTATTAAACACAATTGTCTACGACATTTAACCAAATTGGTTTATGTATTTGCGTAATAATTCAAGAGCTCTGTAATTTTGTTGACATCTGTATATTCCACCAGAGTCAACATCAAATCCCATATCAATAAATTCTATGTTTCCTGGGAATTCACTCAATTGTGTAGACGAGGATATAGCAGGAAGGTTACTTTCTGCACCAGTATGCACAATAAGTACCACACATTTTGCAGGATCTGAAAAAAAATAAGCGTACAGTAAATTCTATAACTCCGTGCGTTTGAACATAATACGCTCAAAAGATAAGAGATCAACGTAATTGTATCACGATTATGATAACAATTACATTAATGCATTGACCCGAAGTCAACATGGGTCATCAACAGACCATATTCAACTTTTGAACGAAAAAACAAATACCATTGATCTAATTTCTATCTAGTTGTAGAGTGGACAATAACTGGTCAACATACGAACTTAATGCATCAAACCATAATATGATCCGCAACAAACTTGTTGCGTTTGAAAAATTTATTGGAATTTTATGCAGCAAGTATGATAATTAAGTACTCAACCCTTGACAATACAAGAAATGAGATCTCAAATGCATAAGTTTTCAACCTCCTAAGATAAATTACCTTATGGTTGAGACCAAGTTTCATAAAAGAGTAGTAAACATTTGATTGATAAACTTTTTTATTATTTTTATAATTATATGGATTGAAATCATTAAACTGACTTTCATCGAAAAATGTCACTTTGATGATATCTTATTTCTATAAGCGCCTAATGCGTTTATGCTGAAATTAGACATCATCAATGACATTTATTTTTCAATGAAAGTCAGTTTCTATGATTTCAATCCTTATAATTACAACCTTTCTGGACGAAATTTGTCGATTAAACTTGCGTTAATATCAAGAACTTTATCTTAAAGCGTAAGAACTGAATGCATTGTAGTGCGGAATAATCTTGGTCATGCACAGGTCTTTAATGCAAGCCGTCGGCCATTTTGTTCTCCGCTTCGATGCAATATTTCATGGGTTTAATGTCATTACAGAATCAATAATGCAATGATATGTAAGTAATATGTAAGTAACATTCCAATACAAACTTCAGGTTACCTTGACCCTGGGGCCTCAGAACCCAAAATTCTCACCCTTGACCCAAAGAGTATTGATTTATAAAATTTGGTGATCATAGACAAAGTTGGTTGTTGGACAAGGTTTTTCCTCATGATTTCCTTGTGACTTTGATCTTTCACCCAGGGGCCTAAAACCAAAGGGACTTATGCTAGACATTTAGGCTACCCTAAAATAAATTCGGTGAGCCTAGGTACAATCATCATTGAGTTATTGTCCGGAAAATGTTTCAATATAGATAAAGTTCCAGTGACTTTGACTTTTGACCCTGGATCTCCAAATCAAAAGGGAACATCGTCTAAAATTTGACTTTTGACTCTGGGGTCTCCAAATCAAAAAGGAACACTCTCTACCAAAAAGCTTTCAGCACATTACTCCTTGACAAATGGGCTTATCCATATAAAATTTGTTAACCTAGGTACAACTATTGTTAAGTTATTGTTCGGACAAGGTTTTTTCCATATGATGCCCCTGTGAACTTAACCTTTGACCCAGGGGCCTCAAAACCAATTGGGAACATCCTTGACACATGGGCTACTCTCACATGAAATTTTGTGAATCTAGTGTTACGAACAGTAACAGAAAAATAACAAGCAACAAACGTTTAACAATATTTGAATTTTATTCAAAACGATTTTACTTTCAAATAACTAAAATAATACAAAGATAAACTTACAGTCGTCGAGTCAATAATTCCAACAAATGAATATTAAAAACACACACAGTACAAATAGTTCCAATAAATCCTGTTTGCTATAATCCAACGTCCAAAAGATTATTAAGTCACTGATGAATACGAGTTTGAGCACAAAATCCAACGATAAATCCTGATATAAGAAATAAATCTAATGTTAAATTCCAATATAAGAAGCACTGGCACTGAAGACTGACTGAATAACTTTCAAACTCCAAAACTCCAAAAACTACTACTCAAATGCCACGCAAAAAAACAAATATATAATCAGTCAGAATCTTCCAGAAGTGTCATGAAAAATCTAATACTAGTAAACATTCAAAGCCAAAAATAGATGTTGTAGGCATATATAGTACGTACTAGAAAATTCTAGCTAAGAAGGGAGACAACACCGACAAAACTATAAAAACACATACAAGAGTTAATTCCCTTACATAACACTAGGTACAAGCGTTTTAGATTTATCGTCCGGACAAGATTTTTCAATATGATGCCCCTGTGACCTTGATCTTTGACTAAGGGGCCCCAAAACTAATAGGGAACAACATTGACACATGGGCTACTCTATACCACAACAAGGAAAATCTTGGTAGATTTGTGGTTAAGTTATTTTCCGGACAAGTTTTTTTCCCATATGATGCCCGTGTGACCTTGACCTTTGACCAAGGGACCCCAAAACCAATAGGGAACATCTTTGACTCATGGGCTACTCTTACATGAAGTTTTGTGAACCTAGGTACAGTCGTTGTTGAGTTATTGGCCGGACAAGTTTTACCTTTTTTAAGTCCCAGTGACCTTGACCTTTGACCTTGGGGGTCTCAAAATCAATAGAAAAACCTTTTCCACCCACGGGCTATCTACACATAAAATTTGAGGAACCTAGGTACATCTTTCCTCGAGTTATCATCCGGACAAGAATTGCCCACGGACGGACAGACGGACAACATCATAACATAACACGTCTGTTTCTTCAAAAGGGCCTATAAAAAGCACTGCAAGGGAAAACACGAGTGTGTAGCTTAAAAACATGAAAGTAAATTGAAAGTGTTACGCTATTCCCGTGCGTTTATCAAAGTCAAAGGCAACTCTTTAAAGTAGAACTGAAAATGAAACTGAAAGGTTAAATTAGTACTGGCATGATGTAATTTAAAGTATTGAATATTAATGAGACCTGGTAAGCAACTGCGTTTATACGAAGATAAAACACACTTTTTGACCAATCAGATTGTATTTTTTTTCTTTTAGGTTGTAATTACATACTTAACAACTGTCTAATGTATTTATACTAAATGTAAAAAATGGTAGGTCATTAAAACTTTAGAGTTTGAAAAGTTGTTTAGTATTTAACAACGAAGAAAGATCGAACAAACTACATTTGTTCAACGAAATTTACTGATTTACATGAACCATAAAAACATAAATAACTTTCAGTGATAAAAATAACTTACATGACACATTTGCTAACGCTAACTCAATATCTGGCTTCAAACGGGAAGATTTCAGACAAACGACAATAAGTGGAAATTCGTATTCTATATTTGCTGTGTTCTGTATCAAACAATCAAACTCATCCAACATGTTCTTCAAAGTTCTAGCAAATTTTGCCGAGGCATTGGTCTGGATAGAATCTAGAATCTGAACTTTCTTCAGTGGTCCTGCTGCAACGTATTTAAAGCACCATTTAAATGCTGTAGAAAACATTACTTATAACGTGCACGGACGATAGATTGTAATCCTTGGTATTGTTTTTTTATAACTATTATTATTATTATAACGATTTTTCGAAAACTTGCGGATCTAAATTGGAAAAAAAATGCTTCGTTAGATGTAACAGTTGTCTAAGACACTTATTGGCGGCGTCACACAAACACATGCACACTCAAACTAAATCTATATATTGTTGTTTTTTTTGCAATATACCACATTTAAAAATGAAATAGCAATTATCATAATTATTGTCTTTGAAAACATATCATCGACGTGGACGATTTTCTCACAGACAAAGAAATGCGACTACAATTATTAATAACACGTTTTACTTACAATACGCGCATATGCGTGAATAATATGGGCAAATTGTAAAATTTCAATTATTAAATTATCTTTAATAAAATTGTAATGACGTTTTTGAATCAAATAGAGTCGTATTTAAGTCGTTCTTTATCAAGTGAAATGTCATTTATAACAGTTCGATAACTTTATGCTTAACGACAAGCAAAGATAAATGTTTGATCGTTAAATAAAAGTATGCATTTTTTTATTTTTAATAAAATAATATAATAACAAATGTTTTTAATTTTGTGGAACGTTCCGGATGGTTGTTATTAAATTGAATGCAGATTGGTGCGTTATGAGCCACAGTCTATCGAAGTACGGCTTATATAACAAGAAATTTAACCTAACAGTTTATAAACATTTATTTTAAACTGAACTAAATGAATTTCACCTTATGTCTTCAATGTTTGTGGGTGATGAATATTTGACATTGAGTAAGTATTTAATACATTAATACGTCTAAATTTGAACGTATCTCGGCACACGGAACGTTTTTATTGTGTTTTCACCCGATACACGATTAAAATATGCGGTACGCGCACACTGCATGAATTATACACACACGATAAACGATTGATAAACTCAAATTTCGGTAACATACACGAACCGAGTACTGTATAATACTAGCAAAAATAAATAAAATAATTACTAAATGCGACATTTAATATATATTCGATTTCAAATGACACCAATAAACGTTAAACTAAATCAAGTATGTTTTAAGAACAAGAGAGATGTACTAGAGTCTTATGACATAGCGAGGTTTTATGAAAACCCCATTCACAGACACTCCTAAACGAAAGAAGAAAAGAACGCAACAGAAATGAGAATTTCTGATCAAATGTCCAAATCAGAAATGTTTAAATCATTAGCCTATGATAAAATCTATGTTACATGAATTAGCTTAAATCATAGTTAAAATACTTGTGGTATGCACAATCAAATGTTTTTAAACTGTATTCGTTTTAAGGACACTCTTTTATAGAAGATGAGTGTAAAAGTATTTATAGATGTATTATATTGTTCAACTTACCACACCAACTGCAACAGGACATTGTATGTCTTTTTTCTCTGCGCCTACTTTGTAAAATGCCTTGGTTCTGAATACATAGAAATATATCAATAATAACTTGAATAACTAAAAAAACTAAGCTTTCCCTTTATTTAAAGAACGTAATCTCATGCAAATTTAAAGGTTACGATAAAAATAGGTCGCATAGCCTGTTTTAAGATAAAGTCTCGAAAAGTTCTAACTTCTTTCCACTTTTCAACCTTGTGATAAGGCAAAGTCTGTTAATATTATGTTTGTTGTGCCAAAAAAGCATCTGATAAATGCTATATTAAATACTAAGAGATTCATTTAATTAGCATGATAAGTAAACCTGCTGGTTATATTTTTTTGTAACAAGGGTTTCAATTGGTTGACAATGATGCGAATGGTTTTTAAGTAACATAGTAAATATTAACTAGTTTTAATCCAGACATGTTACATGCAATTATCGATGACTCAACAATATAAAAAAATGCTGGGTCTGGTAGTTATATGAGTCAACTATTTGAATTGTCCGACTCATCATGTTTAACCCGTTGACTACTGAACAACATAATACATTTCGTAGTTACTGTCCCTTATATTTTATGATACGTGTATTACTGAGTCAAGAACAATTTCCGGGATTTCATTGTGACTGCAAATTTAACACACGCCCCTGTTTTTTTTAATTTTATAATCCACCATAAGGCGGTTGCTTGTGGTCAAATAATCAGAGCCCTTGTTACAATAAAATCATTTCCCACCATTCTTATTATACTACACACAACCTGGGTCGATAGCGCAGTTGGTAGCGCGCCAGAATTTGAAATACCGTATCCCGAAGCGGGGCATTGGTTCGAATCATATCCGAGGAGATAAAACCCTTCAATGAAAATTTGACACTAATGTAAATTTTGCTCCATGGATTAGATAATATGGAACAGTTTCTGACCCTGTGAAAGGGTAGATGAGTACGGATTACAGGAAAGGGTCCAGGAAATGTATGTTACATGCGCTGAACGCCGTAAAATGTTATAAATTGCATTGACATGGCGTTAAACCCTATAGAAATATATACTACACATATTTTTATCACGCTTAGAATTTTTATAGAACATGTATATATTTTTACAACAAATACATACTTTTTATCACTTACATAATTATACTTCTTATTATGCACATGTATGTTTGAATAACAAATTCTTGTTTTAAAACACACTTTTTATAACATAAAACTCGTTTTACCTAACTGTGGAGTTATGTGATACTTTACATGCGTCTGTAACTAGACTATATTTTGTATAACTTCAATGATATACCTTTGTTAAATATACTATCACTTCTATAATGTAAATAATGTAACAGACGCACTCTGTTATCTTATATTTGTATATGACTTAGATATGGAAAGCCTTGACTGTCTTATACGCACATTCACAAACGTTGTTATGTTGAAATAACATTATATTAAGTAGTTTGTTCATTATATTGAGTGCTCTCTTCATTATACTCTGTGGTTTGTTCATTATATGAAGTGCTTCTTTTAATATATAAAGTAGTTTGATCATTATACCCGGTGGTTTGATCATTATATTGAGTGCATTCTTCAATATATGAAGTGGTTTGATCATTAAACAAGGTGCATTCTTCATTATACTCGGTGGTTAAATTATTACATTGAGTGTTTTCTTTATACTCGGTGGTTTGATCATTATATAAAGTACATTCTTTATTATACTCGGTGGTTTGATCATTATACTGAGTACAGTCTTCATTATACTCGGTGGTTTGATCATTATAAAGAGTGTATTCTTCATTATATTCGGTGGTTTGATCATTATACTGAGTACATTCGTCATTATATTCGGTGGTTTTATCATTATATGAAGTGCATTCTTCATTATACTCGGTGGTTTGGTCATTATATTGGGTGCTTTCTTTATTATACTGGGTGGTTTGATCATTATGCTGAGTACATTCTTCATTATATTCGGTGGTTTGATCAATATACTGAGTGCATTCTTCATTATATTCGGTGGTTTTATCATTATATAAAGTGCATTCTTCATTATATTCGGTGGTTTGATCATTATATTGGGTGCTTTCTTCATTATACTCGGTGGTTTCGTCATTATACTGAGTGTATTCTTAATTATAATGGGTGGTTTGATCATTATATACAGTGCAATTTTCATTATATTTGGTGGTTTGATCATTATATAAAGTGCATTCTTTATTATACAACGTGGTTTGATCATTATAATGGGTGCTTTCTTCATTATACTCGGTGGTTTGATCATTATATAAAGTGTATTCTTCATTATATTCGGTGGTTTGATCATTATACTGAGTGCATTCGTCATTATAATGGGTGGTTTGATCATTATATAAAGTGCATTCTTCATTATACAACGTGGTTTGATCATTATACTGGGTGCTTTCTTCATTATACTCGGTGGTTTAATCATTATATGAAGTGATTTCTTCATTATATTGACAGGACCAAATTAACGGGGCTATTTTTATTGTGCACCGTCATGCACCGTCACTGGTACTCCATATGGGGAAATTTTGTCCAGATGATAACTCAACAACAGCTGTTCCTAGGTTCACCAAATCTAATGTTAGGATAGCCCTTGGATCAAGGGTGTACCCTATTAATTTTGAGGCCCCGGGGTCAAAGGTCAAGGTCACTGGGACTCCATATGGAAAAACTTTGTCCGGCCAAGAACTCAACAAGCGATGTACCTAGGTTCACCAAAGTTCATGTGTAGATAGCCCTTGAGTGAAGGATGTGTCCTTTTGGTTCTGAGGCCCCTGGGTCAAAGGTCAAGGTCACTGGGACTTTATATGGGAAATATTGCTTGTTCGGATGATTTAAACTCAACAACCGCTGTACCCAGGTTCACCAAATTTTATGTGTGGATCAATAGCTCTTTTGTTCTTCAAAGAACGTTATTTTATCCATTCCGAAACCACATTTTTCTAAGATTTTTTGCATTTTGTTGGTTTTTTTATTGTGAAAGTTGCACTCGCCAGTTTCTTGAGAACATTAGCATACATAAAAGCAATTAAATCGCACTTTTGGTGATATATAAGGACAGTTTTACATAATATAATCCTCAATTCACATCATATAAAGACATCTTGACGTAGCATAGGGTACCATCGACACAATATAATGACCAAACCACAGAATATAATGAAGAATGCACCTTATATAATGCTCAAACCATCGAGTATAATGAAGAAAGCACTCAATATAATGGTCAAACCACCGAGTACAATGTAGAAAGTACTCAATATAATGACCAAACCACCCAGTATAATGAAGAATGCACTCAGTATAATGTTCAAACCACCGAGTATAATGAAGAATGCACTCAGTATAATGACGAAACCACCGAGTATAATAAAGAATGCACTTTATATAATGATGAAACCACCGAGTATAATGAAGAAAGCACTCAATATAATGATCTAACCACCGAGTATAATAAAGATTGCACCTTATATAATGATCAAACCACCGAGTATAATGAAGAATGCACTTTATATAATGATCAAACCACCGAATATAATAAAGAAAGCACGCAATATAATGAACAAACTACTCTATATAATGCTATTTCAACACAACAACGTTCATTAATGTACATATAAGACAGTTAAGGCTTTCCATACTTAGATGTCAATGGACAGTGCCCAGTATACAAGACAGAATATCACACCAACGATTTATTTACCCCACGTACTTTTTCAGTATAGAATATTACAACTCTTGTCATTTCATACGATATTAAGAAAGATACTTTCGATTGCCAAATTTTACGTGAACATGTCCTTTTTATTAAGTCAAAAACATTTGATATGGTATAGCCAACGGATATAGTATCACCAAGCTTATGCCGTGAATCATTAAATAAAAGCATTTTAAATATAATTAAAGCTCATTACTAAACAGAACGCTCAGCCTGATAATTGTAAAGTATCACGCTTTTGCTCAAAACTCCTGCAAACATTAAATGAATACATAAAACGCGTCTAAGGCACAAAAATCTCAAGTATTTTCTCCAGAATATATACTAATATTATTTTAAAATTAGCGATAAAACCCAAAGTAATGACTCTACGGAAAATCAAGTAACTCAACGAACGAGATAGGTACATCCCGTCGTGGCTAAAAATAACAACAACTTCATTCAAATCGGAAGAAAACAAATGTTCTGCTTTGATAAATACACTTTTGTATAGTGAATTTCTTGCGAAAACAAATTAAAACTCACGAAATCATGTAAATAGTTTTATACATGATAATATACTGACGGGAAAAAAGCGAACCAATTAAGTCTTACGGTATACAGAAACGTGTATGCCAAATAAGTCGATAAACAATGGGAAATCTACTTGTTTTGCGTAAACGGTTCTAAAGTTATGCCACCGTCACCAACGTTTCATCGCGGTCAAGGGTGTTTGGAGAATATAGAGTGCAGTGAAGATCCGCGTTTTAGCTTATTCAACGCCCTCAGATTTATCAATGTTTTAAAACGAATTTAGGTCACAACTCGTTGGTTGCCAAGGTAATCTCGTTAATCAAAACTTAAAACTTTAGTTTGTTTAAGGACTATGTAATTTACGAATGTCCTTCATGACTTTAAAATAGGTGTGGTTGCAATAATTGAAATTTACAAATAATTTTCATAAATTTCAGTTTTCATTTTAATCCTAATGAAATAAATAAGTAAGTTTAATAGAAAAATATCAGAAAAGTGGTTTAGTTATATCTACTTTTTATGAAAAAGTGAGTTCAAACATGTAAACTTTTGTGCAAGTTTACATAAAGTACAGTGAAAACAGTTAAAATAAAATCTTATAATCAGATTGTGTACACCCCCGTACAGATTCACTAAGAGTTAAAAATACAAATAAATTCATACATTGTCTGAAATCAGTACAATAAAATATCTCTATATACTAAAATTTATAAATTAAATACATGTCCAAAATATAACTTTACACAAAAGAAGTAGTACAAACAAAAAGTACGGTGTCCAATAATGGACACAGGTAATGAAAGGTAAACACTTAAAATAGGTATAATTCACTAATGCCATTATTGAACGGCCTGTTATAGCTCGTTTAGGATAACTTGAGACAAACGACTCAGTCTGTTTACATATTTGGGACTCAGGTATTACATAAAACAGGGAGGTCAGTTGGTTTTGTGTAATGAAAGTATTAAACATGTCTTAATGCGTTGAACGTGTGTTCTCGTGCTAAATTTAATACATCAAAAACACACTGATAATAGACGATAATTACGTGAACTCAACTTAAATCCACCTGTGTATAAAAATGGTATCGTTGTATTTTGTCTCAAGTTATCCTAAATGAGCTATAGCGGAAAACGTTTCAGGCAAACAGCAAACAGTTTAAGTATATAGTACACGAGTATGAAACAACCTGAAAAAAATAGTTCCAGTATATTGTGCAAATTAGTATCTGCCATTACAACGAAGTCGGCGGTGTTACTCCCGTTGATTTAGATCAATAAATTTACACACACAAAAAACAAGTAAACAAGAAAACAATTCCTCCTCTCCGAATTCTTCTAATAAATTGAAGTAAAGATTCTCTTGTCCGCTATCTTTAAACGTTCGCGCTTCAACGGATCGTTCAATTACGGTGATTGACTAAAGTTAAATGCTTACTGAACGCAGGGCTGATAAAGAACTGGGACTGTTTCATAAGAATCTTACGTAAGATAGCGAAATTTCCGAAATAACAGGAACTTACGTTTACGATGAGAGAATTTCAAAGACGCACTCGAAACTTAAAATCTTTGCTACAATACGATCTGACTTAAGTCAACGTCAAGTAGTGAAGCCCTCAAATTTTGGTCACATGATTTGTTGTCAACAATATATTATAAACTACAAAACATTTAAAGAATACAATATGTTCCACAAACTTCAACGAACAATTTCAAAAACGGAGATTAGAAGCTCTCGAAGGAAATGCACGAGGGCTATACCGAGCCACTATACTCTTGATTTTTCAATACACGGCCAATTTAAACAAAGGTGGTATGACACAATAAATGGTCATCTGCTAACAAAACATCGACCAATTTAAGACGGAACCGATGGATGTCAAAATAAAGTAATTAGGCACAAAAAAGTTCCCACGTGGCGTCAAATAAATACCTTAAAACAATAAATCATCAAATCTACAGACATATATAGTAATAACTTCATAAAAAATAAACCATTCTTAAGACATTTCATCGAAATCTTGCAATCTTTAGATAAAAGTTCAGTTCGCGTATGTACACACGTTTTTGTGATTAGCCCCTCACTTCCGCAAAGACGTGTAATGAATAAGTTTTTAATACACACAAAATGGACGCCCAAGTTTTGATTACAGAGCCCACTTATTTGTTTGTTTATATATGTAAATTCAGTCACAGATATAGAAAATGTAGGCCTCAGTGCATCTAGAGTAATACTAGTCCATTCAATATCTGCATATGTATTCTGAATTTGTTCGCTAGAATAAAAGGAATCTTGCCCAGAAAATAACGTATTTATTTCTGTATTCACAGGTGATGTGAAGTACCTACGATGACATTGCATGGTCCAAAAGATTTCAGGCAAGAGGGATAATTAAACAATATGATATTTTTAGCACTGCATTCACCCTAACCAACTTTTTGAGGGCCGGTACTTAAAGGTACCTTTCTGTAATTTCAACTATTACATAGTCCTTAAATGCGGGATGAAAATAACCAATACGTAACATCCATTAAGAATAAGATGGAAAATGATATTAATGACTTAATCTATTATAAGATAAACAAAAAAATCTGAATTCTAAAGCAGTCAAAACACATCTTTCAGGTCAGACAATCAACAACAACGTTCCAATGGTCCTGTCTGTCAAGCCAGTGACTTGGATCTATATCTCTGATCTTAAAGGTCCTTGCTCTGATCAAGCGTGAACAAATTAATTGTTGATCGGTAATTACACTAGGGTTGGGTAAATCACCAACTTTTTTTTGAAACGGGTGTTTTATATGGCCAAATGATGCACTGATTCCAAATATGACCTTTAAAATTGTCTCCGGTGACGTTTTAGGTTCACTTTTTGCGAAAATTCAAAATGGCCGCCAAAATGGCCGATTTTGGTTATGTAGAACTATTTTATATTTTCCCCATAGCTTGTAATATATCATTTTGTAGGTTTTTAAGGATGATAAACACGTTTTTGAGGTTAAAAATAACAAAATATGTATGGGAAGCTATATTTATTGATAATTTATACAATTTTTTAGTCAAAATCACACAATTTCGTAGAATAATATCTACTTTTGCATTAAATCAATTTCCTATAAATCTTTTCATAGGCTTTTTTTCAGCTTGCATATTACTATTGTCATACTTATTTCTGCTTTTGATTATATTAATGCTACTAAGAATGAATTTTTTATCACCTTTATTAAGTATGCACATACTAGCTTTAATGGCAATAGCCAAATTGCATTCATCGAGCTATGCCGCTCTTTCTGTTTTATTGTATAATGACTTTAAAGTGCTATTAATAATTAAAATACAATCCATCTACTGGTTTTAAATGCTTTACTGTTTATAGATTTTGATGCATTGCAGATTTTGTTAATGTTTTCCTTAATCATAAAAATTTAATTTTGAAATTATTCTATTAAGTCGAAAATTATAACTCGAACATGCTTGTACTAGCTGTATCTGTACATTTATACATGTATATGAAGTTTTGATTTCATAGTTGTGTTAAAAGTTATGAACCTTTAGACAAATATATTCCTTTTCCATGAATGGATATGTTGGAAATTAATAATGACGGAGGCGAAAATAGCATAGTTAGCATATGTAACTTTTATATCGAAGCCAAAATTGACCTCGAGATCTCACTTGGACGAAAAGGTTCTAAAGTAACATGATGCAAGGTCATTAGAAGGACTTCAGACATGATTCTTCTAACTTTAATTGATAGTCTATGGAGACTGTAGGAGCACAGTTCTGGTTGCTCTAATGGAGTTATCAAGACCACTCTATCAGTATAATTTTGAACCTATTGCAGTTTTTGATTTGGTAGGCTGGTAGTACAATATTTAGACCATGCAAAAGTCAATGTGGGAGTGGAATGTACAAGACTATGCACAAATACTTCCATTGATTTCTGTTTCAAGTGCCTATGTATTATAAGTCTTTAGATATATAATTGCTTATGTGAAAGCTGATACTCCTTTGTGATGTAAGATTAAGGTGAAGTGATCTGGCCATAATAACACAAAGGTATTGCGCCTTGTTCACATTCTTTCATGCTATATAAGGTCCATTTAGACATTGTTGTGTAGTTTTATACACAAATATTTCCTTCTAAATAGTTTCATTTTCGTCTTTAAAGTTGTCATTCAATTTAAAATATCATTAAGCATCTGTCAAGTTGTTGAGATTTGTTATAGTTTGATGGATTCTAGCCTGTATATTGAAGATTATCCTGTTGTTGTCCGCATGGACTTATGGATATGCTTGTTATCTGTTAAGTTGATTGAGAGCTGATATGTAACATGTAAAAAATAATTGTCCATCACAGGAGCCCTCGGAGATTAAAAATTTTACAATGATGAACTTGCTAAACTTGCAAAGAGAGGTAATCACTATAAAAGCGTACATGATTAAGATATGTTATATGCTCACATAATTGATGGAGTGATAAAAACAAACGAACGATATCTATCTGCTGAATTATATTTTGAACAAACTAATATCGGTCCATTCACACTGAAATCAGTTGATTTGCTAAGGATTTACAAACAGAAAAACGATTGATATGTGAAGTAAGATATCTAAGAGCCACAACTGTGTCGCATTTACACCAAATGTGACACATAAAAACAGATAGTAAACTCAAAATGGAAATACTCCCTGAAAACAAATTAAACCAAAAGCATAAAACCAGAAAATGATGTTTTGCTTTATATATGACAGTGTTTTAAAACAAACTCTTTGATCATGTAGCATATTTTGTAATTGTCTTACAGAATAATCGAAAATATGTACTGTCTTGCCGAAATATTGTATAAATTATCAATAAATAAAGCTTCCACTACTTATTTTTGTCATTTTAACCTCAAAAACGTGTTTATCAACCATAAAAACCTATAAAATGATATATTACAAGCTATAATGACAACATTATATTGTCCCGCATAACCTAAATCGGCCATTTTGGAGGCCATTTTGAATTTTCGCAAAAAGTGAACCTAAAACGTCATTGTAGAAAATTTTAATTGTGATATTCAGACTCAGCACATAATTTGGCCATATAAAACACCCGTTTGGTTTGCACCTTTTAAAAAAAGTTAATATTTGCCCAACCCTAATTACACTCTCAACAAAGCCCCTTAGGCAACAGATAAACAACTTGATGATAGCGATTAACTGCTTTGATAATGGACACACTTATAATTGCATTAGTGTATATCTGCCCTGCTTGGAAACGTATCACTGGGCTGAGATGGGGGGCTGCAACCCTTAAGCCCATGGCTAAATCCGCGGCTGGTTTAGTGTCTTTAAGGAACTTGTTTATCAATATAAAAATCGCGTGTGGTTAGAAATATTGATCATTTTATTGACTGTGAACAAATGTGTGTTTATTTGGAAAAAATAGATAGTGTTATAAAGACTTAGATAGTTATATAATGCATCTTCCTACCTTTATAGATTATCAGTTCTCCAAGGGTGCGTTTTATTAATATTGCTGGTCGTAAGGCCGGTCGTAACTTAAGTCAGCTATTTACGACTTTCCCTACGACCTACGTATGCCCGTTTTATCAACACGGTCGTAAAAGCTCGGTCTTAGTTAAGGCTACCTCAGGTCGTAAGCCTTTCAATACAGTGACACAGTCTAAAATATTTACTTCCGGTTCGCGTGTTTTGGCGCGCAACTGTCAAAATTGTCTGCAACTAATGTAAACAATATGACCGTTAACAAGCACAAGATAAATTCGGTAAGCGTGGGATTGATAATTATGGTAGAATGGTGCCTAGACAGAGCAAACATATCAATGCAAACATTGTGACGTCAATTTATTGGATTACAAGCATGCTTTCGCCGAAAGTTTCTGTGAAAATATGACAGTGAGTTTATCTTTAGGTTTTATTTTTTAGTTTATCTAACATTAATAGTAACATGTAATCGTAGACTATACTGTAATAATGTATGATAGTGGTTGATGGACTCGTACGGAGGAAACTACCACATCCAACCAAAAGAATCGTTTAATTTGGAATCAATTTTAAGACCAAGTATAGTGAGGAAGAAAATTCATGCCCCCCTCCCCCCCCCTGCATACATAACACATGTAAAGTCTATAGGACACTGAAACCGTGTTAACATGTTTGTATCCCTAGCAATCATTTGCTGAAAACCTGCCCATAATACTCGTGAGAGGTGTGTTACAGTTTTATGAGATAGATAGAATATTTGTTTGTTTGTTTTTGTTGGGTCTAATACCATATAGCAACTCATTGTATAGGTCATATAACGGCGATCAGTCAACCTACTCTCTCCTACTGAAAAGGCTAAATCTCTTGATTTAGCTGTTAAACCACTACTAAGCCCATACTTTCATCAGTGACTGACAACTGTCCTACATAATAATGAGTCATTGGTAGGAGGGAAAATGGCCATAGAAAGAATTTCATGACCAAGCTCTAAGAAAGTATGCTGCGCCCGGGAATCGAACCCACGATCCCTCTGGATCAGTAGACTTGCCTGCTACCAACTGAGCTAGATAGATAATAGCGACTTCGTCTCGGAAATTAAAAAAGGACGATTATCATCATTGAAAGACGAAGATTAGTCGGGTTAGTTGAGGATTGTTGAATAAAATAACATATTTCATCGAACCAATACATAATTTGGTCGGTATTTCGCGGAAAAGACGGTTTTTACAGGGGTAAGACTAGGGGACGGACCCGTGTCGTACTAACCATTATCAGTGCGTTTTGCGAGAAACTAGCTTGAATAATGTATAAAGTTGTAAATTTGTTGTAAAAAACTTAGGCTTTTGGAATGTATGTGAAGAGAGCAGTACCAGCAGTACAGCAGTACAGCAGTACAGCCCTACTGCCAGAATTTTCGGCAGTACAGCAGTACAGCCCTACTGCCAGCAGTACAGCCCTACTGCCAGACTTTTCGGCAGTACAGCAGTACAGCCTTACTGCTAGAATTTTTCGGCAGTACAGCAGTACAGCCTTACTGCTTGAGTTTTCGACAGTACAGCAGTAAAGCCTTACTGTTAGAATTTTCGGCAGTACAGCATTACTGTTAGAATTTTCGGCAGTAAAACCTTATTGTTAGAATTTTCGGCAGTAGGGCAGTACTGTTGCAGACTGCTGTATCATTCTAGCAAATTATTCTTTATTTTGCCTCTCAGAATTCTCAGATCATAAAAGTTATATGTTTGAATTCTCTATAAGGTCCAAAATTAAAAAAAGAACATATAGAGCCAATCTAGGATATGGGATTTGTTAAAATCAATACTATGAAATATGAAAATAAAAAAAAGTTTGTTTGTTTTAATTGGGTTTAACGTCGCATTCAACACACATTTAGGTTATACAATGTATATACGACATCCAGCTCTTCCTACTATAATACCCTACCACGAGACTGACAACTCATGTATAGGGTATGACATCGTACCGCGACCGGACTCGAACCCGTGATCTCCGGATTCGAAGTCAGACATGCTAACCAATACGCCACTGCTGCAGCTAAATAAAGAAGTAGAATGAAGGAACACATTTATTGATCCGAAGACTTGGATAATTATATACATGTTTTTTCTTGTTAGGTTTATATCCATGTTTTATTTACAAAAAAAATGTTTTACACGATCACAAGTTACTGCTGGTTCTTGTGACACTATGTCCATGAAATATGCCATTTACTTCCCATTTTCGGAAAGCTGAATGAACAAGCTTTCTTTTAGTATATAATACTGCTACAAGTTTGTGTAAGTATTTAACTCTGGATGAGTTATATAACGAACAGTTTTTTTTTTAATTTTCTACACAAAGAACTGATTCAAACGTACTGAACGACCTATCTCTGATGTCAATATTTGCAACGTATTTGTTATAATGTCAACGGCATAACATGGATATGCAATGCATAAAAAACCGTGAAAAATGAAAACATACGGCTACATTGAGTGATCGAAGTGCTTTAAGAAATATATTCAATATTCTTGTTTGGTATGTACTTTTTTACAAAAAATGCCCTACGCTACCGCAAGTTACTGCTGATTCTTGCGACAATATGATCAAAACATACGCCATAAAATACCCATTGTCTGAAAGCTGAATGAACAAGCTTTCATTTGGTATATAATACTGCTACTAGTTCTTCTTGTTTTTTTCTGACACTATATTAGTTTTATAAACAACATTTTTTTTCATTTGAATTTCTACGCGAAGGTCCATATTGCACATACATATAGGGCCTATTTTTGATGCCAATGTTTTCCAACAGTGTTTAAAAAAGCAATGACGTAACATTTATCTAAATAAGAATGAAGAATGAAAGAACTCAGCTACAAACAACATTGTAAGTACTTGACTGTTTAAAAATATATATACATATTATACATTCGTTTTGGGATGCTAAAATTTAAGTGATTTTTTAAAAAACGTCCCTTGCAATCAGAGGTTACTGCTGATACTTGTGACGTTATGAATGAAAAGTATGCTTTGTAGTGCCCATTTTTGTAAAGATGAATAAACAAGTTTTCATTAGGTATATAATTCTGCTACAGGCTCATTTAAGTATTTTACGCTGGATGAGTTTTATTACGAACAGTTTTTCAATTTTCGTTTGAACTCTCAACACAGAGTACTTAGTTAAACGTACAGATAGCGCCTGTTTATGATGTCAATTTTTGCATCGAATATGTTTAAAAAAATCTAGTGTTTTACATGTATGTATTAAATAGGCGTAAAAGACTACGGCTAAAGATAATAATCTATAATAAAACTTTAAAAAAATCTTGTAGATTTAGTATCCCTGTGTTTTTCCAAAAAGTTTTACAAGTTACTGCTAGTTCTTGTGACGCTAAAACTATGCTTTTTATCACCCGTTTTCGTGAAGCTGAATGAGCAAGTTTTCATTTGGTATATAATACTTCTACAAGATCGTGGCAAAATTTCACACTGAACGAGTTTTATCAGGAATATGCTCTTCAATTTTTATCCGAACCCTACTCGGCGTTGGATTAAATGTACAGATAGGACTTATCTTAAATTTCAAATTTGCTGCAAATATGGATATAGAACAATGGTAATTCATATTAAACATTGACAATTACATTAACATTCATTGCTTTAATACTGGCAGAAATAAGAGCTCTGAGGGTTGGTTATGTTTACGTAATTCGTTCAAACTTTAACTTCGCTATTGTAGGTTACTGCTGTTTTTTGTGATCCAATGACTGGGTAAACATACTATTCAATACACATATTCACAAAGCTAAAGGATCAAGCTTTAATTTTGTATATAGTACTGCTTTATGTTGTCGATAGTTTTCAACATCGGATATATTTAATTTAATACATATCTTTCAAGTTTCGAATGTTTACTCGGGATTCAAATTAAATGTGCAGATTTAAAGACTTCTCTCAATATTTGTTACAGATCTGCATAAAAATCAATAATAATTTATATCAAAATAAATAGAAAACAAGGACGATTACATCAGCACGAAATGTTTTAATAGTGGTTGAAAAAAGAGCGTAAGCGTTGGTAAAGTTTACGTACTTCATGCAAATTTTAATACCATTTTACATGTATATTGTAAGTTACTGCTGTTTTTGGTGTTGTTGTGACTGGTAAATATACCATTTAATATACATTTTCAAAAAGTCGAATGGACAAGCTTTAATTTTATACATGATACATTGTTATGTTTGTTTTTATAAACTGCATAAGTTTATCTTATGACATTTCTTTCAGCGTGGTAATTAATCTTGATATTTTCTCCGCATTTAAGACCAACTTCCGGGTAAAGATAGATAGCGGAAACAACTTGATTTTTATTTTTTACATATTCGTTACCACCTGTTACATAGATACTATATGGTTTTTATTCAAACAAACTTGATATTTATGAAAGCATATTATAAACACGTTAAATGAGCTAGTTTTGTTACAAAAGTCCTTCACATAATAATTTGTTGTTTGCATAAAAAAATGTTTTCGCGAAAACAATTTGGTTCCGCTGTCTTTCTATACCCGGAAGTTGATCTAAAATACAAGTTAATTTTATAACATGAACCATGATTATTCTGTTTTTATTTGCATTATTTTCTTACACTTTACTAATCAAATATAACATGACTTATCATACGTGCAAGATAAGATTTACGAAAGGGAATGATTTTGTTCAAAATCAAACGTTTAACATCTAACAGATATTCGGTACGCAAGTTTAATCTGCGGCTAAATATTTCATTCGGCGGAGAAAATATCAAGAATGATAACCACGATGAAATTATTGAAAAATTTGTCATAAGAAAAACTTATTCAGTGTATCAAATCTAACATGACAGTTGAGATTAATAATATACCATACTAAAGCTTGTTCATTCGGCTTTTTGAAAATGTATGTTAAATAGTATATTTATTGACCATAATAACACTAAAACAGCAGTAACTCGCAATATAAAGCGATGTTAAATTTTGTACGAAATACGTGAACATAATCAACGCTTAAGCTCTTACTTCTACCAGTATTATGTAATTCATATTGATATAATCGTGCATGTTTTATCTTTAGGTCGATATAAATAATTCTTGTCTTTTGATGCAGATCTGTAACAAATGTTGACATTGAAGATGGGCCTTATATACGCACATTTATTTCCAACTCCAGATGAATAATTCGAATGGAAATCGAAAAATGTCATTAATAAAACATATCCGAAGTGGAAAACTATCTTGAACATAAAGCAGTTTTATATACCAAATGAAAGCTTGTTCATTCAGCTTTGTGAATATGTATATTAAACAGAACACAGACCCTGTCTTCGGATAAAAAATAACAGCAGTAACTTACTATAGCAAAGTAAAATTTTGAGCGAAGTGAAATTTTTAGCGAAGTATCTGAACATAACCAACCCATTAGAGCACTTATTTCAACCATTATAGAAAAAAACTTTCTTATGATTATGAAATCGTATTTTTTCCCGTTATTTTGATATAAATTTTCATTGGTTTTTATCCATATTTGCAACAAATATTGACATAGAAAAAAAGTCCTACCTACACATTAATCCAAACCAAAGTAGAGAATTCTAATGAAAATTGAACAAATGTTCGCAATAAAACTAGTTCAGTGTGCAATACTCACTCGAACTGGTTGTAGTATTATATACCAATTGAAAGCTTGTTCATTCTTCTTTACGACAATAGGTATTAAATGGCATAGTGTTCGTTTTTAGCGTCACAAGAACCAGCAGTAACTTGTAATTACGTTGAATAATTTTCTGAAAAAAAAAACCTTGGATGCCAAACAAACAAAGTTTTAATTTTCTTAAGTTTTATTACATGTTATTACCTGTAGCTGTGTTCTTTCACTCTTTATCCTTATTCTAATATATACATGTAATGTCATTGAGTTTTTACATACTTGATGCAAATTACTACATCATAGATAGTCATTATCTGTATGTTAGACCAAGTCCCCTGTATAGAGAATTCGAATGCAAAATGAAAAATGTTCGCAATAAAATTCGTCCAGTGTAAAATACTCACATGAACTTGTAGGAATATTATATATCAAATGAAAGCTTGATCATTCAGCTATACGAAAATGGGTAGACAATTGTATAGTGTACGTTTATAGCGTCTCAAGAACCAGCAGTAAATTCTGATTGCAAGGGACATTTTTTTGTAAAATTATGTTTACTTAACTAACCCAAAAATAATTTTGTATATAAACATATAAGCACTTACAATGTTATCTGTTGCTGCGCTTTTTCATTTTTTATCTATATTTTTATAAATGTTATGTCATTGATTTGTGTAATTACTATTGGAAAACATTGGCATTAAAGATAGACCCCATTATGTATGTTCTATATGGACATTCGCGTAGAAATTCGAATGAACAAAAATGTTGTTTATAAAACTAATATGGTGTAAAAAACAAACGAGAAGTAGTAGTAGTGTTTTATACCAAATGAAAGCTTGTTCATAGCTTTAAAAATAGGGGGAATTTTATGGCATATGTATTGGTCATATTGTCGAAAGAGCCAGCAGTAATTTGCGGTATCGTAGGACATTGTTTTGGTAAAAAGTACAAACCAAACAAGAATATTGAATATATTTCTTGAAGCACTTCGATCAATAAATGTAGCCGTATTTTTCATTCTTTATGGTCATTTTCATAAATTGCATATGCATGTTATGCCGTTGATATTGTTACAAATACGTTACAAATATTGCCATCAGAGATAGGTCCTTCTGTACGTTTGAATCAGTTCTCTGTGTAGAAAATTCAAATAAAAATTTGAAAATTGTTCGTTATATAACTCATCCAGAGTAAAATACTTACACGAACTTGTAGTAGTATTATATACCAAATGAAAGCTTGTTCATTCAGCTTTCAGAAAATGTGTAATTTATGGCATATGTTTTGGTCATAATGTCGCAAGAACCAGCAGTAACTTGCGGTAGTGCAAGGCATTTTGTTTTAAAAAAAGGTACCAACCAAACAAAAATATTTAGTACATTTCTTGAAGCACTTCGATCACTTAATAAAGCCGTATTTTTTATTCTTTATGGTTAGTTTTAAACATTGCATAAACATGCTTTTGCCGTTGATATTGTTACATCTACGTTGCAAATATTGCCATCAGAGATAGGTCTTTCTGTACGTTTGAATCAGTTTTCTGTGTAGAGAATTCAAATAGAAATTTAAAAAACTGTTCGTTATATAACTCATCCAGGGTTAAATACTTACACGAGCTGGTAGCAGTATTATTTACCAAATGAAAGCTCGTTCATTCAGCTTTCAGAAAGTGTGTATTTTATGACATATGTTTTGGTCATAATGTCGCAAGAACCAGCAGTAACTTGCGGTAGTGCAAGACATTTTGTTTTAAAAAAAGGTACCAACCAAACAAAAATATTTAGTACATTTCTTGAAGCACTTCGATCACTTAATAAAGCCGTATTTTTTATTCTTTATGGTTAGTTTTAAACATTGCATAAACATGTTATTGCCGTTGATATTGTTACATCTACGTTGCAAATATTGCCATCAGAGATAGGTCCTTCTGTACGTTTGAATCAGTTTTCTGTGTAGAGAATTCAAATAGAAATTTAAAAAACTGTTCGTTATATAACTCATCCAGGGTTAAATACTTACGCGAGCTTGTAGCAGTATTATATACCAAATGAAAGCTCGTTCATTCAGCTTTCAGAAAATGTGAATTTTATGACAAATGTTTTGGTCATAATGTCGCAAGAACCAGCAGTAACTTGCGGAAGCGCAGGACATTTTTTTGTACAAAAGTACCTACCAAACTAGAATATTGAATATACTTCTTGAAGCACTTCGATCGCTCAATTTAGCCGTATTTTTCATTATTTATGGTTATTTTATACACTGCATATGCATGAAATGCCGTTGATATTGTTACAAATACGTTACAAATATTGCCATCAGAGATAGGTCCTTCTGTACGTTTAAATCAGTTATCTGTGTAGAGAAATGAAATAAAAATTGAAAATTGTTCGTTATATAACTCGTCCAGAGTTAAATACTTACACGAACTTGTAGCAGTATTATATACCAAATGAAAGCTTGTTCATTCAGCTTTCAGAAAACGTGTATTTTATGGCATATGTTTGGTCATATTGTCGCAAGAACCAGCAGTAACTTGCGGAAGTGCAGGACATTTTTTTTTGTAAAAAAGGTACCTACCAAACAAAAAAGTTTTTTAGTATATTTGTTGAAGCACTTCCATCACTTAATAAAGCCGTATTTTTTATTCTTTATGGTTATTTGTAAACATTGCATAAACATGCTTTTGCCGTTGATATTGTTACAACTACGTTGCAAATATTGCCATCAGAGATAGGTCCTTCTGTACGTTTGAATCAGTTCTCTGTGTAGAGAATTAAAAAAAATGAAAAACTGTTCGTTATATAACTCATCCAGAGTTAAATACTTACTCGAACTTGTAGCAGTATTATATACCAAAAGAAAGCTCGTTCATATACATTGTATAACCTAAATGTGTGTTGAATGCGACGTTAAACCAAATTAAAACAAACAAAACTTTTTATTTTCATATTTCATAGTATTGATTTTCACATAACCCACATCCTAGATTGGCTCTATATGTTCTTTTTTTAAATTTTGGACCTTATAGAGAATTCAAACATATAACTTTAATGATCTGAGAATTCTGAGAGGCAAAATAAAGAATGATTTGCTAGAATGATATAGCAGTCTGCAACAGTACTGCCCTACTGCCGAAAATTCTAACAGTAAGGTTTTACTGCCGAAAATTCTAACAGTAATGCTGTACTGCCGAAAATTCTAACAGTAAGGCTTTACTGCTGTACTGTCGAAAACTCAAGCAGTAAGGCTTTACTGCTGTACTGCCGAAAAATTCTAGCTGTAAGGCTGTAACCTGAAAATTCTGGCAGTAAGGCTGTACTGCCTAAAATTCTGGCAGTAAAGCTGTACTGCTGTACTGCCAAAAATTCTGGCAGTAGGGCTGTACTGCTGTACTGCCGAAAATTCTGGCAGTAAAGCTGTACTGCCGAAAATTCTGACAGTAGGGCTGTACTGCTGTACTGCCGAAAATTCTGGCAGTAGGGCTGTACTGCTGGCAGTAGGGCTGTACTGCTGTACTGCTGAAAATTCTGGCAGTAGGGCTGTACTGCTGTACTGCTGTACTGCTGTTACTGCTCTCTTCACATACATCTTTTTGGATAGATAAATGTCTTCTGTATCGAAACCTGAAGACCTGATGAGAATATTCGAAAAAATAACGGAATTATGCATGTTTCTGTGACGCAAGGGTTAATTTTCATAATTTTGATGTTGGACCCCTTGTATATATTATAGGTATAAATGATTATCGTTAGGAATCCCTGTGGTTTCAACGGTACCAGAAACATTAACTAATGTGTATAGCTCTCTTCGGCGAAAAAATAACCATCGTATGACGATTTTTTAACTTTTGTAATTATGGTTTATCTTAATAATCGTATAATTATACGGAAATATTTTCCTTTTGTCGATCTGCGCACGCTAATAACTATATGGTTACATTACGTGATCTGGGAAAAGCTCTACTTCTGCAGAGCTACACCTCTGCAGGCCGACACTTTTAATCTCCGGAAGTCGCTTTGTAGAGGTAATACTGTATTTGAATGTAATTCAATGCAAAAGATAAAAAATACAAAGCGTTTTAGATATACTCCATGCACCATTTGTTTACAGATTTAGGAGCAGACGATGTGAAGTAGATAATGAATACTACATTATTAACAGTATACACCTAACGTAATAAGTTATGCTCAAAACATGGTTTTTTTAAATCAGTTGTTAAGTCCATTTTTTTCTCCACTGTCAATATTTGAATAAGTTCACGGTGATTGAATAAACACTATCACAATATCAACAGTGTAAGAAAAAGAACACGAAGTCACCGTGAAATTATTCATGTTGTGACAGTTGAGAAAAAACGAACTAAAGTATAAATAAGTTCCATTACTTTAACCCGTCACAACTTCAATAATTACACGGTCACTGAATGTGTTATTTTACATTTCTTTGGAACTCGTTATTTCCCCAATATTCAAAATCGCTGCATAGATCATCAATAACTGATATGGATCAGTGTCTCAATGATATGTAATTATTCAAGTTGTGACTGGTTAATATAACAGAATTATACGTTTAATATCATATGCCTAAGTTTGTTTACATAGTATATTTGTAATAGCAATGCAAATAAGAAACCGATAACTTTTTTTTCAAAGTTTAAATCAATCAGCTATAACTTCATACATTGACTGATTGATAACATCAATAATCAAATAATCTGTCCCAAGAAATATCTGCTCATTGGTTCCGCCAGAAAAAACAAAGACTGACATTGTTCTGACAGTGTATAGACCAGTTCATTGTTATTGTTATGATGTCTATAAATAGTAACAAGGAGCTGATAAAGAATACAGGTAACCGTTTGCTGGTTGGCAAGAAATGATAGCGAGTAAATACAATGAAAACACAGTAATTTTAAAATTGCAATTACTAAGTCATTTTTCATCAAACAATTTAGTATTTTATATCACTAGAAAGGTCTTGAAATTCATATTTTGAATATTAAAAAATTATTTGTCAAAAAATAATGGTTTTTTATTGGCGAGTGTTTAAACCTAGTGCTTCAAACCGGCAAGAAGATGGTTCAAAGGACAGGTTTAAATCACCTCATATATATTTTTTTAATCAAAATTTTGGCAATTTTCTTATACTTCAAAAATATGAATTTCAACAGCTTTCTATCAATATAAACATCATGAAAATCGGCCAATAAATAAAAAAGTTATCATGATTTAAAAATTCTGCTGCTATCAAATGTATGTAAACATTGGTTTCTTTCTGCCAACCAGTAAATAAACCAAATATAGGTAGCAGGTGCTTGTGACGTCATCCGTGAACTGGTCTATTATGAGAGTTAAAAACGGACAGACCCAAAAACTTCAAACTGATTCCATCAGATAGAGATAAGACAAGTCTATAATTCTATCCGACGTAACTCTGGTAGAAACAGAAATATTCAAACATTATACATGTAGTTACCTTTATACTTTAGATTAAACTCCAACAATGACTGTACACAAGAATATTTCAAACAGTCGGTCGAATTTATTTTATCATGAGACATGTCAAGAAATACCACTATCTATAATCTTCTGCAGCATAAACCATATACTCCACTACGTGCAGAAATGTGTATTACGCAGAACATCATTTCTAAAAATAAAACACACGTGTACTGTCGCACTAGAAGTTTCGGTTTCGATCACGTGATCATCAACAATATTTACCATGCGCGTACCATAGAGGCAAGTTGTATGTTGTTCGTTTTTCTCAACTGTCAAAGTTTGAATAATTTCACGGTGGATGATTACACACTGTCTCAATATCAAGAGTGTTAAGTAAAGAGCACGAAGTCACCGTGAAATTATTCATGTTTTGACAGATGAGAAAAAACGAACAATAATATCTTAAAGGTTTATTTCAATAAAATATTTACAGGCACGTAATATAGAAGCCAGACTAAAACACTGTGCGTAACGTTTTGGTAGTTTTGTAAATCAATACAAAATTGATGTTTATCGTGGTATATTTCGATCACGTGATTTCAAACAAAAATATCACGCACGTTTTATGGAAGTTAATTAAGACTTTATCAATTCCTAAAGTGTATGATATCAAGGTTGTCTTTTAAAAAATAAAGTGGAATGGTACGTTCTTTAAGATTTCATAATGTATGGTACCAATGTAAATTTTAAGATAAATTCGAATGAGTAGCCTGTTCAATCGCCGTAAACGTTCCAAAACGTTCCGTAACGACACATTCGGAACTCCTCGGTCATTCGCTGCGAATAATTTAATCTAATAGTCAAATATACAATCGTTAAGGCAATGAGTGATGATTCAAAATTTACGGACTAAGAACGAAACATCACTAATTGATTAAACGATCGGATATTTGTTTACATCAACACCGGTAGATTCAAAATAGCGTCTAAATTTGTCCGAGACTATTCGCAGCGAATAGCCGGGGAGTTCCGAATGTATCGTTACGGAACGTTTTGGAACGTTAAGGGTAATTGAACAGGCTACTGATCTACACTTCATTTTACGTTATTACTGCTAATTACATTACTATGACGTTGTGAACTTGAGTACCTCGTGCACTTTTTACTGCAGTCGACAATGGTCAGACAACGTCTATGCATAATATGTTCTTTAATCTTTATTGTCCGCGTCACAACAACGCTTTTTTCAATTTCTACAAACTGAACTGTGTAACTTATGCATTTTTGCATTTCCTCCTCACACTTTTGAAAAGACAGAACATTGAATATGTGACATCAATAACAATATACAACATTGAATTCCGACCTGTTTACAAGAAAAACTGTGTCATATTTTACCTTCTAAAATTGAGTATTTTTAAAAGTATTGTATATACTAATTAATGCAGAAAAAAAGATAAGTTATCTGAACGTTTTTCTCGCTGCGTTTATGTTTTAACATTTTAACATAACAATCATGCTCTGTTTTGATATTTACATTCAAACCAGTTACAGTGGCTGATTCGTTACCGTCTGGTACAATAAAGATTCAGAAATGTAGCTCGCCATTAACGTATGCACCGTTTTGCAAATGGTAACATTTTAACTTGTTTCTGTTTAAATGACGCTAATGGGGAAATTGTTAACGTTGTAGCAGTGATACTTGACGAATACATTTTGAAAATTTCAGGGGGGGGGGTCTGGGCCCCCTGCCCCCCGCCTATGTTCATTATAACGAAATTGTGGTAAACAAGGTTTCCGTTCACTCAAAACGATCCAGACATAACGTGAGTAAAATGGGACTTCTAGGTGAGTCATATTCTTTAATTATATTTACAATATGCTTAGGGTGGGTCGGTACCTTACTCGGAGGGAAAAACGAAAAAAAATATTTTGTTCACCGATTATAATAAAAGTTGGCAGACAGATACCTTCATGCTTCTTGTTGTTTTTTTTTTGGTAACCTAAGCGACGTTGTCGTTCTTTTCACGACGTCAAGGACGTCACAATGTTTCGCGCTTAAAAACAAGTATGCAACGACATTAAACCCATAAAATATCTAAAGTATTGAATGTCCGAGGACAAGATTATTATACCGAAATGTTTCTGAAATGTTGTTGCATACAATACTTGTTCCGATTATCCAAATATCTCGTCATTCGTAAAGATTGTACATGTATATCATCACTAAATTTAGTGTTTTCACGTCTAAAAGGTTTCACCAATTGCCGAGTTATAATGGTTTTTTCAAATTAAAGCAGAACGGTGGTCAAATTCTTATCGCGAATTTTGAAAACTACACACTTTTTGTGTCATTTTTATTACAACGTCGTTGTAATGAAGGTAATTTTACATCGAAAGCGATATTGTGAAAAACTGAGAACGTTCACTTCCCTTTTTCATTTTATTAAAATGACACAAAAAGAGTGTAGTTGTCAAAATTCGCGATAAGATTTTTTTGTGGATCAGCTTATGTGTCAAGGAGTAATGTGTTGATAGTATTTAGAATCAAATGGTATTATTACTAATTTTCAGTCTGGTTTTCGAAAACAACGAAGAACAAATGATCATTTAGTTCGTCTTGACACATTTTTAAGAGAGGCTTTTGTCAATAAACAACACGTAGTTTCAATTTTCTTCGATCTTGAGAAAGCTTATGATACAACATGGAAATATGGTATTCTCAAGGATTTAAATGATGCCGGTCTAAATGGTAGATTACCAATGTTCATTTCTAGTTTTTTGTCAGACAGAAATTTTCAAGTAAAGTAGGATCAACATTATCACAGAGCCACGAACAAGAACAAGGCATGCCGCAAGGCAGTATTTTATCCGTTACCCTCTTTGGGCTTAAAATTAATAATATTGTTAAGGCTATTAACCCTGGTACAGATTGCTCATTATATGTTGATGTTTTTTAATATGTTATCGATCTAAAAATATTCGAAGTATCGAACGTCAATTACAACAGAACTTGGATAAAATTCAAAAATGGGCAACAGAAAATGGTTTTAAATTTTCCAAGTCAAAAACTCAATGTGTACATTTTTGTCGATTAAGAAAACATCATAATGATCCTGAACTTTACATTTCTGGCTCAAAAATCCCAGTAGTAAATGAAGCTAAGTTTTTAGGCGTTACATTCAATAATCAAAGCACTGAAGTGCTGGAGGAACGATGTCCTGAACTTATTTTTTTATTAAAGAATATATAATTATGTCAAAATATAAATATTATCTATAAAAAATGTATTAAGTATCAATTAACAGAAATTAACAAGATCATAGCACTAGACTTCTCAAGTGGTTTGCTCATGGCAAGGTTTATCTTACTTTATCAAACAAAATAAACCAGTCAAAGAATTAATTTTCACCAACACATTTTAGGGTCATGTACAGCAGCCATCTCACCAAACTAAAGATTATTCTGGACTATTTTCTTTAACCGCAAGGAGCTGACAACTTCTCATTTTGTGCATGTAGTGTGATATTAAAATCAAGTTTTCATACACTGATATAACCTGCTATGACTGGAGATTGGACCAGGAATCTACTGATTATTGATTAATTTATGTAATTCTGTTAATTGATACCATAATTAGGCTTTAAAACAGGTAAACAATCGAAAATAAGTCTTATATCATGTTATACAAAGTGGTGTGTGTGGTGTGTGTGTGGTGTGTGTGGTGTGTTGTTTTTCGTGTCACCCAGTGTTTTAGATATACAGAGAACGGTGCGCACAAAAACTGCCAAAATCGTCCTTAATGTATTGACATAAGTAACATAATATAATACGATCATTTAATATTGTTAATTACTATCGAATGATGTAATTATGCTACGCAAATAACATGCATTGTCAAAAACATCGTAGGCCCTTTTTAATCCAACAAGTAATCATTGCAGTTGTCACGGGTTGAGTTGTCTACGGGTTGAGTTGTCCCGTCTCCATTGCAAGATTTGTATGTCCTGAGAGTAACCTCCCTTTTCCTGAAGAGTTTCAAGAACGACAACACAAGCCAGCGTTGTATTACATTTAAATGAGATGTTAATGAGTTTCACGCTTGAACTACGCCTCTTTGTCTTTGTTGAAAATTGTTGAAGCGTGAAAAGAGTAATCTTATACTTTCTTGTTACCATTGGAACGATGTTAAATAACATCGTTCCAAAAACTATCTTTTATACCACACTTAAAGTTGCTTAAAAAATGTATTAAAGCTTTGAATCTACTTAAAGTACTTTCACATACTGATTGGGGATCTGATACCAAAACATTACTAAAATCATACAGAAGTCTTGTTCGTTCAAAACTAGATTACGGATCAATAGTGTACGGTTCAGCTCGTAAATCATACTTACAAATGTCAGATACTATACACAACCAGGGCTTACGTATTGCCCTTGGTGCATTTAAAACTTTACCTATTGAAAGTATTTAAGTTGAAAATAACGAGCCATCACTAAAATTACGTCGTCAAAACTTTCATTACAATACGCAACTCGTATATCTTCTAACAAAAGAAACCCGGCGCGAAATGTTATTTTTAAACCTGATTACACCACCAAATTTGAAAGTAAACCGAATGAAATCAAACCTTTTGGCCTACGCGTTAAAAACGACTTAGAAATGCTAAGTATAAACACTTTGTCTGTGATACAGAACTTCGATGAAAATATCCCCCCTAGGACATACAACATTTCAGACGTCAATATTGACTTATCAACTTTTCGTAAATCTTTCACTAGCACTTTAAATCTGAATTTGTAAACGTCTTGGAAAAATACGAAGATTATACTCATTTATTTACCGACGGTTCCAAAGATGGAAATAAAGTTGGTTGTGACTGCCTGACAAAGCATCCATATTTACTGCCGAAATAAAAGCAATTGATCTGGCTTTAACATACATATCAAATAGTATAAATAACAAGTTTATTATTATCTCAGATTCTCTATCTGTATTACTAGAGATTAAAAATTGCAGTTCAGACAATAATCTTATTAAAAGTATTGAGTTAAAATAACATGATATTTTAAAATCTAAAATAGTACACGTCTGCTGGATCCCAAGCCATATTGGTATACATGGCAATGAAAAAGTAGACATCCTCGCTAAAGAATCTTTAAACCTTCAACCAGTTGATCTCAAATTACCAAGCAGTGACTTCAAGTGTTCGATCAATTCGTTAATTAAGTCGAAATGGCAAACAGCATGGAACAACGCTATATTTAATAAGTTACATGAAATAAAGCCAACCCTTGATTCATCTCCATCAATAAAATTTTCTAATCGCCGAGATCAAATTGTGATTACGCGATGTAGAATAGGTCATACTAGATTAACACATTCATACCTTCTCAAAAGAGAGGAAGCACCTGAATGTATACCATGTAACGAGCATTTCAATGTCAAACACGTTCTCATTAATTGTCAGGATCTCAAAAACATCCGTGATAAATATTTTAAGGTTGGCTCACTTAGAGAACTTTTTGAGTCTATACCATCACATGTGATACTTTACTTTTTGAAAGAGATAAATGTATATGATAAAATATAGGGCTAAGGATCATTTATATTAATTGAATTAATAGTGTCATTATTTGTTTTCGGCGCGATATGACCTTTCTGTGTTGGTGCGCCGTAAAACCCAAACAAACAAACAAACTATCTAATTAAACAAGTAAATCTGTGAGCTTATGCTCACTTGTGATACCCCCGCAAAAATCTAAAAATATGCGACAAACAGGAAGTAGATGAGCAAGGAGCATGAAATCGCTTTACACCACATGGGACTATGGGATGAAGCAATATGCAAAGTATTAGGCTGCTGCATGTTATAGTTGCTGAGAAAACTGCGACGGAAATTTTGTAACGGACGGACGGACAAGGGTAAAACAGTATACCCCCTCTTCTTCGAAGCGGGGGTATAACAATTGATTTTTAGGAACAAATTTATTAATTAATTTGAACAGTCAACTTCCCTGTACTTCTGTATGGTTATTATAACTGTGCACATACAGGAGTATGTACTTTAATCAATTGCTCAATAAGTTAACATAAGTTTAAAATAAAACTTGTCATGTCATGAATCATTTGTACCACAGCAGTTATAGTAAGTGTCAGAGCAATATCTTATCAGCGATTTCCAAAAAAAGACATGACAAACTACTTTAGACTTTCTTCTTAATTATTTCGACGAGTCTGATGACACAAACAGTTATTATTATTTTCTTATCCCGACTATTGTGTCTGAAAATTAAATGGTTCAAATGTGTGTATTTACTTTTTCTAATCACAGATATACCTTGTGTGTTAATTCTTACAAAATGTGATCTACATTGTAGCGAGGTTCAAAAAGATGCCGAAAATATTTTCAGGAGTGTAAAAGTTAAAAAAAAGGCTGTGAAAGCTGCATGTGAAGTCTTTGCCATTGACCTCTCTTCTATATACACAGTAATAAATTATCAAGTTGACGTCGAGCTGTCGACTGCAAAGAATATCCCTATTATGCTGGCTTTACGCCAAATACTTCAGAATGCATGTGATCGTGTCCGATACGTTCTCAATGACTCTGATGAAGAGGACTAAATACGTTTTATTGGCTCTTCAAACATAACATATTTTGACTTTTTGGAACGATGCTAATTTAACATCGTTCCAATGGTAACAAGAAAGTATAAGATTACTCTTTTCACACTTCAACCATTTTCAACATAGACAAAGAGGCGTAGTTCAAGCGTGAAACTCATTAACATCTCATTTAAATGTAATATAACGCTGGCTTGTGTTGTCGTTCTTGAAACTCTTCAAGAAAAGGGAGGTTACTCTCAGGACATATAAATCTTGCAATGGAGACGGGACAACTCAACCCGTAGACAACTCAACCCGTGACAACTGCAATGATTACTTGTTGGATTAAAAAGGACCTACGATGTTTTTGACAATGCCTGTTTATATGCATACCATAATTCGCTGATATTCAATAAGATGGGACAATTAAGATTTGAAAAATGCAAAAAATAAAGTTCTGTCTATTTTTGTTTTGACTGATTTTACAAGTTGCTGTATGTATGAGGCTTGATATTATGCAAGGGTTTGAACAATCTCGGACTAAATAAAATTTTACACATATTTGAATACAAGCACATATTTTCTATAGTAACGTATGTTTCTTTACGGAACACATTAATAAAACGCATATTCTTGGTCTGGTTTTGTATGTTTGTCTATGATTTAAGCAATTATAAGAAGGCAAGGGGTTGGTACTTGAAATACATACTTCAAAACGATAAATTCAGAACACAAAATTGCTCAAATATGACTTAAATCTTAGATCAACGTTTGCAAATTACAAAAAATAGATTAATGACCCTTGATACAATGACTTTCCAACTTGGAACAAAGTTCAAAGAGAACTAAAGTACAATGGCCGTAAAAAATCAACATTACTGAATACATTCTAATAGTTTGTATACTTTACTAACTGAAAAATCATAATCATGAACGTCTAAAGAAATAACTAGTTAGTAACGTATGTTACAGCAACACTGTTTAAACTATCATATCCCAGTGTTATCAGTCACACCCAGTACAACAGTTTAAAAATTTAAATGGTAGCACTAACTATTTTCTATGTACTATGTCATATCTATATAATGTTAATAGGTTTGCCTTCAAAATTAAGTAAAATCAAATTTAAAATTAAGAGGTAAAAAGGTTACGAATTAGTCTAAAAAAATCAAAACAGTTAAATCGTATTCAAAGTTCACATAGTAATTCACTTAAATATACAATTGAAGTAAAAATTGCAACATTCTCCCAGACATTCCATGAGGTATTGGCACACTTATTTCATAAAACAAATCATTTGTCACCAAAATTACAGCCTCATAGGTTTGCCATTGGATGAGAGCTTGGCGCTGTTTCATGATCGATGTGTTTGCTTCCTTATCATTATCGATTTGTAGCAATGTGCCATGTTCCCTTAAATAGTTCTGAAACAAAATCTTCCGCGACGTATTCTAGTTCATCTTTGACAAAAAATGAATTCTGATATATGTTGTCTGTGTCGTCAGGAATTACAACAGCCTGTGGTAACGTATGTTTCTAAAGGTTTTTTTCGCTGCTGTTGAATTTGACTGACGTCCCGTGTTCCTTTACACTTAAAGACAGGATGTAAAAGAAACAATCAGGACTTGAACGTTTGGAGTTTCAAAAATTAAGCGAAACATAGTGAAACAAGTAAACAAACAATCATCAACTAAGATACATTTCATATGAAACATACGTTACTAAACGTAACGTATGTTTCAATTCACAAAACCATGTCTTATTGAAAAAGAAGCAAAAAAGGACGAATAAATCAGATTTGTTAACATCTTGTAAGTATTGAAGTAGCAAATAATTTGCAAAAGCATTTATTTGAGTATTGCTTCGTAGGATTTAATGCTTACATTGCATGCAATGGTAAAAAAATCTTCAGACTAATTAATTTGTCAACGCCATTGAGAGGCACGCAATTTCAAGTTTTTTTTTCAGCTTGGTTGATGATGTCGTATATTTTGCAATGCGATAATGTCATCGTTCAACCCTATGCCACATTGTAAGATCGGTTTATCATTTTAACGGTAACGTATGTTACATCACGTATGTTACATTTGATACTTTAGACAGCAGTATCTCTAGACGATCCTGAGGAATGACAAAAGTAGTTATCATAAAATTAAGAGTTCATAAGAATAATTAATTAGAAAACATTAATTAAACTAAGATATTTACCATTAGTTGAAAAACCACGGTCACGTATGTTTCATTCTTAAAAGTCTACCCGAAAATTTTGGTAAAATGTGATGATTATTGAAATGCATGTGAATACTTAATGACAACCGTTTCTATTTCGTGTATATTCATATCTGATCTTATGATTTTATATATTTTACAATTATAATATCGTTTCGAAATTTTTAAAAAATGGACTTTTTTCACGGTCACGTATGTTACCACACTCTTGGCGACAAAGTTTAAGAGCTGTGTGTAAGTTTATATTTCTGAGGAGCAAGATAAAAAACTTATTCTTACATACAGGAACGTTGTATGTGTTAAAAAACAAGTGCATTAAGACTACCTTATGTGCCTATTCTTCGTAGTCTGCGCTCAAAGTCAGAAAATTGAGATGGCGACAGTAACGTATGTTACATTTTGGGGTACTTATGAGACCAGTATGAACACATACTTGTGTATATTTCAAAAATCTTTTTTGTCCCAAATGCCCACACACAGCATACAACGTTTGCATTTTAATTCAATTCACAGTCTATTCGTATTTACTCAGTAACTCATGGAACATTAAATGTTCCATCTTATTGAATATGAGCGAATTACATCATTCGATAGTAATAAACAATATTAAATGATCGTATTATATTAAGCAGTGGCTAGAGTTACGGTACCGTAACTCTATACCAAGGTTCAAGAGTTACGGAAGTTCCGTAACTGTAGACAACACTGACACTGAATTAATACATTATTTTATAGATAATATAAATAATAATATATTCTTTAATCAAAAAATAAGTTCAGGACATCGTTCCTCCAGCACTCCAGTGCTTTTATTTAATTTTGTGTTCATCAGCTACTTTTAAAGCATAAGTTAAACAAAATATGGCTTAGCAATTGTCGTACATATCATTAGATTCTTTCTTAGCATTTTCTATATAAGTCATACTCTTTCTATAATTGTCCCATGTTTTAACCGTTTTGGATTCACATCTAGGAATAAATAATCTTTTTTATGTTTTTGTTTTTATTTTATGCTTTTTTTGGATAGGTTGATGTTTGATAAATAAAGTAATTAGTTCACTTAAAAAATGTTCATATATTTACCAGGCAATAATTAACCACTTATTGAATAAATCTTGAAATATCATTTAAAGTTCAAATACATTGCTTTTGAAAACCTCTGTATTTGATTTTTCCTTTTTAAAATTTCAGAACTGTATTATTTATAACTATGCCTATCATATTATAATTATTACTGTCAGCAGTAGCAAAATGTAGAGTTTTCAAACACAGTTGTTTTGAGTTGTTAAATAAGAAGGTGTATGGCTTTTTACAAAACATGTTGCAGACTTTATCAAGTTAGAAAATTTACGAAGGTCAATATATAATAATATAATAATTATATATATATAATATTTTATCAACAGGAGGTCTATTCTACAAAGCATCTAAAACACCTTGTTTTGTTTTAAAGGGATATACAGTCAAATGACTGTGCCAAAAGTATATAACCAAGTTTAGTCTTTAAAGCAGAATTAAGAACGTGAGCAATCATTTACTAATAATATTTGTCAATTATAACATTCTACTGAACGAATTAAAACATGTGGCATACACATTGTTGAAAACGAGAGTAGAATACTGAGGGAATCATGTCGTACGAATGCTTGCTGAAATTTAAACATTTTCATTGATCGCTTCTTGTCTTGTCAACATTCTTAGGCGGTTAGTATATATTTTAATAGAATTATACTTATGTTGCACAATAACAAGCTCTAGTATCTTCTCATCAGTAAATGCATATTTTAACACTAATCTATTATAGCTAACTTGATCCACGTGGGTCTAGTTAGGAAACACCAAAAATAATACAAGAAACTAAAGAAATATTTTGCAAAGTAATATATAACAGTGTGTCGCTTTGCATTCACAGATATAAATATATAATTCAAAATCAGGAAATATTAAAAACATTTTGCCTTGCAATTCCTTTAAATCATTTTATAACATAGAATTCCAGTATCAGCAATCTCAAGGTCCCTCTCTCGGCGAGCAGGAATATCAGACTTAATTGAGGCTGCAACCACGCCGCTGAAGGAATTCATATCACGTCTTTCCAACTTATAACCTGAAGCAGTATATTAACTGTTCACGGAATGATCTGTCAAGTTTGGTTTCTGATATAAAGAATAGATCATATAGATTATTAGAAAAATGTTTTAAATTTCTGTGAATTAATGTCTTAGACTGTTAACATTCATATGAACAAACTAAACATTTTGAAATGTTGTAATTGTTTCATTTGTTATTACCGATTGCGCCAGGCAACTGCTTACTCAATAGCTACATTTATCCCGACCATGACAAAAGTCATTTGTCATTTGAAAAAGTTTGTCCTTAGACAAATATTGACTGTTAGATAATTATACGATAATTAGTACATTTGATAACGTTTTGTACTCTTTTATAAAATCTTTTATTGTTATTAATATTATTATAGGATTATTTAGTTGTTATATATGACAAGCAAATAAAGCTTAATATCAATATAATATAATAAGTAGAGCACTACACTATAAAAATGGGAACACGTAACATGTTTTATAAGCGTTTAAAACGAAAACACTGCAATTTCCTTTCTAAACACAACCGTTTTATATAGTAACACTTTGTGTTTTAGGGATTTAAAAAATCGGCGGTTTTACTTTAAAACGGCATTACTAACACACAGATATGTATTTTTAATACGAATGAAATACGTAAGTATTCTTTTATAGTTGTTTAGTATAATTAATGTGGAAACTATATAGTCCTGATCACCAAATGGTTTGTTTGGAGATTATAGAATGTTCGAATTCAAAGTTGAAGCGCTGTCTGCTCGCGCCAAGAAAATCCACGGTACATTTGTGTACGAAATTTATTCCTTCACTATTTTTTGGATCGCTATATCACCTGTCGATTTTTCAGTCCCATGTTTTGAATTTTAGTAATATAATTTATGCAATGATATGAAAGGCAAGAGCTTTTTCATGTGAGATACATTTTGTCATCAATTTTCGCGACATTCTTTGAATTTTGTTGGTATAGGTTGTTTGCGTTAAAGCTGGACCTCTAAAACCACACAATATCTCCATTCGAAACACCCTTGACCTTTCATGAATGAATAATCTCGGAAGGATTCGTGCACAGGGAATTGTCGAGTTACCTCCCTTTGATTTTTCAAACATACCTTTAATATACTTATATACAAGGGGTACAACTGCATTTACTTGACCACTTCATCTTGATATATTATTTTGAGAATCACAAAAAGTTCTTATACCCTAGCGGCACTTAAACGGTACGATTAAATTGATTAAACATAACTCTTCGAGCTATGAATATTAAATGTTTCATAGGGCAGACCGTTAATACGATTAAAGTTTCAAAAACATAAAAAACAGCACAAAAATCTCAACTCGGACAAGTTAGTGCACAGATGAAATCGACATTTCTCGAGGAAAATCGTTTTATTTTCATATTTCAAAATGACATATTTACCCCAATAAAAATAAATATGACAGAAAAACAATATTATTGAATAAAAATGTAATAAATATAACTCTCCACCTTGAGAGAAACACTTGCGAGCCATAAAAAGCGAAATTAACAAAATCTATTCGATAATCAATGTTGTAGCCGGTATCCTTAATTTATTCAAGAAACTTGTAAGAAACTTTTTGATTGGTTAATTTTGTAAACGAAAATCGCCAAGACTTCCGACTAATTGACTGAATCAAATTTGGAAGATTTCGACTTTTTCGTAGTATTTTTGTTGTCTCGTTTGAAAGTAGGAAAAACCCTGTACGGTTCGTCGAATCAGAAATTGTTTAACTAATTAGATTATTATGTGTGTGACGTATTAGTGAAAATGGTTATGAGAATATTTTTTTAAGGTTAAATCAGATAAAAAGTGTACACATATTCGTTTTGTTTCATGTCTGGTTATAATTGGCACGATGTTTTGTATTTTTATAACTAGTGTAGCGAGAAACAAAATCTAACACGGAGTAAATCATGCTTGAATCGACGTAACATTGAAATTTTGTCAATTTTCATTATGTTCAACTGTGCACTAACTTGTCCGAGTTGAGATTTTTGTACTGTTTTGTATGTTTTTGATTATCTAATCGTATTAATGATCTGCCCGTTGAAACAATAAACATTCATAGTTCGAAGACGTATGTTTAGTCTATTTAATCGTGTGGTTAAAGTGCTACCAGGGTATCAGTATTTTTTGTGAGCCACAAAATAATAAATCTAGATGAATCGGTCTAGTAAACGCAGTTGTACTCCTTGTATGTAAGTATATAAAAGGTATGTTTGAAAAATCAAAGGGAGGTAACTTGACAATTCCCTGTGGATTCGTGGGGGTCTTCACTGGATTTTGGTGATTTTACTACCTACGCGAGGCAAAGCACGTAACGGTTACACAATATAGTTCTTGTAGTATACACACAGATCTTTGTCTAAACACATTTATTTGTTTTAAATTGAACCAAATATTGTTCATCGGTATCATTGAAATGTGCAATTGCAAATTTACGGACTCAAAACGAAACTTCAGTCATCGCCTTAAGGTTCAAGTAAAGTCTTCATTTGCATTAATAATAGTAAAATAAAAGATGCTATAATTCTGTCATACTTTCATCAAGAGCAATGTTTTATACATCAAAATGTTTCTTAAGAAACATACAAAGTGATGCTGGCAATTAATTCAGATGAAAACTTTTAACAAAAGATGTATTTGCAAAATTGATGCTGTAAAAATGAAAATACTAAAAGACATTCAATTTTTTTACAAACTAATTTAACATTAAATCATTTACAGAACATAATAGTTCATATTCCAATAAAGGTACTCCAAAATATGTAATCTCAATAAATGTTAAAACAAAATTACGGTATATGAAAAACATTTTGACAGATGCAAGTGTAATGGGTTTTCACGACCCTGTTTCTCCTTTCACTTTAGTTTTTCATTTGCCTTAAATTTGTTTTAACATTTATTAATGTTATAAATATTGGAGTACCTTCATGGGAATATGAACTACAATGTTCTGTAAAGGATTTAACGTTAAATTTTGTTGTAAGAAAATATTAATACATTTTAGTAGTTTTATTTATACAGCAACAATTTTGCAAATACACCTTTTGTTAAATATTTCTGTTGTAATTGATGACAAGCATCACTTTGTATGTTTCAAAAGAAACATTTTGATGTATAAAACACTACTCTGAGTGGAGATATGACAGAATTAGAGCATTTTCATTTTCACTGAATTATTTTCCAAACCAAGACTTTACATGAACCTTAACGATCGTGTATCTGTTTACTTCAACATCGGTTTTTCCAAAAAAAATGTCTAAATATGTCCGAGGTTATTCGTAGCGAATAGCCGAGGATGTTCCGAATGACAATATCTCAATAACAATCGGATGAAATTAACTCAAATTTTGTACGTGATCATAACTAGCATTTTCCTTCTCAAATCCAAAAATTCAACCATATAACAGTAGATACAAAATAAAAGCTAAATATGAGGACCGGTTAAAAATTGTTTTTGATAACAAAGTATAACAGTATACACAAACTCAAATATCATCATCACTGTCGTCTGTATCGTCCAAATCTATACATATTATACATGTACGATTTTAAAGACGAGCCTCTGCTTTACAATCCAGTAGACCGTCGAGTGTTTATTTATGCGACAAATTTACAGTAAACGCACGGGACTCAGTATAAATACACTTGAAGTATGACAATGTTAAAATCAGAACAGCTTATTTTACCTCCTGCCGGATTTTTGATAAAAAATTCCAAATATTTTGAATTATACCGTATGAAAAACTTTTTTTATTTATGTATCAACAATTCTGAAAAATTAAATCCTAAAAGGAAAAATTGAAATAAGATTGTTTTAATTTTTTTCAGCAAAATCGCTGTTATAGTTTAAAAGATATTTACGGCAAATAGGGGTCCAGCATTAACGCAAACGTCCTATATTATCCTGGGTTATTTAGGATTAGTGACGTTAATACAACTATTTGTTTATAAAAAATGTTAACTTTTTTTGTAATAATTTGGGCATTCTCTTCTGCGTTTATACTGTTAACATTTACACTGTTAGATTGTGTTTATTTTTGGTCTTTTGCAATAGCTATCTTCCGAGTACCTAATTTCGTCATTGTCCTAATTTCGTCACCCCACCTATAAGACATATAAGTAAATCGAGCATATAGCAATAATAAAATATATATTTAAAATAGCTATATTTCTAAATGGAAGGGAGGTAATTACACACTGCAGATGACAAATTGTTTTAATTTTTCAATGTTCAATTGTTGTCACTTAATACAATGTCTTTTAGGGAAAAATAACAGATGCTGAAAGAAATGTTATGAAAATAATACTACCAGACTGTGAGACAAGTTATTTAAGGATACATTATACATACTATACGGCATGAAAGGAAAAATACAGATGACAATGCTTCAAAGTTAGTTGCTGTATATATTGTAAATGATCAATTAGATCTACAATAGTTTGAAAATTTCGTTCGAACCCTTATTTCTATGTGGCTTTTATTATTAAATATCCGCAATTTTTATAATTATCCCAAGGTCCATCATACAATTTTCCTAACGCTGTATTACGCTTAGTTACATACTCTAAACACTTATGACTACGGGCATGTAATTTGGTAATGTACGAGTAAATGTTACCACAGCAGAAACTGGAGTTTTCAAGGTGATTGTTTACATTTTTCATGCATATTTCATCCCATTTTATCTTCTTCTATAGATTAACATAATTGTTATATTTAACTTAATTGAACATGGCAAATGATGTTTTCAAGTTTCCGCAGGTATCTATTTTATATTGGCCACATATTTTCGTGATGTGGCTACAGAAGTATTTTGCGTTTCGCCCATTCATTAGCTACACTTTTGTCAAAATCAGTGGCTTAAACTGTGCTTTGATCTCTGGGTAAACTGCAGTTTTTAAGACCTCAATGTAAGCTATTCAGTCTGGGATGTCTATTATCATAGATGACTAGTTCTTTTTCTTGATGATTAGGCCAACATAAAATTATGTGATTAGGGGAACAGCCTGAGAAAAGAGAGTTGGAGTAGGTACCATTTTTTCTGTTGTTTTTTAATCACGAAATCACTGTTTTGTCTGTAATCGTAAATTTTGCCAAAAGTTATGAACACAAAAAACACTAAAGATTGCTAACTTTGAAACAAAAAATCTAGGGTCAGCAAATTTTTAGGTAGAGCATGGGTGCATGTTTTCAGGCATATGACTGAGGTTCAATTTTTTAACAACAACTCAGGCTATGTTTTGCTATTAAATTATGAAGAAAAATGGTTTCAAATTACGGTTTTCAGGTTTTTTAAAACTTTAACCTTGCACTCATGGTAGAGTCAAGTTCCCCTAAGAACAGCTATTCTTATTTTATGCCTTAGTTAAGCTGCATCGCGCATGCATGTTTTATCTTGTTATATATTCATTAATTTAAGACTATAATGCGATTTAGTTTGAGTGTGTCGCCATAGTATCATGACTCCTTGAAGTTAATAGTGTATTTTTCATTTTTATTCAGGTTGCTTATTTACTATACATACGCCTTTTAGAAGGAAAGGCAGAACCCATGCTAATAACAGAGAACTGGAACCATATTGTTGAATGAGTTGTGTATATATGAGTGGCGAAAGTATCTAGTGTTTTGGGAAAGTTAAGGAGCTCTTGGCAAACTGAAATGTACTTGTCTTATAAAGTATGTTAATTCACTGAAAGTTAGTAATTATAACATGAGCAAATGTTTATCTTGCTTTAAATTGTACTTTTATATCTTATGATGTTTGATTACATGTATGTCTTTCTTGCTTAAGCTGCGTGAGTCAACAAATAGACCTCGAAATGTTACGACTTACTTTACCTTTTCAAAATTGTGATAACAGCAAATTACATGATATAGTGTGTCCATATAAATGTACTCAAATTTTTAAAGACATTGACACTTATTAAAATTGAAATTTAGAAACCAGTACTGTTTAAACAGTCTATTGTGGCTCTAATGCATGTTATATTCTAATAAATATATGTTTGTAAAACAATTTTAAGTCTACTGTTGATGAATATTTGCTGTATCTCCATACAGTGGCCTTAATAATCGCTGTAAAAATATTTGTACAAATCTAAGTAGAATCTACACTATTTATATTGAAAACGCTTAAGACTGGTTTTTAATCAACATTTTATGGTATATCATATCTGACATAACATACTGGACTGAGTATAACCAATTACTACATTATAAGTGGATGTTTACAAGAGTGAAATATACTGTATCTACTATACAAGTAGTGTTATAATAACCCAATATATTACGCAACTGATTTCATATATATAGTTGATACATATCTATTCAAAATCATACGAAATTAATTTTCTGTAATATTGTTTCATTGCTTCGTTGAATTGGGTTCAAATGACTCATCAATTGTCACTTTCTCTTTATACAAATAAAATACAAAAAGTACATGTATGTACGTTTTTCAAAATTGTTTTATTTCTGTATTTGTTTGGTCTTTAATTCAATTTTGAACTAATATGGTTATATCAGTCGATGTATCAAATAATATACAATGCCTGCAATATAACGTACAACACAAATACTCTGGAACATTTATGTCCATTAGCAATTTTGATTATTACAGTTGAAAATATATCTTCATATTTTTGTTTTCCACTTTTCCACTTTAAAGCAAACAAAATACTAATAGTTTACAAAATTTAATCAAACGATTTTATGTATTCGCGTAAGCGTCTAAGCGCTCTTTCATTGTGTTGACAATTGTATATACCTCCATAATCAACATCAAATCCCATGTCAATAAATTCTACTTTCCTTTGGAATCCACTCAACTTTTTAGACGAGGATACAACTGGAAGATTGCTTTCTGCACCAGTATGCACAATTAATACCACACATTTTGCTGAATCTGAAATAGATTTATAGCTCTATATGTCGGGACATGATCAACCCTAAGGATAAGTAGTCAACGTATTTTAATTCAATGTTGTCGTGACATTGAACTTTGAACTGCTGACCTGAAATCAGCAGGGATTATCTACCATATTCAACATTTCGACGAAATTTTACTCACGTCGTCGAGTAGACAAGAACAGCGGACGGACGTACACACAGACGGAAAAAACGTGCCATAACCATAGATTGATTAAAAGTAAGCATAATATGGCGTATTAAAGAATTCGAACAGTTATATCATTCGGAAACGAACGTGAAGATGTCACCTCCATACTAAAACGCCCAGCACATCGCATAATTCTGTGATTTAGTACGCAACAGAATATAGTGCGACGAATGAAGACAAAATGGTAGAATACTTTAGTTTTAATAAATAATCGCTAGTAACTACAGGAGTATCAATCCGTAGATACAGAGTACTTTTAGACTTCAAAACAGATTCATCGTAGATTGTATGTTCTACTTTCGATTTCAAATGTCTGTAAAGAATGACATATGTAAACACGTTAAGATGGACGTTTAACTACCAGTTAAAAGTCTTTTAGTTAATTTTATTGAGTAGACACAAACAGCATACTCTAGTTGTTCAGGACATTTGAACGGTGCAATTATTAGAATGTATTGTACGATTAAATTGAACTGTCCGATTGCATAAATTAAATTGTCAAATTACTCGGAATATTCAATATTTGGTTCGTTCCACTTGTTCACATAGAGCGTATTGTCAGCACATAAACTGTATGTATCATATCTTATTTGCAATTACGTATCGTAGTTTGTGTGGCAGAGCAGTGAGGTGATCAGTCTACGAATCATTTTATCGTTGGTACGAACCCCGATAGAAACTTTTTATATATTTTTTCTCATTTACATCATGGACTGATTGCGTAAAACACATTGCCCAAAAGTTTTTGTTAAAAATTTGGTGGCATCTATTTAAGTGATGACAGTAGCACAACCGACACTGTCAGTAAATTGAATGATTTTTGTTTGTTTTGAAGGGTTTCATTTTTATTTAAAAAAAAAGTACTGAATAAAACAAATCTTAAAAAGAAAAAAAAACATTTTTTTTTTAAAAACCCGACATAATTATTTAGCGTCAGACTCGCGCTCTTTTAAAAATAGATGTTCAGTAGCATAGCACTTTGACCGTATATTCAACTAGATAAGATATCGACTTAACATACACGTTAAAATGTCAGTAGATATAGAACGTGGAAATTAATATATATACGTGTGTGATATCCGTGTAATTATGCAATCAGGCAGTTCTATATAATCGAACAATAAACATTACAACGTGCTTGCAGGTAAATAAACAGTTAAACTCATGATTATCAGCGTCACGGTACAAAGGTCAGTAAAACGCTTTTCTAATGTAAATAACAGGTATGACAAGTACTACCGTGGACTAGATTAAGTGAGAGGTTTCACATGCATTTGATGGAGCTCAAATGTTACATCTTGCCTGTTATTGTTTTTCTACACTCCAGTGTCTAGCTACAATACTATGTCTATACTTATCACGGAGATCGTGACCAGAGTCAGGCCAATGACACTATTTTTTACTCTTCAATTTTTGACGAATGGATGGGAGTATGACGTAAAAGATAGCTGACAATAGCACAACATAACTAAACAAGACAGGGTAAACGGGATTTTGATGCCATTTAAACGTTTTTTATCATTTGATTAGCGGTTTGCATTATTCCATAATAAAAAGCAAAGTTTGTGTATTTTCGGCACTATGTTGTGCTTAGTTTGCATTATTGTTAAACAGTATGAGTAACTAAGAAAGATGATTCTTTACACTAGCTATTGCGACACTTCCGCGCATGCCGAGAATGTCATGAAACTTGAATATAAATAAATATATAACTTGACTTTAAAAATTGCAAACAACTACGTTCATGGAAAACTCACTAGGTTTGACTTTGATTTGACCCTCGTGACCTTGTTTCAGACCTTTCATTATAAATTATTGGTTTTGTCTGATCATTTATTGATATTAAGATTGTGTCCAAGTTTGATGAAACAGGTGCAATATGTGACAGATAGCGAGATAACAGGGTTACACAGAAACACAACAACGGCAAATCTACCAAGGCACAAAAAAATATTGTTGAGTCACTCTTTCGAACCACAAGGAACCTTAAAAAACATAAAATAACATTAATAATGACGAAAACTTACAGGTTACGTTTTCCATCGCTTGTTCAATATCTGGCTGCAAACGTGTGTTATTCAGACAAACGATAATAACTGGAATGTCGTTCTCCAATCTTTCTGTGTTCTTCATCAAGCAATCAAAGTCCGACTTCAGCTTTGTCTCTAAAGTAGTAGCAAATTTGTCTGAAGCCATAGTCTGGATAGAATCTAAAATCTGCACTTTCTTCTTTGATTTCACTACAAATTAATTCAAACATAGATTAAATGCAATAGTTTAAACTTCTCATGCAAACAACGGTATAAGTCTTAAAATTCTGCTAATGTTAAACAACTACAATTGAATTTTTTATTTATTTTTAACGTCGTATTTAACACATATCAATTTTATATATACGACGGCCAGCACTTCTTACTATAGGTTTCCTGGACAGTTTTTCTATCACCAGTACTAATTTACCCTACCACGAGGCCGAAAATTCATTTATAGGGTATGGCCAATCGCGACCGGGCTCGAACCCGCGATCTCCGGATTCGAAGTCAGACATGCTAACCACTACGTCACGGCCGCGATTTAGCCATTTTCGGCGTAACTGTAAAAGCTGATTAAATTCTCATTATATTGAATAAACGCGGACTTTTAAAACACCAAATATCGGTTAAAAATAGCAAAAATAGACCAAACAGAACTGAGAAGGTCTTTTCTCCGTGCTCATCAGATTTAATAATTAAAAACAACCGGTGGTGTTTCCGTAAGCGTTAAAAATTAAGTAATGCACCGCCAAGATAATTTAATTCAAACATTGGATATTTAATTGATAAACTTAATGAACCTGTGTCAGGTTATAGTATTAAATTTTTCACATTTATGTAAAACAAACGTTGTGGCATTGTTGAGAGTGGTTTCCCCATCATATGCTAGATCGCCCCAGAACAAATGCTTTATATATCGGTATACATGAGCATACAAAGTATCCCCTTATGATAAAAGTTAAAGTTTAGTAAAATTTCTATTATTTAGAACATGTTTTTGACTTTTATATGTTTTAAATATTAAAAACAAAATAGTGTAATTTTTTAGACAATCTAATTAGAATTTAGATTCTAAATAGTGGTTCTGTAATTGTTTTTATAATGCATTGGGAAAGTTGAGCAAATTCTGACTGAAAAGGTATTTTTATCAATTTTTGTATTAATAATACTGCAGTATTTGCGTAAGAAAAATATATGATGACAGTGTTGTTCAACTTATTTTGGAACATATCAATAGAAAACTGAACATGCAATGTGATCATTAATAAATTATCTTCTGAATTGCTTAAAACTTAAACGAACTTTCTATGAAATGCAATAATTAATTGCACGAGATGCAAAAATTTCGTTGATTCACTTTGCCATATAATGCTTGTCTCCTAATTATATGCCGTTAGTGTGTTTTTAAGACATATCGTGTTAAAGTTATTAAAGAGTTTAACGGAATTAGTTTTGCAAAATATATTCAAAAACAAAACTCACACAAAGATTTGTCAGTATTTACTTGATTCTTCAATGTTGTATTTTCTTTTTTCAAGGCTGCATTATCTTCTTTCGAGGTTGCATTATGTTCTTTCAAGGTTGCATTATGTTCTTTCAAGGTTGCATTGAATTCTTTCAAGGTTGAATTAAACTCTTTCAAGGTTGCATTGAATTCTTTCAAGGTTGCATTAAATTCTTTCAAGGTTGAATTAACTTCTTTCAATGCTGTTTCTTCTTTTTTCAAGGTTGTATTTTCTTTTTTCAATGTTGTATTTTCTTCTTGTAGCTTATTCATTTGATCGTTTGTATCCTGAATATATCATAATACATACTGTTTACTACACAGCAAATTAACAAATGAAAAGTAATTATTAGAACACTGCTTTGCTGTTTCCATCGTACTTTTAAACATTTTAAGAATTATTTAAACTTAAGTCAAGTTTAAGTAACAGAACAAATATTTTCTAACATTTACATAGGTTAAGTAGTAATGACAAATACAAAGCGTCGCCCTGGAACCAAAGGGATTTATCGTCATTTTTGTTAATTATTTAAGTATCTTTATTCGTCTCGACAAGCTCTGCCAGAAGATTTCAAGAATGCCATGAATTCAAAGTAAGTCTAAATATGTTAAATGACAGAGCCGAAAAGTTCTATGTACCTAAAGTAACATATTGCATCCACTAGGTTTGTCTGCTTGTCCAATCAAAGACAACTATTCGAGAAAGTTTCGAAATGGCGAAAACTTGACGAAAAAGTATGTCAACATTCTTTCAAGTAGTTTGCAATGTCAGTAAGTATTTAATCTTTGTAGTGCTTATTTCATTCCTAACATGATTTCACCTTATGAATGATTAATGAACCGGAATATCATGTGCGCAGAGATACCCCTCTCAACATAAATTGCACGAATACGGACGGTGTGCAATTTAGGATAGTCAGTAATGCGTCAACTTTATTGTACTTACAAATCAGAAATTGAAGAAAGTTTATTTCCTTTTCGACATTTAACTCTATATAGCAATGCATCATATACACAAGATGCCAAAACATGTTAATATCAAACATAAATGTTGTAGACAAAATGGTCTAGTGGTGGGTCGCACGCTTGCAGATCGAGAGTGACCTGGATGCTTTTTAGCATTCCCTTTCTTCTCGTGAAGGATGGATCTCCTTTTATTGTTAGTCCTTTAACTCAAATAATTAAATTATCAATTACACAAGTTGTTGTGCCTAAATATCTAAAGTCTGCAAGAGTTAACCCGGGTTGTGTATGACCTAGTTGAATAATACTTTAAGAATACACATTTACTGTATTAGTTTTAGCCTGGTTGTAGGAATGGCTTTCTATTGATACCTGTTTAATGTAATAAACACATTTTATTAGAAGCAAAATTGACTAAAAAATGTTGTATGCATGAGTCTACTAGACCTTCATTTAATACCTTAGATCATTCCATACTTTGAATGAAACTTCAGGCCTCTAGACTTTGAGGATAAAATATATTAAGGTGGTTTAGGTCATTTTTATCTAACAGGCACGGCATAGCAGTTAGTAGATGTCTCAGGAACATTCTCTATTACGGCTTATATAATTTGTAATGATCCAAAAGGATCAATTCTCCACCACTTATAGTTTTAGTATATGTCAATGACTTGTCAGCAGTTGTATAAAAAAGTTGCTGTTGTAGGCTGATTATTCTGCTAAATTAGTTTTTTATAGAACCATGCCAATAGTAGAAAAAAGCCTTGTTTGAAGATTAACTGTCAGTTAGTCACCACTAGTTAATTGATAATGAACTCTCTTTACATTTAGGTACAACTGAATCTATTTCATCAAACGTAAAAAAGTAAAAGCTAAATATTGTTTTTCGACCTTACCATTTGATCTATACATGTACTAGTTTTTTGGGAGATGTTTTTTATGTTGATTTGTTAACTGTGTAATCAATAAAGATTGTGTATAACCGTCTTTCAGTTAAATTCATTCTGTGACACATATATATGTGATAATACTAAGTCTTTCAGTTATAACATGTGATATTCTAGCTGATCAGATAAGTAATTTCAATACAATATTAAAGCACGGAGGCTTTATTATCACTACATATGAGTTTTTTGAACGGATACAACTTGTTACGGATAAATATAATCAAATTGACATCAAACAATTAACTAAAAAATGCACGCATTACTGCGGACGGCTGAAAAATATCCATGCACCGGTTCTGTTCCGAGATAAAAAAAAGTATATGATCAGGATTAAAAATGTTAAGTTAATATGGTAGAGTCCAAGGTTATTGTATGTACACATTTTTGTGAAGCGTTCGATAAAAACAGTGATATGTTTTGCATATTTACTGTAACTAAATTCGTATTTGTAAAGAGTAATATCTACCTACCTTATTATCTAACAATCCTTCAATGTCATCATCTTCGCCATGTGGTACTTGATTATACTGACTCATGTTTAATCTGAAACAAATAGTTATATTTTGGGTATTGTAAATATGTTTACATGCAGAGTGATCAGACTCCATCATAGACTCCGCCTTCAATACCTTAATGTCAAGGACGGAGCTAGTCGATTTAAAGATTAAACAAATTGCAGAAAGCGTTTAAATTTTATACATTCAAGATTTTATATATTTATCATTACGATAGGGAATCGCAAAGGTATTTGCGTAAAACAATGATATTTATATCAAACATTAATTCGGATAAACAAAAGGTTCACCTAGTTTTTGTCACGATTAATATAAGTGACTCACTTACTATCTAACGCGTTATGCGAAACGTAACAACTTGCATGCCCAGAGTGAAACTCCACCCAAATTATCGAAGAAATTCTGGTGGCCTATTCGTATCGTTTCGTAATTCAAATAAAGTTTCTATGTGTATTAAAGGGACGTTTCTATTAATTCATGTTATAGAAGTTATGCCTCTTTTATATCTTTACGAGTTGGTACGTAATTATTCTTTGACTGATTTATTTTGTTCGATAGGGTAAGATAAACCTTGCCATGAGCAAAACACTCGACAAGTCTAGTGCGGTTATTGATTATCAATTGATACTTTCCACATTATTTTATCGATAATATTTATATTTTACATAATTACATATTCTTTAATCAATTAATAATTTCAGGACATCGTTCCTACAGCACTCCAGTGCTTTGATTTTCATGGGTCATTTTATCATGCACACTATCACACACACATACAAACACACCCTTACATATATATAAATTCTTCAGTCGTCTAGTGAGTGTTTTAAAGAATAGATGAATACTTATAGATAAAAACTTTGGTTTATTCTAGAAGATATAAGAGATTAAAAAAAATATTGCAGGGACAGGAGAGACAGATGGAGGGATAGAGGAAAAACAAATGGAGCCAACATTAATATACAAATATACAAAAAGTGATGATCATGGGCCCGTTTCATGAAATGTTTTACAAAATTCGTATCCTACGAATCTTCGTATATCGCGTTTCTTAAAAATACGCAAGCACCCGTTTCGTAAATTTTCACTTCGATAATACTAGCCCTATCGTAAATGAGAAAAAATGGCCACTTTTTATAAAAAGATTAAGAAGTAAATGCTCGTAACAATGAAATTTATAAACGCAGAATGATTCTTAAATAAACAATTAATTTTTGAAACAGACATTGAGTGTATTCACAGATACCATAAGGGAAGTAATCTCTAACTGGTAGCGTCAACTACCTATGTTCGGTCACAACCATTGCTCTGCCACACTATCTTAAATTCGTTAAATAAAATTGAACCTCTTGACTTAAGGGTTATTATCGACGCACCTAGCTCATTATCAAGATTTGAGCATTTTTATGTCGACACCAGTTGCCTTGCACCAATCAAAACGATCCATTTGAAGTCACATGATGAAAACATGATGTCTAGTAGTCAAAATAGGGATGCGTGTACGTCGACGCCGTGTTTTGTCTGGTTAACTGTTTGTATTACCAGAAAATTCCATTATCAATGTATGCACTAGTACCAGTTTCAAGAAAGTTGCAAAATATTGAAGATAACACCAGAAAATGTACTAAACTAATTGTAAAATGTTTTTTTTCTTTTTAAAATTGCATTTGATGAAAAAAAGCATAATACAACTATGTTGAAATTTTAATTATACTATGTAAACTTATGTTTATATTTAGTATAATGCCATGTAAACAGAAGTAAACCTCATTTTATGGATGCCTGTTTATGCAACATAGTTCTTGACCTTTGTCTATAATCAGAACTCTGCTTCGTACCTACCCTTCCACAAGACAGATGATTTATGATATTTTGATCTACATCTACCTGATAATTCGCATGTGATCACTATTACTTTCATTCTGTTTTCATGAGTAGTAAATGCACATAAGAGGTATCAATGACAAATGGGAGCCATTATAATTTGTGATCAAATTTTCCTAAGTATGGATCCATACACTCTGTTCTCTACATAACTTCATCACTCTGTTCTCTACTATTTTTTTTAAGAAAAAGAAAATGTTACCTAATGTTACAGTACTTATGTTTAAGTTTAGTTTTACACTGCATTTGGGCATCTTATTCTATAAACAGTGTTTGCAATATTGATTTTGAAAAAAGCACACATGCATCAATCAATTTAATGTGGCAGATTAAATAAAAATCCTCAATCACTATAACTGTTGAAAATATTGGGGGGGGGCTAAGCCCATCTTAGCCCCCCATGTTCCTACGGGCCTAGATTTCTGATAGCATGACATCCCTGTATTTGGACAAGCAAATTAACTTACCTTACATTAGTGGTCAAGACATCACCATGGCATATAATCGCCAAACACACAGTTTTACATAAAACAGACGATCAAATTTATCAGACAAAGGGCTTATAACATTCAGAGTAATGAGAATAAGACCCTGGGAAAATAGTGTCTCACACATAAACAAGTACTTAAAATCTATTAACAACAGCAAGCGCTATTAAATGATTATATATTTACTGTAAGACATAGACAGTACCATAGAACGAATGAATTTGGTATCGAACGCGCTTGAAGAAATTATGTTTTGTTTACATCGCGAAAAATGGTGACAAACAAAAGTATTAATTGTATTGGAAATAACTTTGAATATAATCGGAAATAAAACGAGCAAATAAACTTACGTATGTGTTGACTGACTGCTTGCTTAAAGTTGGATATGTTTTCTCTAAAAAGATCAATAAGAATTCCGGTATAGTTATAAATATAAGTGAATGCTTCCAGGGTGTGATTTTAAAGACCGAAGCAATCCGTACATAACCAGCTTTCCGAAACATTCCGATAGATGACGGAAAACTCCGTACCTATCCGTCTTATCGGCGCCATTTTGATACTTCCTTATATGGAATGACCAGATTTTGCCAGCGCACCTCTCTTGGTATTGGCGAACTAAATTTGCATATTATGCAAATTAATGAAGGATGACATGTTGGCATCACTAAGTTTCTTAATAAGCTTTGTTCAATGATAAATAAACTGAATCACAATTATCCAAGCATCAACAGTATGATAGAAAATGGCATAAATATACGTGACACCATGCAATATAACAAATAGTGCAAATCCTTTCACTTATAATGAAATTTGAATAACATTTGGGTAACATAAAGTCATAATTTACTGGTTTAATAATATCATTTGATATATTTGTGTCTTAAACGTACAAAATAACATAACATAACCAAATGTTACTCAAAATATGCAAGCAAAAACAAAGGTCTTTTTAATGTATAGATAACCCGAATATTGTATTCAGTAAAATACCTAATTTGCATAAATTTGCATATTTAAATGATCTGATCAAGCTGAAATTAGTACCATAATATGATAGATAGACCATGAAAACATGGGTATAGAGGCTTATTTTAAATTTCTATCCAAGTTGGTTATTGTGTTATTAGGGAAAAACATAATTTCGATAATGGCGGACTTAATTTGCATATTGTGCAAATTGTTCAAGCAATATTTAATTAGAAAAAAAATTAAGAACATGCAATAAATGACGTTTGAAACTTATACCTCGGAAAATGGTAAACATGCGACGTAATCACTTGTTTTGATGATCAGTGCTTCCAGCATCCGATAGTTTTCAAAACATTTACAAAATCTTATAGTCGAAGCATATCATAATTTAGAACCAAACTTATTTGTTCGAAACATGACAAATAAGCGCGCAATGCGTTTTTAAATTTATAGACGATTTCTTAGAAATTAGTGACGTCATCGGTTTTTGGCCAATAGCATCTTTCAGCCTTAAAATTTGAAAAATCACCTGGCAGATTCGTAAAGAGCACAATGTTTTCTATAAAAAAAAATCAAAATATTGCTGATATACCTATGAGTACAGCGAACCACCTTTTTTAGCCTTGGGCCGACATACTAAATACTCATGTTGATAAGAATAATCTTCTTCCAAAAAATCAGTCTGCATGTGAGTCAGTGTTCGATAGATTAGTTAATGACCTACTGTGTGGTATGAAGAAATTATAAGTAACTGCATTAATAGCTATTGATCTGAATGCTGCATTTGCCACTGTTGGCCATGACATCTTATTGTAAGTTCTTAATAATCAATATGGACTACAGAATAGTACAATTCGCTGGATTGACTCATTTCTTCGCCCACGGGCATGTCGAGTCAACGTCAATACAAGTTCATCATCTGTACGTCCATTAGATTGCAGTGTTCCACAAGGTAGTTGTTTGGGTCCGTGGCTATATTTTACTTACGCAGGGGCCTTATTTGATGTCATTCCATCTGATATATCAGTGCACGGTTTTGCTGAAGACCACACTGCTAATAAAATATTATGTCCTAATAATCAGAATGTAGAAGCGAATGCCATTTCTGATCTTGAAGATTGTGCTCTAACAATAAATTCCTAGATGAATGAAAATAGATTAGAAATGAGCAACTCAAAGACGGAGTTAGGGACCTTTCTTAATGAAAACTTAAGCTTTAAAGATCACATCAAAACAAATAGTAGAACTGCCATATTCAACTATTTACGTATCAAAAGTATTAGAAAATATTTGGACAAAAGAAGCAACAGAAACACTAGTCCTATATTTGGTCATGTCCCACATTGATTACTGTAATCTAATCTTGTATGGAATCTCAAAATGTGATCTTAACAAATTTCATCGAATTCAAAGCATATGTGCGAAACTAGTATTAAGGCTAAACAAATCAGACACTGCATACCCAAAAGCCTAAACAAAGCAGATATGGTCTTAGATCAGCAAAATCCAAAGACCTGATTTTTGGTACCGATAAAAAAGAAAAAAACATTCAGTGACAGAAGCTTTAGTACAGTTGGTCCCATGCTGTGGAATAAGCTACCAGATGATATCAAATTATCATCTACTTTGGATGTATTCACAAAACGATTGAAAACTCATTATTTCTCTTTCTACGTTCTATTCTAAAACTGACATGGCTTTTTAATGCCACACTTTACAATTACGGTAAACATACATGTACTAACTGATTGAGTCAGTGCATTATGACGTGGGATGAGGATTGCCTCGCTCTCAGTCATTTTATACCTTGTTTCATATGACGGCAATGACAACGTAAATAAATAGTTTCGATACCTTTAGGGACATGTCCGGTTAACAGTAGCATCATTGTATACTGTTCAGGACACCAATTTTCAATATAAAATTAATAGAAATAAATAAGAAATTAGTGAAATAAATAAGAAATTAGTGATGAAAATGTAAAATTAAGTCGAATCATGATCTGTGAAGGATGTAAGTAATGAAATATAAAAGCTCAATAGAAAGAATAAAAAATAAATAAACTAACACACTATATAACATTATGTTTGATATTTTTTTTTTATTTTGTGTGTTATTGTATATACATTATGTTTTTATGGTGGAGGGTTTTTACTAACATGCATTTACATTTTTTTAACATTTTTGTACAACGCCATTGAATATGTAATATAGAAATAGGCGCTTAATCAAATGAAAAAGTTTTTTTAAAGGTTTTTAAGTGGAAACTGACAATTCCCTTGTTAAGAAAGAATGATTAACATATCTAGTTATAGTACGGCCAACAACAAGGATGACCTTGCACGAAATGATGTAGAAAATGTTATTCAATTTATTGGTAGACATGGTCTTCCTAGTTCCAAATCCAATTGATGCCACTTTGTCATCATTGGGCAACTCCATGAATCCAAGCTGGCGACCAAGATGGCGGCTAGAATCTAAATTAAACTTGCAAAACGTATTTTTACATATTATGTTCTTAAAATGAAGGACAAAAATGATTTCAACATTTGTAGATCCAGTTTGTTAAATTTTGTTATTCATATACAAATCTTTAAATTCAAAATGGCGGTCAAAATGGCGTCAAAATTGCGGACAAAGGCTTTTAGCCCAGTATATAAAGAACAAACTTGAAGGAAGAGACTGAGTGGTGTAGAAATTTATTTACTTATAGAATAGTTCATGTTATTTTATTAAAGAAACCGATTAATTTCACTAAGTTAAAAGTTATTATAAACAATTATTAATCCAAAATGGCGGCTAAAATGGCGGATATGATTAATAGTTTAGTATATAATATGCATATATGGACGGTAACAAACACGTGTGGGTTTAAGTTTCAAAGGTTTTTTTGTTTTGTTTTTTATCTTTTACTCTCCAGTTTGTAAAACTACCCATCTGATCATCCATTAGCAACTCGAAATTCAAGGTGGAGACCAAGATTACGGTTACGAAGCAAATTCAACCAATTCAAAGAATTCAATTTTTTTCGGCGTAGCTGTCTAAGCTGGATTTTGACCTACATTTCTGTATAATGACGTCTGTCTGGGGATTTCGGAAATCCGCCGTTCTATTGGATGATTTTATAAGCACTGAAAATGACGTACGGGGGAAACAGAGAAAATCCCCTCTTCGATTGGATGGCCCTGACACGCGCGAAAAAATAAAGGCCACACTATTGTAATGCAGTGTTTTACGAAATTTTGCTTCGTTCGTAGATTATTTTTTTTGGCTAGACTTCTATTGCTTTCCAAAGTGTTTTTTTATATTGTAACAATAAAAAGTTACGTGTCAAACACAATATTTTATGTGTAAAATGAATTACGTCTCCAGATGTGAACCGGTTTCTAGTAAAAAGTCTGACATATTACCCAATAATTATTAAGTTAGCCTCACTACGTCCAGTTTCCGGGGTTTACACTTTGAGAGTCACAGCTCCACATATATTTATTAATCCGCAGAGTTATTGATACGTAACTTTTAAGAATAAATTCATAATTTTTGTTTTGTAGCATTAATGAATAGGTTTTCACAATGCAATTCTCAAAAATCTTCTTGTCTGAAACTACAAGGCCTAGAGCTTTCATATTTGGTATATAACATCATCTAGAGGTCCTCCATCACAGTTGTTCAAATTATGCCCCTGGGTCAAAATTGACCCCACCCCATGAATCACAATATTACATTGAATTATATAAGGAAAAGTTCAAACAACATCTTCTCTTGAACCGCTTATGATAATTTGCCCAAACTCAACAGGAATGGTCCGTGGGTGGTTCCCTACCAAAATTGTTCAAATAGGTCTGATTGGTTGGATAAGTAGGTCACTGGGTCAAAAAATAGGTTTTAGCATTAGTGGTCCTCTGTAAATGGCTCTTCTGTGACCTTTGACCTTTTCCTCAGGTGAGCACCCAGGGCCCTTTGGGCCCTCTTGTTTTTAAATCGACGCCGTTTGTCTTTTTTAAAGACATTTCTTGTTAGCAATAATGTATTGTAGATAATGAAGTGTTTTCATAATGATATAGTTATTTGGTTGAAGGCAGTATATAAAATGACTGTATTCATCCTAATAACAGGCAATTATGAACAAAAAATTCACTACCATCGCAGATACGGTCCCTATCAAAACATTCAGATTGTACGAACATTCAAAATGGCAGCATTTTATGTTGAAGAAAAAAACTGCCTTTATGAGAAAACTCGGCCATAATGATATTCGGATCCAATCAACATGCACGAATCTCAAATAAGCCGAGGTATTTTTTTTTTCATGATGGCCGAGTATTTGGTAATAATGCCGTTGTTAACGCCTTAAAATTGGCCCTGAACTTAAAGTCCAATATCATACAATTAACTAATAATGTTACTTATTTACTGGATTTAATGAAATGAAAATTTGATAAATAATTGGAATGGACAAACTAATTAAATATCCAAAATGTATGCCATCTAAATAAAGAAAAACGGGAAAATAAAAAAGGATTGATATACATTTTACAAGAAAATTTATTATAGGACCTTTATGACGGGCTATCATTTTGTTTAAGAGTGCAATATGAGTGTGGATATTTGAAAAGCGTATAATCCTTTTAGTTGAAAATTTTTGATGAAGTAAAAATAAACTGAAACATGTGAATTTGCAAAACAAGCATGTCTTATTTAAAAAAGCGGGAAAAACTAATTGATTGAGCTCTATTATAATCATTACACAAACGATAATACAGTCTGACTTGACTAATCAAGACTAAATTAGAATCAAAATTATGCTTTAGTCTCATATTACATAACGATAGCACAATTTCTCTGGTCCTTTTGTATGTTGATAACAATTAATATGTTTAAATGATAACACAAATTACTATTTACAGAGTATTTTTCACTCAACACCCTAAGCATATCACATGCAATGGTTAACATAACAAATTAATGATTATTATCTTTAGAAGGTATCCAAGTGGGTAATAACTTTTGGCCAAAAGATAGCATAACTTTCTTCACTTTTAATGTATGATAGGTGAACCAGCTTTAGAAGCATCTTTTATATCCATGCTAGCAATGTACTATCTTTACATTGTCAATAACTGACTGACTTGTAACATTACTTTTGAATGAGTGTTAGTTGAACCCATTGTTATGGTGTCACTCTTACAGATAGATATCTAAAATGAGTATCAGCAAACCAATGTCATCAGATATTTTTGGTGCTCAGCAAATTGCAGCGACAGTGATCATTTGCTGTACAATTTTGTTGTCCGTGCTTCTCGCACCAAGTCTTTAGGTTAATGCGATTAAACATATTTGTAATTTTACCGAAAAGATGGAGAATCGCCATATCTTGCCATGTATCGTCTATAATGTTTGGAGTGGAACATATTTGAATATAACGTACGAGATTGACAAATTGTCTCAGCGTACCATCATTCTTTGGGAAGATTTTACAGTTGATAGTGAATATACTCCAACTGTGTTTAGTTATCAGGCCTGTTTTAACTTTTGACACTGATGCATCAGATTTGTTATGTGTTCTTTCAAGATAGTTAGACTTAAATGAAACAAGACATTTCTAGTTTTTCTACTTGGCAATGCTTTGTAATTTGTGAATCCCTTAAAACCACCATCTTGCACAGGGTAACACTATTTGCTAAATCATGAGCTGGACACTGGGTTCAAATAGCAGTATATACGCTTATAGAATTGGCATCTAATGGTAGTTAAATGCAAATTAAACTACAAATTTTTGATGCAAATTTGCTTTAGATATTTCTCCTTTTTGATCAATGGATAGAGTCGTTTACAATGAAATAAATAACACTCATGATACAGTTGTGATATCTGATGTCAAGATCGAACTTGATATCCTATTGCAATTTCTCTTATTAACTATCAAAATGTGTTACAATGACAACATAATTTCTATCAATTGCTTTTGCATTAATATACTCTTAGAATACCTTGAAAGATAATAAAATATGCACACAATATTTTCAATATCATTCATCTTTTTCTTTGTTTATAACCTTTATAAATCTTTTTAGTACATATTGGTTATTGAAGTGACAAACATATATGGAAAAGTGGTCGTTATTCTAAGGATATCAAAATATCGTATTCCAACCTATGTTGTTCAATGAATTAAATATTATCAGAATAGTGTCTCTAAATTGCCATCTTAGAAACAATTTGCTTCTAGAGTCAACTGACAAGCTATAGTATCAACGATTTAATATTCGCAAGACCAAGAGACATAAAAGACCTTAACATATTGCTGTATACCCATTAGTGTGGAGTTATGTCTATTTATATGACTTGAAATTAACTGTCCAGCTCTTATAATTCATTTTGACCATCATCTTGGATTCTTGAAGTTATCAAAGAATACCAGCATGACATCAATTGGTTACATAAACAAAAGTGGATTAACTACAAACAAGAATGCATAGAAATCAATTTGTATACCTCAGTCTATTACTTTGCTCATTGTGGTTGATATATACCCAACAGCTAGCTATTTACGCCATTCTAGCCGCCATTTTGGATTTGGGGAATTGTCAAATGATGCCAGTGTAGCATCAACCAGTTTTATAAACTAAACTAAACAGTAATTATTACAAAAATACATTAAACATTTTTTGATATGACTCAGAGTACGATTCTACTCATTGTGTTTCATATTCCCGACGAACGTAGCATTTATCCGCCATTTTGTCCGCCATCTTGGATTGGAAAATAAATGAAGGGTTTCAAAATTGCATGAAATAAAATTGCAGTAAATTTTAGACTAATTTTAGCTCTTTTAATTATCAGACTTTGATAAAGATGGACATATTATACATAAATCAGCTCTTATCCGCCATTTTGTCCGCCTTCTTGAATTTTGAGAGTTGCCTAAGAGTGCCGAAGTGGCATCATTCAGTTTCGTAAACTACAGTGTCTTAGCTTCAAGAAATGTAAAAAACATTTTCTACATCATTCCATGCACGGTTCAGTCGATTTTTGTAGTTTATATACCGGACTATTTAGAAATGACAAATTTTTTACCAGAAAACTTTATAAAAGTCTGCGGTAAAAACTGTTTATTTACGAAAACAACAGGTTTTAACAACATTGTAATATCATCACACTGTTTGAAAGAATAAAGCTATTTAAAGTGAGGTTGGGTTTCTTTTAAGATATCGTCAAGATGTTGAAGACGAGTTCCATTTTTCGTCATATAATGAGTTCATAAGTTTAAAACAAAACTGTTTATTTTCCAAATAGCAGAAAAAATGGTCGGTTCTCCACTACAAGTATCCATTTAGATTAAGAACGTAATAAAGCATCTGCTAGTTTCTTTTGTCTTATTTCAACAAACTCAGGTTTTTTTCCAGCCATAAATCATTTTGAGACTTTGTTGTACATGTTTTTTGAATGTGAGGTATTATTCTTATAAAGTTTTTTGTCACGATTACGTTCCTGTTTTTTTTTTCTTATATGAACAGCATGCAATAGTTTTTCTCCAACATCTTGTTCATTAGAGCAATATTGATTTTTACATCAGTAATTAAAGTATTTATTTCATTAACATATTGTAAGTCTTTTTATAAAGTGATATTAAACTTCCAATAAGAATTACCTTTCTTAAATTCAACTAAGTCCAAGGTTAAAGTATTTAATGAATGCAAATACTATATCCTGGTACAATATCAGCCGAAATCATATCAGTAAATTAATTAACAGGATTTTTCTTGAAACAAGTATATTTTAGAGTATCAATGTTAATTGTCCTCCAGCAGTCGATAAAACCAAGTTCTAATATAAGTTCTTATACCTTTTCCAATTGCCCTTTGGCTATTCAATTTGACACACTTATTTGAAACGGTCGACAAGTGGATTTAATATTAATTAAAAAATATGAAATCAAATGAAATACCTTTGTTGAATTTATAAAGAGCTAGACTTAGTCTAACCATACAATGACCTGTCCTGTATCCAGGATGTATATCTGTTTGTGTATAATGTTCAGTAAAATTTCAGAAATGAAGAAAGTCAATTATGTTTTACTGGATTTTTCCTGAACCATGTAAACATTTTCTTTTCTAAATGTTCGCCCCTTCAACAATCTAAAGGATTATGATCATGGATTGTTTTCAAACAATTTGTCTAGAATAGGGGTTGAATATAATTAAAATAATCTTTGGCAGGACACATTACTAATTTAAAATCACCAACATTACGTGATCTTGGAAAAGCTCTACTTCTGAAAAGCTACACATCTGCAGGGCGACACTTTTCCATTAATCCCCGGTTGTCGCTCTGTAGAGGTAATACTGTATTTGAATGTAAACAAAATAATTCAATGCAAAAGACAAAACATCCGGCAAAACGCGCTTTAGATACACTTCATGCACGAGTTGTAAACATATTGACGAACATACGGTGTGAAGTAGATAATGAATGCTACATTATTAACGTTATAATTCTAATGTTCACACCTAACAAAACATGATATGTTCAAAACATGTTTTTTTATAAATCAGTTGTCTTGTCCATTTTTCCCACTGTCAATGTTTGAATAATTCCACGGTGATTGAATACACACTATCACATTATCAACAGTGTGATACAAAGAACAGGAAGTCACTGTGAAATTATTTATGTTCTGACAGTTGAAAAAACACTAACTAAAGTATAAAAAAGTTCTATTATTTTAACCTGTCACAACTTAAATAATTACACGGTCACTGAATTTGTTATTTTATATTTCTTTTGAATTTTTTATTTCCCAAATTCAAAATCGCTGCATATATGGATATGTAGTAGGGCTATGTATGGAGTATTGGTTTTCCTATACATACAGTATTCCACAAAACAAGTCAGTATCTTATACTCATCCTTTAGTCATGTGACCATTCACTATAAATACAGTTGCTCAGTTCTTTTTCATCAGTTTGGGTACTGACTTGGTCAGTACATAGAAGCTTTAGATTCTTTCACATTTTTAAAGACATTTTACTTTTGCCTAGCTTCGTTCTAAGATTATATCTTAGCTCATTAATTCAAAGAGTATAAAATATCATAAAAATATTTAGGATTAAATTTGATAAATATAACAAGAGCACCGCTAGGCGGAGCATTATATACCCGAAAGTGTTGGTTTTTTAACATTGTGACCCCAAAATCAACAGGGATCTTCTACCCGATAAGGACAATTATCGAATGAAGTTTGAATATTGTCGACCAAATGGAACTTAAGTTATGCTCCGGAAATTGTTTTCAGTTTAAAGGTAATAGTGACCTTGACCTTTGACTTTGTGACCCCAAAACCAATAGTGGTATTCTACCTGATATGGACAATCATCGTATGAAGTTTGAATATTGTGGCCCAAATGGAACTTAAGTTATGCTCCGGAAACTGTTTTCAGTTTAAGGTAATAGTGACCTTGACCTTTGACCTTATGATCCCAAAATCAATAGAGGTCTTGTACCCGATATGGGCTATCATCTTATGAAGTTTGAATATTTAGGGCCAAATGGAACTTAAGTTATGTTTCGGAAACCAAATTGCTAACAGACGGACGGACAGACGGACGCCAGGGGAAATCTTTGTTATTTATTCATTTTATTAATAACATTCAAGAGAATCACTATACGTTTTCTAGACCAGTACCATCAGGGTATTGGACCTAGCACCATCTACAGGTCTCAATCGACTTACAGTAATTACTCTATAGTTATAGAAATATATATAACTTAGATAACCTAAATCACTCCACCACTACCACTCGGCCATCAGGACAGAGAGCAAACAGAGAATCGAACTATTACAGATAGATCATTAATAATTGATATGGATCAGTAGCTCAATGGTTAAAAAGAATTTAGATTATAACACATTCAGTGACCGTGTAATTATTCAATCTGTGTCGGGTTGATATAACAGTACCATACGTTTAATGTCATAATATAGTCCGATTTTATCCGGTGAGCAGTGACTGCACTTTTGTATTAATAGATTTCTGGAATATTCCTACAAAAAGGTAATATAGCTTTTTAACCAACCAACTGATAACTGTCTTTATCATGATTATTCAAGATTTATTTAAGTGACTCAGTAGCCGTGGCAGTAAGACATTTGGGTTGATAGACATTCTTTTCGTTACCACGGGTTCGAATACTTCGAATGCTTAATATCCATTTTTATTTGTTTGGGTCGTCAGACCAAACAAATAATGGTAGCGAAATTTCAGACCCGAATGCTGTTAATTGCAAATGCCTAAAGTAGTCCGCTTTTTTGTAGCGGTTACTTCCCTTTACATGGACATTAACGCCGACAAAATTCAGGGGAGATCACTGCGTGAAGATTGTCAAATTGACTGGTCCCCTGCGAACCATAATAGGACAGGGAACCAGATTAATTGTCAAATAACAGGCGCATTAATTTTCAAACCTGCTCAGGGAAGAAAATATAGTTCCGATTGGTCGAAGATTTCTAATATTGTGCAATTATGTAACATTTCCGCAAATTACTAATAATATGATGAAATAATTTTGATTAAACGCACGTCAATTTTGAACTCTTCAATTAAGGATTACGGACTCTGAAACCTCGTAATTTTCCGTGTTATTCCGTCCTTTCTCGGAAGGTCACGTTACCGATCACATGATCATGGAAAAATACCACGTGATCGTATAAAAAGAACGAAAAAATGGCGGATCGATAAAGTGACAGGCACAGTAGACTTCGAGAATATTTAAATTTTAAGCGTTTAAATAGTGATTGTGGTCACTAGAATTGTGTTCGATATGGAAAATTGTTAAATGGAAACAAAGGAATGTTTTACTAATTAACTTGTTATGCTGTGAACACGAACAGGTAAGAAATAAACCTTATTGTTAAGTAAACGGCGACAATGTGTAAAGAGTTATTTGCACACACCTTAGTACGGTCCTAAATTCCGACTTTTATGATTACAATTTTTTTTCAGTACCTGTATTTCATAGACACAAATTTTAAGACACAAGAAAGGTTTTATAATCATAAGTTAAATCGCTTTTGGCCCCTGAATTAACTTTTTGTACATGTACGAAAACTCTTTACAGATTTTTTTTCGAGTACTCTTTACAGTTTTTACTAAAATAATGCAGGACTTCGCATTGTTTGTGATTTTGATTATTTGTACTGGTGATTAAATTATTTTTATGTTGTATCTAAAACTAAAGATTCCTTAGAAAATCGTGTTCTTTATCAAGACACTTCAAAACTATCTAAATGAGTGAGTAGAATCATGAATCATGTCAGACAATTCGTCACCAATCACATTCGCCCTCGTCCATGCTTTGTAAATTAATGACTCTAGATATCTGGCTGTATTAATGAAGTGATTGCCTGTATTTTATATTGTATTGTGCATCAATCAAGACAAGCACATGTGTTCATGTTATACATTGCTTACAAGGGTGGACTCCGGGAATGTTTTCTAGGAAGGCTGAACTTTTTCTAGGGGAGGGGGGGGTCCAAACTTTCGAATCACAACCACATTATACATATTTTGCTGAATAATGAATTAAGCACCCAAAAAATGCTTTATACTTCAATCAAGAAATGGACAGACCTGTACATTTTGGTAATTGACTAATGTAAATAGACCAGTTCATTGTTATTGTTATGATGTCTATTAATAGTAACAAGGAGCTGATAAAGACTACAGGTTACCTACAGGTTCGCTGGTTGGCAAGAAATGATAGCGAGTAAATACAATGAAAACATAGTAATTTTAAATTGCAATTACTTAGTCATTTTTTATCAAACAATCATTTTTTTTATATCACTAGAAAGGTCTTGAAATTCATTTTGAATATTTAAAAATTATTTGTCAAAAAAGATTTTTTTTTATTGGCGAGCATTTAAACCTAGTGCTTCAAACTGGCAAGAAGATAGGTGGGGGTGCTCAAGACTGGGCTCAAAGTACATTTTTTAAAATTATGTTAGGGGTTTTATGTAAATGCTACTAAATCAACCTAAGCTCAAGATTTTAGGAAATACAAGCATTCATTAATTTGTTTTTGTGTGTTCATTTAGGGACAAGCTCTAGAGGAGACTCGGAAAGCTGAATCAATCATGGACATTATACATCCTGACCTTGGTGTTGCTTTGTTGTCAGATTATTCTCCAAACTTCAGGTAATCTATAATACATATTATGAGTCTGTATCAATAATTGTAGCTTTGTTCTTGTTGGACTCAGTATTTAGATGTTAATTCAATCAGAGTTTTGTTTGTGAGTACATGACCCTTTCAACAACCAAGTCTTATGGGGATAATTCATCTAATCATTGTCCATGAGACATACTGACTGCCATCATCTGGCAGCAATTGTTTTTTTTATTCATAAGATATCATATTTGGTTGCTTGTATTGAGCTCACAACATCAGTGATTGGTTATACTATTGATTTGAAGCGATTTAAATTTAACCACTTGACGATGGAGGCATGTGAAATTAAATGACTAGTTAAATTGTCAGTATGCACTGAATTATTTGATGTAAATATTTCATTTTTCAGGCATTGGACTTCAGCCAGATGTGGATTTTGAAAAAATGTCAGGTCCTGTACCATGCAGAGATTTCAAACAAGTAGATATTGGTTATTTGACATTTGATTTAAAAATAACTGATCTAAGTAAGTACAAGAATTGTTTTTTTAGTTTGATGATTATATTTCTAAATATTTTATCTGATCTCTGCAGTATTGATGATACATGAGTACAATTTTCTTGAATGAAAATACAGATGTTTGTCAAGGGATTTTTTCTAGTGTCACAAATTGTGTATTTTTTGTTTTTAAACTGTTGAAGCAGTCTGTAACATATATGGGTACTGAGTTTGTCAATGAGTCTTTCAATAGTTTACCAGTTATTGAAGAAATATTCCTTGTTCAAATTACCTTCATTTAGTAAAGTCATTCTACCTGTCTCTATTTCAGTTAGTGGAGGTGAATTTCTCATACAACTCAGATTGGTGTTGTTGATCAGATTATTCCCTTTACCTTATGTGCAGCTATAGATTCCTATTACTGCAACTACACAACAGATCACAGGAATGTGTATGGTTGGTCACATGGATCCCAGTTGACATCAATGCAGCTTGAGACTTTTTCATCAAGTGGCTTGAATTTTTTTTTACAAAGTGACAGCCCATAATGAAAAAAAGATTTGTTTTCCCTGTGTTAGTTTCAGTGTTGTCAAAGTGAATGATTGTGACAGACTTTCAAAGTGTGTTGTGGCTATTTGTAACTCTTTAGCTCTATGTCATAAAGTGTATCCTAGTAGGACTGCATATATAAACAAGATTCTTTGGTCTTTGATATTTTGTATATAACATACAATGCTCATGATGCCACAGGTGACAATGAAAAAGTTTAGGACATTTTTGTTTTCTCAATCAGCTGTGTTCTAAAATAACCAAAATTCTAGAAAAATTGCACAGGACATCTTTTTTTTGACATGTTGAAATTGCTATTTGTATAAATTATATTGCAATTATTTTTCTATAGTAGCACATTTTATTTGAGAAATTATTTTGACTCTAAAGAAGTTATACTCCGGAAATTATTATTTCATTTTTTCTACATTTAGTGACACAAAAATTCTGCTTCGGCCTAGAAGTTGGATCTTCTATATTTCCTAGCCTGTTATGAATATTGATGAATTTATTTTCTGACATTGATTATTTTATACAAATATATTGTGTAAGTAATTTTGGGGTAGTTAAATTTGAAATTTTGAAAATACTTACTTCATGCCACTCAGTGCTTGAAATTAACACTGTTCCGAAAATATTAATAATATTGTTTTCTCAATAAGTATGAGATAAAAGTCGCTCATATTTCTTCTCAAGAATTATCTATTATATAAGACAAGATTGTGCAAGTTTGATGAATATTGAATTCTTATGAAAAAATTTAAGATGTGTTAAAAATGTCTTGTTGGGAACATTGTAGACTAATTTGACCTTTGACTTCAAAGGCCATAATTTTCAGAAAAAAACACAACAAAACAAACTTGGCAAATTGCATTTAATATTTTCTTGTATACACATAAGTAATTTTCTTGTTTTTTATTGATTAAGGTGTAGGTAGAGCATGTTTTTTACTGAAAAAGAAAACTTCCATAAAAAATATGTAAAATTATCTCCCTTGAATTTTGACACTAAAGTCATAAACAAGTATAGTGTGAATAAAATAGACGGTAAAAGTATCTTGAACTTTGTTATTTTTTTACTCATACATTGTAGAAAATTTGTATATATGTTTTTTTGAGCCAAACTTTGTAGAAATACCTTAAATTGTGGTTGGAAAATCACATATTTTGTTACAACTTCTTAAAAATAACCTTTGCCGTGGGTCATTAATCATTATAAATGCATTTTTCCAATCTTTCTTGCAATGTTTTCCTATCAAGTTGTATTTTAAAGTAAAGGCATAAGTTATAGGAACTTGAGAAAGTATATTTTGTCATTTTAACAATTGATTTAGCAAAATTATAGGAGATTTAGTAACTCTAGGTGTTGTAATTTTTTATATCCTGCCCGAAACTAGGGGTGCTGACTAAAAATCCACATGAATCAGTTTTCGAACGGTAAAATTTGTATTCTGTTGTCTTTTTGAATGCTTTATATGAAAATATAAATATGATAATAAAATTCAAATGTGTGGTTCAGAGTCCGTAATCCTTAAAAGGCGTTCGTCTATGGGTTAGTTTATATAACAAGTTCAATTTGTCACGTGATCAAACCACGATGAAGAGTCAACAGAACAACCCACGGAGAAGAAATAAAGGAGGTTTTACCGTATTAACGCCTGATCTCGAACCTCACCTTATCACGAACCTTTCATAAAAAAGTTGTTTACTTTGCTACGAAATTGAATTGAGTATGACGTCATCAACTCGTGTGTACAAATGTTTTGTAAACAACAGACACAACTACAGCTGTTAAACGAGAACAATGAGCAAGAAACAGGAAATTAGAATGAATATTTTGATATTGTGATCACCTTTCTGATATTCTGAGACCCAAACAAATTCAGCGCCTTCTGTGCTTTGATTATTTTATAGGGATGCTCACACTAAAATCCTCATACATGATGACTTAAGTACTCTGAGTAGTTGTTTGTTGTTGAGTCATTCCCAAGTTACCAAATAATATACTTTACTTGTTCTCAAAAGTTAACAGAACTCGGCCATTAAATTTTACTGGGGTGCTCAGCTAGCTGGTACTCATTCTGGATTACTTAATTATATTGAGCAGTTGTATGTAGTTGAGTCCATCTTTTATTTACCCAATAACATTAAGATTTTACTTAAACATCAAAATCAACAGGTTTGATCCATCATAATGTTAGCCGAGCTAATTATACAGAAATATTGGAAGTATTTAATTGAAGTTTAAAATTAAATGAATTCACTTAATGTATTAGTTACACAGTATTATAATATTGAATAGTAAATACAAATGGAACAAAATACATGTACCATATTAAAAGCATTTACGCATGTTAACAGCAAAAATCTTTCTCACAACAATCTGCAAAATAATCAGAACTATTAACCCTGTACCCAAATATCAAAATATAAAGTTCAAGTAAGAAAGAGATTAGCATATTTTATCTTTAAATGTATATGATTGTATCACATCAATATGCTGAATAAATGACTAACTGGTATAAGCACTAAAAAGTTACTTATAATGATTTTCTGAACTACATGTTATAATGTGGTTTTCTGTATAAAGTTCATATCTAACATGTATTTTTACATTTTGTATAAAAATGTTCATGAAAATATCACAAACTTATTCCTCGCCTGTTGCTCGCTTCTCAAAATACCAAAATGGATAAAAAAATTCGCTGGCTCGCTCCATTTTTTAAGACAAATTTCATTGAACATATGATCAATTTGTTGTGGCCTTAACGCTATAGCAACACATATTGTATTGTTTATATCACGGAGATCAGTCCATCCGATCACTGTTCCTGAAAAGGCTAAATCTCTGGATTAAGCAGTGACTGACTACCACTCTTCATGTTTTAGAATCAGTGGTAGAAGGGAGAATTACCGTAGAAATTATTTCATAACTAAGCTCCACGAAAGTAGACCCCGCCCGGGAATCAAACCTACGACCCCTCGATCAGTAGAATAATGGGCATGTAAAATGAAATATGAAACACAGTTGACTACGAATGATAAAGAGATAATGACAAATATCGAACTAGTATCTTTGCACTCTAAATGATAAAATCCTTAAAAAATTCCTTCCAACAGTATTTTCAGTACTTTGATTAGATTAGTACTTACTGGTTATACCTATCGTCGTGGTTATAAGTTAGACACATCCAACCTGTCACGGCTTATCAAAGTTTGTTTACATAATATATTTGTAATAGCAATTCTAATTAGATAACGTTTTTTTTACAAAGTAGAAATCAGTTTTCCCAGCGTTCAGTAACTACTGTTAGTTAACGTCTCGGGTACGGGAGAACTCAATCCGATCCGAAGACAACTCAATCCGTGCAATACTCAACTCAAAGTTGGGACAACATAATCAGTTAGTAGGAGATTGAGTTGTCTCGGATTGAGTTGTCCATGGGTAACTCCAATAAATAAATAAATAAAGATTCCATCAGATAGAGTTAAGACCATTCTATAATTCTATCCGACATAACTCTGGTAGCAACAGAAATAATCAAACATTATAGTTACCTTTATACTTCAGATTAAACACCATTAATGACTGTACACAAGAATATTTAAACAGTCAGTCGTATTTATTTTATCCTGAAACATGTATAGAAAACCACTATCTATAATCGTCTTCAACATAGACCATATACTCCACTACGTCATTTCTATAATTATAACACACGTACTGTCGCTGTCGTACTAGAAGTTTCGGTTTCCATCACGTGATCATCAACAATATTTATCATGCGCGTACCATGGAGGCAAGTTGTATAACATCTTAAAGGTTCATTTCATTAAAATGATTACCATGCACGTAATATAGAAGCCAGATAGGACTAATGACTTAAACACTGTGCGTAACGTTTTGGTAGTTTTGTAAATCAATATAAAATTGATGGATAGCGTGGTATATTTCGATCACGTGAGTTCAAAAGAAAATATCACGCTCGTTCTATGAAGCTTATTAAGATTTAATCAATTCCTAAGGTGTATGATATCAAGATTGTCTTTATAAAAATTAAAGTGGAATGGTACGTTTTTTTTGAATTTCATAATGTATGGTACCAATGTAAACTTGAAGATATTTTCGAATCAGATTTGCACTCTATTTTGCGTCATTATTGCTAATTACGTTACCATGACGTAGTGAACATGACTACCTCTTGCACTTTTTACTTCAATCGACAATGGTCAGAAAATGTTTATAATATTTTTCTAAATCTTTATTTTCCGCGTCACAACAACGCTATTTATCATTTTCTACTAACTGAACTGTGTGACTTTTGCATTTTTACACTAATTTTTCTCTTTAAATTTTTTAAAAGACAAGTTTTGAATTTGTTGACATCAAAAAAACATAAAAAGATGAATTCCGACCTGTTTACAAACAAGTTTCCCCTTTTTTACTTTCTAAAATTTTGTATTATTTAAAGTATTGTAGAGACTAAATGCTGCAGAAAAAAGGAAAGATGTCAGTACGTTTTCTTTGCTGCGTTAAGGTTTAAACTATTTTAACACAACAATCATGCTCTGTTTTGATATTTACATTCAAAGTTGTTTCATTGGCTGATTTTTAACCGCCTGGCACAATGAAGATACAGAAATATAGCTCCCCTTAACGTATGCACCGTTTTGCAGTTGGTAACACTTATAACTTATTTATGTTTTAATGACGCTAATGTGGAAATTATCAACGTTGTAGCACTGATACTTGACGGATACATTTTGAAAATTACAGATGAGGGGGGTCCGGACCCCCCGCTTGATCCGCCAATGTTCATTATAACGAAATAGTGATAAGCAAGGTTTCCGTTCACTCACAACGATCCAGACATTACGTGAGTTTCAATAAGGCTACAGTTTGTAAATTTCTTACTAACACTGAAACGAGATATAAAATGGGACTTACATGTAAGTCGTATTATCAAATTATATTTACAATATGCTTAAAGATAATTAGTTTTTGTTGAATTGAAATTTAATCACAATTTCTTAAAGAAATTTCAACTAATTATTTACAGGATTTAACAAAATCAATTTGCAGAAAACAAGAAGTTATAAATTGCATGTGCTAATCAGTTTTCCTTGGCATCTTGATTATTTCAAAATGAACTCACTGTTTTACAATTGTTTTATAATGATGTTTTAATAGCCTTGATTTATTTATTTTAATTTTGTGTATAGTTTATTCACCTAAATAGATCTGGCAATACGTTTGCCTAAAGCTGGGCTCCCACTGCCGATCAGATCAACTCGATCAAGCCCGATCAAGCGATCGGGTACTGGTCTGGGTCGGTCGGCATGATTGATCGGGAGTGGTCGGGGAGGTCTACCTTGGTCGGCATCGCTCGGGCTTTCTACCCGAATTTTTTTGACATGTCAAAAAAATTCGTGTAGCGATCGTGTAGCCAAGCGGTCGAGAAGAGCTCGGGAAGCGATCGTGTATTGATCGAGTTGAAGATCGAGTTGATCGAGAAACAATCGTGTAGCGATCTTGTTTGGTCGGATTGACATCTTTAACCCGATCTGTACCCGATCATCTCGACTTCTACTCGAGTAATATACGATCGCATCCCGATTAAGTAGATCTCTGTTCGATCTTTTGTCCAGATTATCTAGACTGCTACCCGACTACTCCACGACCACACACGACCGCACACGATCAAACCCCGATCACTGTTCGACCATACACGAGCTCACGTGACTAAAGCAAGAAAAGCGTGCTGACCAGTGTCTCATAAGTTGTTTGTCGCATTTGTCGCCTACGTCTATGCCTACGACCCTCAGCCTCTTCCTCTTGTTCCAACTCTTGCACAGCAATGGCCCTGTCTCTCTGGAGCTCTAACCATCTGGCCCACAACTGCAACTGCTCAATCTCCATAAATATTTATACTATGCTGGACACAACATATACTATGAAGTTTCAAGATGAAGTGATAATGATCAACACTGTTTGAAGTTTTTATTCTAAAAGTTTTTGTACACGACTGTTCACGACCTTCTACGACTCGAGTACGACCATGACGATCTGGTCGGGGAAAGATCTGACACCGATCGAGCAGAGATCCAGTAGGTCGAGTTGAGATCGTGTAGGGATCGTGTAAAGGTCGGGATGATCGAGCGGAAATCGGAAAGGTGGTCGGGTTGACGTCGTGAAGGAGTCGTGAATAATCGTGTGGGAATCATGTGTGATCGACAAGAGGTCGAAAAGAAGTCGTGTATACGCCTTTAGTCGAGCTTGGTCGGGCCTGATCGGGGAATTTGGGTGATCGGGATGATCGAGTTGATCTGATCGGCAGTGGGAACCCAGCTTAACAAAGCTACTTTGAAGTATTTATGCTAATTTAATGACAATCGGTTAAAGACACAACTTATAAATCTTGGACATCAAAAGAAAATTGTAGTATAGTTGTTACATCATAATAGAGGTATAAATTTCAAGTATTACATGTTTCATGACTTTTTCGCGTTTGCTAGCAAGTGAAATAAATTGAGGCCCATACATAGTTATTGGTCATGTAATTAGTACTGCAATTATGAATATCTCTCGCAAAATTGAGTAAGTATATTGTTTTTGCGGCGCCTTGTTCCAAACTGTTTGTCATTCAGACAATATTTCCACCATTTTTTAAAACAATGGATAGGAAGATTAGTTAAGCAGACAACATTTGATTGAGCAGACGGCAGTTTTCTTCGTAGCTGCTCAACGAGTATGCTAGGTTTACATATGGCCACGATCTCCCCGATTAGCCAGAGGCTTAAAAAATCGGGGAGCTCTACGATTAAATGGTATACTCCACGTTCTGTTACGCTTCCTTACGAAATCAGCACGTTTTGTTACGCTCTACTGCGCTTTGCTACGATCGAGCCCACGATTTGCATCACGTTCTGTTACGCTTTGTTGCGATCAACACGATTGGCTCCCACGCTCCACCACGTTCCGTTACGTCCTGTTACGATCTCCAACGACAAAGCCGCTTTGTTGCGATCTCCTGCGATTTGCCCTACGATTTGAGACTAATGACCACGTTTTACGTCACGATTTGATATTTAAACAAAAAATAATTCTTTCCCAGCGACGCGGGATGAAAAAAATGTGTCCACGCTGGTCCCGATCTGTTGCGATTGTACTCCACGTTATGTTACGTTCTGTTACGTTCTGTTACGCTTCGGTACGTTCCGTTACGTTTTGTTACGAAGGCCACGCTCTGTCACGATTAGAAAATGAATCGGGGCAATCGTGGTGAAATTTAAGTTTGATTTAAAATCTGTCCCGATGCCCACGATGTCCCCGATTCAACCATGTTCCGTTACGCTCCCCCACGATCACCCCGATTCGATTGCACGCTCTGTTACGTTCGCCACGATGCTCTGGAATCGGGGACATCGTGGTAATCGTGGCCAGATGTAAACCTAGCATTAGACATATGTAATACATAGGGAATTGTTTTTCTTTTCACAATTTTATCTACGTTTGTCAATTTGGATTTCAACAAAAAAATCACAGAAGAATTGTCACTAAGTGTCTTAGTGCACCAAATCTTCTGTATCGTCCATATATGGGTCACATATGGCTTTTCAAAGAGAATGAGATCTTATTACTGTCACTCGGGTGTCGGTATCCGATGTCTCACCGTTTGCGTCTGCAGACTTTTATCATTTCAGTTGTATCAAGATTTTAACTTAAACTCAAACAGCAAAAAAGGAAGTCAAATAGGGACATGTAAGTTTTTTGCTGTTCAATACAAAGATCCATATCTACATTTGAACTCGGTTCATGCACTCATTGCAGGGCCTCAATTATTATATCCATTCTACGTGAAACACTGAAATTCTACCGTTAAATCTAGCCATGAAAAAGCATGCAATACATGTGTCAAAATTTATGATAAGTTGTGTCTTTAACAATGATGCATGAATTATGTTGGGGATTTTAGTGGACTCGAAGAAACTACTTAAATACTTAGTTTTACCATGTTAAAACTTGTTCTTGCATTTCAGTGTTATTAACTGTGTAAAATGTTATGAAGTATGTTCCAAAGTCCGTTCTTCTATGAAAAGTATACTGCCCTCAAAATGTCCTTATACAAAGTCCTAGTTTTAGATTGAACCGATTTAAACTTGATCATGACAAACAATAATGTCTTTTTAAAGATAAACGGTGAAAATTAAAAACGTCTCAATTAATAGCTACCCCAAGACATGCATGTTAAATTATAGTGAATTAGCAATCAAAGTACTGAAAGTAATGTTGGAAGGCATTTTTGAACGATTTTACACGTTCAAAGTTACCATTTCGATATTGACCATTATCTTTTTATCATTCGTAAGCAACTGTGTTCATTTCATTTTCACATGCACATTATTCTACTGATCGAGTGGTCGTACGTTCGATTCCCGGGCGGGGAATACTTTCGTGAAGCTTAGTCGCGAAATAATTTCCACGGTCATTCTCCATTCTTCCACGGATTATAAATCACGTAGGTCAGTAGTCAGTCACTAACTTGCATCTAGAAGATGGTTAACAGCTAAAATTAGATGTTAAGCCTTTTCAGGAACAGTAGTCGCCGTGATATAAACCATGCAATGTTTTGCTGCGGCATTGAATCAAAATCAAAAGACTAAAAGTACTGTTGGAAGGATTTTTTAACAACTTGAAGCGTTCACAGTTACTATATTTATATCCATCATCATCTCTTTTTATACGCCCGTTTTGAAAAAAACGGACGTATTATGTAATGATGTTGTCCGTCTGTCCGTCCGTTCGTCCTTGATTTTGAGATACCAGGGTCAAAGGTCAAGGTCACTGAGACTTAAAATAGGTAAAACTTGTTCGGACGATAACTCAACAACGACTGCACATAGACTCACAAAATTTTAAGTAAGAGTAGCCCGTGTGTAAATGATGTTCCCTATTGGTTTTTAGGCCCCTGTGTCAAAGGTCAAGGTCACAGGGACATCATATGAGGAAAACTTTTGTCCGGACAATAACTGAACAACCAATCTACCTAGGTTCATCAGATTTTATGTGAGAATAGCCCATGGGTCAAGGATGTTCCCTATTGGTTTTGGGGCCCCTGGGTCAAAGATCAAGGTCACAGGGGCATCATATTGAAAACCTTGTTCGGACGATAACTGAACAACGACTGTGCTTAGATTCACAAAATTTATGTGAAGGTAGCCCATGTGTCAAAGATGTGCCCTAAAGGTTTTGGGGCCCCCAGGATCAAAGGTCAAGGTCACAGAGGCGTCATATTGAAAAACTGTGTCCGGACAATAACTGAATCACCAATGTACCTAGGTTCACCAAATTTTAGGTGAGAGTAGCCCATGTGTCAAGGATGTGGCCTATTGGTTTTGGGGCCCCTGGGTCAAAGGTCAAGGTCACAGGGGCATCATATTGTAAAACATTGTCCTGGTAATAACTCAACAATGACTGTACCTAGGTTCACCAAATTTCATGTGAGAGTAGCCCATGTGTCAAGGATGTACACTATTGGTTTTGAGACCCCTACGTCAAGTTTAAAGCTCCAACCAGACGATATCAAATTTCCAAGCAATGACTTCAAATGTCCAATCAATATGTTAATAAAGTCAAAATGGCCACAATGAAAAACTTGTCTGGACAATAACTGAACCACCAATGTACCTAGGTTCACCAAATTTACTGTGAATATAGCCCATGTGTCAAGGATATTCCCTATTGGTTTTGGGGCCCCTGGGTCAAAGGTCAAGGTCACAGGGGCATCATATTGAAAAACCTTATCCGGACAATAACTAAACAATGACTGTACCTAGGTTAACCAAATTTTTTGTGGATCAGCTCATGTGTTGATGAGTAATGTGTTGATAGCTCTTTGGTGATGATGTTCCCTTTTGATTTGGTGACCCCAGGGTCAAAAGTCAACGTCACTGGGACTTAATTTATATTGAAACATTTTCCAGACAATAACTCAAAAATGATTGTACCTAGGTTCATCAAATTTTATTTAAGGGTAGCCTAAATGTCTAGCATATGGCCCTTTGGCTTTAGGCCCTGGGTCAAAGGTCAATCATGAATGTCACAAGGAAATCATGAGGAAAAAGTTTGTCCAACAACCAACTTTTTCTAAGACCGACAAATTTTATGTATCAATACTCTATGGGTCAAGAGTGAAAACTTTTGGTTCTGAGGCCCAAGGGTCAAGGTCACTGGAAGTTTGTATGAGAAAACGTTGTGCTGGTGATAACTCAACCATGGTTGTACCTAGGTTCTCAAAATCTTTGCTTTAAATAGCCCTCCAATTAAGGATGGGACCTATTTTGAGATCCCGGGGTCATTGGTCAAGGTCACAGGGACTTCATATGAGATAGAACACAGCATGGACTGCACACGGGCGTATAATGCCCCGCAAAGCGGAGCTCTTGTTCATTCATGATCAAACGAGTTTTAATTGTTAGTTTTAACAAAATTATTGTACGATTACATTGATCTGTCTGATTGAATAATTACACGAATATCGCATACTGTATATATTATTTTCCGTGTTCTATTTATAGAATTTTGCAACAGAAAATAAAATGACTATGAAACAACAACAACACGTATATCCCATCCGCTTCAGAACATTTATGTTTGGAATAGACGCGAGTTTGAATCTACAGATGCCTTTTTATTATTTTATTTTTTTTATTGATAGCATTTCAATTTTTTGAATATTTTGTTTATTTTATTCAGTATCTTTTTGAAATACAAAAAACACTACAAACCAAACAATGTAAAATAAAATTTAATTTCACTGGCATTATCGTTTGGGCTATTGGGCGTTCTATTTACAGAGTCTATTTTGGCGGTAAAAACTAACAAAGACAAAATGATTTCCATGATGAACGAAGTAGTACGGGGGCCAGAGGGGTCCACCGTGCACCCCCCTCTAGACTTTTTGCCACCCATGCTAAATTGTTCCTTAGGGTCCACTGAATCAGAATCGGCTTTGTCCTCAAAAATAAACTCTTGCGCACTACCTGAAATTTCACTGTTTCCATGGCAACCCCTTGTTTTTTGTCGAAATTGTCGGTGTTTGTAAAATCATTAATAACTTGAAGACGCATTAAGCTAGAATAATATAATTAGTGTCAAATTAAAGCTGAGACACTGAACGTTAGAAATATATGTAAAACTGTTCACTAAAATACTGTAAAAATCGTAAAATTAACCGTAAAACATAAAAAAATGCGGAAAAATATCGATTTTTTCAATTACATGCATATCTTTTAATTTCCAAACCCTATTTTGGAGAAATAATACATATATTTTCTACAAAATACTTCAGAAAGGACTATTCTATCAGATTCAAAATTATTTTCATGACAGAAATACTATTTGTGTATGTAAAAACTGTTTCTATAGCAACCGCCATTTTCAAGAAAGAACTACTATTAGGTGATTAAACTCGAAATTTCTGGTCAAATCTAACGGTAGGATTGCTATATTGATATTATATTATATCTGAGACTCGTATCTTTGATGTTATTGCAGTTATCACTAAATTCAGTATCGATACCTTCATAAATATTGTTACAAACTCTTAATCAAAGCGCTGAAAGCACTGATTGTTTTTCGGTTGACAGTATTAAATCGTCTGAAAGTATGAAGACGATAGTCATTGTGCAGTGGTGGTCTGTTGAATAAATGAATACTATAATAAGAATATCTAGAGAGACTTTTGTTGTTTTGTTTTTGCTTTACTGAAAAATAGTTATGCAGGAGTATGATTTTGTAACTTAGGTTTTACGTTGTTTATCATTACTCTTTAAAATGTTATGTACGGCGGCTGACTTATCAATTTTCCCGGACATGTTATTTTAACATTAATCGGTTTAACGTCTATCCTATCCCATTACTTGCATAGTATTGTCTAAATATGCTACATTTATTTACTCAATGACTGTTAAAGTATAATATCAAAGCGCTGAAAGCACTGATTGTTTTTCGATTTGACAGTTTTAAAGTGTCAGAACGTATGAAGACGATGGCCTTTGTGCAGTGGTGGTCTGTTGAATAAAAACAAAAATATAATAAGACTAGAGAGACTTCTGTTGTTTTGTTTTTGTTTTACTGAAATAGAAATATGCAAGAATATGATTTAGTAACTTAGATTCAACGCTGTTTATCATTACTTTTTAAATGTTTATGGTCGGCGGCCGACTATTTTAATTAACTGTCCCAGGTATGTTAATCGGTTTAACTTCTACATGTTTATCCTAACTTACAAGTTTGTTCATATAAGCACAGGCAAGTCTTCGACTTAAGTGAAAACTACCTGTTCATTGACATGTCAGTTCAATAAAAATGAACATAAAATATTACTGCAGTATATCAAACTTGGTATAATAATAAGTTAATACATTTGTAGTACACATGTATCACAGTTTAATATATAAAGCATCTTAAGCTTATATGTTCAAATTCTAAAGCTTTTTGTATATAATGTTGCAAATTTATATTTTGGTTAAGAAAATTGTAAGTATCTATTCTACCTTAAAATATGTGATAGAATGTATGACTCATTTATTTTATTTTTACGGTTAGAAATTGGATATGAACCTCAAAAGTTGAGGTACATAGCTAGAATTTTACGGTCACTATACCTTAATTTTTAAGGTCAATAGGGTATATACACAGGAGGATACTTACTATCTGGGTTCTCTCTAGCTCTGGTTGTTATTTTTTTTTGGTTATGACTTTTGTTCTTGTAGCTTATCATTTTCACTGGATTTATGTGAGTGTATATGTATATAATGGTGGCATCGGACAAATAAGAACCTCGAGAATGAATGTAGAAAATAGGTAACATTGGTGACAACGGAGGGATTGCAAATTATTTCATCATGATTAGGGAAAACTGGTAACAATAAGTACCAAGCTGAATTGTCAAAGCTTTATTTTCAGTAACAATATGTTCAATCAATTTAAATATGCAAGGATCGACAACGAAAATATGTAGTGATTTTAACATTTCTTTAATTCTGAATATAATTTTCCTTCTTTAATGAAATGAAACTCGTCTCCTAATATATGATAATTGATACAGACACGTAGGTGTGGATCTTGATTGTTCCATCTTCCGATTTCAATATGTAATCGATGGGAACACAGTTTAAGTCTATAGCCATACAATATCTAAATTTTGAAATGTTTTTGAATATGGCTGAAACTAAAACTTGGTATATTCTTGTAAAATAATGTTTTACTTTAATTAGCTAACCGATGTTCAAATTTTGCATGTAATTATCATTAAGTCTGTGTTTAACATTGCTTAAAATATATCAACATTACCAATATCTTGAAAAGTACATGCATCATAAAAACCAAGGTAGGACAAAAATGAATTCAACCAAAAACAACAGTTGGGTTTATTAGGGTACAAGTCTCTATCCAATTGTACTTTTCTATTATTCTAATTTTCATCAGTTTGCGATAATTTTACCCAATAGTTTTCTATAATGTTAAAATAGCGAAAACAATGTAGTTTGAAAATTCAACCTCCCCAATTCACTGTGATTAAAATCATTTTGAGTATTATGTTTTATCCTGAGTTACCTTTCACAGTGAACTCATTCTATAGAGTTTCCTTGGACGAATCACCAAACTTGGCGTGCATTGATGGTATCAATTTATCTAACGGATCTATTTCATGTTTTTTAGAAATACCTGTAAATCTATAAAATAGATTGTTAACTTTGAAATACCTTTCAAAGCTTGGCCAACAAAACAATTTTAGCATTAGAGAATGCACCAATGTATGTTAATTGTTCAACAATACCTAGTTCATATCATTTTAATAGAATGTTGTATACTCTATTAGTTTTACTAGTGTCTACAACTGATTTTCATAACTTACAATAATCTGCAAAAACGTTTATACTTAGTTGTGACTCGTCTCTACTACTAGCAGAAATAACTTTGTCGTCAGCATATAAAATCGAACATATGTTAAACATATCATCTTTTATACCAGCAAGACCATTACTAATCAGCATACCCTCGATTTCATTAAAATTACATTGCAAATAAGATAGGCTAAATACAGGCCCCTTGTCTAACACCTAACGTGCAATCAAACTCGTTACTTACTTGACTACGTATGTACGTTAACTCTAGATTTTACCGATGAATACATACATATTATATCTAAAATACCCAGTTTTTAAATAAACAGCTTTTGTTAAGTCAATAAATGCACAAAATAAATGTTTGTCAGTATTAAGCATGTGATGTATAATCCAATGTTAAACAAACATATCATCATCTGTTCCTAATTTTTGTCCAAGTCAATCTTGTAAATAGTTTTCATAACATACTCAATAAAGTTTCACTACTAAAATTGTTAACTTCATTTAGACTACCACGTTTATATAGAGGTACAACAAAACAGACAAACTTCTAGGAAAATATCCAACTTCAAAACGTTTATCAAAAAGAGATAATATAAATATATATACAAATTATGCCTTCCCTGCATAAAGCAAATGTCAGAGCCATCTGGATTATTACTATTCAATTGTATAATAGCTTAATTGTTAAACCAGATTATGCGTTTTGTAATGTTGATATGGGATCACTACCACCTTGTAACAAGTGTTTAGTACAGCATATCAAGGGTTTTAATAACCAGGTAGCCATTCGGAAAAATGTCTATGTAGCTGATCCTAACATACCTCCCGTTTCAATACAATTTTGTCGGACGAATAATGATGGGTATCTTGAGTCTTAATGGTTTGAATGTGACGTTCTTCCATCTCAGCTGTTCGATACCCTAGATAACGCTGATGCTGACAAAGAACAAGATAAATATATATCTATAGATGTTGAATTAGATAAAATCATGGAATGGATAGATGCATAAAACATTTATTAAAATATTGGACATGTATATGAACGTATATAAAATAACAGGTTTTGTAATTTCGATTGGTTTGGCGTTTGTCGAATTGGCGGTTCAAGGTTCAGCCCCGGTTTTGGCTGGTGATAACTTCCTTAAAAAAATTGACTCTTGGCCTTTAATCCGCAATATGTAGCAAAGTTACCAGCAAGGAGGGAATGTAGGCACTTGTTAGAATAGGGTTCAGAAAAACTTTCTTAACACCGTATAAACTAATGAACAAATATTATGTGCAAGTTACGTTTGGTTTTATGACACATTATTATATAGTTTGTTCAATCTTTTATTATTCAAATAGTTTACTTTAACAGTCATTCAGTAAATACATGTAGCATATTTTGACAGTACTATGCAAGTTATATGATGGGATAAGACGATAAACCGATTAATGGTTGAATAACATATCCGGGAAAGTTGATTAGTCGGCCGCCGTACATAACCTTTTAAAGAGTAATGATAAACAACGTAAAACCTAAGTTACAAAATCATATTCCTGCATAATTATTTTTCAGTAAAGCACAAATAAAACAACAAAAGTCTCTTCAGTCTTATTATATTATTACTTTATTCAACAGAACACCACTGCACAATGACCATCGTCTTCATACTTTCAGACGATTTAATACTGTCAACGGAAAAACAATCAGTGCTTTCAGCGCTGTGATTAAGAGTTCGTAACAATATTTATGAAAGTATCGATACTGAATTTAGTGATAACTGCAATAACATCAAAGATACGACTCTCAGATATAATATATTATCAATATTGCAATCCTACCATTAGATTTGGCCAAAAATTTCAAGTTTAATCACCAAATAGTAGTTCTTTCTTGAAAATGGCGGTTGCTATGGAAACGGTTTTTACATACACAAATAGTATTTCTGTCATGAAAATAATTTTGAATCTGATAGAATAGTCCTTTCTGAAGTATTTTGTAGAAAATATATGTATTAATTCTCCAAAATAGGGTTTGGAAATTAAAAGATATGCATGTAATTAAAAAAAATCGATATTTTTCCGCATTTTTTTATGTTTTACGGTTAATTTTACGATTTTTACAGTATTTTAGTGAACAGTTTTACATATATTTCTAACGTTCAGTGTCTCAGCTTTAATTTGACACTAATTATATTATTCTAGCTTAATGCGTTTCAAGTTATTAATGATTTTACAAACACCGACAATTTCGACAAAAAACAAGGGGTTGCCATGGAAACAGTGAAATTTCAGGTAGTGCGCAAGAGTTTATTTTTGAGGACAAAGCCGATTCTGATTCAGTGGACCCTAAGGAACAATTTAGCATAGGTGGCAAAAAGTCTAGAGGGGGGTGCACGGTAGACCCCTCTGGCCCCCGTACTAAAGGCATTGTGTTTTACAAAATCCGTCCACGATTTGAATAAGATAAATAGATAAAAGTAAGTATCTATTGGGATTCGAACCCACGACTAAAAAATTGACTGACCAACCGTCTTACCACTAGGCCACACAAACTTTGATACATATTGCATATAAGATATACACGTAATACTTAACTTTTAGGTTCTAACAATACATTCCACGTGAACTGCCGGAGTTTATCCGAGCGTTAAATTTCCCTTGTTATGTGACGTTTTAATTTATGCTATCGGACAGTTCAATATAACCGTACAATAAGTATCCGAAATTTTAATAAGACTAATCCACGTCCGAATTGTTTTCACTTGAAACATGTTTTTGTTAATCCTTCGCTATATACGTGTAATCAGAAAAATCGAAATCGAATGACCTTAATAGTATCGAACTCCTATTAAATTATAAAGTAACTATCGTCAGCACATGATCATGCAGGATTCAGAAAACGTTATACCTGTATAATAACTAAGGAGGCCGCCATGATTCCCGTTTACCTGGCCCGATAACGATAGTGGTAAGGGTTATATATAGTGCGACAATGTTAACCTGAGCTTGAACTAAAGGCGCGTATCTAGGCCATTTTTGAGATTACGCACAAATGCTCTATGGGTTAAGGGGGAAACTCCCTCCCGGTTTTTTCGCCGCATTGGCTTAGATGCATTTTGATGAATTTTTGCACGCTAATTGACAACAGAAATACCCTTCGTTACATCCTGATTTTATATAATCTGCAATTTCATAAGGGCAAATAAAAAGTGAACATTTTGTATTGTACATCAAACATTTGTGCAAGATATTGCCCTCTTTTGCGAGCAAAGGTATGAATAACTTTATCTATGTCAAAAGTAAGTTCCTTGGCATAGCAATAAGGAATAAACTGGTCATACGTTCTGTGTAGACCTCAGGTATGTCTTGCAAAGTAGTATAAAATAATTCCGAATGTTTTCTTGAGAATATGCTAGTAGGAAATTAAACTGACAGTTTTAACATTATAAAAACCTTAAATTTAAAAGTTCGTTAACATTTATGTAGCGAAAATAGACAACAAAGGACAAAGGTCGCTCACCACCAAGACCTGGTTAAGAAGGCTCAACTTGTTTTTTTCTTATGTTAGATAAAAAGTTATGAACTGCAGTAATTAGAAGACAATGTGTACAACACACAATCTTAATAATTCTGCTTTAATGTCAGTAACATAAATACACAATATATGATAAACACAGTCCTGTGTTTTCTACTTTTGGTTTTGAAATGTATACATACTTTCGAAACCAAGATATTCACATTTAAACAGCACTTGTTTGATTTGAGATAAGAATTTTCTTACAGCATTTTTCATTACATGTCTAAATCACTTTTGGTATCTAGAACATATAAGAACGTAAATTCATTTATTTGGTTGTGGTAATGATCAAATAGTTTTTTTGTCTATATTATATTTGTATATTTCTATTTAGTGACGTCAGCAATCCCTTATGGAAATCTTTTTGTATATCTAACCGATGTGGTTGATTCCCGTTTTCAATCTTTCTGTTTTGAAAAAGTTTCAACGTGCACAAACAGACATAATAAATAATTTGTGTATGGCTAATGCTCAATGTGAGTTATTTCATGAGAATCTTCATGGAGTTAAGTTAACACAGTCGAGTCAAATAATGCCCAACCCGGGTTAGATTTCAAATTGCGTGACGTGGACGATGTAAACAAGTTACGTGTTATAACAATTTCTCTATTAACGGTATGATGAGAAATGGTCATCTAAACGTGACCCTCGTTTGAAAAATGCCAGATCTAAATTAGCGAGTAGGCGAGCGGAAATTTTTAGATTGGGTTCTAATCAGATCGGAGTAATGGTAAATTACTGGTGACTCACAGTTACGATGAAAAGTTAACTACGGTTATAGTTAGAATCAGCTAAATTTCAACAATAAAAACTAAGCATGCCTGTAGAAAACTCTTTTTTTTTTCAATGACTTTTTGTCAAAAGTGGTCACATCATAAACTTAGGTCGGGTGTTATTAAAATTCACAAAATTTATCCCTGCGATATGTGTTTTGATTTTGTTGTTAAGATTTATTGAAATCACTATGAGTTTTGAAAGAACAGTTAAAACATTTAAAACAGCCATTTGAACGGATGAAAAAATATTTGAATATCACGTTGATAACAAATGTCAACTATACTTTATGCCCATATGCTTTTTAACTGCCTTTTGGGATACCCATGTCTAGTTATAAAATATTATTCTATTGAACAAATGCAAAAGAACGTTCTGAAATACCATCATTAGTTCCTTGTTTAATCTTACTTGTCTTTTGTTGAATTTTTTGTTTGTTAGGGTTAAACGCCATACCCATTCAAATTAATCTACTATTCAACATATCATGGATATTACGGTGATTCGCCCACCTAACCGAGTCTATAACCAGCACTCACATACCCTTCCTCAAGGAGGGAAACTTCTCCATATACCTTATAAGTGGAGGAAAATCGACATGGTTGTCAAATTTTTATTGAAGTGTATGATTGCTCAAGATGAAGTTCAAACCTGTAACCTCTTAAGGAAACTTTACTTGTTATCATCTTTGTGTGCTATCATCTTGCACTACTTTTTATTGATATCGTAGATATCTAATTTTGTCATTTGTTATTACTTTTTTATCTTTCAGTGGTACATATATTAACTCCACAGAATTAAATACTCACTGCATTACATATTGCACTCAGGATTGATAAAAATAGACACCTGTGCTTATGTACAGGACTATTTAAAAGAATATTTAAATCAGCAGTAACCCAAGATTTGTTTAAAGAAATGGTTGCACACATTTGATTTGGGTTCGGTCATTAATAGAAATGTTGTCCTCAAAATCAGCGGGGTTAATGTTTGCACCGCTGACAATGATAAAATGTGTGCCGCAGATTAGCGTCTTGTGTTAAACGTATTTCGGCTAAACACTTCCGAAAATATCCGGTACATTTTGGATGTTTTCGTTGTTGAGTTTAACCTCGGTTAGAGATGGTTCTGAAGTTTTTGCCATTTTGTTCTTTTTCAGACAGAGCGGTACCACTAACTCGGATTTTGTCATTTTATTGTGACATTTTATTTCCTATACTTTAGTATTGATCAGTTTCCATGACATCGTTTTAGGACTTTTTTAGAATCGTTAAATGTCTGAAGATTTCGTTCTCAACATTTTTTCATACCAAAATGCTCTTTAGTCAACTTATAGTTTAACCTTCATAAAAACAAAAACATTGAATGATAGTAAAATAACTTAAGGTTTGTGTTATCTTCAATTGCACTAAATTTCATTGGTCCGGCACTATCGGAAGTCACTGTGTAATTATTAACAGTATTTACGTATTTAAATAAAGTATGTGTTGTGAAACTCCTGTCCGATTAGCTCAATTGAGAAACATCGGTACCTAAACATTAGGTACTTCTTTTACTTACATGTTTACTTCACTCATTTCTAGCGTCTAAACCTGCACCTCCTCAATTGCTGACAGACACCCCATGGAGGCCACTTAAAGATTCTTCGACAACAGTAAGTACACAATCAACTTTTACATGCATCAAATTGAGAACATACTCTTACAGATTTTCATTGCGAAATAGTATTTGATGCCTTTTTACTAGTTTATATTTTTTATATAAATTAAAGGTGGTGTGCAAGCTTAACTGTAAAAAAAATTGGCGAAATACGTAATGAAAACCTTATTTACTTCAAATAATTTATATTTATATTAGAAAAAATTAAATGAAACACTAACTACTAACATTCACAAAGTATTACTTAAGGAACATTTGGAAAAATGTATAAATATGTTATTGTGTATTAAAATTAAAGTTTATAGATGTGCAATGTTGATGTTTTGTAGTTCTATATATATCTTATATCATCATTAAAAGTAACTTCAAGATAAAAAGACTAATGGCATATTTCCGGGACGAATTTTATTGCTGAATTGTCCAATCTTGTAATTATTCATTCTAGAAAATTTACTTTTGGATCATGTATTGATCTTTAAAATAGTTTTTGATAATGGAGTTGTATCATAATTATGTCACAATTGTTTTGAATAAATGTACCAGGGTAGCAGTAGTCCAGTGGTAGGACGCGCGCTTAAGGATCGAGAGGTCTTAGGCTCGAATCTCACCAAAGGCACTGCTTATTTCCTTGAGCAAGAAATTTACCTGCAATTTGCTTCACTCAACCCAGTTGTAAATGGATACCTGCGAGGGTGGTATGATTCCGTTGCGCCAATTTGTCGGCTGCACGAATAAGCGGAGTAAAAAGACTCCCCAGGGAGATTGATAGATAGATACCAGTAGCCCGATGACCAGGGGTAATAGCTGTAAAGTCGGTGAACGTGCGTAAGCCTAAAACTTAGACTATAAATGCAATTACTTTTTTACCATTTGGATTTGATCAAACTGTTTCAAAGAATGATTTTACTAAAGGATTTACGGAATAAACCCCAATGGATAAAAAATTTACTATGAACCTAACGAACACGAAACATCGATCAAATTGTGTGTTGACATTAAATGATATATTTGCGAATTCAACTACAAGAAGTGCATTAACCTTGATTATTAAAGATACGATATAAAAACTTTCTTTAATTTTTCAATTTATTTTCAAGTTAGTTAATACACTTCAATGTCTTTGTTGTTACATTTACATAGTATTACATACTATCACGTTCATGAAGCCGTGGCGTAGAGGTTAGCATGTCCGACTTTAAATCCAGAGATCGCGGGTTCTAGCCCGGTCGCGGTAGGTCATACCCTATACATGAGCTGTCGACCGCGTGGTAGGGTAAATTAGTACTGGTAATAGATATGTGTCCAGGAAAACCTATAGTAGGAAGAGCAGGCCGTCGTATATATGACCTAAATATTTGTTGCATGCGACGTTAAAAAACAACAAAAAAACATTACGTTTATGAATTATATAATCATTACTTTCATATTGCATTTTTTTAGCTGGAGAAAAAAATTGAAGAAGACATAAAAAAGTTGAACCCCGCAAAATCTCCTGGGATCTTATTGTTGGGACCTGTTGGAGCAGGAAAGTCAAGTTTTATCAATTCATGTATGTCAGTCGAGGTTGGTAGACCATTTAAATTAGTACAGACGGGAAGTCATGAAGGCAGCTATACATTAGAGGTATATATATATATGATATAAAACTTGACTAAAGATAAGTTTTTATGTTATATTGCCATATGCAAAATGCCATCAGAAATACATATAAAAATGTATCGTGTAGTGGGGGATTTCAAAATACTTTTGGTATAAAATGTCCAAGACATAGTTCTAATTATATGATTTTTGATTGTGATACTGTGTTAGTTTTTTTCTATTCAATCTTATTGTGAATTAGCATAATACATGTATTAATGTTTTATTCTTCTTTGAGTGGCAAGATAACTTTTTTTAGATTTGTTTGTCTACTTATGTTTGTAAGATAAAGTTTAAAGTATTTGCACTATGTCGTTAAAATGAATTTTTAGTTTTTGGAAAATAAAAAAAGAAAATATACCGAATATGATCTTAGATAGTTATCTTGAATATGTACCATTTGTGCCATTATAGAAATATTTGTCCGGTGTTTTAAAACCAGTCCCTTGTATGCTTTTGCGATCAACTGTTTAAAAATCAAATTCTACAAATAAGCCTTCTGTGCCAAGGGGAGGCACTTATTTATTACATTTTATCAAAGTTACCTGTATTATTTCGGTACAGCTGTCTAAGCCAACTTTTGACCTACATGTATATTTTAATCAATACAATTTGCTCTATCATACCTGTTAGCATAATTGATTTCTGTACATAGAATATATGTATAGATAAATGGATACAAGGTATGGTAACAATAGTTGCCGAATATTAACTATGTGAATTATGGGTGACTCTCCATGCTAATTGATAATATATTTGTTAGGTACACTCCAAGCGGTAAGACTGCAACTGCAATACCACTATAATTCAAACAATATTGACCCTGCGTAGCGCAATAACTTCATAAAGATTTATCTTGCTTCAGTTAAAGAAATACAAGGGCTCAGAAATACTGCAGAAATTTCGATTCATGGATTGTATGGGTATTGAAGCGACAGTTGGGAAAGGTTTTCATCCAAATGATATCCTACTTCTACTACAAGGACATGTTAAGAAAAACTACAAGGTAACTTTTTACATTAAAGTCAATAACTTAAATTGAAAAAAACAGGGCCCTGGATTGTTTACCAAAGAAATAAGTAAAAACGGAATCACATTGAAAACAATAGACAGCTTTATCTTCACGTTTTTTTTGTACAGTGTCACCAAAATTATTGTATAATTCTGTAGCGGGCCCCTTTTGATCGCATGATAATGATTTAAACAATCTTTATGGAGGACCACTAGATTATGTTACATACCAAATATCAAGGCTCTAAGCTGACAATATTACTGATCATAAAACTGATCATATTTTCAGGTCCTCTTGTATGAAGCATTTGTCTTGTAAACTAAACAATAATAAATGTTTTTTTGGTTAGTCAATTAAGAAAGGGCCGTTCAAATTAATGGGATGTTGATAATCAATCAATTGCAATGATAGTGATTTTAATTTTTACTGATGTAAACAACAGAGGTTTAAATTATTTGGACTTTGAATTAGAACATGTTTAGTTTAAATACATGCAAGGCACCTGAAAGCTGGCTCATATCTTGAAACTGAAATTGACTAGAAATATCCAGTATATTTGTTGAAGAATGGTTTACAGCCTGCATCAGCAAATTAAAAATATGACACGATGAACAAGTTTTAAATTTTAGTATACCTAAAGATATTCGTAAACCAAGCTTTGTTGAACCTCATTTTTCACAACCCGTGTTTTTCACAACTTGTGAAAAACGCGTACGCATTTTTCACAACTTGTGTGAAAACACGTTAGCTTACAAATTTCATACGAGCATAGAAACGCATTTTTCACAACTTCAAATGTGACGAAAAAAGTGTTTGAAAAATTTGAGATTTTGGGTACTAACGCATTTTTCACACATGTAAACTTTTTAGTTGCCAGCTGTAAGTAAGTAAGTAAGTAAATTATTTATTTTCGTGACATGTATTAATATGACTATATTACAAACATGAAAACAACATGAAGAGTATTTACTGATAAACATCGGACCCAGTGGGTGTAAAAACCACAACCTGCAAAAAGACAAATTTTGTGAAAAATGAGGTTCAAAGTTTTTACAATCCGTTTTGTAATAAAACCCGAATTGTAATAATTATTTCAAAATGGGTTTTTGAACATACAAACGCATTTTGTAATAAAAACCCGAAATGTAATAAAGTGTCTAGTTGTATTAATGTTATTATAAAATAAAGTACGATAATTCAAATTATTAGTAAAGGAAGAAAATAAAGTTTAACAAACAAACATAAATGTTCAAATAGACAAATTACTTACATTTCGCCATGTTAATTTTGAGATTTTGACCGAAAAGCAAGTTGTCATATTTCATTGCAAAACGAGTTATTACAAAAGTGGTTGAACTAACTATCCCGTTTATTATAAATCATTATGACAATGAGGGTTTTTATCACAAAACGGGTTTTAACAAACGTTGAAAAAAACACGAGCGTAATTTTTACAGGTTGTGAAAAACACGGTTTGTGAAAAATGAGGTTCAATGTTGAACCTCATTTTTCACAGAACGCGTTTTTCACAACCTTTGAAGAACGCGTTTGTGAAAAAAGTGGTTCAACATGGTAAACTTGCTCAATACTGGAATATATTTCCCACCTATATTGAGCGACGGTAAAAATCTGACAATGAAATCTGTAATGAAATCTGTTACTCTGAAATTGACCACTGTGTTACAATTCACAAAATATAACTCACAATTATCAAACGTTTGCATAAATAAATTAAAATGAACTTTACTTTTATACATCAATTATTAAAGCTATAATCATATTTATTTAAGTTTAATATGTATGCATCTTCCAAACATGTAAACCTTTTTTTACCAACGGTATATCTCATCAAAATATGAAATACTGTATATGCATAATAAAAAGGTATTAGTGTCAGGGCGGATAGTGGGTTATGTGCTTCATGCTTCATGCACCAAGAATCGCTAGTTTGAATCCCTCTCCTCAACTTAAACGACTAAGGCTAGATAGAAGTTGCTATGGACATAAATGTTACCATGGATATTCTACCTGTAACTGGGGAGCGTAACGTAGGATGCTAGGACCCAAGTGTTCCTAGAAGCATTAGAGTAATTACTATGGGCAATGAAAATGTTGCTGAAGTGTGCTTGAACAGCTGCTATGGACTTTGAGGCGGTTGCTTCGGATGCGAAACTTGTTAATACGGACATTTTAAAAGTACCATGGGGCAGGTGTTTTTACTATGTACCTTAAGATGGCTTCTCTATGTGCTAAAGTGGTTGCTTGTACGTAGAGGTGGTTAAATAAGGCACAATTATGGCTGGTTGGAGACCTTAGGGTGGTTGCGACATCTTGCGTCCATGTGCGACGTCAACCATCTAAATAAGATATTTGAAAAAAATGATACATTAATTTTGTTTATCATAATATACTTTAAAATGTCCTATGATATTGACCCATGTTGTGAAAATTGCGTTAGGACTAAAAATCAAAAAATATGTCTAACGTAATTTTCACATTGCTCATTTGTGAAAAACGCGTACGCAATTTTCACCACTTGTGAAAATTACTAACGTGTTTTTCACAAGTTGTGAAAATTGCGTACGCGTTTTTCACAAGTTGTGAAAAACACGGGTTGTGAAAAATGAGGTTCAACAAAGCTTAATAGTCCAAAATCAAGGTTTTGTATTAGGCATTTCCTACATGCGTTATGATAATGCGCACAGTTTGATATTATGCTAAATTTATATTGTTTTTTTTTCTTATATTTAGCATAACAAAGTTGTACAAGTAATCGAATTTATATGTTTTTGGTTTTTTTTCTCGCAGAAAGCGTAACCATAGTCTTACTAAAAATATAACCCTATGCTGTTTCATGGATGGCGAACTGTAACTATTGGTTTCTTGTCCGTACCACCTGAATCAATTAATGTTCATATTGATATAATAGTGTAAATTCGCTCGTCGATGCCTGGTTTTCAGCAGTCAGGACAAGGAGAACCTGTGTCTGAACCTATTTAATCAAACAATTGATTTTATGCTTGAGGAACAAATTTGACTTATTTATTTCATGACAACTAACTGGAATTTCCCTATGCTAAAGCCCTATACCGGAGCGGGTGATATTTTGTTCGATCACATAGTAATATTACCCGCTATCTAAGGGAGACCACTTGTTAACAATTAGTAGCCGTAAATAGCCGCGACCGTGGCGTAGTGGTTAGCATGTCTGAATCCGGAGATCGCGGGTTCGAATCCCGGTCGCGGAAGGGTATATTAGTGATATAATTCAGTTTTTTTATTGCACTGATCGTTTTCTTTACTGTGTTGTTATTTGTTGTTCAATAAATATTTACATGTAACAGTTTTGTTAGGTATAACAAAACAAATAAAACATGGCAGTGAGGGTGACAGTACAGATTATCAACCCTCGGGTTGAATATCTGTACTGTCACCCTCACTGCCATGTGTTATTTATATGTTAACAGTTAACTTCCCTGTACTTCTGAATGGTTATTAATCAATTGCTCAATAAGTTAATACTTGGAAATTGGAAAATCTATTTTTCTGATCATCCAATGAAAATTGGATTTTCATTTACAGTTAACAAGTACAAATGATACCATTTTAAATTATTTTTCATACATCGATAGCTCGCAGTAAATGTTACAAGAAACGAAATCTTATTATGCATATACTCTTACATTTTAGCACTACAAAAGTCCGAAGTAAAACCTTTTTTCTATGTCGAACAATTCCAGCGCATTTAGCACTTTGAGTTTTTAGTTGTTATAACTAGGAACAATAGAGAGTTCTCAGAACTATGTATGTAAATGCATGGTCTCAATACTTGTTCGAAAAAATGTTGTTGCTAAAGAAAAATATACAGACGTAATGCATGTAGGATATTATTCATTAACAATTAATGTTCCTTTACTAGTTTAACGAAGACAGACCAATGGATAAAGAGAGTGAATACTACGAACCTTGCCCAAAATTTGAGAATAAAATACACTGTGTTGTATATGTACTTGATGCCAAAACAATGTATAATGGTATTCCACAAAACTACGTTGATAAAATAAAATGGCTACAGAATGAGATAAGGACAGCTGGTATGATACATTAGTATACAATAATTTTCATGTGCATAATTTTATTTATATCGAATCAAAATTCGCTGTCTTCTCCTTTTTCGAAGACAAAAACTAATATGTATTTGCTTAATAAAATAAAACTTATTATATCATGAATCATATCATGAATCATTTGTACCACAGCAGTAAAATAGAGTGTCAGGGCAATATCCAATCAACGATTTCCAAAAAAAGATATGACAAACTTCTTTGGACTTTCTTCTTAATTATTTCACCGAGTCTGATGACACAAAAAGTTTTAATTATTTTCTTATCTCGACTATTGTGTCTGAAAATTAAATGGTTCAAATTTGTGTATTTACTTTTCTCATTACAGATATTCCTCGTGTGTTAATTCTTACAAAATGTGATCTACTATGTAGCGAGGTTCAAAAAGATGCCAAAAATATATTCAGGAGTGTAAAAGTTGAAAGGGCTGTGAAAGCTGCAAGTGAAGTTTTTGCCATTGACAAATCTTCTATATACCCAGTAATAAATTATGAAATTGACGTCGAGCTGTCGACAGCAAAGAATATCCCTATTATGCTGGCTTTACGCCAAATACTACAGAATGCATGTGATCGTGTCCGATACGTGCTCAATGACTCTGATGAAGAGGACTAAATATGTTTTATTGGCTTTTCAAACATAACATATTTTGACTTTTTTAATTTTGTGTTCATTAGCTACTTTTAAACATAAGTCAAACTGCTTAGCAATTGCCGTATATATCATTCGATTTTTTCTTGACAGTTTCTATATAATTCATAATCTTTTTAACTGTCCCATGTTTTGACCGTTTTGGATTCACATCTGGGAGTTTTCGTTTTTATTTTATGCTTATTTGTTTGATAGGTTGATGTTTGATGAATAAAGTAGTTAGTTCACTTAAAAATATTCATATATTTACCAGGCAATAATTAACCACTTATTGAATAAATCTTGAAAAAATAATTTAAAGTTCAAATACATTGCTTTTGAAAACCTCTATATTTGATTCTTTTTGAAATTTCAGAACTGTATTATATATAACTATGCCTATTATATTATGACAATTACTGACAACAGTAGCAAAATGTAGAGTTTTCAAACACAGTTGTTTTGAGTTGTTAAAATGCAATCTTATAAGAAAGGTGTATTGCTTTTTACAAAACATATTGCAGACTTTATTAGGTTAGAACATTTACGAAGGTCAATAAGATCATATAAATGTTTACCATTTTATTTACATAAAAGGTCAAAATCTAGGTCACCTGAAAACTTAAATTTGTCTAACTTTGAAACTATTTTCTTAATACGAGATGTCATAGAATTATGATTATCCAATGTGTCATATTTGGAGGTTTATTCAACACATCATCTTAACCACCAAGTCCTGTTTAAAGGGATATACAGGCAAATGACTGAGCCAAAGATATAAAACAATGTTTAGTCTTTAGAACAGTATTAAGAACGTGAGAAATCATTTACAAATAATATTTGTCACTTGTAACATTCAACCTAACGAATAAAAGATGTAGCATTAACTTTGTTGAAAACGAAAATAGGATACTTAGGGAACCACCAAGCTTTTTATAGATTTGTTATCTGTTGTACTTGCTCAAATTATATATCTGCATTGGTCGCTTCTTGTCTCATCAACATTGTTAGATGGTTATGATATATTTTTAATAGAATTATACTTATGCTGCACAATAACACGCCCTAGTATATCCTCATTAGCAAATGCATATTTTAACACTGAACCACGTGGGTCACAGTGAGACCGTTAGAGTGAGGCTGACACAGAGAGACTGTTACAGGGAGGCTGCCACAGTGAGACTGACACAGAGAAACAGTTACAGGAAATCTGTCGCTGAGTGACTGTTTAAGAGAGGCTGACACAGAGAGACTGAAACAGTGACAATGACATATTAAGACTGTTATAGAGAGACTGATACACTGAGACTGTTACACAGAGGCTGACAGAGTGAGACTGACACAGTGATGCTGACACAGTGAGACTGTTACAGTGAGGCTGTCACATTGAGGCTGACACAGAGAGACTGTTAAACAGGGGCTGACAAAGTGAGATTGTTACATTGGGACTGACACAGTGAGGCTGACACAATAAGACTGACACGGTAGGACTGTTACACAGAGCTTACATAGTAAGACTGTTAAAGAGAGGCTGACACAGTGAGACTATAACAGAAAGGCTGTAACAGAGAATACAAAGTGAGACTGTTACAGTGTGATTGACACAACACGACTGACACAGAGATTTTTACAAGAAGGCTGACAAAGTGAGACTGACACAGAGAGGCTGACACTAAGAGACTGTTACAGGGAGTCTAACACAGTAAGACTGACACAGAGAGACTGTTACAGAGAGACTGACACCATAAGACTGTCACACTGATACTGACACAGTGAGTCTAATACAGAGAGGCTGTCACAGTGAGACTGACACAGTGAGACTGACATAGTAATATTGATATAGAGAGACTGTCATTGTGAGACTGACACAGTGAGACTGTTATAGAGAGTCAGTCACAGTGAGACTGACACAGTGAGAGTTACACAAAGATGCTGACACAGAGAGACTGTTACGGGGAGGTTAACAAACTGAGACTGTCACAGTGAGGCTGTTATAGAGAGACTGTCATGGTGAGACTGACACCTTGAGACTGTAATAGAGAGATTGTCATGGTGAGACTGTTATAGAGAGTCTGTCATGGTGAGACTCACACCTTGAGACTGTAATAGAGGACTGTCATGGTGAGACTGTTATAGTCTGTCATGGTGAGACTTACACCTTGAGACTTTAATAGAGAGACTGTCATGGTGAGACTGACACATTGAGACTGTAATAGAGAGACTGTCATGGTGAGACTGACACATTGAGACTGTAATAGAGAGACTGTCATGGTGAGACTGTTAAAGAGAGTCTGTCATGGTGAGACTGACACCTTGAGACTGTAATAGAGAGACTGTCATGGTGAGACTGTAATAGAGAGACTGTCATGGTGAGACTTACACCTTGAGACTGTAATAGAGAGACTGTCATGGTGAGACTGTAATAGAGAGACTGTCATGGTGAGACTGACACCTTGAGACTGTAATAGAGAGACTGTCATGGTGAGACTGTAATAGAGAGACTGTCATGGTGAGACTGACACCTTGAGACTGTAATAGAGAGACTGTCATGGTGAGACTGATATAATGAGACTGTTATAGAGAGTCTGTCACAGTGAGACTGGCGCAGTGAGAGATACACAAACATTCTGTTACAGAGAGACTGACAAAGATAGAATGTTACAGAGAGGCTGACACAATGAAACTGTTACAGAGAGGCTGACACAGTGAGACTGGTATAGAGAGGCTGATACAGGGAAACTTGTATAGAGAGGCTGTCATAGAGAGACTTTCACAGAGCCATGGTGACAGAGAGCCTGACACAGTGAGACTGACATTGTGAGACTGTAACAGGGAGGCTAACACACTGAGACTGTCGCAGTGAGGCTGTTATAGAGAGACTGTCATGGTGAGACTGACACCTTAAGACTGTAATAGAGAGACTGTCATGGTTAGACTGTTATAGAGAGTCTGTCACAGTGAGACTGGCACAGTGAGAGATACACAAACATTCTGTTACAGAGAGACTGACAAAGATAGAAGTTATATAGAGGCTGATTTAGTGAGAATGTTACAGAGAGGCTGACACAGTGAGACTATTACAGAGAGGCTGACACATAGAGACTATTACAGAGAGGCTGACACAGTGAGACTATTACAGAGAGGCTGACACAGTGAGACTATTACAGAGAGGATGACACAGTGAGACTATTACAGAGAGGCTGACACAGTGAGACTATTACAGAGAGGCTGACACAGTGAGACTATTACAGAGATCTGACACAGTGAGACTATTACAGAGAGGCTGACACAGTGAGACTATTACAGAGAGGCTGACACAGTGAGACTATTACAGAGAGGCTGACACAGTGAGACTATTACAGAGAGGCTGACACAGTGAAACTATTACAGAGAGGCTGACACAGTGAGACTATTACAGAGAGGCTGACACAGTGAGACTATTACAGAGAGTCTGACACAGTGAGACTATTACAGAGAGTCTGACACAGTGAGACTATTACAGAGAGGCTGACACAGTGAGACTATTACGGAGAGGCTGACACAGTGAGACTATTACAGAGAGGCTGACACAGAGAGACTATTACAGAGAGGCTGACACAATGAGACTATTAAAGGGAGACTGACATGGTGAGACTGACACAGTGAGACTATTAAAGGGAGGCTAACATGGCGAGACTGACACAGTGAGACTATTAAAGGGAGGCTGACATTGAGAGACTGACACAGTGAGACTGGTACAGAGAGGCTGACACAGAGCAGATGACACAGAGAGACTTGTACAGAGAGGCTCTTTTAGAGAGACTGTCACAGAGGGATTGTGACTGAGAGACTGTCATCGAAACTGTAACACAAAGGCTGACACAGAGAGACTTGAACAGAGAGGCTGTCTTAAAGAGACTGTGAGAGAAAGACTGTCATAGAGAGACTGTGACGCAGAGGCTGACACAAAGAGACTGTGACAGAGAGGATGACATAGAGAGACTGTTACAGAAAGACAATTGCTGAAAAATTGTTACAGAGTGGCTTTCATAAACTGTGACAGAGAGGCTGACACAGAGAGACTGTGACAGAAAGGCTATTATGGAGACACTGTGACAGAGAGGTTGACATAGAGAGTTTGTTCCAAAAAGACTGACATGAAAAGACTAAGACAGAGAGGCTGGCATGGTTAGACTGTTACAGAGAGGCTGACACAAAGAGACTGTGACATAGAGGCTGACATAGAGATACTGAGACAAAGAGATTATTATAGAGAAACTGTGACAGAGAGGTTGACATGGTTAGACTGTTACAGAGAGGCTGACACAAAGATACTGTTACAGAGAGGCTGACACAAAGAGATTGCCAGATTGCCATTGTGTCAGAGAGGCTGTGACAGAGAGGCTGTCATAGATAGACTGTTACAGATAAGCTGACACAATGAGACTGTGACATAGAGGCTGACGCAGAGAGACTGAGAAAAAGAGGCTGTCATAGAGAGACTGTAACAGAGAGGCTTACATAGTGAGACTAAGACACAAACTCTGGCATTGTAAGACTGTCACAGAGAGACTGTCATAAAGAGACTGAGACAGAGAGTCTGTCATTAAGTGACTGTGACAGAGACGCTGTCACAAAGACAGAGACAGAGAGGCTGTCATAGAGAGACAGTGACAGTGAGGCTTTTATAGAGAAACTGTGTCAGAGAGGCTGTGACAGAGAGGCTGTCATAGAGAGACTGTGACAGTGAGGCTGACACAAAGAGACTGTGACAAAGAGGCTGTAATTAAGAGACTATTACAGGAGGCTTACATAGAGAGACTAAGACAGAAAGCCAAGCATGGTAAGACTTTTACAGAGAGACTGTCATTGTGTGACTGTGACAGAGAAACTTTCATAAAGAGACTGAGACAGAGAGTCTGTCATTGAGTTACTGTGACAGAGAGGCTGTCACAAAGAGACTGAGACAAAGAGGTTGACATAGATAGACTGTGACACAAAGGCTGTCATAGAGAGACAGTGACAAAGAGGCTGTCATAAAGAGACTGTGACAAAGAGGCTGTCGTAGAGAGACAGTGACACAGAGGCTGTCTTAGAGAGACAGTGACACAGAGGCTGTCATAAAGAGACTGTGACAAAAAAGCTGTCAAAGAGAGACAGTGACACAGATGCTGTCTTAAAGAGACAGTGACACAGATGCTGTCTTAAAGAGACTGTGACAGAGAGGCTGTCACAAAGAGACTGAGACAAAGAGGCTGTCATAGAGAGACTGTGACACAGAGGCTGTCATAAAGAGACTGAGACAAAGAGGTTGACATAGATAGACTGTGACACAGAGGCTGTCATTAAGAGACAGTGACACAAATGTTGTCTTAAAGAGACTGTGACCTTGAGGCTGTCATAGAGAGACTGTGACACAGAGGCTGTCATAGAGTGACAGTGACACAGAGGCTGTCATAGAGAGACAGTGACACAGAGGCTGTCTTAAAGAGACCGTGACAAAAAGGCTGTCATAGAGAGACAGTGACACTGATGCTGTCTTAAAGAGACAGTGACACAGATGTTGTCTTAAAAAGACTGTGACAGAGAGGCTGTCACAAAGAGACTGAGACAAAGAGGCTGTCATAGAGAGACTGTGACACAGAGACTGTCATAAAGAGACAGTGACACAGATGCTGTGTTAAAAAGACTTTGACAAAGAGGCTGTCATAGAGAGACTGTGACACAGAGGCTGTCATAAAGAGACAGTGACACAGATGCTGTCTTAAAGAGACTGTGACAGAGAGGATGTCATAGAGAGACTGTGACACAGAGGCTGTCATAGAGAGACTGAGACAAAGAGGTTGACATAGATAGACTGTGACACAGATGCTGTCTTAAAGAAACTGAGACAAAGAGGCTGTCATATAGAGACTGTAACAAAGAATGCTAAAGAGTTTAAGTGAAATATGCAAGTGCGAGGACTAACATTTAGAGAACTGAAAGCAAGAAGTGAGAGAATGAGAGATCTTGTAATAACTTGGTAAGCATTCAACCAAATAATTTAAACAGTACCTGTCTTCATTAAAGGTAGAGCAACATTTGACATCATCCTAGAAATTGTGTCTAGTATTCTTAAATAGATTTTCAGTCTGATAATATATTAACAGTAATTAGTCCCAGCCAAATCATGTGAAAAATGAGAAGGTCTGTCTAGATCTGCAGGTTTACAGGACTGGCTGTCCAGCGAAGAATTTGATCTCATCCACACAGTTATCAAGTCATTAAATAATGTAATATGTCTTTGGTCCAGTTAGACTTGGTTAGGTACTGTACAGTTTTGATTATCACAGGACCAACTGTCCAATAATAAACTGTTGAGTTCAGCTGTGACTGCAGTTATGATGAACATCAATTAATTGCCAGATAAAGTTTTTGTCAGTTGAAACTTCAATTTTACACTTAACTATATATTTCAACACTACTTAAAGGGCTGTGTACTGGTAATAAAAAGTTAGAACTCGGGGTTAAAAACCCTCCGACAAGTTTTATTCCAAGTAAGGAAAGACACAATCTTTTCCATAAGATTTGATGATAACTTTGAGTTTCCTCACCATTTGCTTCTAGTAACATGACCACTATCTCTGGGACTATCTAAGGGCGCAATAACACAATTCCTAGTGGGTTATTTATGTTGGGCGCCAAATGTTATCCGATGAAAATCCATGGATTGAACTGAAATTCAGATCCGAAACCTCTAGAGTCATAAGCAGACACTCTACCGAGTTGCCATAAAAGCTGACTTAAAGGCAAGAGAGTACAAGTGCCATATTATACCTTTGTTACACATATAAAATGTATTTAAATGTGACTATTAAGTTCTAACCTGTGACCTACACATACAGATATTAGGTGATTTTTTTATTCTTTGAATTCATTGAATCAACCATTGATCAGATTCCTCCATTTAATCAAATAAATTCACCAATAATAATACATTTTCCCTAGCTACCATATAAGATAAACTGAAATGATAGACTAAGTCTAACTATTAAAATTAATTTAGTACCGATGCAATATCTATAAATACATGTATAATATATTACGGGTTGAGTTGTCTGCGGAATGAGTATCTCTTCTGGCGGGTTGACTCGTCCCTACTTCGGTTTGACATGGGCAAGGATTTAGAAGTCTTAGGGTTGAGTTTTACCGCATAAAGTCAACCTACTCACTGTTTGTAAAAAGACTAAATCTCTGGATTAAGTTGTCAACCAGTTACTAAGAGCATACTTTTATCAGTGACTGGCAACTACCTGCATAATTTAGAATCAGTGGTAGAAGGGAGAATGCCGTAGAAATTTATTCATGACCAAGCTTCACTAAAGTAGGCCCTGCCCTGCAGAGTTCAACATTTAAAGGTTTGTCAAATTGCCATTGATGACATATATTTGGGTTCCAGTGACTTGTTACTGCTAATTATCATTTGCTTCAGGTAAGCAAAATTAGAACATGAATATTTAGGTACATGTAGTTGTCAAACATGGCAGTCTTAGTTTGTTTGTAGGGTTAAACGCCGTAGCAACATGTTATATAGGTCATATAACGGCGAAGTCAACCTACTCACTCCTCCTGGACAGGCTAAATCACTGGATTTAGCTGTTAACCAACTACTAAGCGCATACTTTCGTCAGTGACTGGCATCTGCCCTACATAATAAAAATCATTGGTAGGATGGAGAATGGCCGTAGAAATAAGTTCATGACCTAGCTCCACGAAAGTATGCCCCGCCCGGGAATCATACCCATAAACCCTCGATCAGTAGACTTGCGTGCTACCAGCTGAACTAGCCGGGGGCAACAGGGTAGTCTACTTTAAAAATTAACATCAAGCCCAGTCTGGGAATTGAACTTTCAACCGCTCAATCAGTAAAATTGTGTGCTACCAACCGAGATAGCCGATCACCATCAAAGAATTTGTACAATAGTGACAAAGAGATCATGATGCCTGATTATTAAGTATATCTAGTACACAGGATACAAAGGACAAAAATATGCATTAACTAGGTCACAAATCCAGTCCCTCCTGACCCCTCCAAAATCTATCACAGTATCAGCTAAGAACAGTTTTGAACACTGGTTTTCAAGGCCTAGATCCCGACGTCGGTTTAGCACCCTTTTAGGCTGTGCTTTGTAGATCTAATCCAAATCAGACCCTCCTGGGGATAGAAAAGGATTGTATGGCAATCACAGTCACGAGAATACAAAAATTGGGTCGCGAAAAATGAAAGAAATAAGTCAATCTGATTAAAACCCGATCTACAATTTTACCGCTCGCATACTCGCTAATGTAGAACTGGCCTTTTTCAAACGAAGGTCACGTTCAGGTGACCTTTTCTCGTCATAATATTCATGACGAAATTGTTATGATACTTAACTTGTTTACATCGCCTACGTCATGCAATTTGAAATGAGCCGCCCAGTCGCAGACTGTAAATAATACCGCTGGTAAATTAGCATGCAAACATAGGTCTGAAAATAGAAATTACGAAAATCAAAATGTGATTAATAGAGTTTTCGTCTAAATGAAAGCTACGCATTGATTGGTCGACACAAAGTTCATCTCGACGTGACCTTGCATTGACTAAGTAGAGATCCAGTACGACAACGCTCTACAGGATCTCTGTTTACTGAGATTGGAAATAAGTAAAATTAATAAAAATGCTTACCGTACACAAGAAAATACAACGTGATTACTCAAAACATGTTTGCAGTGGAAGATTACAAACAGTCGCACCTTTTGAATTCTCTTCCATTCGGAGTTTGCAAGACGTTTGTTTATCTAACCTGCAGACGAAATTACTCGTCCGCCATCATGCTTTGATATGAAGAGACCGAAGTTATCCGCATTTTCCGATATACTCCGATCGTTTCCGAACCTGCCACATCTTCGACAATTTCCGTAATTTTCTATGCCCATATTTGGATTTCAGAAGTTAGACCAACAGGACTCTCCTAGTTTATCAGGCAAATTGGAGAAAGGTTTATTCGACGAGGCTTGCCGAGTCGAGCCGGATAAACTAAGTACAGATTGACACTAACCTAATATTCTATTTATCATTCTCGCATTCGCTTGATTGTCTAATTTAAAATTCGAAAGTTCTGCGTTTAACATGCTTTAAATTCAGATGACCGAATTGAAGCGCAGTGATTGTGATAAGCGGTCTTATAAGAGTTTGCGTGTCAAGAAATAAGCCCGATGATTGACTCCATTATAACTAAGTAAAGGCAATATTTTAAATGTAAAACAAAAGGAGAAATTTCTAAAATAAACTTGATTTTTTAAATAAACAAGGAACAATTCCTTTTTGGACGAATGAATCACTTGCAAATTTTCCGAGGACGAATCAGTTTTTATGACGTCATGTGAGTAAAGTTGTTGTCAACATGGCGGTCGTATTAAAGAGCGTTTGTAGGATTCGTCATTTAACGAGTTTACTTTTATTTATCATGGATTGAACCGATATTATAAGGATAATGTGCTATTCAAACTTTAAATTGACGATATAGATATAAGGATTATTAAGGGGAATACAATCGCAGCGACAATGTAGGGATGTCATCAATTTTCAGAAAATGGTCAGGAGTCAGTGCCGTGAACGTCGATGATGATTTTTGAAGCCAGTTTCATTATATCTATTTATGCGTGGCTTGGCTTTGGTAAAACAATAGTCAACCTATGTGTTTACTATATAATGGCTGGATATTCGTCAAAATGTACACAGAAAGGAATTCAGTGCAAATTTTGGAGTTTGGCAATGTACAGCGTCAACGATTGAGTTTATGTAAAATTTTAATGATGAAGTAAGTGATTAAATTAAAGATTTATATTGAAACTGTTAGTAAAATTCTGTATTTGATCATTTTGTGTAAAATGTATTTGTTTAATTGTCGTTAAAAGAATGAAACGCAGACGCTTTTGATGCCCAATGTTATGATTATGTAGAAAAGTAGTCCGTCAATGCATAGTCACGTGACTACCGAATAAAGCAACGCTGTCGAATAAAGATAGGTTTATTAGGTCAATAGGTTTTCCTTCTAAAAGATCACTTTGGGGTAGGATAAAAAGAAATAGTTTGCCAAGTATTATAAAAGTGTGTCTGTTGCATTCACATTTATAAATACAGTCATAATTTAAAATCAGGAAATTTGAAGTTGAACTTTAGCATTGCAATTCTTTTAACTGATTTTATAACACATAATTCCAGTATCAAAAATCTGAAGGTCCTTCCTTCGGCGACCAGGAATACCAGACTTAATGGAGGTTGCAACCCCGCCACCGAAGGAATTCATATCACGTCTTGGCAAATTTAACCTGGAGCAGTATATATACTGTCAGGGAATGAACTGTCAAGATTGGTTTCTGATATAAAGAAAACATTATTTAGAAAATATAATTGTAAAGTCCACATATTTTACCTTGAAACAATTTGTATATTTCAACTTCTTTCTAAACAGAAAAAATGAAGCATTAGGTTTTGCAATTGTTTGGTATTTTTACAGGTTAACCATAAGTGTACATATATACAAGAACATATAAGATTACAAACATATAACATAAATTACTGCTACAGGTACTAAACTGTTTTAACACGGTTAGATAAAACAGTCATGAACTTTGTTGTTGTCAAATTATCAGTAACCACTGTGAAGGAACACTTTTATCAATTAGTTGTGTCATTGTTGTTTCAATGCCACTGATCTGTTAAGATATAATACTGTTTCGGATATAATTAATAGGTACAAGTTCCAGTTAATTACCAAGCTTCTTAAAATGGTAAAATATAACATTCTGACGATGTATGTATTAATAATTGACTGAATATATATAAACGGAAAAATGGCTGCCCACGTTATACCCCCTAAGAGAGGAACCATGTATTCGTAACATTCAAAACACATACCGCTGATCGGTGTACTTCTCAGATTAATCTTCGATATATCTAATATTCAGATTTCGTCTGGACGATTTTGTGAAATGAAAACACATGTACATGGGAAATATTCTTCAGGTAAGTTTGAATTCAAATATTTAGTAGACGTTACCCTGATGAAAGCCTTGTACACAGAATTGACTCCTACACGTCGATATACATGAAAAAAATTATAGAATTATTGTTGGGTTTTTTTGTTGTTGTTTTTTACGTCTCATTCAACATATATTAAGGTCATGTACACGACGGCTAGCTCTATCTACTATAGTTTTCCTTGACACTTATCTATCACCAGATGACCTACCGCGACCGGAATTCTAACCGGCGATATCCGGATTCAAAGTTAGACATGCTAACCACTACGCCACGGCCGCGGCTAGAATAATTGTACACTACAAAATGTCACAAAAGCTGGTTACGTTATATCAGTCAACTCATTCTGAAATAGTCTTCTCAACATCCGAATATATTCGGATATCCCGATACGACGTTCGGCTGCTGTCGACATCCCTATTTGTTAGTTGATAAGAAAAAGACTGTAGAAAGTTAGAAACTGTTTTTTTTCTCTCATTGTTGAAACTCAGTATCAAGAAACATTGAACGAGATCGACAAACATATGAAGATATAAGTGACAGAAAGTTCTGTTATAAATTTAAAAAAAGAGCAAATCGGCATGAGTAACGCTTACAATCATATTTTGTCATGGTACAAAAACTATATTATTATAAGGTTATATTTCTGACTTTTTCTAATCATTTGTATGTAATACATATCTTTAATCATATTTCATTTCAAGTTTTGGCAATAGTTAGATAGAAATAATTTGTTGGACTTACAAGTATTTATGCATAGTCTCTTCCGCAAACACATGTTATAAATATATTTGGTATGCATTTCTGAATACTAAATATGTCACTCAAGTTAACAATAGTATCGTGTATCGTTGTGTGCTTTACCAAATTTATGTGTTAAGATCCATGGTACTTATTCAGGGTGTAAAGTTTGGATTTGTTCATGTAGGGCATACCACACCACCATAATGTTTACTAAATCTTAAACACATAGGCCCGATTGCATAATTCTAGTCTTAAATTCCTGTTTAGTAGAAAAATTTGAAAAGTTTTTGTGCATAGATATTCCCTGTCCATTGCATAAATGTAGTTTAATTAGTCTCAGACTAAGCAAATACCTGGTTGGATTGCATAAATACAGTTTAGGCAAAACCTGAGTTTATATTTAGTCTAATACATAATTAAAATTAAACCTGCGATAGGGGTAGTTTAAGGCTGAGTTTAGAAAATATATAAGTTTTGTGAGTTGAAAAATTGACTGGCCACATATTGCAACGGATAAATTTCAATAGAATGTGCAACTCGTATTTGAGAAATTTAACCTTTGCGTGTAAAAAGTTCTTACAACTAATATTTATCACTTTTATGCAAGATTCCTTCTCCGGTACTAAGCAATAAGAATAAAGTTTTTGTGCATATAAACAAAGAAATGGCTTCAAAACAAGAATCGATCCAACACCGATGATACAAGTCTACCGTCATAGCTGATTAGCTACAGTCACACATCGGGGTAAACTTGTAATACTATCGATGTATAGTCCAACAGAATTAACCTGAGCTTGAACTACCTAATTATAATAATTACACACTTCACTTACATTAAATCGTGAGTTTCCGTATGAGTGTATACGGTTATACACGTGTTTTTAACAACCGATGTGACTTTAAATCAATTCATTAAAAGTGGCATGTTATTGTACTTTTAATATTGGACACTTTAGATTTTGGGGAAACAAGTAAGTCAGCAATATTATGGCACAGTTTCAAAGTATTTATTCTTATGAAAACAACATTAATTGTTTAGTACGTGTATTTTGCCGAAAGCTTCCGATAAAGCGCGATTTACAAACGAAGACAAAATTAGACTGTAAATATTGAGTTTAATATATTCTTGCATAAAGGTCAAGCTCAGGTTAATTCTGTTGGACTATAATATCGATGAAGTATATACAGTTGTATGATTAATTTTGCGTTCAAACAAGAGATTTTGATGAATTTTTCGAAAAAATGGGGAATAGTGCGGTTAAAATTTTGTTTTCATAAACATGCTCAGCCAACTAAACAATCATGGCCGAGTGGTTACGACGTTGGACTGGAAATCATTGGACCGCCAGTCCGGCATTTATTCGAATCCCAACGAAAACCTCGTTATTTTCTTTGAGCAAAATATTTTTACTGCTAGCTCAGAACTGGGGAAACAGAAAGCAATCTCGAATATGTTTAATCTTAGTTTTTCGAGGGTCGATCGACAAACGTGCAACTTGCTATAAAACTAATTGCAACTCAACATGAAAACCTTAAAATGTTATTTAATTACTCAGCTTTAACACAGGTACAACTTTTCAGGGTAATACAACTAAGCTAATGAATTTGATCTGATAATTTATCAATTCAAAACTGGCAATAATTTGACATGCGTTACATATGCGCATGCACGTGTGATGCCATGTTTTGCAGTTTCAATATCTTACTAAATGTTAACATCTTAAAAGTAGTTTCATTCAGCCTTCAAGTGAGGAGCCTGAAAATGTATCTGTGCAAGTAAGCTGAGCATAACATCATACAATTCATTTATTAATTAACAGATGTATCAATTATGTGTGTTTTCTTTTTACAGAAAATATCATTAAAGTACAGATTATAAAGTCATTTTATCTTGGTATACTACCCTTTGTTTTTTTTCGCTTGCCCTTTCAAGACAATCTAGGAAAGAAAATCAATTGCACATAAATGATAATATTTTTATTTCAATAATGTTTACATTAAATTTATTTTTGCATGTATTTGAAAATAACACTGTTAATTCAAATTTATACAAAACAATCAATGTCCAAGCTCTAAATTCGCATGATAAAGTTGTATTTTTTCGGTGCAACGAAACAAAACTTCAATTATAGTTTATCCTACCTGAGGACTAAGTACTACAAGATTACAAAGCTCAAGTTTTGTTATCCCCCAGATAGCTAGTCTAAGACTAGCTAAAACAAAATTAAACTTGAGTTATGCAATTGAGATATAAACTCAAGTCTAGTAAGCCTCTGACTAGGGTTTAAACTAGACTAAATTAAACTTGAATTATGCAATCGGCCCATAGTTTATACGTGAACAGTGGCAGTTTGTTTTGGCAAACCCACTTGTTATTGACAAGCCTTGCGGTGATCAACAAGATGACCCCCGGAGCAAGAAATCCCTATGTGTGCAGTCACTCGAGCTATGATAAAGAAAGCTAATAAGGACATTCCTACCTCAGATGTTGAATAATTTGACCAATTATAGATAAATTAGTGTACACTAGGATAATCTGCGGCCGTAGCTTATGTTGAATCCGGAGATGGCAGGTTCGAGCCCGGTCGCAGTTGGTCACACCCTTTACATGAGTTGTCGACTTCGTGGTAGTGTTAGTCAGTAATGGTGATAGAAATGTGTCAAGTAAACCTATGGTAGGAAGAGTCGGCCGTCTTATTTACAACCGAAATATGTTTTGAATTCGATGTTAAAACCACTTTAAAATGAATACTAAGGTTAACAAGTCTCCTCCTCCTCATCTGCCTGAAACTGATTCAGATATATCAACATCAGATCATTTATAACCTGCTTCAAAAATCCGAGGTAATGACATTCAGTCAAGTCTGCAATTTATACTATACATGGAAATTAAATCGATCCAGAGATTTTTCCATAGGGCTTTTTCTGACCATGTAGTGGAATGTACTAATTTCAGTACATTATTATAAAAGAAGTTGAATTCACATAAGAAAATGAAGACTAAATAATGTTCCAGCTATTGTTGAGTGAACAGTGTATCATCAGATTGTAGTATCATATCCCCATGAAACACTATACTTAACTTATAGAAATTATCTGATCGTTACCTTTGATTAACAATTTGAGACGTTCATTATGTACACTGAACAAAAGTTCTAACCGATCACTTTTCAAAATTTGACTATTGCATAACGGGTCAATGGATCCTCATTAAACTTTGAAGAGGTGATTTTTGTGTCATTTTCTACCGATTTGTGGGGAAAAAAAATTTGTTACGGTCCGATGCACTAAATCGGCACATAGGTTGTGTTTTACACGTTTTGACAAGAATATGTTCGCGCAAATAGAGGTTAGTATTAAATTTTACTTTGCATGATTCCTTGTTAACTTTATAAGTGAAAAAACATAATTTCGATCCTGTCGGCGAGTTGTAACATTTGTTCTTGGTTTTCGGCGTCAGTTAGAGACGATTCTGGTCTCTTGCTACATCGTCAAAAGTCGCAATCGTCGAAAAGACCCGATTAAAGTGTCATGCAACTTGAAATAGGGATGAACACATTATGAATAATAAAAGTATAGCATTTTTCTATCTTAACAACACTTTATCGATATTTTTTAAAGATTTGTCCATGAACAGCCACTCAATTGTTTGAAAGAGGCCCCAGCAAACAACATTCCATTGGCTACGCCACGATCATGCATCGACATTCGTGCAATGTTTTATGTTTTTTCACTTATAAAGTTAACAAGGATTCATGCAAGTGAAATTTAATACTAACCACTCTCTGCGCGAACATATTCTTGTCAAAACGTGTAAAACACAACCTGTGTGCCGATTTAGAGCATTGGACCGTATCAAATTTTATTTTCACTAATCGGTAGAAAATGACACCAAAATCACCTCTGCAAAATTTTATAAGGATCCGCTTGCCCGTTATAAAAAATCAAAATTTGAAAAGTGATCGGTTAGAACTTTTGTTCAGTGTAGACTGTGTGTGGCCCTTACCTAGAACTAAGTCAGGTAATGAGTACATGTGAACGAGTATGCGTGCTTTTGCAGGCTATTACTTTATGATATATAAAAATCAAGACAAAATCATTTTGGGCGATGTATACCGCTCAGAGTTATTACAATAGTTTTACTTGTCAACGTTGGATCTTATGAACAAATTCGAGCCACTCCGCATATAATTACTGCAAAATTTGATTCGGATATTTCCGGATAATATACTTAACGAAACTTCTAAGTACTCCGATTTCAGTATTGTAGGAAGTCTTATTTTTTAACATCAAAGCCTGATCGATGATGGAAATGTTTTTTGGACCATAATCACCTTTTCTTTTACGGTTTTCATGGTACTTTATCAATACAAAACCATTTTTGTCGCTCATGCGTTGATGGGGGGGGGGGGGTGGATTTGAATGGTGTTAATACCGTTTGTTAACAACCATGGTTGTAACGTCATCTTTCAACTTGATAATGTAACTCATCACTGAGCAAGACTGACAACACAGTTTCTGCAAGACAATCAGATTAATGTAAAGCAATGACCTGCTTTATCAGAGGACAAGTCACCAATCGAACAAATTCTCGACGTGGTGGGAAGACGTATGCAAGGGCATCATCAACGACCACAGAATGTCCAACATCTATACGAGGCGTCAACTGATGAATGAAACAACATTCAAAAGTATGATGTTCAGCGCTACATCTGTTCAATGCGCCGTCGTTGTAATGCAGTGGACCACATGCTTCTGGTACCAGTTTATACTTCTTGTTAACAATTACTTGTGTACTTACAGTCATATGGGCCTCGTGCCTCAGGTACAATTATATATTTCTTGTTAACAATTACTTATGTGCTTACAGTCATTGTGAATTTTGTCACTCAGGTTTAAGTATATACTTCTTGTTCAAGGGATATACAGGCAAATGACTGAGCCAAAAGGGTAGAACCAAGTTTAGCATTTAAATCAGTATGAAAAACATATGAAATAACTTACCAATAACATTTGTCACTTATAACATTAAACTGAAAGGATTAAAGCCTTTGACATTGGATTTCATTGGTCGCTTTTTTTCTTTTCAACATTCTTAGGCGGTTAGGATATTTTTTTAATATAATTATACTAATGTTGCACAGTAACAAGCTCTAGTATCTTCTAATCAGGAAATGCATATTTAAACACTTGTATTTTTAGCTAACCTGACCCACGTGGGTCTAGTTAGGAAACACTCTAAATGTTACGAGAAAATAAAGAAATATTTTGTCAAGAAATATAACAGTATGTTTGTTGCATCCATAATAATACTGATAAATGCAAAAACCAGCAAAATTGGAACAGAAAATTTTGCCTACGTATTCCTTTAATAATTACTTGTATACTAACAACCATAATAATTTGCCCAGTCCGTAGCGTATATTATTATGAATCCAGGTTCGACTCCCAGGCAATAGTACCAACCAAGCTTGATAGTGATTGTTTCGTAATACATTATTTTTATAGTCTTAAAAATGACGATTCTTCAACCCAGACGACCAGACATTACTAAATTATTTTACATTGAAAAGTCTATCATGAACATGAACCTTTGATGGTAGAGATAGTTGTAGATAATATTTAATTTTCCCCGATTATGTATATAGCCTTCAACCAGGTAAGAAACTCACAACTCCTGGATTAGCAGATTACTAAGGAAATCGGTTGGACACTGTAGTTATCGCTTCTCTACTACTGATACCCAGCATTTTAACCTGCCTTGTATATTGTCATCAATAGTTCATGCATTTAACTAGCAATCATGTTGACATAAAGTCTTGTCATAAAACTGCATTTTCAGTTGACTGCCCTGGAAGTCTTTAATACTGATCATGTTGCTGCCGAATGTCCGGAGATGTCAGAGCACTCCAAGTGCCAGTGTAACAACTTATTTAATATCTAAACTAAGTTAAGATGCAAGCACTTTCACTTCACTACAAGTAAATGCTGTCACGAGGGTCATGTAATTGAATCTTCAATGAATTATAGTTCTGGCTCAAATCAAGTTGCTGTTCAATACATTGGTAACTCATAAAGCATTTGCTTTCTGAATGTTTGTATTTGTTTAAAAGCAAGACAGTGGTGAACCTTCTATCTGTGCATTTCATTGATATTCTAACAAACAGCTTACAATTCATCATTTACCAAACTCTTAAAAACTCTATGTTTGTAGTGAATTTTAGTTGTTTAAGACGAACAAGTTCTTATTGTTTCTTTATTCTAGCAATTTCTGAATCTTCAGGCATTTAATATTTACAACTGGATATATACTAAACAACTTTTCTAACTCCACAGTTATTTTTCGGGTAATATTTCTATGAAGCCCTGATGTATAAAACCACTTTTGTACATTCACTTCCTGATTTATTTGTTTAGTTGATAAATATTGTTAGTCTGTTTGAAAGCTCTTCGTTCATTTGTAATGAATTTCTTGTCATGGCGTGATATTTGCAATTTCGAATTTTAATAGCGTGTACGTTAACATTGTGCCGGCAACACGCTCTCTATCTCATACTAACATCCTCGCCATAATTAAGCTTTGGGTTTTAAAATAAAGTGTTTTCAGAACTTATCAATACAAACAGACTAGATATGAGTAGTTTCGTATGTATTCTACTCATTGGTAAAAGCCATGAACATTGTGCTTCATGCACCTAGCAAACTATGTGTTTCGCAATCAATGTTACACAAACAGTCTGCGTAACTTGTAGTTATTTGAACGTTTTCTATGTTTAAATTTATTATGGCAGAACATAAAGATATAGTAGATATTTCAACAAATGGAATTAAAAAAGTTGTTGAGTGTAAAATCTCATCGACCAGTTAGTTCAAAACTAGTTTAAATTACTTTCTGAACTTTTTTTATAATGTAGAATTACAACAAACCAACAAAAATAACAAATATATTGTAATTTACTCTTTGATTATATATTGAACATAGTTTACATCATCCAAAGTTAAGTTGTACATGCAACATAAACATCAACATGCATTCAACATCAATAACATATTTTTACAATAGACAAACATATTAAAATGAAATAAACACTAAGAACACATGTTCTTTACTCAATGAGTTAAACTAGTTTACATTGAAACCGATCGTCAGATACGTGTTTGTTATGAGTATTAAGGTGACTGCTTTGGTCATAACCTAGTTTGTATAAATGAAACATAACAACAGGTGAAACAAGTACATGTAGTTGTGTTATTTATGAAACCACACTAGCTTTTGGGCAGTTCTTGTGTATTAAATTATTCTTTTTTATTTTACGCCACTTAAAATGGTACAAATCAAATTGTGACTTTGTTGTCAAATTATATGATATAAGATACAGGTTTGCACACTTAAAGCCCCATTATAAAAAGTAACACTGTTTTTGGACTGCAAAGAAAATAAACATTTTTAAGTATGTTTATATGTTATTTATTGCATTTCTAAGCCAAAAAAAATCGGCACCGAAAGTAGAATTTGGTTTTCAAATCTTGAAGGAATAGTTTTGATCACAGTACAAATAAGATGAAGTCTTGCTATAGAAAAAAGCTGCTCCAACTGGCTATTCAACTATTGTGGGTCAGGTATATTGAACATTTGCATATAACTTAATATAGTGTGCTGTTATAAAAGTACCCCACCTTTTTAAAATGAACCCTTTGTGAAATTCATATTTAAAAAGCAGTGTGGTTTAAAAAGTTTATTGTGTGTCTAATGCATGTTATATTCTGATAACTTCATGTTTGTAAAACAGTTTTCAAGTCTACTGTTGATGAATATATCTTCATATAGTGGCTTTAACAAGTTCACGGTCATGTTAAACTAGTAATATACCAATCCATCAGCACTAATTTCCTCAACATTTCATAATGTTAGCTTTTTCATCATAACTGTGATTTTGTTTCATAAAAAGTGTCCTTTTTAAATGTCCACACATATTATATTTTCCTATTGTTTTTTGTATATCATCAACATCAGTATCAATGTAACTTATCTGACACAATAATACATAAAGGATATTTGTTTATTTCGGTGTAAGATCGAATTTTAATTCACAAGTGAGCTGAGGATGCAATAGTTTAATTATGATAAAATGTCAGTAGAACGGCGTATCCAAACAATGAAAAATAACAAATATATTTTCATTGTTTCAAAACAGTTGAATATTGATTTTTTTCACCGATAAATTCCGGTATTCCACTGGAAAGCATATGATAAAGATTACTATTTAGAATTAAAAAGCAATTTAAAATAGAAGTCAAAATGAATCTAGTTTGCGTGAATTTAAGCTTTCATATAAATGTATTCAGTTTTATTAGAATTTTTTATAAGATAGTATTCCTAAAATTACTATTACTTTTACAATTTGACCCTATGTGTATTTTATCTTAATACATATATACATGTGCTTAAACTACTGTTTGATTCTGTGTTTAGATGATTACATTTGAACCTGGACATGATCTCATTAAAAGTAATTCATATTCTCTGAAAATTCTATGAATATACTAGTGGTAAAAAATCATGGCTTCAAAAAGAAACTAATCCAATAAAGGTAAAACGCTTGTGTAACATTCTCAACCATGAAGTCAAATTAGGGTTATTTTTAATACTAACAGAAATGATATTGGTGTGTTCTATCTTACTTTCAGTTGAGAAACTATCTCTATGAGGTAGTTTGATATTTTAGATAAAGCTAAATCATACACTTACAACATAATATGGGTGAATAAATTCAAACTAGTTTAAATTTTTCACTTCCAGGCGCCATACATAATTAAAAATTTAAAAAAATAACTATACCATTCATCATCAAAAGAAAAGAAGTAATAAAATATAAGTAATGACTTGAAATTTAAAATTTTACTTATAATTTGAATGTTTGTTTGTTTGTTTATTGGGTTTATAGCCGTAGCACCACATTGTATAGGTCATACAATGGCGGCCAGAAAATCTAATCACTCCTCCTGGAATGGCTAAATCTCTGGATTTATAGTCCAACAGAATTAACCTGAGCTTGACTTATATGCAAGAATATATTAAACTCAGTATTTACAGCTTATTTTTGTCTTCGTTTGTAAATCGCGCTTTATCGGTAATTTTCGGCAAAATACACGCACTGAACAATTAATGTTGTTTTCATAAGAATTAATACTTAAAGACTGTACCATAATATTGCTGACTTACTTAATTTTACCGAAAACTAATGTGTTCAAAATCAAAAGTACAATAACATGCCACCTTTAATTAATTGATTTATAGTCACATCGGTTGTTATAAACACGTGTGTAACCGTATACACGCATACGGACACTCACGATTTAATGTAAGTGAAGTGTGTAATTATTATAATAAGGTAGTTCAAGCTCAGACTAATTCTGTTGGACTATAGCTGTTAACCAACTGCTAAGTGCATACTTTCGTCAGTTACTGACAAATGCCCTACATAATTAAAAATCATTGGCAGGAGGAGAATGGCCGTAGAATAATTTCATGACCAAGCTTCACGAAAGTATTCCTCCTTCGAGAATCGAACCCACGACCTCTCGATCAGTAGACTTGCGTGCTACCAACTGAACTGGCCGAGCTAAAGACATAATGTTTCACTCGGGAAATTTCAAATTGGCTCCAATTAAAGTGTATTTACAACCTTAAAAAAATAAAAAATATAAGGACGCATTTTGCTATTAAAATACAATATTGAATTCATTTATGAAGCATCTCTTTAATTAAAATCATAAATTTATTAAAACTGTCAACAAAAAAGTAAACAAAATTTTGTAGATGTATTTTTTAAAAAATGATGTTAAACCATAATATAGCAAAGAAATATTAGTACTAATCGCCTCAACACTTTTCAAAATATGTTATGTTGAAAAAAGGTAACAGAAAAAAATGTCACGCTAAAAGTGTTACACTTAAGGTTCTGGAACTGTAACTAACTTCGGTAAACTTCGACGCTCGGTAATCCGGTTTTACCCGAAAAGCTGTCGTCGTCAAGTTTCGTAATAGCTATTTTTAGTAATTTTCACCTCGCGACCCGGTTTTTCCATGACGTCATAGCGTAACACATTGTCCGAAAATGGCGATACCAGAAGCTAGACAGCGTGATCGTCGAAAACGTTAATGTAAAAGTAATGGTTTATCGACAAAACAATGTTACGTCGTATAGGATCATAACTATTGAGTTATTTCTGTGTGTGCAGGAGTAAAATGCCCTGTTTTATTTTGTATTTGCGATTTAAATTTGCCATCACAACCGCTAGATTCTAGAAGATATCACCTCATGTACCGGTACGAATACTATGACGCACATCACATCGCCATATTCAACAATTTGGAATGCGGTAGAATATAGTGAGGCAGGGGCGGATCCAGGACTTTTTTAGGGGGTCCGAACTTTTCTAGGGTGTCCGAACTTTCCTGGGGGGGGGTCCAAACCTCGAACCGCAACTATATTATACACAATTTGCTGAAAAAAGCAACACATTGATAATAAAAACTACATAACCAATTTACACACATTAAGCACCGAGAAAATTTGCTTCATATTACTTAAAAATTACTTTCAAGCAAGAAATGTACTAATGGACATGTACATTTTCTAAATTCATGGGGGGCAGACCGCCTGACCCCCCCCCCCCCGCTGGATCCGCCCATGTGAGGCATATGAAGACAATACCGTTGTACTTTTCTGTCTTTTAAAAAGTAAATAATACAATTATCAGTATTATTTGAAAGCTGAGGCTAAAAATATTCCTACATTACTAAGTCTGGTGTCAAAATGTGTATGCAAAACTATTGCAGAAAACACGACAGGATAAGGTTAAACAAGCCTGCTTAACTTCCTCTTATATATTTGGCTTGTCAGAATGGACTTTTAAATGTATTTATGAGTCAAAACTGTGATAGTCAAACAAGAGTCTCTTATACAAAAAGTGTTTGTCTCCGTTATGCCTAACTAGTCAGATTGTTTTACGAAAAACGTGTTAAGTTGTAAGTTTCTAATATTTCAACCTCAAACCAGCAAAAATCATTATTAAGAGGAGGCTTTTATATGATAATCCAGAGTTCTACATTCATATTTCTATATCCAGTACAAATTTAGATGATAAATTTCGATAAAAGAGTAATATCTGTAATTTACCATTTTGACGTATTTTCTTCGCTATAAATTCCCTGGCAGTTTCATTATAGTAATCTTATACAGATTCTTATAAAAAAAATAGAAACGGTAAACTTTCTTCAATATTTCATATCTTCGCTATAAATTCCCTTGCAGTTTCATTATAGTAATCTTATACAGATTCTTATAAAAAAATTAAAAACGGTAAACTTTCTTCAATATTTCATATCATGGGCCGAAAAAACTGTAGAAAATTTTAAAACTGGTTGTATGTGTCTAACTAACTTTAGACTTGAGATATAAGCTTTTAAAGATAGAGTAATTTTTTGAACACTCAAAAACTCGGATTTTTGCTCGGGGATAACATGTATACAAAGCACTATATTTTTATAAGTATTTCTCTAAAGTGTAATTTGATTGTCCTGGATTATCATGATATGATTGTGTAACATGAAAATTGATTAAAATGTGAATATAAAACTGCAGAATTTGAAGAAAAAAAAACGGTTTTTCATTTTTGTCACGGCACAATTTACGGTCTCTTCGAAAATCAAGGGTCAAGTTATAAAAATGCACATAACTTAAGTTTCGGACGGCAAACTTCCCTAAAAATTCACCATTCAATGTCTTTAATAGTATAGATTCAAGAAACAATATCATGATAAAGATTGTGGAAGGTCACCATTACAGTCCCAGAACAGAACAGAACAGAACAGATACTTTATTGAAGGGCTTGAGCAATGCTCATCACCCAAATAAATACAATATACATATATATACAATTACATACGACATGTCAACATATTTTTAACATAAACATACAAAAGGGGAAAATTACAGATAAATAATCAGTATTCAATAAAAGAATTTAAGGATAATAAGTCAAACGCTAACATGAGAGGACCTAATCATAAGTGCTTCTTTTACGTATTTAGATAGTTTAAAAAGAATACATTTGTTTTCAGAATGTAATAGTTCAACAAATTTATACATTGATGGTTTGACATAAAAATACTTTTTCAGATATTTTTTACGGATAGATAAATACTTCGGACATATACAAATGAAATGGAATTCGTCCTCTTATATCATTTTTATCACAAGAATTACATATACGTCCTTAATACACATTTGACCAGTTATTTAAGCGAAAATGTAAACAATATAAAATTTTACAACCCTTTAGCAATCATAAAAATACATATTAGAAACATTTATAAATATGATAATGTCTTGATTTTTTTTATTTTATCCTTTAAAAAGGAACGACCGACCAGAGCAAATCAAATGCTTCGCCTAAAGAAGACAAACGCGTGGCTATAACCTATAACAAACAACCTCTTTAAAAAAATATCTTCATTATTCTGAAAATTGTCCCTTTCTTTGAGGAAACAAAAACAAATGCTTAAAGAAAAAAAAATAGTGTAACTTATCTTGAATAATAAGTCACCGTTTTCTAACAAAAATCACATAAAGGAAAATCTTTCTTATATAAATATTAATTGTTACACCTTCACTCCCAAAACCCTTCTGGTTACATTTACAGTTTGTCTTTTTAAAGTGAATGCATTTTGATTGTTCTCCTTTTCAGTTTCACGCACAAAAGGATTTGAAAAAAACTTGAAAATACGTACACTTCTGAATATATGTGCAAGATAACATGTTGAGAATATAAATTTGGGGAAAAAATAAAAATAAGTTCGGTTTTATGTATTTGGAAAGGTTTCAACGTTATCTTCCATCACCACAAGTAGTATTAGAAATCATTATACAATATGTAATTTTCATATCTCTTATCCATGAATAAGTTCATAGCTGTATGATTTGATAGAAGTATAGCTTGATAATAAGATTTTTGTAATTATTGAAAAGGTGATTTTCTCTAGCACAAATACTGTCCTATAATATTCATGGTAAATATGAAAGAAAACTTTTAACATGTCTTGATAGTTATGTCTACACAAACTTCTACACTTGAGAACCAGCATTATCCTTAAATTTATGAAACTCTTTTATGTAGTCGACCAATTTATTACTTGCTTCGTCATTGCAATGACAAGTGTATATTTTTTCATTATAAAACCCCATATCTATAAATTTTATGTTTTCCTGATATCCATCCAACTTTTCAGACGATGGAATAACTGGAAGATTGCTTTCTGCAACAGTATGAACAATAATAACCACAAATTCTTCAGTATCTGTAATAAATATACAAAAGTGTATGTACATGTCTCGAATTTATTCCCAAAATTAAATCAACTTAAGTTTTTATTGACTTAGTATTGACTCTGTATTTGTTTTGAATAAACATTAAACATTACAACAGATGCATTCTTACGCAGGGGTCACAAAATAATAAGCAAATCCAAAATGGATTTTTGAAACTTGAAACGTAAATATTTCTAATATCTCATATCTTCTAAAGTTAGTAATGAAGTTTCACTAGTTACTGCTTAGTATTAGAAGTATCCCAAATATCCCCTTCATTACTTTTTTACCTTCAGTAACGAGACCCTAACCCTCAACGTTTCAACGTTTGTGTTATTTTATCTGTAAGACGAACATTATATTTAATTGGGAACAGCCACTAAAGGAATGATATATAAATGAAAATCTAGGTTAATTAGAAATATGAACATTACATGAAAAAATTGTATAATTTCATATATAAAGTATACAATGTGGGTAAATTAAAACGAATCCATACAGTTTACAACGCGACAAAAACGCGAGCTTAGCTTACATGTTTTTATGTATTTTGTTTGCAAAATATCAAGAAAAGCTAACACTAATTTCCTCAGGCACGTTATTCAACATTTAATTAAATTGCATATGCTTATATAACAGTATCTCTTCAATTAGTTCATACAATTTAGTTAAAGTTTTAACCACTTTTGAAGAATTACAAACAGGCTTAATAATTTCTAAAGTATCTTGTCTAAAAGTATTGCGTATTCTCGTCTGTACAATGGTACAGATTGTATTCAGAATCTTTAGTTTGACTTTGGGACTAAGCTTTTTGTCTGCTGATTGTTTCATCTCAGTAATTCACATTTTAGTTAAATGTTCTTTGCAAGTAATCATTGATGTATTTTAATGTAATACTTTTGAATGTTTTGTCTTGACAAACTCCATTTAAGACCAGAGACAATAAATGCCCCCAACAGTGTTTGTTTTCAACTGAAAAATAATTGTAAGTAAAAAAGTATCTCTAGGAACTTAATGCGTCAGCCTCAATGCTGATATAATCATAGGGACTAAGTCTCAGTCCACAGAACTTTTTAGAGAACTACATGGTTGACCTACGTGACAGATCATGAGGAAAAAGTGAGCGAGTCTTCAACACGGACTACAAAGGGTTTCAAATGGAGCCTAAAGTGTTCCCCCTTGATACTGACTGCAAAATGATATGCATTCTATTCGCCATCAAAGGAGCAAGGCATCTATATGTTTTGTAGAATTTTCCGACTACCAGCCAACTATAAGAGTACTTAACACACACTGAGCTAGCTCTTAGATCCCGGCAGGTACCAACCTTTGACTAGGTAGAGACGTCAACCTCTGTTAAATAGCCTGGGAAAAAACAATTTCCATCAGCGTCTAAAATAGCTTTCGGCAAACAGCTAATTGACTTAGTGAATGACAAATTTCAACATGTCCAGCACGCAGAAAACTTGCACAAACACTTTATGGATGATTTTTAAGTTAACAGCCGTTTCATACGATGTTTTAAACAACAAATGTGCTGAAGAAGTATACTAAAGCAACGAAGTGAGATCAGCTAAGCGAAAAAGATCAAAAGTTTAAAACTATCATAAAAAATAGACAAGAACTCTGACATTAAAATAGACAATGCAAATCAGTCACGCAGAAATTAGTAAACTATCTTCCAAGAAATATGTTGACAAGTTGAAAGAAGGTAACGCCATCGATGACAGTAAACTAACAAAATAGAAGAAATTTTAGTGCTACATTAAATTATTACAAAAGAGAACCCTGACATGTGTCTTCTAACAGATAAGTGTAGATTATTCATCAACGCTAGAGACAAGACCAGCATTCTTAATCGACCTTACTCTTCAGAGTAGAAATATCCTACCCTTACATGGAGGCTTTTGTGATCAAGCTACAAGCTACTGGAACATTGGTTGAAGACTTATACTTAAATGTTTTTGTCAATCCTATACCAATTGTAACCGCGTACTTCTGCCATGTACCATATTAGAGCAAGATATGTCTAATTGACATAGTTGATAAAAGTGGAGCAAGTATCGAGATTGACCGAAAATGTTTTGAAAGGCATAAAACAAGGACAAATATTTTGACCAGGTTTAATTAGAGTTGCATCACAATTGATACCGCCGTTGACTAAACAAACGGCATTAGACATAGAACCAGCACGGTGTGTTAATTATGTACATTATCTCTGATATCGAAAGTCATAAAGCCTTAAAATTCATTAAATGAAGACCCTAAAGAAAGAAAAATAAAGTTAACTGATGAAAGTGACTTACAATGTAGGTTTTCCAACGCTAGCTTAACATCTGGTTTCAGACGTGTAGAATTAACACATACGACTGCAAGTGGAATGTCCGGTTGTACTTCATCTGTGCTCATTATCTTGCAATCACAATCTTTCAATTTCTTCTTTAAACTAGTTGCAAATTTGCCAGAGGACTTGATCTTGACAGAGTCCAAAATCTGAAGTTCCTTCTTTGGTTGATCTACAATTTATTTTATTTCACGAAATTTTAATAAAACTATTATAATATTTGTTTACAAACAACAATGAAAGACAAATACCTATTGCGACAATGTTACAAATCTGATAATAACCCGTTTATTTGCAAGCACCACTATCGTTCGGCATGCATCGGTCTGTGATCGGCGAATGGAAGACATATGTATGAGTTAAGTTCGCTTAACAAATTAAACTTTTAAACCATGTTTCAACACAGATATTTATGTAGTATCAGATGTAAATCAATACGACTTTGACAATGTATTTTCTCTTTCACTAACTATGAGATTGATTGCAAAATTAAGACCGGTATTTTAAAGTTTCGTGCTGAATCCGTATCCGTGTCTGCGATTCTCCGCTTAATAGAAGGTCGTTCAGTATTTTTCATACGTCGATCCGCGTCCGTATTGGCGTCGTTTCGCTCGGTGATCGAATTTTCAGGCACACGGACAGTTCGCGGAAGCACTTTATACAGGAAATATCAATCACTCAAAGGCAACAAACAAATCAATTGCCTGAGATATTTCAGAAAAGGTAATAAAAGTAAATAAAACATAGCAATTGATGCTGTCTAAGAAAAGAATACCAAGACATGTTGATGAAAAGAAAATACTGGTGTGGAATTCAGTGGTAAACCATTGAAGATTGTCTATATCGTTGAGCAATCCTGCTCTTAACATAAGCTAGTGGTTAAATAGCACAATTTCTTTAGGAAAGAACATACTATGAATCTACAATATCTTCAAAAGGACACTTTAGCTTTCATATGCTGTATCGGCAGAGAAAGACGAAAGTATAAAAAAGCATATCATAAGCTGATGCGGACACAGACAGGCACACAGACCTCGATCACGGAATTATAGCATTGCGGCCATTACATCGCATTATTGAACAAATGTTTATATACTTACCGGTGTTTTTAAACGGTGGAAGTGGGATCGACAACTGTGATATAAAACATTGCGCCGGATAAATGTTTTAAAAACGGCGTACACAGTTCTGCAAACCAAGTCCCATGCTACTTTGAAAAGCACCAATGAATGATAAACATGTTTGTATCAATTTTGTAACGAGATAAAATAACCAGAACAATAATGTCGCCAAACAACTGCGGGCAAGTAAATTATATTTTTAAGCTAAACTGGACTTACTGAGCCACGAAAAAGGACACATGGAGACATATGCATGATCGGTTTTCCTAACAGTACCAAGATTTTTAAGGCACAGTATGACATTATTTTGGGTGGTTTCAAGAGTGTATTTTTATTAAATAAAATTTCTCTTGACATTGTATAGCTTCATAAAGCCAAAAAGAGGGTTAAAAGCAAACTTTGAAAAACATTTGACTCACTGCTTGAACTTGTAGAAGATATCCCTGTTGTTTTGTCGTCTTTTTTAGATTTACCGGTACTTTTTCCCTCAGAGTCTTCATTCGTCTTTTTTGTTTCCGAGTCCTGAATATTTTAAATAAATAAATAATATGTCGATCGTAGAACAAATTTTCTATACATCAGCGCAACCAACTAGTATCAATCACATCTAAATATTTCAGGGAACAGTACGAATCATAGAAAATATATTATGCATCCACAAGAAACATAAAAGTGAAATGAGGTTCCTTTAACAAATGAAAGTCTTACTGTAATTGGTCCCGTCTGAAACCGAACGGTGATCACTCTATTGTCTTGAGTGTATACATGTAAAACATTAAATTTGAAAACAACAATTCTATTCAATGCGTATCAATGTCCTCTTTCCGTTGATAACAAATTTAAAGGTATGGTTCATAAAACAATACAAATATCGCAGCTTTTCTAAACAGTACAAGACATTTGTTCCTTATTACATACATCCAAGCTGATTTCAGAGAAACAAAGTTGAAGCAATATCACAGCAAGAGGGCTCAGAAAAAAACTTTTGTTGAGATTCGAACCAAAATACGATTATTTTACTTGTGCCGTTTTTTCTACCCTAGATTCTATGAACCAATGCACATAACAAGTATTCGCTTACAATTCCACTATGCCGACAACTTATCTATGTCTACATAAAGGTAATACCAGACAGACTTACTTCTGCAGGACTCTTTTGAACGTCTGGATGGACTTCGTCTGTTTCCTCGTTTATATATTTAAGTATGTTTGAGTTAAAACTAAATAATGGGAACAACATGGCGCATGTGGCAATGTCTCTGCAAGGGTTAACTTGTGCAATGTCAATTCTGACATCTGGGACATTCTAATTGTGTGCGCTCTTATAAATATGTTTAAAAGTCTGCCTTAAATGCATATTGCGTAGCCGCTGAAAGTCAACGTCAATATATTGTTTGTTTAAAATGATATTCAGATATACTGTAATTTAGTTATGTACACTGTACTCAATTTACAAGGTCGGATAAATGTGAAAAAGTCAAGCCGACCCCAAAATACTAAGAACATGTATGTACAATATCACAGGCTGATAATGTGAACTTAAGTGGAGCTTTACAACGGGTGAAAAACATGCTTATTTTAATGCTGCTGATCTTCTTACCATTTTCTATGACCCCCATAAAAAAGTATCCAATTACATTTCTACTATACCAACAATTTTTACGCAAGTTTAAAATAGACTTTATAAAAGACACTCTTACATTGGTTCCGTCTGAACGTCTATCGGTGTTTCATAAGTTTTTTCTTGCATATCTATTAAACTATGTACATGTATGTGATAAAACGAAATGAGGGGAATAAGTTGGTGCTGGTGGCCATCTTTTGACGTTTGAGAACTTCGGCGATGTAGATTTTACCTCAGGGACGTAAAAATTATGAACTCTCGTGTCAGAAAATGTGATAAGTTATCCTTTAATCTAAAAGTCAGCGTCAATATTTGTATGTTTAAAATCTGGTTTCAGACGTGTAGAATTAACACATACGACTGTAAGAGGAATGTTTGGTTTTACCTTATCTTCTATACTTTTCTTGTTATACCAATTTTTAATTTTCGTTAATCCAGTCGCAATACAGTCTTGAACTTTGATCTTGACAGGGTCAAAAATCTGATGTTCCTTCTTTGGTTGATCTACAATTTATTTTATTTCACGACATTTTTATAAAACTATCATAATATTCGTATACAAACAACAATGAAAGACAAATACCTATTGCGACAATGTTACAAATCTGATAATAACCCGTTCATTTGCAAGCACCAGTATCGTTTTCAGAGAGCACCGGTCTGTGATCGGCGAATGGAAGACATATTTAATGAGTTAAGTTCGCTTAACAAATTAGACCAATTCTCTTTAAGAACCAAAATCTTAAAGAAGGTGTCTGGCACTCAATCTCTTAGATTTTGTTGATTTTCACAGCATATATTTAGTTTGACGCCCTATCATAATAAACAATATTTATTAGTCAAAAATCTCTTGCCGTTGTCATGGCAACCAGAATTCCTCTTTTCTCAGTTATTTTCAGAAAAATTATGACCAATTTTTTACAAAATTGACCATTTTGAGACATCTAGACCCTATTTTTGTATGTAATCATCATTCAAAATACAACTTCATACGTTTGTACTGACTTAGTACATTATTTAAAAAGTGAACAACCGAGTCTAATTAAGTTTGTATAAATTTTACTATTATTTGAATACACTAAACCTCCACATTTTTCATATTTCAAGCAAAATGGCTAACGGGGGGAGTCAAAAATTCGCTGTAAAAATAGTTTCCAGCATTTCTGACATTGTTGGACCAAAAAATAATTTAGTATAAGGGTTGTCCGAGTCAACTCTAAAACAAATTTTTTAGGCTTTTTATATTTGAAAAAGTTACAAATCCATGAAATTTGGGTATAAACGTTAAAAACAAGATTTAGTTCTATCGATGTATTCAATGAATAGCATATATTAGTTAAAACATAAATAAGAAATAGCAACACTGCTTATACATCCGCAACTATTTTTTAAAACTTGTAAAAATAAGCATAAATGATAAATATTATATACAATATGATAAATGTAAAAATTTACAGTTGGTTTCCATGGCAACCATTTCAAAAAAGTATATTTTACATTTATAGTGTATTTTTAAGTAAAATGTTGATAAAAAATGGATTTTTATTTCTAAAAAGTATAGCCTATGAAACGTGTTTCTCCACATATGTATTTATATCCCCTTTTCTAAAGTTCACCATGGCAACCAAGTATTCTAAATAGATGTGAAAAGGGAAATTCACATACACGTATATTTTATTCTTGTTTAATACTATTGGGTATCATTGTGTGAACACATATCAATAAATGCGTTAGTCCTGAAAAATAACATTTGTGTTGCCTAAGTTACCATAAGTACTAAGTTAATCCCTGTTTAACCCCTTTCTGGTTGCGACATGTGTGAAAGGTCGCTATTTTTTCACCATTTCGCGCTGGGTCTATTTCAAGGTGCTTTTATTTCATTACTTATTATCATACAGATATGCAACTTGGCGAAGTTATTTCAAGGGTTAATATCTTTCAGAAAAAACAGGTTGAGCCCTGATCCAAGTTACCATGGCAACGCTGGGGCAGAGCAAAAACAGCAAAAATGCAATTTTCGCTCTTTTTCCATCCTAAAATTGCATTTTCAAACAGTAAAATTTTCCAAATTGATGTCTAAAGTGCCAGGTCTTTTCAGTGACTGAAAGCATGTTTTCTTATTAACATTTTGCGCCATTTCTCTACACTCAATGACCCTTATTTTTCTCCCTGCGATGAGCCCCCCTGCAAACCCCAGCAACAAAGGAAATGGGGTTCATCCCCGATTCGAAACCCCTCAACGGGACTTTTTTATGGAGGAGGCGCGCAAAAAAGCAAAATTTTTGGGGACAACTATCTTTTAGTGAAATTTATTAATTCTAGTTTAAAACACCATTTTCAAGGCTGTGGCGGCCATTTTGGAGGGGGTCTGGACACCTTAAAGTGTGGAATTGAGTGGTTAAGGGTTATGTTTGCTTCAATTCCAATCAAGGTGCCTTTTAAAGGCCTAACATAAGAATTTGTTGTATTAATGACATTCTCTGAGTTTTTACAAATAAAATTCTATACATGTACATAGTTATCGTTTCATACTAGTGAGTACCTCTTTAACCATGTCATGAAGATACAACAATATTGCAAACTACACAGAACAACAGTTAATGGTTTTTAACTGTGATTTACTGTCTACTGCATGACTTCATATAGGGCTGTCACCATATACCGGTATATTGCGAGATGCAGCTTCGACAATATGTACCACACTTTATGAATTTAGCATACCGGTATTTAGCGATATTTATTTTCATTGAAAAATTATTTTCATCGCAAAATAGCAAAATGTCAGTTTCCCACTGTTCATTCGATTAAACCTCAAGTTAAAAAAAAAATTAACCGATCTGGGCTCATTCTGATGATTCGGAATGTTCCCATAACTCTAAAAGGCCCAGTTTTTCTCAAGGCACTTTCCTACAAAATGCTATAACATGCTTCCAAACTGAACAGTTGAATAAGTTCTTTAATACAAAAGTATTATGCAACCTGTCTATGGTTTGTGGTTTGCAGTCCAATATATTGCCGTGGGTATCGCGATACAGTTCTAGTACATGGCAATATACCACGATATGCTTCTGGTGTATCGTGACAGCCCTAACTTCAAGTGAGAGCCATTTCTATTGACATGGCTTTTAAAATTGTCAACAATAAAACTACTGATAACTGAACCAAGCAGTGGCGCTTTTCACAAAAAATCTTACGAAAAAAAATCTAAGTAAGTCAAAAGCAGGAAACGTTAATAAAACGGTAAATTTTTGGCTTATCAATTCTAAATATTATAGAACTGAGTAGAATAGTGTATACCTTTTGAATATAATATACTTAACGAAACTTCTAAGTACTTCGATTTTAATGTTGTCAGAAATTTTCATTTTTCAACATTTTTGTCTGATCTTTAATGGAAATGTAAACAGGACTATACTGTCATCTGACTGCATGGTTTTCATGCTTCTAAATTGATGCAAAAATGGTTTTGTCGTGCATGTGCAGAAAAGTGGAAATGCGCACGTGATTATCATGCATAAATTTCACGTAGTCAGTTTAAGTGAAAATCATTAGTGTGTTGATATGCACAACGAAAAATCAAGAAATGGCTCGAATGTCGCTTCAAGAACGAGAAATTGCCATAGGTCTTTAGCCAGACCTGCAGAGTAAGTCTTCCAATTGCTATTGTTCTGTTCAATCAAAACAATTAGAAAATCTTATCATATAAACGCTTGCGCGACAAACATGGTTTTGCATCGATAAAGTAGCATGAAAGCCATAAAAGCGAAGGTCAGTATGGTCAAAAACACATTTTCATTAGCGATCGGACAATAATGTTTAAAATTAAGACTTCCTACCATACTGAAATCGGAGTACTTAGATGTTTCGTTAAGTATATCATAGTAATGCTTATTATCCATCTGGCTTTGAACTTCTATGTATATTAAACTGACTTACAATAACCTTTTTTGTAAGAATTTTTGTGAAAAGGAGCACAGATCTTATCAGATATCATGAACAAACCAAGTTCTTATATTCGTTTTATTTAAAAACATTGTGTTCTAACATTTCATCGATCACTTGTGGCTTAGCCAAACCACTGTTTTTAATAGTTTCTTTTTTTCAAGTCTGTTCCCAAATCATTTATCATGCTCTCAGTATCATTAGTATGGCACAAATCAATATGTCAGTCACCTGAAAGAAACAGCATATTGATAGGTTTTTTATATAAATTAATATAATACAACTAGTAAACTCCTAACAAAACTATCTATTGGCAGTTTGCATACCAGCATTAAATTGACTAAGATATATAACAAAATGTAGAAATGTGAGAGGGTACTGAAAGAATTTTCGACTTTTTATGATATTTAAAAACCCAAGAAGGTAGCGCCGGGATTTGGAATCTCGTGCCTGATGGTGTGCGGATTCGAATCCCACCCAGGGAGGTTATACCCTTCCATGAAAATTTGACAATAATGTTTATTTTCCTCCATTGATTAATTAATATGGAAAGGTTTCCGGCCTTGTGGATGGGTAAGAGAGTACTCGTTATAGACACTGGTTCAGGGAAGCTATGTTAGGTTAGGTGAGCTGGATGACGTAAAATGACCTAAATTGTGTCGACCACTGCCCCATTAAAATAGATATTAACAAACCATAAAACATAAAATTAAAATCATATACATGTAATTGGTGTAGAGTTCTGTTAATAAATTTCACCCCTTGCATAAACATACTGATCTGCACCTGAACAGCTTTAGCATATAGAGGGTGGGTGGGGTATGAAATGTTAACAAACCTTTTAATGTCATGCACTGAGTTACTTCAAACTCATACCTACACCGCCTCAAAATTGATGCTCAAATTCCATAAAACAACTGAAAATAATAATAAAAAAGCCTTCGAGTTAAGATATTTAATATCAACGAAATACAATGCATTGGCACATTTTTTTAAATTTCTTTTTTTACTCGTCTTCTCGGCATTGAGTCCATTTGCGCAGTCACTGTATCATACTTAACACAACGTGTCAATACATGCAACACATATCAATGTTATTTCGTTAATTAAACGCGTTTGTTTTTGGTCGAACATCAAATAACCATGACCTTCATTGTTGACAATTTGCGTATTTCCACTTCCGTGTTTCCAGTGAAGTTTATAATACATCAAAATAATGTTATCAACGAAACATGGGAAACAAATATTTAAGAAGACATCTTAACGCTGCTGTCGAATGTATAAAAGATTGATCGTACCTGTAATTGTGGCTTTTAATCGCATTCATTTACAGAAAACATGACTTCTCCACCCCATTCGAGTGTAACGTTGTGGGCAGGTGCACATGGTTGAGGCTAAATGTAGTACGGTTGTTCCAAAAATCTAAAAGCTATACGGTACAGCTGAAAACGGTGATGAGGTAAAACTATCCCGATAAGTTATTGCAGTATTATTGATTCATTTTGATAAATCAAGGTACGTATAAACATTAATTTGAGTTATTGAAAATGCAAGTATTCATTGCAGAAGATATAGATGATAAAAAACGAATTAATCAATTTTGAAGTGTTTTTTCGTTACTATATTCAACAATTAAGTAAAAATGGTCAGTTCTCCACTATACCATTTCGCCAATTTATCGTTTCGTCATTTGGTGTCTAAAATTGGAACTACGAATGGGCAATTTGGCTATCCTTATATTCATTTTAGGCATAAGATAAGAATGTCTGCACTGCATTTAAATGCATTACTGTACTGCCATTAGCCACTTGATATAATCAACAAAGAAGGTCTTAAATAATAAGTTTACACAATCCGCTGTCCTGTACTGCCATTAGACACTTAAAATATAATCACTTAAAGGTATTATATCATAACTTTATACTGACTGCAGTACTGTACTGCCTTTAGCAACTTAATATAATCACCATTTAAGGTCTTATATCATAAGTTTATACTGACCGCAGTACTGTACTACTTTTAGCCACTTGACATAACCATCATAGAAGGTATTATACCATAAGTTTATACTATCCGCAGTACTGTACTACCTTTAGCCACTTGATATTACCATCATAGAAGGTCAAATACCATATGTTTATACTATCCGCCGTACTGTTATACATTTAGCCACCTTATATTACTATCATAGAAGGTCTTACCATAAGTTTATACTATCCGCTGTACTGTACTACATTTAGCCACTTAATATTACAATCATAGAAGGTCTTATATCATAGGTTTATACTGACCGCAGTACTGTACTACATTTAACCCACTTGATATTACCATCATAGAAGGTCTAATACCATCAGTTTATACTATCCGCTGTTCTGTACTACATTTAGCCACCTTATATTGCTATCATAGAAGGTCTTATATCATAGGTATATACTGACCGAAGTACTGTTCTACATTTAGCCGCTTGATATTACCATCATAGAAGGTCTAATAACATAAGTTTATACTATCCGATGTACTTTACTGCCTTTAGCCACTTGATATAACCATCACAGAAGGTCTTATACCATAAGTTTATACTATCCGCTGTACTGTACTACATTTAGCCACTTAATATATTCACCATTTAAGGTCTTATATCATAAGTTTATACTGACCGCAGTACTGTACTACCTTTAGCCACTTGACATAACCATCATAGAAGGTCTAATACCATAAGTTTATACTATCCGCTGTATTGTACTACATATAGCCCCTTGATATAATCACCATTTAAGGTCTTAAATCATAAGTTTGTACTAACCGCAGTACTGTACTACATTTAGCTACTTAATATTTCCATCATAGAAGGTCTTATATCATAGGTTTATACTGACTGCAATACTGTACTACATTTAGCCATTTGATATTACCATCATAGAAGGTCTTATACCATAAGTTTATACAATCCGCTGTACTGTACTGCCTTTGGCCACTTGATATATTCACCATTTAAGGTCTTATATCATAAGTACTGTACTACCTTTAGCCACTTGATATAACCACTTATAAAAGGTCTTATGTCATAAGTTTATGCTATCCGCTGTACTGTACTGCCTTTAGCCACTTAGTATATTCACCATTTAAGGTCTTATATTATAAGTTTATACTATCTGCTGTACTGTACTGCCTTAAGCCACTTAATATACGGCTGAGCCAAGATAAAGGGTACCTCTTCAGTCTCACATATGCCAATTTTCAGACCCCATCAGAGTGCAGATTCTTTTAAAGTGATATACAGACATGTCTATTTGGCACTAATTTCCAAAAGATCTTTGATGGAACATGTAGAACAAAAAAGTTAAGAACGGTTGAATAGATGTACCCAAGGGGCCTACGGACTCTACACGGTAATTCATATCACCACGTGAAAAATTAGAAAGATGTATATTTCTTATAAAAAAGGTTATTTAGTTTTATAAACATGTATTTCAAAATTTTGAAGAGAATCCATGCCCACTCTCTCCTTGTCTGCAACATTTACCAAGGTCAAAAGTGCAAATACCCCAAAATACACAGGAAATGTTAAGTTTCAATTTACATATAGATGAGAAAGAAGAAACAAAACTGATCTTTTTTATTTGAAAGTATTCGAAGATGTAGACAACACATTTAAAACATGTTTGATATGAATAATATGGTTTTGCTGACCTTAAAAAGAAAATTATATAATTGGAAACCAGGGCTACGGACTTTACACGGTAATTCATATCACCACAAGAAAAATTAAAAAGATGTATATTTCTTATAAATGATTTATATATAAGTTTGATATTTATGTATTTATCAATTTGGAAGTGAATCTGCATAGACTCTCATTGTTTGCAACATTTCCCAGGGTCAAAAGCGCAAATACCCAAAATACACTAGGAATGTTAAGTTACAATTTACATTTAAATGAGAAAAAAAGAAACAAATCTGATTTTTATATTTGAAAGTATTCAAAGATGTAGACAACGCATTTAGAACAAGTTTGATGTGAATAATCATATGTTTCTTGACGCAATAAAGAAAATCATAAAATGGATATCAGGGGCTACGGACTCTACATACTGACTTGATTGTATTTAGTAGATTGAAGAAAGTAGTTTAATGTAAATTGACCTGTGGAATAATATTCTTTTGATACAGTATTAATTTTCTGACTTTTGAAAAAAAGAGCAATAATAGGAAGAAACAATTCCTTTACTTTACTTGAAAAAACACGAAAAATGTATGTTTCTTAGTAACATAAAATGTCAAAACAATAAAAGTATTGAATTTTCAACCTGTTTCTATGTATTATGCGATTTATTTAAGGGTGTATCAGGATTTGAAATTGAAAAAAATCTATGAAGTGGGTGTGGTGACTAAACTATTAAAATATCCATTAATTCCAAAATAATTTTGATATATTTTGTAAGTGATGCGTTAAATGTATAGATGTGATAGCGAAAATTTAAAAAATCAACAAATAAGATATTTAGAAAGAAATGAAAACATTTAACCTCACCTTAGAATAGCCTTCCGAACGTCAATCCAAATACATATTTAAAGTTCTTTTTTCATAAATCCAAATGTTGATATAGGTTGTCCATATAACATTTTACAATGTCCTAGGGTAAATTACACAAAAAGTATTTCCTAAATGTAAATTTGATAATTCATCTCAACAAAAACATCAAACATTTTAAATTACAGTTTACACACAAGTTCCCAGTGCAATTTTCTACTCATATTGTATGTTCTATGTGTGTAATAAGAAGGAAAAATTTATCGGGTTCCTGTGTGAAATTGAAAATGAAATCATGTGTGAAGAGTGTTGTGATCAATTATCAAATTTACATTTTGGAAACACTTTTTGTGTGATTCATCCTAGGACATTGTAAAATGTTATATGGACATTCTATTACATCTTTTGGAATTATGAAAAAAGAACTTTAAATATGTGTTTGGACTGACGTTCGTAAGGCCATTTCAAGGTTAGAATAAATGTTTTCGTTTCTTTCTAAATGTCTTATTTGTTGAGTTCTTTATATTTTCACTGTCTCGTCTATACACTAAATGCATCACTTACAAAATAAATTAAAATTATTTAGAATTTATGGATATTTTGATATAATTAGTTACCCCACCCACTTGATAGAATTTTTTCAATTTCAACAAATGATAGATCCTTAACCCCGAACTGATAAATATTTTTCACGGTCCATTCAACTCAAATACATACATCCACAAAATAACCGTTATCGCAGATAGGATAGTACAGCAATACGTTTATCACGAAGCCGCTACAGCACAGTGGTAAGCACGTTGGACTCCAGGGCTGGAGGTCGCAGGTTCGAGCCCTGCCAAAGAAATATTTTTTTTCTGGTTCAATTTCCCGCGCTAACCGTTTTAACAGCGAGGGAGAATGACTTTGATATAATTTACTGTTGTGTTATCGTTAACTCTGTATTTTATTGCATTATTTAGATAAAATAAATAAATATATTGAGATACAATCATAATAATAATAATAATAATAAAATATCTATATACATATATTCAGTAGTAAAAAAAGATTTTAATTCAATATAATATATAAAAATGTAAAAAAATGTTTGCTTTGTTCGGATTCGAACCAGAGAACTCTCGGTCAAAAGAAAATTATTCTACCTCTGCGCCACGCGCTCCGTTAGTAAGTAGACGCTACATACTTATATTTATACCCATTACTCTGTCGGTAAAACGCGGTAAGTAAACAAAGCGTGTGCAACTACCGTGTAATGTATTCATCAGTTCGGGGAGAATATTCACAAACAATATATTTCGACAAAAATCTATCAAATAAGTTATATCTATACATATATAAGTTTGGGAATAAAAATACATAAGAATGAATTATGTGAAAAATAACATGGGGCTACGGACTCTACACCACACCAGTATCTTTTTCTATCACATATTTATAGCCACCTTATATTACTATCATAGAATGTCTTATATCATAGGTTTATACTGACCGCAGTACTGTACTACCTTTAGCCACTTGATATAACCACTGATAAAAGGTCTTTTACCATAAGTTTATACTATCCGCTGTACTGTACTACATTTAGCCACTTAATATAATCACCATTTAATGTCTTTTACCATAGTATTTTTATTATCCACTGTACTGTACAACCTTTAGCCACTTGATATAACCACTATAGAAGGTTTTATATCATAAGTTTATACTATCTGCTGTACTGTACTGCCTTTAGCCACTTAATATAATCACCATAAAAGTTCTTATAACATAAGTTCATACTGACCGCAGTACTGTACTGCCTTTAGCCACTTAATATATTCACCATTTAAGGTCTTATATCATAAGTTTATACTATCCGCCGTACTGTTCTGCCTTTAGCCACTTGATAAAACCATAAAGAAGATGGTGATGATATAGGACCTCCTATAGTGGTTATATTAAGCGGCTTACGGCAGTACAGTACAGTGGTCAGTATAAACTTAAGATATAAGACCTTCTATAGTGGTTATATTAAGTGGCTAATGGCAGTACAGTACAGCAGTCAGTATAAACTTAAGATATAAGACCTTCTATGGTGGTTATATTAAGTTGCTAAAGGCAGTATTGTACAGCGGATACTATTAAATACATTAATAGACCTTCTATGGTGGATGTATTAAGTGACTAAAAGCAGTATAGTACAGCGGATAGTGTAAACTTAATATATAAGACCTTTTATGGTGGTTATATTAAGTTGCTAAAGGCAGTACAGTACAGCGGATACAATAAACTTAAGATATAAGACCATCTATGGTGGTTATATTAAGTTGCTAAAGGCAGTACAATACTGCGGATACTATAAACTTAAGATATAAGACCGTCTCTGGTGGTTATATTAAGTTGCTAAAGGCAGTACAATACTGCGGATACTATAAACTTAAGATATAAGACCTTCTATGGTGGTTATATTAAGTTGCTAAAGGCAGTGCAGTACAGCGGATAGTATAAAATACATTAATATACCATTTATGGTGATAGTATCAAGTGGCTTAAAGCAGTACAGTACAGCGGATAGTATAAACTTATGGTATAAGACCCTCTTTGGTGGTTTATTAAGTTGCTAAAGGCAGTACAGTACAGCTGATACTATTAAATATATTAATAGACCTTCTATGGGGGTTGTATTAAGTGGCTAAAAGCAATATAGTTCAGCGGATAGTGTAAACTTAAGATATAAGACCTTTTATGGTGGTTATATTAAGTTGCTAAAGGCAGTACAGTACAGCGGATACTATTAAATACATTAATAGACCTTCTATGGTGGTTATATTAAGTGGCTAAAGGCAGTACAGTACAGCAGATAGTATAAACGTTAGATATAAGACCTTCTTTGTAGGTTATATTAAGTGGCTAAAGGCAGTACAGTACAGTGGATACTATTAAATACATTAATAGTCCTTCTATGGTTGTTGTATTAAGTGGCTAAAGGCAGTACAGTACAGCGGATAGTATACTATACTATAAACTTAAGATATAAGACCATCTATGGTGGTTACATTAAGTTGCTAAAGGCAGTACAGTACAGCGGATAGTATAAATACATTAATATACCTTTTATGGTGGTTATATTAAGTGGCTAAAAGCAGAACAGTACAACGGATAGTATAAACTTTTGGTATAAGACCATCTATGGTGGTTATATTAAGTTGCTAAAGGCAGTACAGTACAGCGGATACTATTAAATACATTATTAAACCTTCTATGGTGGTTGTATTAAGTTGCTAAATGCAGTACAGTACAGCGGATACTATTAAATACATAAATAGACCTTCTATGGTGGTTGTATTAAGTGGCTAAAAGCAGTACAGTACAGCGGATGGTATAAACTTAAGTTTTAAGACCTTCTATGGTGGTTGTATTAAGTGGCTAAAAGCAGTACAGTACAGCGGATGGTATAAACTTAAGTTTTAAGACCTTCTATGGTGGTTGTATTAAGTGGCTTAAAGCAGTACAGTACAGCAGATAGTATTTATACAAACTTAAGATATAAGACTTCCTATGTTGGTTATATTAAGTAGCTAAAGGCAGTACAGTACAACAGATAGTTAAACTTAAGATATAAGACCATCTATGGTGGTTATATTAAGTTACTAAAGGCAGTACAGTACAGCAGATAGTATAAAATACATTAATAGACGTTCTATGGTGGTTATATTAAGTGGCTAAAGGCAATATAGTACTGTGGTTACTATAAACTTATGATATAAGACCTTCTATGATGGTTATATTAAGTGGTTAAAAGCAGTACAGTACAGCGGATAGTATAAAAGTAAGATATAAGACCTTCTATGGTGGTTTTATTAAGTTGCTAATGGCAGTACAGAACAGGGGATATTAAAAGATACATTATAATACCTTCTATGGTAGTTATATTAAGTGGCTAATGGCAGTACTGTACAGTTGACAGTATATACATACAATAATGGACCATGTTTGGTTGTTATGTTAAGTTGCTTTTGGCAGAACAGCATAGCGGTCAATATAATATGTATACATACAATATTATACCATGCATGAAGGTTTTAAGTTGATGCATTGTGGCAGTATGTATGTTTGTATGCTATATATAATGCTTTCTAATGGCAACAACGTTTGTATCAGAATATAACATAATACAAACGTTGAATTTGCCGTTGGAAAGTTTTGGTGTGTTATGTTCAATGCTTTACCAACAATTACAATCAGGACAATTCATTTATTATTTTGGATATTTCGTTTCTAAAACCTTTTTTCGCGATCTTGATATTTAACGAACAGGCCTAAACAACCCAGATCGCTTTAAAATAATGCAATTTTCACGTTTGGAAAGTTACACGCTTACACCGAAATACTACATTTAGTCAACATCTATACTTAACGAAACTTCTAAGTACTCCGATTTCAGTATTGAGAGAAGTCTTATTTTCAACATTAAGGTCTGATTGATGATGGAAATGTGTTTTGAACCATATTGACCATTGCTTTCATGGTTTTTATGCTTCTCTATCAATACAAAACCGTTTCTTGTTGCGCATGCATTGATAAGGGAATATTTTCTTATTGTTTTGATTGAACAGAAAGATTAGCAATTAGAAGTCTTATTCTGCAGTTGACGCACCGTCTGACAAAACCTATGGTAAATTTTCTTTCTTGAAGCGACATAGGAGAAATTTCTTGATTTTTCGTTGTGCTTATCCGCACACTAATGATTTTCACTAAAACTGTCAACGTGCAATTTTTGCACGATAAGCACGTGCACTTTTCCGCTTTTCTGCGAATGCACGACAAAGCCAATTTTGCGTCATTTAAGAAGCATGAAAACCATGCGAGCAGACGGCAGTATAGCCCAGTAAACATTTCCATTAACGATCGGACATAAATGTTGAAAAATGAAAGTTTTTAACAACCTTGAAATCGGTGTACTTAGAAGATTCGTTAAGTATATATAGTATTTAGTATACGATATTCGTATCGATACCAAATGATCGATATTCGATATATCATATGATATTTTAATAATGAATATACATTTTTATACTGCCAAACTGTGTTATTTAATCATTTATTTTAATTGTTGTAATACCATACCACTAAATGCACTGTCTTATTAATACATGTATTTTAAATGTTAAAGTCTTTGACATTGGCATTTTTAAGAAATAGGCTATCATTGCATCTAGTGAGTCTCATTCTCGTGTCCAGAGATTATCTTCTCGATCTTACTCCAGAATCTTGATAGCCTCTGGACCATGTGTGTGAGTCTGTGTGAGTAGATCTTTGTCTAGACGTAATCTGTCTGCTAACAGGCAGACATGCACGGCCAAGTTTGTTGTATTGCCCCTTTAGCGTACAACATTTTTGCAGCATATAGTACACTCTGGTCCGTTCATTTTTGTACAATAACCCCAAAATTTTATTTCTTGGGGGCAGCATATTCTTGGACAAATGTAATGTTGCAGACGGGTTTTTGTGACACGAAGAGTCTGTGTATTAACATCAACATTGACTGAGTACGTTCGAAAATAGATCGTTTATGTACTCGTGTGCAGGATTTACATGGAATTAAATAATTTTGTTGATGTTTGGTTTTAGTTAGATTTATCTCCTGTAATTCATATTTACTTGACACTAAACAAAGATCGGCAAAAGGAAAAGTATACTCCGTCAGAACTTCAGCTATTAACGAGAATATCGCTTCTAGTCATTCAAGTTCTCTTTACATTGCGGATCTACCCGAAGAAATCCAAAAGACTTCTGGCTCTTAAAATTGATCTGTATTTTAGATACTGATCGTTAATGGTCCCCAGTCTAATTGCAAACGAAAGTACATATAATGGATATTCAAACCGCAACAGTTACTCCCCTTTGATAGAAACAGGACATAAATGACGTATCCGGTGTAATACATTTGCTTTTAAAAAGGAATGTCAAATTATGATATTGTTCGGCAACATATTATTACATATCGAATTGGAAGCAGTGGAATGTTGACTTGGCGATGTAAAATATCATATGATTTGCAGACCATGGATTTTATTTGTATGACCGTCATTGATCGATATTTTGTTCGATACGAAAACGTTCGATCCGATATATCTATCGAACCTACAATACCGGTATTCGATTTATATCGTATACCGGTGTAGAGCCCTAGCATTTAGCCTCAACGGGTGCACATAGACCAAACACCGACAACTCTTGGTCACAGCGATCTGAGTGTACTGTATGCTAGATATCGACGAGTAAAATAATGCTTTTTCTGGACAAGTTTTTTTTTAAATCACGTTAATGTGTAGTTTGAGCACAAAACTTAAATCATTTGTATGGAATTGTAACAAAAACAGATGTTTGAAACACATTATTTTAACTTTTATGAAAAGTCGGCTATTTTGCAGCGAGCAGACAGTATCGGTAATACGTAACCGGTGACGAAGTAACGTTGACTATTCATATAAATCACTAAAATATTCGGCGAAATCCACTAAAATTGTGGATGTTTGACATGGGACAGTCAAGCAGTTTATAAAAAGCCCAAAAAAATTTAATGTTTTTACGTCGATATAAAGTATAAATCTCATACTTTCTGAAAAACAAAACTAGAAATTTCAAATATGCTGCATATTTATAATTTCTTGCATAGAAAATGGCCATACCACGCAGGAAAACGAATTAATACTTGGTTTCAATTCCATATTTTGGAATAAATAAACATTATTTGGATAAATTTTCAGTTCTAAGGGAAATATTATTATTTATTCCTTACAATGCAATAACATTTTTTATTACTTTACTTTAATGGAATCTGTCCAATAAAAGTATACAGCCAGTGCTATTTTCATTAAATTCAATTGATTTTGAACCTAATTAGCCGTTTCCATGGCAACGAATGGGGCAGTACAAAAAATATTGATGATTTTCTTAATAACTCAATATAGTGAAACAACACAGGCAAAATGACAAGCATCTGTGACTATGAGTGGCAACACTATTTTGGTGGTTACAGAGAATTGGTCTTAAACTTTTAAACCAAATTTCAACACAGATATTTATGGAGTATCAGATGTAAATCAATACGACTCTGGTAGTGTGGTTTCTCTTTCAGTTACTAAAAAATTGATAGCAAAATTAAGATCGGTATTAAACGTTTTGTGTTGAGTCCGTATCAGTGTCTGCGAATTTTGGTTAACAAGAATGTTGTTGGGAATATTTCATACGTCGATCCTCGTCCGTATTGGTGTCGTTTCGCTCGGTAATCAAAATGTAAGGTACACAGACAGTTCGCGGAAGCACAGGAAGTATCTATCACTCAAAGGCAGCAAACAAGTCAATTGCCAAAGATATTTCAGAAAAAAACCAAGTTAATAAAACGAAGCAATTTATGCTGTTTGAGAAAAATACAAAAACATGTTGATGAAAGAAAATACTGGTATGGAATTAAGTAGCAAACCATTGAAGATTGTCTATATCGTTGAGCAATCACTGCTCCTAACATTAGCCAGTAGTTAAATATCACAAGTTCTTTAGGAAAGTATATACATGTATTGTTAATCTACAATATCTGAAAAGGACACTTTAGCTTTCATATGCTGTATAGGCAGAGAAAGACGAAAGTATAAAAAAGCATATTAAAGGCGGATGCAGACACAGACAGGCACACAAACCTAGTTCACGACATTATAGCATTACTGCTTTAACGTGGCATTATTGACCAAATGTTTATATACTAACCGGAGCTTTCAACGGTGTAAGTGAGATCGACAACTGTGTAATAAAACATTGCGGCGGTTACATGATTTAAAAACGGTATACACAGTTCTGCTAATCGAATCCCATCCTACATTGAAAAACATCAATGAATGATAGACATGTTTGTATCAATTATGTTACGAGATAAATTAACCAGAACAAGAATGTCGCCAAACAACAACGGGCAGGTAAAATCCTATTTTCAAGATAAACTGGACTTACAAAGCGACGAAAAAGGACACATGGAGACATATGCATGGTCGGTTTTTCTAAAAGTATCAAGATTATTTTAGGGCACAGTATGACATTATTTTGAGTGGTTTCAAGAGTGTATTTTTATTAAATAAAATTTCTCTTGACATTGTATAGTTTCATAAAGCCAAAAAGAGGGTAAAAAGCAAACTTTGAAAAAACATTGGACTCACTGCCTGAACTTGTAGAAGATTTCCCTGTTGTTTTGTTGTTGTTTTTAGAGTCTTCATTCGTCTTTGGTGCTTTTAGGTCCTGAATATTTTGAATAAATAAAAAAAGACGTCGATAGTGGAACAAATTTTTCATTCATCAGCGCAACCAACTAGTATCAATCACATTTAAATATTTCAGGGAACAGTACGACACATAGAAAATATATAATGCATCCACAAGAAACATAAAAGTGAAATAAGGTTCCATTAACAAACGACTGTCCCGTCTGAACCTCTAACGCTGCTCTCCCAATCGCCTTGAGTGTATACAATCATGTAATATATTAAATTTGAAAACAACAATTCTATTCAATGCGTATCAATGTCCTCTTTCCATCGATACCACATTTAGAAGTTTGGGACATTAAACATCACAAATATCGCAGTTTTTCGACTTTTGTTCCTAAGATCTCAGAAAAACAAAGCCGACGCAATATTACAGCACGAGGGCTCAAAATATGAAATTTTGCTAAGATTTACAACATGTTGAACCAACTTATGATTATTTTACTGTGTCCTTTTTTCTGCCCTAGAAACTATGGACCAATGCCAATGACAAGTATTCGCTTACAATTCCACTAGGCCGACAACTTCTCTATGTCTGCATAAAGGTAAAAACAGACAGACTTACTTTTACAGTACTCTTCCGAACGCCTAAATGGTCTTGTCATTTTTTTCCTGTATATATTTAAGTATTTTTGTGTTAAAACTAAAAAATGGGAACAAAATGGGGCTTGTGGCAATGTTTCTGTATGGGAGAACTTGTCAATTTTGACATCAGGGACATACTAATTTTGAGCGCTCATATAAATGATGTTTACAGTCATGCCTTGAAAGTATTTTTGCGTAGCTACTGAAAGTCAACGTCAATTTATTGTATGTCTATAATAATATTCGGTTATACTGCACTTTAGTTATGTACAATGTAATCAATTTAAACAATTCAAGCCGACCCCAAAAAACAAAGTATGTACAATATCACAGCACGTGGGGTGAAAATGTAAACTTTAGTTGAGCTTTACAACGTGTGAAAATATGCTTATTTTACTGTAGCTGATTTTGTAACCTTTTTTCTTGATCCCATGCCTATAAAAAGTATCCAATTACATTTCTACGAAACCAACAACTTTTCTACGTAAGTTTAAAATAAAGTTAATAAAATACAGTCTTACTAGCCTTTTGAACGTCTATCGGTGTTCCATTAGTTGTGTCCTGAATATCTATTAAAATATGTATGTGGTAAAACGAAATGAAGGGAAAACGTTGGTGCTGGTAGACAATTTTCGACATGGGAGAACTTGGGCGATGTGGATTTTACCTCGGGGACGTAATAACTATAAACTCTCGTTTCAGATAATGTGAATAGTGATTTTAACCGGCATCCAAAAGTCCGCGTCAACATTTATATGTTTAAAATCTACTTCACTTAATAGCTTAGGTAGATGAGCATATATTCATCAAACAAAACTCAGAAAAAAGTCAGTTCAATATCACAATAATTTGGCTGATTAAAGACCTTTAGTTGAGCTTTACAGCATGTCAAAACAAATTTTGATTTTTTTACTGTGGCCAAGGTTCAACCTTGTTTCAATGGACTTTTGGCTAATATCATCATACATTCCACAATACCGGCAAAACCTCTGAGTAAATCATTATTTACGTTATAGAAGACATTCTTACCGTTATTGGTTCAATCTGATCATCCATCTGTGCATTATCAGGTGGGTTATTTGTACTCTGAACGCCTATCGGTACATTATCAGGTGGGTTATTTGTACTCTGACCGTCCATCGGTGCATTATCAGGTGGGTTATTTGTACTCTGAACGCCTATCGGTACATTATCAGGTGGGTTATTTGTACTCTGACCGTCTATCGGTGCATTATCAGGTGGGATATTTGTACTCTGACCGTTCATAAGTGCATTATCAGATTGGTTATTCGTACTCTGACCGTCTATCGGTGCATTATCAGGTGGGTTATTTGTACTCTGACCGTCCATCGGTGTATTATCAGGTGGGTTATTTGTACTCTGACCGTCTATCGGTGCATTATCAGGTGGGTTTTTTGTACACTGACCGTCCATCGGTGCATTATCAGGTGCGTTATTTGTACTCTGACCGTCTATCGGTGTATTATCAGGCGGGTTTTTTGTACTCTGACCGTCTATCGGTGTATAATCAGGCGGGTCTTTTGTACTCTGACCGTCTATCGATGTATTATCAGGTGAGTTATTTGTAGTCTGACCGTCTATCGGTGCATTATCAAGTTGGTTATTAGTACTCTGACCGTCTATCAGTGCATTATAAGGTGGGCTAATTGTACTCTGACCGTTTTTCGGTGTATTATCAGGTGGGTTATTTGTACTCTGACCGTCTAACGGTGCATTATCAGGTTGGTTATTTGTACTCTCACCGTCCATCGGTGCATTATCAAGTTGGTTATTTTTACTCTGACCATCTATCGGTGCATTATAAGGTGGGTTAATTGTACTCTGACCGTTTATCGGTGTATTATCAGGTGGATTTTTTGTACTCTTAGCGTCTATCGGTGCATTAACAGGTGGGTTTATTGTACTCTGAACGTCAATCGGTGTAATATCTGGTGGGTGTTTTGTACTCTGACCGTCTATCGGTGGAGTATCAGGTGAGTTATTTGTACTCTGAACGTCAATCGGTGTAATATCTGGTGGGTGTTTTGTACTCTGACCGTCTATCGGTGCATTATCAGGTGAGTTATTTGTACTCTGACCGTCTATCGGTGTATTATCAGGTGGGTTATTTGTACTCTGGCCGTCTATCGGTGTATTATCAGGTGGGTTATTTGTATTCTGACCGTCTATCGGTGCATTATAATGTGGGTTAATTGTATTCTGACCGTCTCTTGGTGCGTTATCAGGTGAGTTATTTGTAGTCTGACCGTCTATCGGTGTATTATCAGGTGGGTTATTTGTACTCTGGCCGTCTATCGGTGTATTATCAGGTGGGTTATTTGTATTCTGACCGTCTATCGGTGCATTATAATGTGGGTTAATTGTATTCTGACCGTCTCTTGGTGCGTTATCAGGTGAGTTATTTGCAGTCTGACCGTCTATCGGTGCATTATCAAGTTGGTTATTTGTACTCTGACCGTCTAACGGTGCATTATCAGGTTGGTTATTTGTACTCTCACCGTCCATCGGTGCATTATCAAGTTGGTTATTTTTACTCTGACCATCTATCGGTGCATTATAAGGTGGGTTAATTGTACTCTGACCGTTTATCGGTGTATTATCAGGTGGATTTTTTGTACTCTTAGCGTCTATCGGTGCATTAACAGGTGGGTTTATTGTACTCTGAACGTCAATCGGTGTAATATCTGGTGGGTGTTTTGTACTCTGACCGTCTATCGGTGGAGTATCAGGTGAGTTATTTGTACTCTGAACGTCAATCGGTGTAATATCTGGTGGGTGTTTTGTACTCTGACCGTCTATCGGTGCATTATCAGGTGAGTTATTTGTACTCTGACCGTCTATCGGTGTATTATCAGGTGGGTTATTTGTATTCTGACCGTCTATCGGTGCATTATAATGTGGGTTAATTGTATTCTGACCGTCTCTCGGTGCGTTATCAGGTGGGTTATTTGTACTCTGACCATCTATCGGTGCAATATCAGGTAGGTTAATTGTACTCTGAACGTCTATCGGTGTAGTATCAGGTGGATTATTTGTACTCTGACCGTCTATCGGTGCATTTTCAGGTGGGTTAATTTTACTCTGAACGTCTATCATTGTAATATCAGGTGGGTTTTTTGTACTCTGACCGTCTATCCGTTCAGTATCAGGTGAGTTATTTGTACTCTGACCGTCTATCGGTGTATTATCAGATGGGTTATTTGTACACTGACCGTCTATCGGTGCATTATCAGGTGAGTTACATGTACTCTGACCGTCTATCGGTGTATTATCAGGTGGGTTATTTGTTATCTGGCCGTCTATCGGTGCATTATCAGGTGAGTTATTTGAACTCTGACCGTCCAACGGTGCATTATCAGGTGGGATATTTGTACTCTGACCGTCTATCGGTGCATTATCAGGTGGGTTAATTGTACTCTGAACGTCTATCGGTGTAACATCAGGTGGGTTTTTTGTACTCTGACCGTCTATCGGTGCAGTATCAGGTGAATTATTTGTACTCTGACCGTCCAACGGTGCAGTATAAGGTGGGGTTTTTGTACTCTGACCGTCCATCGGTGTATTATCGGGTGGGTTTTTTGTACTCTGACCGTCTATCGGTGTAGTATCAGGTGGGTTATTTGTACCCTGACCGTCTATCGGTGTATTATCATGTGGGTTTTTTGTACTCTGACCGTCTATAGGTGCATTATCAGATGGGTTTTTTGTACTCTGACCGTCTTTCGGTGCATTATCAGGTGGGTTGTTTGTACTCTGACCGTCTATCGGTGCATTATCAGGAGGGTTAATTGTACTCTGACCGTCTATCGGTGCATTATCAGGTGTATTTTTTGTACTCTGAACGTCTATCGTTGCATTATCAGGTGGTTTATTTGTACTCCGACCGTCTATTGGTGTATTATCAGGTGGGTCTTTTGTACTCTGACCGTCTATCGGTGCATTATCAGGTGGGTCTTTTGTAATCTGACCGTCTATCGGTGTATTTTCAAGTGGGTCTTTTGTACTCTGACCGTCTATCGGTGTATTATCAGGTGGGTTATGTGTACACTGACCGTCGATCGGTGTATTATCTAGTGGTTTTTTTGTACTCTGACCGTCTATCGGTGCATTATCAGGTGGGTTAATTGTACTTTGAACGTCTATCGGTGCATTATCAGGTGGGTTAATTGTACTCTGACCGTCTATTGGTGCATTATCAGGTGGGTTATTTGTACTCTGACCGTCTATCGGTGCATTATCTGGTGGGTTATTTGTACTATGACAGTCTGTCGGTGCATTATCAGGTGAGTTATTTGTACTTTGACCGTCCAAGGGTGCATTATCAGATGGGTTATTTGTACTCTGACCGTCTATCGGTGTATTATCAGGTGGGTTAATTGTACTCTGACCGTCTATCGATGCATTATCAGGTTGGTTTTTTGTACTCTGACCGCCTATCGGTGCATTATCAAGTGTGTTATTTGTACTCTGACCGTCTATCGGTGCATTATAAGGTGGGTTAATTGTACTCTGACCGTCTATCGGTGTATTATCAGGTGAATTATTTATACTCTGACCGTCTATCAGTGCATTATCAGGTGAATTATTTATACTCTGACCGTCTATCGATGCATTATCAGGTTGGTTTTTTGTACTCTGACCGTCTATCGGTGCATTATCAAGTGTGTTATTTGTACTCTGACCGTCTATCGGTGCATTATAAGGTGGGTTAATTGTACTCTGACCGTCTATCGGTGTATTATCAGGTGAATTATTTATACTCTGACCGTCTATCAGTGCATTATCAGGTGGGTTTATTGTACTCTGAACGTCTATCGGTGTAACATCAGGTGGGTTTTGTGTACTCTGACCGTCTATTGGTGCAGTATCAGGTGCGTTATTTGTATTCTGACCGTCTATAGGTGTATTATCAGATGGGTTATTTGTACTCTGACCGTCTATCGGTGCATTATTAGGTGAGTTATGTGTACTCTGACCGTCCAGCGGTGCATTAACAGGTTGCTTATTTGTAATGTGACCGTCTATCGGTGCATTATCAGGTGGGTTTTTTGTACTCTGACCGTCTATCGGTGCATTATCAGGTGGGTTAATTGTACTCTGACCGTCTATCAGTGTATTATCAGGTGCGTTATTTGTACTCTGACCGTCTATCGGTGCATTATCAGGTGGGTTAATTGTACTCTGAACGTCTATCGGTGTATTATCAGGTGGGTTATTTATACTCTGACCGCCCATCGGTGCATTATCAGGTGTTTTGTTTGTAATCTGAACGACTATCGTTGCATTATCAGGTGGGTTATTTGTACTCTGACCGTCTATCGGTGTATTATCAGGTGGGTTATTTGTACTCTGACCGTCTATCGGTGTATTATCAATTGGGTTATTTGTACTCTGACCGTCTATCGGTGTATTATCAGGTGGGTTATTTGTACTCTGACCGTCCATCGGCGCATTATCAGGTGGTTTTTTTGTACTCTGAACGTCTATCGGAGCATTGTCAGGTGGTTTTTTTGTTCTCTGACCGTCTATCTGTGCGTTATCAGGTGGGTTATTTGTACTCTGACCGTCTCTCGGTGTATTATCAGGTGGGTTATTTGTACTCTGACCGTCGATCGGTATATCATCAGGTGGGTTTTTTGTACTCTGACCGTCTCTCGGTATATCATCAGGTGGGTTAATTGTACTTTGAATGTCTATCGGTGTATTATCAGGTGGGTTCTTTGTACTCTGACCGTCTATCAGTTCATTATCATGTGGGTTCTTTGTACTCTGATCGTCTATCGGTGCATTATCAGGTGAGTTATGTGTACTCTGACCGTCAAACGGTGCTTTAACAGGTCGCTTATTTGTACTCTGACCGTCTATAGGTGCATTATCAGGTGGGTTAATTGTACTCTGACCGTCTATCGGTGCATTATCAGGTGGGTTAATTGTACTTTGAACGTCTATCGGTGCATTATCAGGTGGGTTATTTGTACTCTGACCGTCTATCGGTTCATTATCATGTGGGTTCTTTGTACTCTGATCGTCTATCGGTGCATTATCAGGTTGGTTTTTTGTACTCTGGCCGTCCATTTGTGAATTATCAGGTGGGTTATTTGTACTCTGACCGTCCATCAATGAATTATCAGGTGGGTTATTTGTACTTTGACCATCTATCGGTGTATTATCAGGTGGGTTAATTCTACTCTGAACGTCTATCGGTGCATTTTGAGGTGGGTTAATTGTACTCAGAACGTCTATCGGTGCATTATCAGGTGAGTTATGTGTACTCTGACCGTCAAACGGTGTTTTAACAGGTGGCTTATTTGTACTCTGACCGTCTATAGGTGCATTATCAGGTGGGTTAATTGTACTCTGACCGTCTATCGGTGCATTATCAGGTTGGTTAATTGTACTTTGAACGTCTATCGGTGCATTATCAGGTGGGTTATTTGTACTCTGACCGTCTATCGGTTCATTATCATGTGGGTTCTTTGTACTCTGATCGTCTATCGGTGCATTATCAGGTGGGTTTTTTGTACTCTGACCGTCCATCTGTGAATTATCAGGTGGGTTATTTGTACTCTGATTGTCTATCGGTGTATTATCAGGTGGGTTAATTGTACTCTGACGGTCTATCGATGCATTATTAGGTTGGTTTTTTGTACTCTGACCGTCTTTCGGTGCATTATCAAGTTTGTTATTTGTACTCTGACCGTCTATCGGTGCATTATAAGGTGGGTTAATTGTACTCTGACCGTCTATCGGTGTATTATCAGGTGAATTATTTGCACTCTGACCGTCTATCAGTGCATTATCAGGTGGGTATATTGTACTCTGAACGTCTATCGGTGTAACATCAGGTGGGTTTTTTGTACTCTGACCGTCTATCGGTGCAGTATCAGGTGCGTTATTTGTATTCTGACCGTCTATCGGTGCATTATCAGGTAAGTTATGTGTACTCTGACCGTCCATCGGTGCATTATCAGGTGGTTTTTTTGTACTCTGAACGTCTATTGGAGCATTATCAGGTGGTTTTTTTGTTCTCTGACCGTCTATCTGTGCGTTATCAGGTGGGTTATTTGTACTCTGACCGTCTATCGGTGTATTATCAGGTGGGTTTTTTGTACTCTGACCGTCTATCGGTTTATTATCAGGTGGGTTATTTGTACTCTGACCCTCTCTCGGTGTATTATCAGGTGGGTTATTTGTACACTGACCGTCGATCGGTATATCATCAGGTGGTTTTTTTGTACTTTGACCGTCTATCGGTGCATTATCAGGTGGGTTAATTGTACTTTGAATGTCTATTGGTGCATTATCAGGTGGGTTCTTTGTACTCTGACCGTCTATCGGTTCATTATCATGTGGGTTCTTTGTACTCTGATCGTCTATCGGTGCATTATCAGGTGGGTTTTTTGTACTCTGGCCGTCCATCTGTGAATTATCATGTGGGTTATTTGTACTCTGACCGTCCATCAATGAATTATCAGGTGGGTTATTTGTACTTTGACCATCTATCGGTGTATTATCAGGTGGGTTAATTGTACTCTGAACGTCTATCGGTGCATTATCAGGTGGGTTATTTGTACTCTGACCGTCTATCGGTTCATTATCATGTGGGTTCTTTGTACTCTGATCGTCTATCGGTGCATTATCAGGTGGGTTTTTTGTACTCTGACCTTCCATCTGTGAATTATCATGTGGGTTCTTTGTACTCTGATCGTCTATCGGTGCATTATCAGGTGGGTTTTTTGTACTCTGACCGTCCATCTGTGAATTATCAGGTGGGTTATTTGTACTCTGATCGTCTATCGGTGCATTATCAGGTGGGTTTTTTGTACTCTGACCTTCCATCTGTGAATTATCAGGTGGGTTATTTGTACTCTGACCGTCCATCAATGAATTATCAGGTGGGTTATTTGTACGCTGACCGTCTATCGGTGCATTATCAGGTGGTTTTTTTGTACTTTGACCGTCTATCGGTGCATTATCAGGTGGCTTTTTTGTACTCTGACTGTCTATCGGTGTATTATCAGGTGGGTTATTTGTACTCTGACCATCTATCGGTGTATTATCAGGTGGGTTAATTGTACTCTGAACGTCTATCGGTGCATTATCAGGTGGGTTATTTGTACTCTGACCGTCTATCGGTTCATTATCATGTGGGTTCTTTGTACTCTGATCGTCTATCGGTGCATTATCAGGTGGGTTTTTTGTACTCAGACCGTCCATCTGTGAATTATCAGGTGGATTATTTGTACTCTGACCGTCTATCGGTGCATTATCAGGTGGGTTATTTGTACTCTGACCGTCCATCAATGAATTATCAGGTGGGTTATTTGTACTCTGACCGTCTATCGGTGCATTATCAGGTGTTTTTTTTGTACTCTGACCGTCCATCTGTGCATCATGAGTAGATTCCTGTAAATAGATATTGAAAGAGGCATGTGTTTAACATTAGATACATGACGAGTGCGAATATATTTAAGCCAAAAGAAATAATTAACATCATTCGCTGGTTTACGTTCTTATGATGGTAAAGCGGTATAGCAAATATTACCAACCAAAATGTTTTAGCTCTTTATTCCAATAAACTTATTGTAACAAAATTATTTACGAATCATAAACAAATATAAACGTAATAAAGGATAATCTTACCATTTTTATCTTTTCCACGGTTTTCGTGTTAAGGTTATGTAATTGTGATGGTGATCGTCCTTAATCCTTGTAATGATATTGGCTCATGAATCTATACTATTAAATACATTAAATGATAAATTGTTAAGAAATTAACCGTTCGTAACTTAAGGTGGGTCGCCAAGGTTACCAGAAAAACAAACAAGAAGCATGAAGGTATCTGCCTACCACTATTTATCAAAATCGGTGATCATAATATTTTTTCCTTTTTTAATCTCCAAGTAAGGTAACGACCCACCTTAAGTTATGTGTATTTTTTAACGTGACCCTTGGTTTTTAAAATGACCGTAAATTGTTCTGAATCACAAAATGAAACAAACATTTTTTTCCAAATTCTGCTGCTTAATATTCAAATTTTAATCAATTTTCCTGTAACACAATTATGCCATGATAAATCAGAGCAGTCAGATTACACTTTAAACAAGTACTTACAAGTAAAAAATTGCTGCTAAATGCAGCAAATTGATTGTCACGGCAAACAAAAGAAGAATTATAAAGTATAATCTAAAGGTAACTCAAAAAGCATTATATTGAATTGTCATGTTAAGGTTTTTCAGTAATAAAAAGGTAACTTGTTATAAAACGTTTTCCTGTTCCTATGTATTATTTTCGTTCCAAGAGCCTAGTAAGATTCTCGATACTAGTTAGATCGAGAATCTTGATAACATTGGGGTACGAGAATGGTCTGGATCTAGACACCATCTTTATGCCGACAGGATGTTTGATTTCAGTTGGATTTATTTCCAGTAATTCATATTTGCATGGCGCTTAAAAAGATCGGCAAAAGGGAAAACGTAGTCTTTCAGAACAGAAGCTATTTACATGACTTATCGCTTCTGTTCAGTCAAGTACTCCTTACATTGCGGATCTGTCCTTACCAATCCGTGTCACTATAGGTTCCCAAAAGTGATCTGTATAATAAGGGACGATCGTTGGTCTCAGGGCAAAATGAAAATCAAAGTACATAAAAAGAGGCCTTTTAACCGCAACAGCTACTTCCCAAGAACAAAACATGACGTAACCGGTTTCAGACGGAAAGGTGCGTCCACAGATTAGCCCATACCGAACTGTCCAGAAGCAGTAGGATGTAGATTTGCTATACAAAATATTTTATCTTTACAACTGCTCGATCTATAACCTGGTCCATAACTCTTACGCTCTTGAAATTAACTGGTCCGCTATAGAACTCAACACGCTGTCAAACATGCCTAGGTTTTTTGCTGATACAATAAAAATGACAATTCTAAGATATATGACGCATGTATTTTGGTCAGGAAACGTTTAGCAACGGCACAAGGGGCCGTTAAAAGTCGTTCTTTTAGCGTTGCTAAGTGTGTTACCTGCCCTTGATTTTGGAGTTACCTCCCTTTGCACGTACAGCCCGTGCATTCCCATAATGCACTTCGTTAACTCGGCTCAGCCACGTAGTAGTTCGTACTCATTATGTACGAAAATCACGCTTGCGTGAAATACATTTTATGAGCCACTGTATCCGTCGAATTTTAAATAAAATTTAAATAACGTTTTTGTTTTTTAGAGACCGCAAACTTTTCAATACCTTGAAAGGAAATTTTTTACTTAACTCAAAGGGAAATAATCAATATTACTCCTCGTGAAGCTGTAGTGGTGTCTGGTCGGCATGACCTAATTTACGTTTTCCAAAAATAACTTTTCCAATGATGACGACATTTTGTTTTTGTTCGTCAATATCACTTTCAGATGAAGAATTGCCGTCATTTATGGTTAGTATAGTAATTCTTAGTCATTTTTATTGGAATATAAAGCTTATCAAACGACTGGAAAGGCTTTCAATTGTCATAAAAACGTGCTTGATTTTCACTGAATTCAACTAGCTTGCATTTCGTCATGTCAGCGTCTGTTCCAAGACCCAGTATTCATACGGAATGTAGAATAAGAAAATTTCGGAACATTGTAGCCTTGTGAATGATTCTTGTTTCTGAGAAATAACTAAATTAAATACACAAAGGGTCATTCTATGCCATTGTGCTTTACCTTTATCTTGTATTTCATTGTTTAAATACTGAATCATTAAATCAATCTTTGGAAAATCAACGGGGTGTCCCACTACTAAATTGAAAGAAACATTTCAAGGGCGGTTCTTTCAGGTAGACAAACATCCGTGCTCCCCCTCCTGCTTCTTTAATTTCAAGAACATTGGAATGAAAGTAACTGTCGCTTTCCAACAACCAGAATAAACCAGTTATAAAAGAGTATTTGATAGGCTTTTTAGTTTTTACAGTTTTTTTTTCAGAGTTCCTGACAGACACAAGATCTTATGTAATTGTATATCATAATGCAATGCCAAGTATGCAACTCTGCTTTAGCTCAATCAGGTAAATCTATGTTTATGATGGTTTAAAACTACATTTAAGATTATTTCATAACACTTTGACTCAAATTGAGAGCCAAATTTACTTACAAGTTACCATATTTTGTGTATTTTTATCAGAATTCTATTACTGTTGCACAATAAAATGAAAATTGACTAGATCTACTTGCAAGAAATCTTTTTGTCATTTTTTTACATATGTCAAGGAACTTATGGCTGGAAATCAGGCTCAGCTTTCAGAGTCAAAACTCATTATACCTCCCAGTATTAGTAGAAGGCTTTCTATGTCAAGAGCAATGAATACATGTCAAGAATAAGCCACAAATATATCTTGAATAATTTGGAATTAGTTTCAAGGGCTCATATTTCTAACATTTCACAAGGCAATCTTATGTTCTCCTTGTTGAATCAACAAATTGAAATGCATATTTATGCACATTTATTACAAGAAATTTTTGTAAAGACAAACACAAATTACTATATTATTATATTTTAATATCAAAACTATAAACATTTGTATAAAAATGACACATGTAGTAATATGATAAACATGGCTATGCTTGGACTGTAAAACAAATGATCACAAATGGCTAGAAATGTTCTGCACAGTTGTGAATAATGCAGCCAATTATCAGTTTTAAGCTAGTCTATTCTTAGCTGAATGATATAAGTAAGAATGACTTGAGGAGAACTTCTGATATTTTAAATCTTTTAAATGAATGCTGTGTCATCTTAATATAATCTTCTTTCAACTGAAACAGAAAATCTCTGATGTTTGTTTATGATGCACATCCTGAAATTATAAATTATTGTGAATATGATATATTACAAAATGAAAATAATTATTTTTATGTTCATTTTCTTTTTTCAGACAGACTATTTTTAACAAGTTAGGATGCTGATAGAGTAGTAAACCTGCTGTAAAAAACTTGACACATCATTGGAATGTATATATCAAGTTATTACTTTATGGTGACAAAAAGATGATACATCAATAACTAACTCCTGGAATGCTAGTCAACTTTAAGTAATAATAAAGTATCAAACCTGTGTGAACCTTTTAAATGCTATCTTATGATAATTCACATAAGCAGTTGAAAGAATTATTATTTGAATTTTGGTAGACAAATAAATATTTTAAAATTAAGTTGTGTTTTTTCTCATTTAAATTCAAAAATCATTTTGTCTGGACAACTGATGATAAAGGGGGTCCATGAATAGTTATTTACCCTTTTCTTATTGAAGAGACATCCAAGTTCCTCATCATATCTAGAAAAAGCACAGATATATGTGCTTCACATTTATTACATAGGCTTTTCTTGATTGAAAGTAAACATGATGTATCATGTTCAGACTAAAATAATTTTTTGCATAACCACTGTACTGTAACAGTCCAAATGTTGAAGGACCTGTTAGATTATTATTATTGCAACACTGCTCTAATTTATTTTTCAAAAATAATTCATACATTTAAAACTTAATTCCATGGTTTACATGAAAATATAAGGGTATAACCAGAGTTGATTGTTTGTTTAAGTGACAACACAACCTGATTGATTTTTCCTTTAAGATCAAAATTTAAACAGATGTACCATATTTTTCAAGCCTGATGAAAATTTTGTCAACTAGTATTAGGGCAGTGTTGCATTAACCAGACAAATATTTAATACTTACATGAATAAAAAATGCTGCTGCTAAAAACATGTATTTAAATTATGAGCATCTGCATGATTGTATAAATCCAACTAGTACACAAGAGGAGCTATATCTTCTTGGATTAAGTATTTTATTGACATCACCCTACTCCTACAATGTACAAATTAAACACATTATTCAAACAATAATAAAACTTGATGACGTATAATCATTACACCTGAATGGAATAATAAGTTGTCACAAAAAGATTGCACACACAATGACGATCATAAATGTGTGCAAATTTGCTTTATAAAAGTCCCACCCCTGAATGTTAATTTATGAGAGATAAAGCTATCTACATCTTGAGCATTGAAATATTTTGTGCAGCGATTACAACTAAACATGTTTAGATCAGATGGCGTTGACTTCAAATAAATTCATTATTAATCAAAAATAAATATTTTTATAAAAGCCCCACAACAGACAGTACCCCTCCACCCCATAAATTTGAACGTTCTTCACACGGACAAATCGAGGTATCAATCATGTGAAACATCAATATTATGGTCAGATTTCATTAAATACTAAATTTTACTTATTATTACTGCAAATAAAAAAGTACACAGACTGCACTAAAGAAGGTTTATTTAGGTTTGACCAATAATGGTAACATGGACGAAAGTATTTAGGACGAATCCAAAATGGTTTTGTGAATAAAAAAATACTTATTTACGATAATACTACATGAAATCGATACTTACTGTGTTATAAAACTACTGTCATATCCTAAATTTTACTTCTTAACTATCAAACATCTGGTTCTGGAAGCTGGACAAGATTGCATGTTTGACAAATTGTTCATCGTTGTATCTGACTAAACCCAATACAGTCTCCAGCGTTTATCAGCGGTCATGCATGTTTTTATTTAGCAGGCCAAACACACCTAAAATCGGGAGTCAACTCAACCCGGTAATAAACAAATTATATATCCCAATTCGAAAAAATCGAACTGAGACAGGACGTTAAAAAATCAAACAATGCCGCCATGTTTACTCATAACTGATTCTGGCAAGAGTTATCTCCCTTGCTTCGTTAGCAACGGACGCCGAATTAAGGGGAGATCAGTCCTGTCGAACCCTCGAAAATCGGGGTTTTAACAAAGAAATTAGGTACCAGACCGCTTTTGGATATGTCAACCTTAAAGGTCCATGATCTAATTACATATTATTCTTTCAAATAAGTAAAAGAAACATACTTTTAGACCCCCTGTTGAGTTGTACTTTAATCAGAGTTTGAAAAGATCGTCAATTTATCTCAATTAAAGTAAGATTTAAAAGTCAATGTTACACGATTAGGCTTTTTATTTATACTATTTATTTATTTATTGGAGTTAACGCCGTATCAACACAATTTAGGTCATTTCACGGCGTCCAGCGCACCTAACCTAGCTTTCCTGGACCATTGTCTATAACCAGTACTCACCTACCCTTCCACAAGGCCGGAAACTTCTCCATATTATCTAATCAATGGAGGAAAATCGACATTATTGTCAAATTTTCATGGAAGGGTATAACCTCCCCAGGTGGGATTCGAACCCGCACCCCCTCGGGCACGAGTATCCAAACCCCTGCGCGCTACCAACTGCGCTATCGACCCGGGTTTTCTTTATTTATACAGTCCGCTAAAAAGGACAAAAAGGTATATCATTAAAATATTACATTTAAATCCTATCAAAATTGTTTTCAAATGATCATGTCTCTGATAGTTGAAATATATAATATTTACAACAATATGTAATGAATCAATCGACGATTCTTTTTATAGAACACAGTCCAGAATAGGTTTGCGAATCCAGAAATCTTGCAAACTTACTTTTTTTATTTTTAATCCGATTTATTTCAAATTTCCAATAAATGTAGATCTACATATGGGCATAACACCAGTAAACTTTCATCCTGATATCTTTACTAGAAATATGTTTAATTTAGAGTCAAAAGTCAAAATTCCCATGGGAATCGGCAAATTCCCATGGGAGAAATGCTCTCCCATGGGATTTTCATGGGAGAAAAATGGGAATTTTCTCCCATATACAAATATGGGAGAAAATTCCCATTTTTTCAAATTCATCCAAATTAAAATTTAGAGTTAGAATTGGATAGATCTATTAGTACATAACATTATTCCAAAGAAAAAATGAACAGTTTGTCATTTTTAAAGCATTTAAACACCATTTAAAATTCTCCCATATTAGAAATGGGAGAATTCTCCCATGGGAGAATTCTCCCATTTCTGAATATGGGATTTCTCCCATGGGAGAATTCTCCCATTTCTGAATATGGGTTTTCTCCCATGGGAGAATTCTCCCATTTCTGAATATGGGATTTCTCCCATGGGAGAATTCTCCCATTCTGAAAATGGGAATTCCAAATATAATTAGATTTTGCATATTTTATTGAAAATTTCTAAGGAAACTGTTATTTAATGACTAGTTATCGCCGTTTTTTACTATTTGACTGTATTTTATGAGTAAATTACGCTGCATAGTTGAAAACAGTTTGACAGCCTTCTTTATAAACTTAAATTATTTTATAAAATCAAATATAGCAAAAAACATTGTTTTAGATTGTTAAAAATATTCTATGTACGTTACACAAAAGCTTTGTTTGATACATTTAGAAATCGACAAATGGATACCTTTTCTTTTTCATTTATAGTTGACACTTTTTAGTAAGATCATGTATGTATTGTTTTCGTATTAGATAGTTGACTGGAAAATGTTTAGTTGAATCAGTGACTAAAAACTTTTTCAGCAGTGTTTTGAACATTCCGTCTGATTCCCGAACGGGGCATACGTTTGCAGAGTTTGTTCAAGAAATGATTTCTTCCACTATAATACCAGGCTGATTCCTAACCATGTCGGGCAGTTGTCAGTCACTGACTCGGTTACTGAGTATGTGCTAAGTAAATGGTTAACTGTTAATGTGTTGTCTGACCGATAAGATGCAACTTATGCAATGTGTTGCTACCACGCAACCCCGCCCCCTAAAAACCCAACGCTCAACAAAAAAACAAATATTTAAAAAAATAAAAGGCAGAGTTTACTAAATCATACTGTGAACTAAATATTCATAGGCGGATCTAGCAGGGCAGGGCAGGGTGATTGAACTAATGGACTGTATCAACCTGTCCCGTGCATCAACCCACTAATGGAGTCTCCTTTAATATCATATTTCACGATTATTAGAAAAAATGGCATACACCGGGTCCGGTCCCCCTGGATTCACTTGTGTTTTTTATTGATATCAGTTTAAGGGTTTGTAAAAAAGTTTGTTTTACATGTTTGCATATTAACGACAACGATCGTAGGAACAAATTAGTAATTGTTTTAGTAACTTTAATTCCAGAAGTAAAAACTCTGGGATGTTCTTTTTCATGTCAAATTTCGTCAAATTAATAGCTCTACAATCAAATGGATCTAACATCCCTAGCGATGATACAAGAGTGTTAAGAAAGGATTAAAAATACCCTAACAATACTAGTTTACGAAGTATACGCAGTAACTATTAAAATAATTTAGAAAAGTAAGCACGAAAATTTGCAAAAAAAGTGTAAGTTCAATCTAACTTATAAAATAACTTTGTGCATACTTTGGGAGTAAGTGTTGAAGTCCTCAACCGCAGCACAGGCGTGGACTTATAAAGTGCTCCCTGTGCAGCAAGTGCTTCACATTTAAGTAGCAGTGCGACCGCAAACGTGGCAAAAACCGTCGTGGGACCGTTAGCCGAGTACAGACTGCTACGCCGTCGCGCTAACGGTCCCACACTGCATCAGCACAGCGCTCTTTTGCGCTTAAGAAGGCTAAAACGGCAAATACGGCCCATTAAACAACATGATATACTTAAATATACATAAATACATATTATAATAACATTGTATGGATGATTTCTAATGTTTATATCCTCATACACTATAGAAATAAGTAAAATACTAAAATGTCCGCAGATTGAAATGTTTATCCGTCTAATAGAACAAGCGTTGGTAATAGCAACGAACCGGAAACAGTATAATAAGTGATAAAACAGGTTATTCAACAGTGACATTTTCGCTGGGAAATCGTTAATATCACAGTAAATAATTGGAATAAATTACTGAAACTTGGCAGAAATGTGAATTAACATACATATTACTGACTTAAACCGATGAAACCATGTTGAATTAACTGTCACATTTAAAAAATGGATATAAACAGTTGTTTACATGAACAAACGTAATGACAAATGCCGGATTGGAGGTTTGACAAATAAGCCTAGTGAAATTGGGAATCATCTGAAATATCTTGGTGAAATTCATAGACCAGACATGATGCATTGTAATGATTACCCTAGTGCACTTGTCCAGATCTATGGGTGAAGCCAATGCTATCTACAATCTATATAGACTAAGTTTAACATAGAAATAAGCCTTACAGTTACAAGATACAGTTAACCTACGATAGAGTGAAACCTTACCGGACCATGAAGGTAAATTAATTGTAATAGTTAAATAGTTTAATGTCATATTATTTCAATATATTCTATTCTGGATGTGTTATTTTGTCAAAAAAGTGAGGATGATTACATTGAAACTCATTATACTCATTGCATCTATTTCTGCGTTAAATCCAGTTCTGCGTTATTTTCAATTAACGGTGATTTCTATTGAAGCCACACCTACACGTAAATAAAAGTGACCTAAATTTCGCACAGAAAGATATTTTGCCAGATTTTGCTGAATGAACCACTCAGGCAGGCATGCAACTGTCTTTAGATGCCTCCTTTGTAAAAAAGAAGAGTACAGTAAAACTCCGATATAAAATACTCGGTTATAACATGCACTCGGTTACAACATACCAATTTTTCTGGCCTGTTTTTCATCCTTATATATAATATAGTTCGTATTCTATTTGGATATAACATACCTCGGTTATAACATACCTTAATTCTATGGCCCAGTGAGTATGTTATATCCGAATTTTACTGTAATATAAACAAAAAATAACAGACCTGTATGAATTGTTTGAGTAAACGATCCAGTTATTGTTAACTTTTTTACTAAATAACTTTTGCTATGATTGTGTGCTGACTGAATTCATGAAAAATTTTGAACAGTTAATTTATTATGACAGTATGGTATAGACTATTTATACCGCACATCCAGATTTACTTCCCTTACGTAATGGTGGTTGTCACATGACTTGAATATTGCCGTTAAAATGGAAAAATGTAAACATTTGATGTAATTTCTTTTTGCTACTCTAAAAATGAAAGATTGGTGGATGTATTGAGCTGAAAAGAAATGTAAGATACTTTGTATCATAATTTTTATTATAGCGCATAGTAACGCAGAAATAGATGCAAACAGGGTAACAGTCTTGAACATGATAAACATACTTTTCAAGTTTTGGGGATAGAATCAAGTTTTGCGGACCCAGCTAATGCCAAGCTAGGACATAGCGTTGTATACAAAGTTTGGACCCCATTTTTGTTACCAATGCAGTTTTTTTATTCATTTCTTAAATGAATTATTTTCAACAACTATTTTGATATGCTTTTTTGCAATCCATTTTTATTATCAGTGGGGTGTTTGGGCGGCAGCCCCCATAATAACAGAAAATAAGCGGCATTTACCTTCGTGCATCTGCTCATAGAAACAGCGCACGCATATTTGTATTTACTTCCAGGGTCCGAAATTGCCAGTATTGGACAATATATAGCCCCTTTTCTATCATGTTTCGTACTTAAAATGTCCGAAAATTGATTTTATTATTAGACATAAACAGCCACTAAAACAAAAATTATAAGATTATTATGCATGATTTTAATATTTTATTATATGAAACAAAATCACTTAAACGGTTGCAATGTATGGTCATATATTTTAGGAAATCCCAAATGAAACACATGAGTAAATGTTTCAATTATACAATTGATGATTGATCGAAAAGCTATGTTAGTTAATTTCTGATGATCCATTATGATTTTTTTTTGTATTTCCACTTTTATCTTTTGTAAAGTTCTTTCAATATTTTCTAACATGTTCCAAGTATCACATATAACATATAATATAATAGTTTAAACAACACCAAAATTCTAATAGTTTTCTTAATGAAAACTCTCTTTCAAAGTATCATATCTATATGTTCTCTATAATCAGTACTGTATAATTAATTTTATAAGAAATATATGGGGGGGGGGGTCAATAAAAACTTTCCAATAAAATTAATCAACTTTGAAGAATAATACTTTGGGTTATCAATTAATCATGTAGTTATTGTTAATTTGTGACATCTATAAATACAGATGTCATGGTTGCATATTTTATCTAATAATAGACAAAGCCAGAAGGTATTTTCAACTTAAATCATGTTGATAAGATATATTATATCGACTTGATAAGGTAATATGTTTAAACAATTAAATTCTATTAAGAAAGAATAAATAGAAATATAGTTCGTAAAGAAATAAAGTTTAGAATTTTTTATGTAAATCCTAAAAGTAAAATCATATTTACATAGACCCTATATACCATCATTTTCCAGATGACTGATTTTAACCTTGTTACATGTATATAACCCTCTTATTAGACTAGATAACATTCACACTAGGGGTCCTGCATTGAAAGGAGCAGTTTTGCTAGATAATTTATACACTGTTAGATTTTATTGGGTGCTGATTGGCTGATGTCTATAGTTACTCAATGATATTTAAGGGAGGGGTCATATATCTTACTTAAAAAACAAAACTATGAAAGTACAAATTACTTGTACATGTTTTCATAGAGCAGTTTAATATGAAGGCCAATAGATAAAATTATATATTTGAGTCTGAGAGAATCTTTATTGATTATCGAGTAATTTGGCACTAAATATTATTTATTAACATTATTTATGTTTTAGTCTTTAAATACATAATATATTTGTTAATCAATGCCATTTTTACAATTATTATAATACAATTAAAGGCATTAAAAGTAGATCTAATGCACCTTATTATGAACTAAAAATGTATTACTAGACTTATGATCAGTGCATTCAAAACCAATATGAACCTAATAGTGATAATAGTTTGGGTATATATTGTTAAATAAGCTTCTGGCTTACAACCATCAAATGCATAAGAAAATCTTTAATTAACTTAGCAACTACCCAACTAATATGTTATACCAGTGGTTCCACTTCTCTCCATGTATGTATTTTTATAACTTGTACCAGTGCCAAATAATAGGAAAGTAAGCATCATTTAAATTTTGATATAGACTATATACATGTATAAAGATACAGACTACATATAGCTAGCAAAGCAAAGATCTGATAAGAGATATTGTTTTGTAAGAATGTATTTATAATAAATTTATATTTTGAGGCTGAAAGAAAACCCGATCAGTCTAATAGGAAAATTATATATTCATTTGTATAATATAGATCTACATGTTATTATTTTCAATACATGTATTTGATGAACAAAAACTCAGAGAATGACTTTATATATTTATAGCATTTAATACAAATTACATAGCAGACAACTTGTATCTCGTGATATCTCTGGATGATCATAAACATTAGAAATAATCTTAAAATATATTAATGTATTTTCTTATTTACATTGATAATTCAGTAATTGCTCATAGATGACTGTTATTATAATTTCAGTAAATGTAGAAAATTAATGAATTTCTTTTTTTCATTGTCTCATTTTTTCTTTTGATTTTTTTACAACTACATACATCATTTATATACACATTGTTATAAAATAACTAGTATTATGTTTTTGCTTTTTTTCAAAATAAGTTTGGTGTAAATCTTAAATGCTGTACATCAAATTGAACAGAATTGTATATTACTGCAGAGACATAGAATCTAATTCCCTGATTAATGATAATACAATCTGCTCAATTAACCAATGAAAGAAGAAGCTGTCAAAATTGTTACTATGGCAACCAGCTGATATCCCAGGATCAACAGTCTATTTATAACTACAGATCTTAGATGAGATAAGCAATTAAGACTAATTGTTTAATACAATGTAAAGATATACACACTGTGTAATATAATGTCAGAGAGTAGATCTTGTTTAAAGATAAAGCAATAGTTTAGTCTTATTTTAGCTACAATATTTATTTAACCTATTGATAGATAAACCCTATGATGATTAGAATGTTAGCCAATATGTGTTTATGAAAAACAGAATTTGCTCTCACAAACTTAGCAGAATATTATATTATGCTATTATGTATAATTATTTTTTCTGATGAAACTAGAATAAAGTAAAATGTATACTGATATGTATATGGATAAAATTGAATTTGTTCAGAAAAATATAGTGGTAATGTCACCTGCAGAGTGTAAATATTGTCTTCATTGGCCTCTCTACAAATATACACTAAATAAAACATTTATTTTTTCTTGTCTGAAACAATAGAAGTACTTGATTGATACACTTATAAACTAAAATATTATCACCTAAAAAGCCCTAAACACACCTAGTAATTGAAACGTTCGGAGAACATGGGTTTCCATTCAGTAAAAGCTTCTGTAATTCTTCACTTGTTTTTTTTTATAACATGAATTCCTGTATGCTTCTCCATTAACAACTGAATAGTAGTTCAATTCGCGAATTGGTACACTTGAATCATGGTTAGGGTCAGATGACCACTAGCTCAACAATCCACAGCCTTTATCTTTTTTATTACATTTTATAATTAAATCATTTGACTATTTCATTACCTCAACTTAAATTCTGTTAAATATATTTTGTAAATTTATCATGATTATGTTTTATTAAGGTCCACAGTCACAACAGTGAAATACTGATTTGATTTATTTTTTGCAAACCAAATCAGGTTTGTCTTACTTGTGTAAATAGTAGGCTTCTAGTACATTTAAAGGAGAAATTTACAAACACTGCCTTAAGTTAACCCAAGCACTAGCCAGAATAATCATGCTACAAGTGGGCTAGTTATAGTAATGGTGAAGACCAATCTTGTAGGGAGTTATTATGCAAAATTATCTGAGAAAAAATGTGTATTAGGTTTTCAATAATTCCTGTATCTATGTATGCTAGTCCTTGGGTTAGGCTAGTGGGTTAAGTTGATGGCTGCCATCTAATTTTTTTCAGGCACTAGGTCCATTAATAATGTTATAAAGTTCAAGGCAATATTATTAGCGGTAGTTAGCTTGATCGTATGAATCAAGTAGATTTCACAAGCCTGTATCTATGATTCTAGTCCTGGGGTCTGGCTAGTGGGTTGAGTTGATGACTATCATCTTTAATATTCTTGAGCTGGTCCATTAATAATGTAACAAAGTTCAAGGCAAAATTATTAGCTAGCCTGATTGTATGAATCAAATAGATTTCACAAGCCTGTATCTATGTATGCTAGTCCTTGGGTCAGGCAAGTGGGTTAAGTAGATGACTGCCATCTTAAATTTTCTCAAGCAGATCCATTGATTTTGTTATGAAGTTCAAAGCAAAATTATTACCTAGCCCAATTGTATGAATAAAGTAGATTTCACAAACCTGTATCTATGTAAGCCTGTCCTGGGGTCAGACTAGTTGGTAAAATTGATGACTGCCATCTTAAATTTTCTCGAGCACTCGATCCATTATTAATGTTATATAGTTCAAGGCAAATTATCAGCTAGCTTGATTGTATGATCAAGTAGATTTAACTAGCCTGTATCTATAAATGCTAGTCCTTGGGTCAGGCTAGTGGGTTAAGTTGATGACTGCCATCTTAAAATTTCTCAAGCAGGTTCATTAATTATGTTATGAAGTTCAAGGCAAAATTATTAGCTAGCCTGATTTTATGAATCGTGTAGATTTTACAAGCACGTATCTATGTATGCTAGTCCTTGGGTCAGGCTAGTTGGTTAAGTTGATGACTTCCAACTTAAATTTTTTTGATGGCTATATTTTTTACTAATGTTTTTAACTTCAAGACAAAACTATCAGCTAGCCTGATTGTATGAATAAAGTAGATTTCAAAAGCTTGTATCTATGTATGCTAGTCTTGAAGTCAGGCTAGTGGGTCACGTTGATGACTGCCATCTGAATTTTTCTTGAGCACTCGATACATTATAAATGTATTGAAGTTCAAGGTAAAATGTTAGCTAGCTTGATTGTATGGTCAAGTAGACTCCACAAGCCTGTATCTATGTGTATTAGTCCTGGGGTCAGGCTAGTGGGTTAAGTTGATGACTACCATCTTAATTTTTTTCTAACACTAGGTCTATTAATAGTGTTATGAAGTTCAAGGCAAAATTATCAGCAAGCCCAATTGTACTTATCAAGTAGATTTCCCAACAATGTTTCTATGTATGCTAGTCCTTGGGTCAGGCTTGTGGGTAAAGTTGATGGCTGTCAAGTTAAATTTTTTTGAGCTCTAGGTTTTTATTTGTTGGGGATGTCAATCCTGAACAAATATATCTACCGTATTTTAGGCCCTCTCGGAGTTTGAAATTGGAAGTGTTTTGAACCATAGCAATGCCTTTCTACCTATCCCTGAACAGTTCTTTGTGTACAAACATAGTTGGAGCCGGAAATCTCATTTTACTTTTTAAACCTAAACAAATTCAGTGCCTTCTGCGCTTTAATTTCTTAATGTTTTTAAGTTCAAGACAAAATTATTAGCCAGCCTGATTGTATGAATAATGTCAGATTTTACAAGCAAGTATCTATGTATGCTAGTCCTGGGGTCAGGCTAGTTGGTTAAGTTGATGACTGCCGTCTTAAATTTTCTCGAGCACTCGATCAATTATTAATGTTATGAAGTTCATGGCAAAATTACTAGCTAGTTTGATGTATGATCAAGTAGATTTCACAAGCCTTTATCTATGAATGTTAGTCCTGGGGTCAGGCTAGTGGGTTTAGTTGATGACTTTCTTTTTAATTTTCTCAAGCGCTTGATCTATAATTTATGTAATGAAGTTCAAAGCAAACTTTTCAGCTAGCCCGATTGTGTGAATCAAGTAGATTTCACACGCATGTATCTATGTATGCTAGTCCTGGGGTCAGGCTAGTTGGTTAAGTTGATGACTGCCATCTTAAATTTTCTCAAGCACTCGATCAATTATTAATGTTATGAAGTTCAAGGCAAATTTACTAGCTAGCTTCATTGTATGATCAAGTAGATTTCACAAGAATTTATCTATGAATGCTAGTCCTGTGGTCAGGCTAGTGGGTTAAGTTGATGACTGCCATTTTTAATTTTCACAAGCACTAGGCCTTTAATTAATGTTTTAAAGTTCAAGGCAAAATTATCAGCTAGCCCAATTGTATTTATCAAGTAGATTTTACAAGCTATATCCACATTATGTATGCTAGTCCTGGGGTCAGGCTAGTTGAATAAGTTGATGACTGCCAGCTTTAAATTTCTTGAGCACTACATCCATTATTGATGTTATGAAGTTCAAGGAAAAATTATCAGCTAGCCCGATTGAATGAATCCTGAAGATTTAACAGGCATGTACCTATGTATGCTAGTCCTCAGGTTAGACAAGTAGGTTAATTGGTGACTGCCATCTTCAATTTTCTCAAGCTCTTGGCCCATTATTAATGTTATGAAGTAATAGGAAAAATTATAAGCTAGCCTGTTTGTATGAATCAACCAGACTTCACAAGCCTATATCTATGTATGCTAGTCCTGGGGTCAGGCTAGAGGGTTAAGTTGATGACAGTGCCATCCATAATTTTCTCAAGCACTCGGTTTATTATTAATGTTGTAAAGTTTAAGGCAAATTTATTAGCTAGCCCTTTTGTATGATTCAAGTGGACTTTACCAGCCAGTATCTATGTAAGCTAGTCTTGGGGTTAGGCTTGTGGGTTAAGTTGATGACTGCCAACTTACTTTTTTAGAACACTAGGTGTATTTTTATTGTTATGAAGTTCAAGGCAAAATTATCAGCCAGCTCAATTGTATTTATCAAGTAGATTTTACAAGCCTGTATCAATGTATGCTAGTCCTGAAGTCAGGCTAGTGGGTAAGTTGATGAGTGGTATAAGTGATAGAATAATAGTGTTATCTACTCCTTATTTTTCATGAAACTTAAAATCTAGGGAAGTCTGTATTCAAGTTATTGCATTATGCTCATCTACAAAATGTATTCATAGAAGCAGGTTAACAAATTTACATTTATGTAATATATTTACAACCAACAAATCATTATAAGTATTGTATTCATGTATTGTTTAAATGAAAACTTCATTTGAGAAATGAAAAAGAATCAACTGTAAGCATTTACTACTTTAGACTTTAAAATCTTTCATAAAAAAAACAAGCCGTCTTTTGAAACTTCAGTCCTTATATCTTTGCAATAGTTTTTCATTGTGAATATTCTACCATTGAAAATATTGGATTTCTCCCACGGGAGAATTCTCCCATTTTGAAAATGGGATTTCTCCTACGGGAGAATTCTCCCATACGTGATATGGGATTTCTCCCACAGGAGAATTCTCCCATTCTGAAATATGGGATTTCTCCCACGGGAGAATTCTCCCATTCTAAAATATGGGATTTTTTTATTTTTGGACTTTTTAAATATTTTTTTTCTTATTCTTGTTAAGAACATCAGTATGATGCCAAATCTGTATTTTTACCTTGTTGTGACCTTTATTAATGGAATTAGAAGTGGGAGAATTCTCCCATGGGAGAAAATTCCCACATTCTAAATGGGATTCCCATGGGAGAGCCATTTTCCCATGGGAATTTGCTGATTCCCATGGGAATTTTGACTTTTGACTTGAAATTAAACATATTTCTAGTAAAGATATCTGGATGAAAGTTTACTGGTGTTATGCCCATGTGTAGATCTACATTTATTGAAAATTTGAAGTTTGCAAGATTTCCGGATTCGCAAACGTATTCCTGACTGTGTTATAGTTGAAATCTGCAAACTTATTTCTTAAAAAAATAATTTCGATATTAGTATTAATATATTTACATTTGAATAAATATTAATTTCCCAAAACTCTATCAATCTTATCTTTTCAAATAAAATATTGGTAAATCTCAAATATATATCGACTATACACACATTATGATACGCATATTTGTTATACTGTATCCGTATACTAAACTGGTCCGCTGGTCCGGTTGGTCCGCAAATTATACCTACCCCTTTTCATGTGAGTCGAAAGGATTTGCGGAAATGTGTTGATGTTAAACGCTGATTTTTCGTTTGTTGCACTGTTGATAGAAATATTGTTAATGGTTTCCACCAAAAATGCTTTTTCTATGTAACTTTTAACGGGAATGCGCTGTACTATAACTGCATTAAAAAGCAATAAACTTGTCGGCAATAGAAATCGAAAGGATTTATGTCATGTGACTTTTGCCCATTGCTATCAAAATATACCCATCACAATATCATGGCGTTGAGACGCCGTGAAATAAAATACAGAGGTTTGCATACATGTACCCCCCAAAGAAAAATCCGAGTTTTTGAGAGTGTTTAAAAATTTACTGTATCTTTAAAAGCAAATATATCAAGTTTAAAGTTAGCTTGAGACTTGCAACTAGTTTTAGAATTTTCTGCAGTACTAAATGACACCATTATGATATATTAAAGAAATTTTACCGTTTCTAAAAAAAAAAATAGGAATTTGTAAAAGCTGCAAGAGATTTTATATTGAAAAATAACGTCATAATGGTCAATAACAGATAATACTACTTAATACAGATATATTTACAGATATATTATCTTAATTTGGTATTAAAGATGTGAAAATGCATGTAAAGCTCGGCATAATCAAATGAAACTGATTTTGGCATGCTTGAGGGATTTATTTCAAATCTACAACTTTTCACGTTTTTTGTTAAACATTCCGTAAGGTTAGGAAAAACTGAGTAAAGCACTATTTTCAAATAAGTGATTCTGGGTTGTCTATCGCAGTTTACATCTCCAAACGCATCTAAAAGATCCTTTTAGTCATCCCTAGAAAATATCTGAGGAAGTTGAGCAGTCATAAAACTAACCCAGCTGTTTTCTGCCGATTGTTGTTTTTGCACTGACAATTTGACACCAAAGTTAGTAGTGTTGGCGTATTTTCAAATGATACTGACTAGGGCTGCGGATCGCTGACCAAGTGGCGATCCGATCCGAACCACCATCCATGTGATGCGATTCACGAATCAATTCGTGAACCACGAACCACTTGTTAATCAAGAAGCATACATAAATCATGTAATAAAAGAGTTGATGAAGAATACCAAGAGTTCTTACTTTATGGAAAACTATGTACTCCAAACATGTCTATTACAAGACGTTTTATCGCCATTTTCAGTGACAACATTCATGTTTTAATGAGTATCAATCGAATTTTTACACGACATTGTTCTGTCCCTCCAAAAATTTAAGTTAACATTAGAGGTTCGACTTGTTTCAATTGATATTAAGCTGAAAATGTTCTTTATTTTTTCTCCAAAAAATAGATCGCGATCCGACGATTTCGGACGTGACGAATAATCGTACTCGATTTTCTGGTCTGGATCGCGAGTATCCGAGTACCCGGATACTCGCCACAGCCCTAATACTGACTATTGTATTATTCATTTTGTAATTATATAATGCTAATAAAACAGAAAATGTACAACGATTTTGTCTTCATGTCCTGAATTATGTACTACTGAATACTAAATTGCCGAATACTGCCACGGGTTGTGCATCTTAGTATTGATGGGATATCTTCACCGTCTATATATAATTATGTGACGTCGTCTGCTGAAATCCGTACAAATGCGGCGAACACCATTTTAAGAAAAAATTGTTTAAAGTGTGACGTTGAAAAATGTGTTTATAAGTTTTGATAGCGTCTAAATAAATATGCCTTTCTCTGTTATAATAACTCAAAATTCCTCAATATTTCACACGAGGGTCCCTCCATTCATACAAGGTACACAACTGTGCTAAACTTTATAGGTATGACGCCTGAAATGCATTTACGCAGTTTTTTCCCTTGGCCACACAAGGTCATAAACAAAATGGCGCGCCGTCAAAACAACAAAACGATTCTTGTGCAAATTGTGAGGATTTCACGTTCACAATGACACACCGTTGTACTAAATGTTCCATAATGTCTGTCGAATCGGTAAGTCATCGTTATTTTTTTTTTGATTTGTTGATTGCTATCGTCTCGGTATACTCAAATGTGGTCTAGATTATGACCCGGAAGATTTCATTTTCTTTTTATGTGAAAAGTTTATTTGTTGATAAATTCAAATAACATTAAAAGATATCAGCATAAAATGCCGTCAGAAAATATATTTTAGATTTGATTAGGCTAATCGATTGCATTTTGCAAGATTTTCTCTCGCCACTAATTTCCATGCAACAGTCAACTGGCTGACGGATGAAAATATTGTCTTTTTTAAAAACTAACTCTATTGATGTCTTAAGTGTATGTGTACACGAGGAACCCAGATTTGATTGCACTGGTTGTGTCCTTTTTTTTCTTTTTTTTACCGCATCAGTTGTAGCATTTAAAAGTAATGAAATTAAAAATATTGAAGTTGAACTGTATTTATATTTGACTTACCCTACCCATTTGTCAACAATCAAGGACCAAACGGGCTTAATACTATAGTATTGAACATCATTTTTTGGTTTTGGGACAGTTCTCTTCCTTTTTTAAATGTCTAATACCAAAATGTATATTATTTTGATACAACTTCATTTTCCGTAATATTTTTATAAAAATTTGATTCACCCATTTTTATTGACTACATTAGATCGTATTTTGTTAAGTTTACCTTGCTTGGAGCTGATAAAACACTGTAATTAGAGTTACTTTTAAAGTTCTCAAATCAAAATCATATCATTTTACAGAAGTAAAAGGTAATAAATGTACTAAGATCCTTTCAACACAAGAACGTTGGGAGGTAAAAGGCTATAATTGCACTTACGACCTTTTACTTCTGAAGGTTTAGAAATAAAAGTTCCAGATAATTTGTGGTAAAAGTGCAGTTATAGCCTGTTTCCTCTGAAAAGAATTTAGATGTTGCAGTTATAATTGTTACTGTTGCAAATTTATTAATTATGTCCTTACTTTGAAGAACCTTACGAAATGGCATTTACACATATGCACAAAATACTCGTACACAAAACTGACAATTTTCATTCATGGAAATATAAAATAATCATGTACTTGCTCAATATTTAGATCCTACATAAACAAATTGATAACTAAAAAGTTGTAAAAACACACTAAATTCTTTGTTTACACATTTTCATCTCTTTTGAATGTCCTCTGGTATATAATCGAACTGAAGTCAAAAGACCCAAGCCATCGGCAATTAAGGATATTAGTGACCTAAAGCATAGTTAAGTAAATAAAGACTACTGTTTCATGTCACTATTTATTTTATTTATTTATTGGAGTTAACGCCGTTTCAACACAATTTTAGGTCATTTTACGGCGTCCAGCGCACCCAACCTAGCTTTCCTGGACCATTGCCTATAACCAGTACTCGCCTACCCTTCCACAAGGCCGGAAACTTCTCCATATTATAAAATCATTAGAAGAAAATCGACATTAATGTCAAATTTTCATGGAAGGGTATAATCTCCCTGGGTGGGATTCAAACCCGCACCCCCTCGGGCATGAGTATCCAAATCCCGGCGCGCTACCAACTGCGCTATCGACCCAGGTTTTCATGTCAAAAATGCCTTTAAAAATTCCATGACCTTCACTCATCTTCTTCACTCTCACTAACAGAAGGCATTGGAAGTTTGTCTGTATAGATTTGGTGCATGGCAATGACTCAAAGTATGATTCGTACTCCTTCGGAATTGTCCCAGAGGCAACAAGTGACATTATAGATATTGGGAGCGTCGATGTATAAGAATTTCGTGGAGCCTTAAGAGACTTTTCTTTGCTTCTGCTCTTCTTCTGCATTAACCATACTTCCTTGAGCTCACTAACATCAAACCATAGTTCACAAAAATACTGTATTTTTTGTCTTTACGAACTTTAATCCATTTTATATTCAGCCTATTAACATGTTCTCCATCAACATCAATTTTCATTGAGCCGAAATTTTGTTCTTTGTACAACTTGTAATCTAGTATGTCAGTGTATTTTATTGGAACGACAATATATGGTTGCTTCCGGTGTGCTAATGATATAACTGTTTCCCACTAAGATGAAACATTTACTTTTGTGAGAATTTTGCATGCTCGATAGATGCATGTATGGAAGCACATTCCATTTCTGAATAGCCACTTTCGAGAAATTTGCGGTTTATACACTTGATGTGAGGAATATCTTGGACACAGTGAACTAAGCAACTTGCAACAAACTGATTGCGATTCTGATTTTGTATCATTATATAATGTCACTTCTTCAACACCAGATGTCTTACTTGTAACAGAAGTTTCATACAAGTACAAAATGTAACAACACAGTTTTCTTTTGTTTTAAAGTTCACCAATTAAACTGCCTGGTGTTATCAATGCAGCTTGGAGATCAGATTCTTTCCAACACAATTTTATAATTCATCTCATATTGGACTACATCATCTATGCTATCATAATCATTTTCCGTATGTGTATTGTCTATCGCTGTAACATGTAAATCTGCTTCTTCTAACACACTTTCATTTTAATGCAATCGTCCATCTGCAAAAACATTATAATATTAACATAGATGGATGTATAACATGTAATATATTGTAATAATTAATACTACCGTATAATAATTTTGATTCTATATCAGGGCTCCTATTCAAATGTAACATACAATACATGAGTGTTATCTGATAGAAGAAATATCCTAAGTGTAAAATTTCATAATGCATTTATCTTAAGTATTTTAAGTAACGAATACAAAATTGAGATTTGCGTAACAGTTAATAAAACATTTAATGTAATCACAGAGATGCTATTAAATGAAAGTCAAATAATTTTGAATAAATGATAAAAACAAAACACATATAGATGTAATTTATATTGAAAATAAAACATGAAATAAAAAACAGAAAGAATTAAATTTCACTTACCATGAATTTTCGATGTAATTCTTTCCTCTGTATATTTTTTTACTCTTCTTGTCCAAATGGCCAATACGCAAGCAATTAAATTATTAAATGGCCAAGATTTCACACAGAATCTTTCTTATCAGTGATTTAATTAATTTATTGAAAGGGATTCTCTCTGGCAAAGGTAATAAGGAACAATATGCATGATAAATGTCTTGAGAAAAGAGATAACAGATAGTGCATGTAAACTGTATGAATGCAGTATTCTACCAGAGGAAAAAGGTGATAAAATCAGTTATATTTTTTTTCCACTACAGATTCGTCACAACATGTGGAACAATGGGTAATATGTACACTTAGAACCTTTTTCCCCTACAAAATTTGCAGAAAAGAAGTTATGGCAAAATACTTTTTACTGTTTTGCCCTTATAAGGATTGAATATTTCTATAATATTTTCGTCAGACATAAAGGACAATGAGTACATTGTAAGAAACATAAAAAGTCATTTTCGGCAAAAATGGCAGTTATTACCTTTTACCTTTGAACCCTCGATATAGTTCTTCGTCACTCACCTCACTTGTCACAATCTGAGTGATGTCTGGTATGTAATTACTACAAGCTGGAAATAAAAACGCAACATTCAGATTTTTTTCACCCCAAACCAGTTTATAATATATTTTATAAGAAGCAATATTTATCTTTTTGTAGCATTTTAGTTTTGTTGAGTTTCACCATATTTAAAACAATTGGCAATACAAGGACAAAGGTCCAATTTTTTACATAAAGTTAAAGTGCGGTTTAACATAAAGTATGCTTCCATATACATATTCAGCCGACTTTAAAATATTGTTCAATAACTCCTGATGATTGAAATATTCCTCAGGCAAGCGATCCCTCACAGTACTCAGTTACACCTGGGTACAGTGAAACAATTGTAGGTTAATTTCTTGCTCAAGGAAATTAGCAGTGCCTCTAGTGTGGATCGAACCCGGGACCTCTTGATCCTTAAGCGCGTGTCCTACCGCTGGCCCACTGCTTCTACATATGCCTCATAACATATCTACCTTATCATTAATTCAGCAATGCTCCCAATTTGAAAAGTAAAATGTCGAAAAATGAACCAACTGTAATCATTTAATTCTTAATATAATTGTTCAAACCTTTGTGGTCTTGAAACAAAAATATAACGCACACCATTCTTAGACTGATAAAGATATACGAGTTCAAAAACTAAAGGTCAACTCCTACGTTACGGAACAAAGAATCACGAGTACAAATAATGGATAACTAAGTTTAGAATGAAAATCTGTGTTTTGTCCATGTAAGTATGGAATTTCATTCAATGACGAGTAGTGAAACAAATTGAAGCAAACTATTTTGCAATATATACAAACTTGTCAGAATAGCGCAAGCAGAATTCATCATCATTTTTTGTTGTTACGATCAGATAACGTAATACAATTATGTCAATTTGTGTATTTGTCACATACACATACATGTGGAACATTCTTTTCCAAATTGATGAAAACTTAAACATATAAGGCACAAACTAAGCTGTCAATTAGTTTGAAACATGACACCGTATGCTCATACGTAATGACATATTTGATATGTCATGGAGTTACGGAACATAGCAAAAATTAGAAAGTCTTCCCATCTCGAACAAATTGCATTTTAATATCGATTAGATAGTACAAAAGTATAATTTATAAACGGCACAGGTATTTTTAATGTTTGAAACAATATTCAAGTTTATGTTTTGCCATATTACAAAATTATTATACTGCTGAGCTTGGAATATAACAAATGAGATATATGAAGTAAGTATGATGGTATTAACCTAACCGAAATGCACTTTAACTGATATGTTCATGTGTGAATACCAAGTAGATATATGAAATGAACGCCACTGATCATGAATAACATTGTAACAGGCCCGTAGGAACAGGGGGGTCTAGGCCCCCCCCAATATTTTCAGCAGTTATAGTAATTGAGGGTCTTAATTTAATCTATCACTTTAAATTGATTGATACATGTATGCTTTTCCTTCAAAATCAATATTGCAAACTTTTTTTATAGAAAAAGATGCTACAATGCAGTGTAAAACTAAACTTAAACATAAGTACTGTAATATAAGTTAACGTTTTCTTTTTCTTGAAATAAATCTGAACAAATTAGCCCCCCCCCCCCCCCATCTGAAAATGCTTCCTACGTCACTGTGTAAATAGTCAATAAATTAGCTATTTGATAAAATTACCATGCCAAGCGGCGTTACGGAACATATGGTATGGAAGATATTAAGCACCACGATGGGATCTAACTTTATTAACAACCTATTCGTTTGGGTTTGACACAATAATTTTGGAGATCGTGTAGGCCAAATAACTTTTTGCAGTAAAATTGGTAATTTTTAATCTGGGCGAATAAAACTCGAGGACGCGATTGAACTTAATTTAGTGAGAAACATTTTGTAATGTGACAATCACATTTTGGAATGAAATCAATGCCAGAAACGTTAAATAAATTTTATGCATAGTTTGGCTTAAATTCAACGTAAGTCAAACGTTGCATTTGATATATATCTAAAATGAAAGGAAACTGTTTTGTCATATATGTTTTTACGAAGCTTTTTTTAAGATTAAACTGGCAAACACTTTGGTATTGCTAAATTTATTTTGTAATATATTTTATTTTCATTAAAATACTGCAATCACTTATGAAAGTATTTACGTGGTTCCTACCCCATGATAAAGTTAATAAAGTACGAATATCATTAAATAAAAAAATTAAAACCTACAGAGTACGCAACAGGATATCTTGCAAATCATCAAATGTTGTGTACGCGGTGTTTTGCAAGAAATGCAACGGTTTTGTGTACGTTCGCGAAACCGGGGACACTATATACCAGTGCCACCTGTTAAATCTGTCCCGCATCCGTACAAGACACAGCGACCCCGTGGCCGAGCATTTTCATACTAACGGCCATGACACAGCGACCCCGTGGCCGAGCATTTTCATACTAACGGCCATAACGTTGCAGACTTCTCGGTCATGGGGATAGAGAAGCTGAGCGAAAGCGCCATCTACAGGAAAACCATGGAACAACTGTGGAAGGATAAATTACGAACGTACCGACCGTACGACATTAACACTAAAGAATAAGACGGGGAAGCACGCCAACACGCAACGTGGACGAGAGCGCGCACCGAAACGACGTCAATGGCATCTACGTCATTTCAATTGTAATGTCATTTTGAAAATAAATGCCGCTGATGAAGGCCGAAAGGCTGAAAGCGCTACGGCAAATTAATTAGCGTCTTTAATTAAATAATAATATATAGTATGGTATCTAAAGTTAGCTTAGCAGATGTGGTCTTTAAAGAAATTTGATAAGATATTCCATCATATTTTATTCGTTCCGAAATTCCTGACTAATTTATTCGGATTTTGAATATATGTGTCGTAGGTGCAAGAGACGTTTAAAATTGTTTTTGTGCAACATCTCTGATAGGTGCTCATGTTCATATTGGTCATCAGTGGTGAAGACATTTTTTCGAAGCAATAACTGGAAATTTCAACTGATAACGCACAAGATAAAATGAAACTTTTGAATGATATCAACATTCTCAAATCTTTAGACATGCTGATTTGTTTAGGTCATTGTTTTAATGTGTAAGAATCATTGTTAATTCGATTCAGACATTGTCAATTTGATGAATATTCTTTATTGTTGTTATGACCATAAATTTGCATAAATTAGTTTCACAAATATTGTTTTGTTACAAATTTGAAACACATACAGGTGTGTCAAATATGAAAATCTCCACGGACGCAACTATTTTCATCAATTTTCATCATATAAGACTGGAAAACGTTCAATTAGTCTATTTACGTAGTAAAAGTACAGTGATAATGAGAAATGCATTCAATTTAATTCAGTGATAACATAAATCGTTATTATTACAAGCTATGTTCCGTAACAAGCCCTCTTTACTCCGTAAAAGAGACATCAACATTTTCTTCTTTCCACTTCAAGAAATATGTAAACTAAATGAATGTATTTATAATTGTAATATTAAAACTATGACATTCATCCATTACACAGATTTCATATTTATCCTTCATCCTGTACCTGCACTAAATTATGCTTTTTTACACATGTACCATAATTGTTAGTGCTAAGGCCTAATTTTGCTTTTAACATGATCAAATGGTCATATTTTTTAACATAACATAACATAACATAACATAAAATAACATATTCTTTATTTGGCATCAAATATACTATTTATAGCCAATACAAAAGTAATATTACAAATACATGGTACCAGGCGTGTATTTACACGATACAAAAGAACAAAAACAAAATTACAGTCAGAGAAGTTTAGATACAGCTTACAACAATGATCATTATTAATTCAGTTATACACTATATAAAGTTGTATGTTGTCCTGTGCTTAAAAGCAAAATATAAAAATTTCGAAATGTTAATAATAAGTTTTTTATTTTTTGTAGACATAAGGTTTTCAAATTTTTGTAAAGTAGGCCAAGTGCAATAATAGGCAGGTAGATATAGTTTTCTTAGATTTACATGTTTAGGACATATGAGTAAAAAATGGTATTCTGTTTCTGGGATATTCATATTGCATTGTTGACATATTCTATTTTCTGTTGGTATTCCTTGATGTCTACCTTGTTCTATAGCTAAGGAGTGTGCTGACAGTCTAAATTGTGTATAGGCTATTCTAAATTTGTTTACATTTAAATACCCAAAGTAATCTTCACATATGAATTCATGTTTAAAGAGGCTATAATAGTGAAGTCTAGATGAATTGTTGATATTACTATACCATGATTGTTTAAAAATATCTAAAATTATTGTTTTAATTACAGAGTAATTGATCATATTGACATCTTGGCTAAGCCATAGTACCGAAAGACCTATATCGTTTAGGAGTGATTTTATATGATAAGCCCAGTTGTTTCCCCATTTATAGTTAACATTTAAGTCAGCATCTGTTTTCAACATGGAATAAATTTGTTTTATTAATGAAGTGTCCTTTGATTTAAGTATTTTAATCCAGTATTTAATCAAAATAAGCTTATGGTGAATATTCATTGGATATCGTCCGACCTCACCGTATAAACCATCTAGGTTAGTTGATTTTCTAACACAGAGGATTTTGCGTAAAAATGTACAGTGGATTTGTTCTATGTTTTTACAATCATTATTTCCGATAACTTCGGCACCGTAGTTTAATATTGATCCCACTAGACAATCAAATAATTTACATTTTTCGAGTATATCTAACTCAACTTGATTACATATTATAAATACATTATGTAAGGGCCCCGTTACACCAAACTAGTTCTCAGAACGTTCGACCCCGTCCTAAAAATATTGCGAAACTGGTTGTGAACGAGTAAGAACGTGCCGTTTAAGTCGAAAAAATATCAGCTATACGATCATAGTTCGTTCAGAACCAGTTCTCGTTGCGTGCATTTCGTTTTCATCCCGTTCGTAGTCAGTTTTAACCCGTTCATAACTAGTTCTTCTAAGCTCCTTTACACTTGATCATTCCGTTTTAGACAGTTGAACTCGTTCTAAGTACGTTCTAATCTCAATCTCAGTGCGTTTTGAACGAAATAACGTCACGTTCTGACCCGATTGCTATACATATCCTGGACGTTTCTTCCCGTTCTCATTCTCGTTCCGCGCTTCAAGCTTTGAGGACACAATTCGTTAAGCATCACTGTGACCATCAAGCCTCCAAAAAAGAGCAGAATCAGACAGACGGTGCGTGTTAAGGCAATCGCTTCCAAACGATTCAAAATCACCTGCACATGTGAAGCTCTTGAAGACCAGCCTCAAGATGAGCCACAAGATACTAAGCCTCCTGAGCCAGTTATTAAAAATGAGGAAGTTTCTCCTCTACCATGTACATTTGTAATTGTATTCTTGCTCCACTTCTATAAAAAAGAGTACAAAGCCAACATTCAAAGCATTAACGACTTCCATGGTTCTAGGCAAAGAGCTTGGGCCCAGATGATAACTTGGTGAGAAATGGTCTGTATTTATACCGAACCTTGTCAGATCGTACTGTAGATGTTATGGACGTGGTACGAACTGCATACGAACGCAATAGACTTACTAAAAACGAGTAGAACGTACCGAGAACCTACTGCAAACTTTAAGAACTGTGTGTAAACGTGTTGCAAACTGGTTCAGAACTTCGTTTTTTGTTTTTGTGCATTTAAACGGGATAACAACGCACTAAGGACGTAATTAAGTCGAGTTAAGTCTGTGTGCAAACGGAATGAACGAGTTACAAACGGAACAGGTCGGGGTGTAAACGTACTGCAAATTGTGGCCCGATCGAACTACGACAAGGCACGTCCCTAGTACGATGCTAGTACGGCAATTCCGTTCGCAGTACGACCTTTCCGTTTTCGGTACGTTGTCACTCAGTCTAATTGCAGAACGGGGTGACCGCAAAAATATTTTGAGTCGACTCAAAGTTCTGAAACCCCATTCCCGTTCAACCCCGTCCGAGCTCGTCCATAACGTTCGAACACAGACCGTAGAAAGTTGCAACTACGTCCAGTCCGTTTGCACACAGTTGGAGCTCGTTCGGTTCATTTTTTTCAGAACGTAGTGAGAACGAGTTTGGTGTAACGGGGGTATAAAGCAAACAATGATTTTTGTGCTAGTTGTTTTTGAGTTCTATTTAAATGACCATTTTTAAATAGATGGAGACCTAGATATTTATAGGATTGTACAATTTGTAGTTTTTTGTCATCAAAGATAAAATCATGTGTGGTGTGTCGTCCAGTCTCAAAAATCATAACTTTAGATTTTTCAGTATTGACTTTTAACCCCCAAGTGTTACAATATGCATATAGGTTATTTAACAGGGAATGGAGTGCTTCAGGTGTATGAGCAAATAAAACTGTGTCGTCAGCAAAAAAGTATTATAAATAATTTCATTTCATTTAATGAAAACAGACCATCTATGTTACCATCTAAATTATTTAGGATATCATTTACGAAATATAAAAACAAAAGAGTAGAACTCGGATCACCTTGTTTGACCCCAATATTAGAATCAAAGTATGTAGACGAAGTGTCATTATACCTGACGGTCGCTTTAACTGTTTTATACATACACTTAATGGCATCAATGAACTTGGAACTGACTTGTTCATTGATAAGTTTTTGGAAGATATATGATCTATCTAATTTATCAAAACATTTTTCAAAGTCGATAAAAGCACAATATAGTTTTTTGCGTGAATTAAGTGTTTTAGATATAACAGAATGTAATAAAAATAAACAATCTACAGTTGACTTGTTTCTTTGAAATCCAAACTGGTTTTCTAATATTTTTTCATTTTTAATAGACCATTTTGTTAAGCGATTCAATAATATTTGTGAGTATATTTTTGCAATTATATTTATCAAAGTTATCCCACGGTAATTTTTGGCTTCTGCCTCATTGCCACCCTTAAAGATGGGAACTATGATTCCTTCTTCCCAGGATATAGGATACTCTCCTGAGTGAAACACTTTATTAAATATAGTTAAAATTAGGGGAGATAAATCCGGAAAACAATGTTTATAAATTTCTGAAATTATACCATCTGTGCCACTGCTTTTACCATTATTTTGTGCAAAAACAGCATCCTTAAGTTCATTTAGTGTGATATCACGGTCGAGGTCATTAACATATGCAACGTATTGGTCATTATGTACGTTGAATTGTGGGGCATAGTCTGTACTATAAAGTGATTTAAAATGATCATGTAATTCATTTATATTTAGATTTTCTGTGATATCAGAACGTTGAGTGTATTGTCTCTTAATATATTGCCAGAACTTTCTGGGTTCTTTCTTACTCATAAAAGTTAAGTTAGATTTTTGTTGAATGTTGTATGTATTCTTTCTTGTTCGTACTGTTCTATTGTATACTTGTTTTGTTCTGAGATAATCATCTCTTAATTGTACATTGTTCTTATGTTTAAGAAATTTATTCCTTGATGTCTTGTATGTTGCCTTAGCATTGTAGCATTCTGAATTAAACCATGGTTTGTTTACTTTAGAATGTTTTGTGCCAGTACGGACATTTTTGGTGCTATTTTTACTAAAATATGGGCGTGAACATTCACTTAAGATATTGATTAAAGATTGTGATATGACATCAACATTGATACCTTCATGAACGTTTGATTCAAGTTTTGAGAATTCTTCTGATTTTTGAGAAATGGATTCTTTAAAAGCATGTAACTTTGTATCATCCAATCTTAAATGTATATCATTGTGATGTGACTCAGAGTCTTGAAAATCGGACTGTTCATGTGTAAAAATTTCTAAATGTACTACAATACCAACGTGATCCGAAAATTCGTTAGGAGACAATATATCAAAGTAAGAAACATGTTTAAAATTTTCAGGACTTAATAAAAGATAGTCAATGACGCTTGAGCCTTGAGGAGAATGATAGGTGTAATCCCCAACTCCCAGGTCTTGTGATAAACGTCCATTGCCTATAACTAACGATGTAGATTTACATAGGTCAAGCAGACGTAAACCGTACGTGTCGATTACGTGATCGCAAGAGACACGTGGTGGTATATTTACAATATTTGACAACTGATCATTGTTGACAATATGAATATCATTTTCAATAAGATCAACATGGTTTGATGTTCTACCATTAAAATCACCAATAACGAAGCATTTACCTTTTGGTTTGAATCTTTCTAAATTAGACTCAATTTCATCAAAAAAGTCAAAATTTTCTCTATCAATTACTGATGATTTTGTTGGTGGAACATATGTACAACAGAAATAAACATTTTCATTAAAATTGAACAAATGTTTGCTAAATTCAACCCACATAATACCATTTTGTTGTTTTTCAACAATTTTAACAAATTTGCCTAAAGATTTTTTACAATAGATACTAATACCGCCACTGTATCTACCTTTATTGGTATTTTTGGATTTATTACCAAACATGTGTACACATTCATAACCTTGAATATTTAAGTTCATATGAGTTCTATCGGAGATCCATGTCTCAGTTAAAAAGATGACGTCAAATTCATTAATTAGAGATACAAAATCAGGGTCTATTATTTTTCGAGATAATCCATTGACGTTCCATGATACTATAGTTAGTTTATTCTCACGACTTTCCTATAAATTACAGTCTATGATTTTTCCATCGCAGTACTTCTTGGTAACACGATTGTTAATGAATAGTTTGGTTCAAATATGAGAACAATATTTTTATAGATAGCAAGAAAATAAAACTTTACGAAAACAAGGAAGGATAAGTGAGAAATAATATGCTATACTCGAAAACTGACAAAAATTAGTGTGACAGTATAGAAGGAAACTACTGAGTTGCTCAAACATCAAGTTAAGAAAGGTCACTATAATTAAATAATAATGTGAAAGAGAAGAAAAAACAATAGATCTAGTAAAACAGGATACGAAATTAACCTTGCGAAATCGTATGTGTTCAATTTATACTTCAGGTAAGACCATTGAACTTACTACAATGCAACTATACCTAACAATGATGCCTATATATAGCTATATTCTTCAAGGATGTTAGTGTTTATCCTATTGTTTAAACTATTCAACTTTACAAAATTCTTCTATAATTATATTACTTTCAATGTTAGTAGTTCCTAATAAGGCGTACAGTGTATAACACATCCAAAACGGAGAATATTTTTAAAAAAAAGTATTATACATGTATATAAAATCTATAAGGCGGGTATCAATAACCTATCAACAAGTACATAAATAGTTTAGACCATAAGCATAGTAGTTGTTATGTCCATGATCTAAACCATTACAATACAATAAATTGAATATATGACGAGACAAAACATATATACATGTACATGTGTAGTTTCAGAATGGTACCAAAAAAAATATAATTTGTTTTGATGATTTACAAGTATCCACATTTACTATTTTATTAAAAGTATAATGAATAAATAGGTTGTAAATTAAAGATTTTTGTTTTGTGGTGTATACTTTAGCCAAACAAAATTTAGTCTAAGTATTTAATAATACAGAACGATTGAGTGTATTTGGTTCTCGTCTAACAGTGAAGGTAATTGTAATATGCTACTCGAGGCAGACGACTACAGAAGATTTACTAGCAGACGATATTTGTTTTAATGAACCCAAATTTATACAAAATCAGCGCAAAGAAAAAAGTAGCAAAAAGATATTTTCTGATAAATTGAGCGCGGATCTGCGCACGGGATTTACGAAAAAAGACTTAGTAATTTTGTATAAATATCTAATGGAAAGGGAACCAAAAATGGCGGAAGTGCATGGAAAAATAGAAAAATACAGCGAATTTCAGCAAATATGAGTCCACTGACCTGACTTTTAATAATAAGACACTACAATAGAAAAGAAAAATCCTTATCGCGTGATCCTATCCGTAATTAAAACAAATAGTGGTGACAAAAATATTCTAAACCGAACATTTAGCGAGAACCAAATAAACACAACATCAATCCAGCCTGGTACCCGGCTATCATCATATGAGGAATATCGGAAACAATAATAGTTTGTTTCTTCCATAAATTATATCATATAGCATGTCTGTTTGTTTGTTTGTTTGTTTGTTTGGGTTTTACGGCGCACCAACACAAAAAGGTCATATCGCGCCGAAAGCTATTAATGATACTAATAATTCAAACTATATTAACGATGCAAAACTCTATATCTTATTATAAACGTTTATTTCTTTCAAAAAGTTAAGTATAGCATATGATGGTACAGATTCAAAAAGTTCTTTAAGTGATTTTACTTTAAAATGTTTATCACGAATGTATTTAAGTCCTGACAGTCGAGGAGAACGTGTTTAACTCTGAAATGCTCGTCACATGGTATGCATTTAGGTGCTTCTTCTCTTTTGAGAAGGTATGAATGTGTTAATCTAGTATGACCAATTCTACATCGCGAAATTGCTATTTGATCTCTGCGATTAGAATATATAATTGACGAAGATGAATTAAGGGTTGGCTTTTTGTCACGTAATTTAATAAAAATTGCATTGTTCCACAACGTTTGCCATTTTGATTTAAATAACGTGTTTATTGAACATTTGAAGTCACTGCTTGGCAATCTGATATCCACTGGTTGAAGGTTTAAAGATTCTTTGGCCAAAATATCAACTTTTTCATTTCCTTGTATACCAATATGGCTTGGTATCCAGCAGAGGTGTACTGTTTTAGATTTTAAAATTTCATGTAATTTCAATTCGATACTTTTAATAAGAATCTTGTCTGAATTACGATTTTTTATGGCCAATAATACAGATAGAGAATCTGAAAAAATGATAAAATTACTATTGATACTATTTGATATGTATGATAAAGCAAGATCTATTGCTTTGACTTCAGCTGTAAATATGGATGCCTGGTCAGGCAATCGCATTCTTGCAACAAAAGAATTTCGATATGCAGCGCAACCAACTTTGTTACCATCTTTAGAGCCGTCAGTAAATAAATGTGTGCTTTAGTATCATTAATAGCTTTCGGCGCGATGTGACCTTTCTGTGTTGGTGCGCCGTAAAACCCAAACAAACAAACAAACAAACTAATGGAAGGTGTTTTAAAAATTGATAATAAATTTCATCAGGGCCAGCAGCTGTATCTTTGGCATGCTTAATAGCATCGGTTAAATCGTCAATTGTAAAGAGGGTGTTATACTCTTCTTCGTTGTTAGAATGAAAATTAATATTTTGTTTTTCCGAGTTAGATTTGACCTTTTTAAATTATTCAGTATAGTGTGCTGAAGAAGAATTATGTTCAAAAGTTTCCGCCAGCGTGTTGGCTATATCTTTTGTAGTTTTTGCTACGCTCGAATCTTTACGTTTCAGATGAGCAGTAGGAACTTTTTTGTGTTTACCATTAATTTTACGAACTGCTTCCCAAACTCTTTTGATTGGAGTGTTGGCGTTAATTTTAGAAACATATGACTGCCATGATTTACGTTTAGAAAACTTAAATGTTCTACGAGCTTGTGCTCGTAGGATTCTATAATTGTCTAGATTTGCAGCTGTAGGGCAAACCTGAATTTTTTTAAGTGCTGCTTTTCGTTTCCGATATGATCTTCTGCACTCATCGTTGAACCATGGTTTTTTAATTTTACTTGAGTTTTTCATTGAAGTTTTAGGGATACACTCATCAGCTATCTTTGATAGAGTGGACGAAAAAAGATTAGCTTTATCCGTAGAGTTGGAAAAATTCGGGCTTGTTAAATCGTCAGAACACAATTTGTTAAATTGTTCCCATTTCGCTTTTGAGAATTTGTAATAAGAGCGGTTGTTTACTGGAACAGAGTCGTTTAAAGTTAACAACAATGGAAAGTGGTCACTGCCATATTGTTCGTCTAGAACTGACCAAGTAAAATCCAAGTATATTGATGGATGTGATAATGTGAGGTCTGTACCTCAGAGGCGGGTCTCCAACCGATTCGAGGCTCTTATGAGCGACATCGAGTCGATGGAGGACGAGGACATGGGTGTCCACAGCTCTCCTCCCCGGACTTCGGCGCGAAGTCCTGTTAAGTTTCCGAAGTAAGTTTTTACTTTTCGTTGAACCATGAGTCAAGCTATACTTCAATGGAATTGTCGTGGTCTTAAATCAAATTACAACGATCTACTTCTTTTATTATCGAAATACTCCCCGAAAGTTGTACGTCTTCAAGAAACATTCCTATCTACAAATGATAAAACATCAATAACCATTTGGCCTGCGCGTTAAAAACGACTTAGAAATGCTAAATATAAACACTTCGTCTGTGATACAAAACTTAGATGAAAATATCCCCCCTTGGACCTACAACATTCCAGACGTCAATATTGACTTATCAACTTTTCGTAAATCTTTCACCAGTCCTGAAGCTTTTAAATCTGAATTTGTAAACATCTTGGAAAAATACAAAGATTTTACTCATTTATTTACCGACGGTTCCAAAGATGGAAACAAAGTTGGTTGCGCCGCATACGGAAACTCGTTGCAAGAATGCGGCTGCCTGACAAAGCATCTATATTTACTGCCGAAATAAAAGCAATTGATCTGGCTTTAACATACATATCAAATAGTATAAATAACAAGTTTATTATTTTCTCAGATTCTCTATCTGTATTACTAGCGATTAAAAATCGCAGTTCAGACAATAATCTTATTAAAAGTATCGAGTTAAAATTACATGATATTTTAAAATCAAAAATAGTACACCTCTGCTGGATACCAAGCCATATTGGTATACATGGAAATGAAAAAGTTGACATCCTCGCTAAAGAATCTTTAAACCTTCAACCAGTTGATCTAAAATTACCAAGCACTGACTTCAAGTGTTCGATCAATTCGTTAATTAAGTCGAAATGGCAAACAGTATGGAACAACGCTATTTTTAATAAGTTACATGAAATAAAGCCAACCCTTGATTCATCTCAATCAATCAAATTTTCTAATCGCCGAGATCAAATTGTGATTACGCGATGTAGAATAGGTCATACTAGATTAACACATTCATACCTACTCAAAAGAGAAGAAGCACCTAAATGCATACCATGTGACGAGCACTTCAATGTAAAACACGTTTTCCTTGACTGTCAGGATCTAAAATACATTCGTGACAAACATTTTAAAGTAAACTCACTTAAAGAACTTTTTGAATCTGTACCATCATATGCTATACTTAACTTTTTGAAAGAAATAAATGTTTATAATAAGGTATAGAGTTTTACATCATTGAATTATTAGTATCATTAATAGCTGTCGGCGCGATATGACCTTTTTGTGTTGGTGCGCCGTAAAACCCAAACAAACAAACAAACAATAATGTGAGGTCTATACAAGAAAAACTTCCGGTGGCTGGATGTAAGTAAGTTGGTGACTTGTTATTAAGAAGGCATAGTTGGATGTTATCAATGAACTTTTCTGTAATGCTGCCTTTATTATTCGTAGATGTACTTCCCCATATTGGAATAGGCGCATTAAAATCGCCGAGAAGAACGAATGGTTCTGGGAGTTGTTTAGTTAAATTTTCTAAGTCTTCAACAGTTATAGATAAATTGGGATGGAGATATAAGGAGCACATTTTAATAGGTCTGTGTAAAGTTACTTCAACGGCTACGGCTTGCAGATTAGTTCGTATCTGAATTTGTCGTTGAGGGATACAGTTTGCAACCGCAATTGTTGAGCCACCAGATGCTCTTATTGTGTCTGTGCAAATTTCGAATCGGTTGGAGGACGGGACAGGGTCCCTCTCCGCTTTCCTAACTCGGTCGGTTAGGACGACATATGGCATGTCAAATACTTGTTAAGGAGAATAGTCGTTACGGAATCCCGGTGTTCCGTTAAAGTTTCCCTCAATAAATATAGAAGTAACAATAAATGTACGCGTTTCTTGCACTTGATCACACCAATGTACAGTGGCAAACAAGAATTCAATGTAAAAACACCTATAATGTCGTTAGAAACTGTGCTATGCTCGTTACGGAAGCATAGTTTCTTAAATGTGACATTTAAAAATTTGAGTTTGGAGTTAATTTGTTCATTCTCCTTTGGACAGATAAGATTCAAACTATGTTTCCCACGATATTTGACTCATTGTAGTATTATTAAATGTTTTAATAATTAACAACAACACCTTTTGGAAAGTAAATTAACCATGCAAAAATAGTTACGGTAACATAAGACTGTTTTGGAGACAACCCTAAAATGTGGAAAATCTTTGAATTTCATATTTGTATCAGTAGAATATCTTTAAAATCATACAATTCACTACCCATATATGGAAAATAAATACATACATGTATTACAAGCAATAACAAACTTTAGATTAATTATTTTTCAAAGCAAATTTTAAAAATAGAGCTGGAGACACGACATTTTTCTACTTATTGAAGTTTTTGCTTAGCAAACTTTTGCCAAAAGGCGTAAGTTTTCAATGTTTCTTTTGTACCACTTTAGCAACAAAAATCTAAGTTAACATTTCCTAATTATTAAAATCGTAAGTGTTGTTTCACGTTGTGTATATAGTCGTATATAACCTATTCTGATACAGTCATTGAGCCAGAGTAAATATATTTTAATGTAAACAATACCTCATTTCTTTCCAAAGCGTATCTTGAGCTGCTGCTCTACAGTCTGACACAGCCTCCATAGAAGTCCCAGATCGTCGTCTGTTCATGGCCTTCAAATCAGTGTTGCTTAGAAACATTCATTGTGAACAGCAAGTTGTTTACACAGATACTATCAACCAAAGCTTTTCAAAATGATAGAATAAAAACTGTTGAGTTGGATACAGTATTCACGTATAAAATAAATCTCGACTACTTTGCTGCCTTATATTTTCTTCAAGCATGAAGCAGATGGACATAAAATCATTGTAAAATTAAGCTGCACACAAGTTGAACAGACAACTATTCATAAACTAGGTACCAAGTGCATGTAAGCAGAGTATTTTTGTTTCAATTTTCACTTACTAATCACCGGTGTGACCTGGCCATAAAACTCGTGAGAGACGTGAGGAAGTATTAATTAAAGCAAACAGAAATTACAAATAAATCCTTTTTAAACACAGAGATGTTTATCTATGACTCATGTTTACTCTGCTTAACATTGTGCTATTTTAGACAATGTCTCAAGTTTTTTTGTTTACATGTACCGTTTAACAGAGGCACAAAAGGTTGATAAAACTAATTAAAAATGATTTGCCTGCCTCAAGTTTTGTATTTACTTTAAAGCATGGCATTCCGATAGGAAAAACGTTTTGATGGTTTGTTTTTCCGTTGTATATTCGGTTATTATGACTGACGACTTGAAATAAAACATTCCTTCTTGCTTACTTTCTTGGTTGTGATAGCAAATTTACATCACAAACTCAAGATGAAACAGTGCATTTTTCACATGTACACACAGAATCAAAACAATTGTAATGATCCACTACGACTGTACTTTTTCTTAAATCGATAAACCATTATTTTAACGATAACGACCTTTATGAAAGCAGACACATGTCTTGCATAAAGAAATAAACATAGACTCTGAATGGGTTCGAAGCTTAGACCTTTCTATCTCTAAGCGAGTGTAAGAGATTAAGAGCATTTTGTGAAATCATGTTTAGCAAACTTTGTCATAGCCAAATTTCTTGAATACTGCCACAACTAAACGACTTTATACATTCATACATAGCATAGGTGTACAATGAATGGTGCTACTAAGATATGATAATGTGGAGGTACTCCATGCACTGGTCACCTCGTCTAACTAGCAGGTTATACATTACATAGCATTCATAGACCGTCAAACTTGTTAAGAATCCCCAAGTGAAATCAACAAGATGAATTGCAAGAATAGGGAACATGTGTCCAAAATACGTCTGAAACCTTTTTATACTTACTCTTCCCTACTAAGTACCTTGATATTAAATCTAAAAGAAGTTTCTTAGTGACACAGGTGGTTTATCTACTCTATATGTTTCTTAAAATTATGGTTATTTATTATCGTCTTTGCAACATATATCATTACATAATAACACATGTATGACTTGGTTGGTTAGATGCTAAAATTAAATTTTTGGAAACTGTGGTTGCAATTATAATAAAGGAGCAAAAGAGGAAAAATCGAATGAAACTGATAAACATCAAAATTAGGGCCTTTTGGTAGATTTTCCTTTAACTCTTTAAAATACCAGGAGAGACAATTTTATTTGCAAAAAAGTGGCCATTTTTTTCAACTCAGTGATAGGGCTTTTTCAATATGCGTTTTTTATAATTAATTGACGGACAGCAATGCAACTTGGCCGAGTTATTTTTTACTTGGTTGTCTGAAATTAGATGCCAAACTCTGATTCAGGAGTAAAATACTGGATTGGTCAGTAAAAGGTTAAAGGACTATCATGTTTTCCCATATCAAGTTGTTAACTTACATTATATAATCATGTTTCAAACATAACCAAAATAAAGCGCCTAATTAATAATATCACAAATCAAAAACTCTAAATATTTTTTCATGGGAGCCAACGAAAATATTAGGCTAGTCATAAAGTCGATCTGATATCACTGTAAATAACAGGTTATAATGAACCGACAAAACACTCATTTTACAGTCGATTATCGGAACAATACCGTCAGATTGACACAATAGCAAATTATATAAAACTCAGAATAGTTCGTTTTTAAATGTAGCCTAAAAAGTGTCAACAATGTTTTACCTGATCTGTGTAATGTGACCTAGTTTTTACCTCATTTAATCTAAATCCTAACCCTACCCAGAATTCACAAAAGAAATTTCCTGATATATTCCAAGATATTCTTACAGTAAATGTAGTATGTAGAATATTGATAATTTGTTCTCATAGTTACCATTATAACCTGGTTTTTTACCTCAGTTCATCTATATTCAAACTTGAACTAGAAAGCATTGAATCAACCTTCTAGACAAATTTCATTGTTATAATAATAATGAATGTAGCCACTATACTTATAGTTTTTTTTCCATATTTGGGTATTGTGACCTAGTTTATAATCCAAGGTAATCCATATCCGAACGTCCTGAGTATTTGAGGCAAACATTTAATCGCTTTAGCTACAAAGAAACTTGCGTAAACGGATGACGGACAAATACCGACCCAAATAGCTCACTACACTTCATAAAAATTTAGTTGCCATTTGATACCGCAGATTTAAGGGTGTATCGGGGATTGAAATTTAAAAAAAAAATCTATGAAGTGGGTATGGTTACTGAACATATTAAAATATCTATTAATTCCAAAATAATTTTGAAAAAGAACTTTAAATATGTTTGGACTGACGTTTGGAAGGCTATTTCAAGGTTTGGTTAAATGTTTTCATTTCTGTCTAAATATCTTATTTGTTGTGTTTTTTTTAATTTTCTCTGTCACATCTATACATTTAATGCATCACTTACAAAATATATGAAAATTATTATGGAATTAATGTATATTTTGATATGTTTAGTAACCACACCCACTTCATAGATTGTTAGCAATTTCAAATCCCGATACACCCTTAACTCCAATTGCTGTACGTTTCAGTCATTAAAGGTCATTCTATACAGACATAGTTTTGGAATAAATAGAATTTGAATACACGTCTATCTTTGGATTTAAATCATGGGAATAGTTTGATTATAAAATTCACATTTAAAGTTGGACTTAAAATCTGTTGGATTTCAACCAGGATCAGTGTACTGTTGGATTTTTAACTAGGATCAGTGAACTGTTGGATTTTACATAGACCAGGGTTTACTTAGAATTATTTATTTTCTTCTGTTTGTAACTTTCGAAACAGTACTGTTGATAAATAAACTTGTATTGATTCATTATAGTTTGTTGCTGTCTACATTCATGTTCTGTACCGTTACACAATAGGAATGCTAACCCAAATTGTCAGTATTTATGCCAACAAGAGGTGCGCGGTAATACCGGTAAACCGGTAACTGTGTGTTTTTATCTCGCGGTACAATACTGTGGTATTTTTGGAATACCGGTATTGAATAACTTAACTTCCTTTCTGGTAAGCGAACTGAACACGTGAATAAGTAGTACCCGCGATTTTCTTTTAACACGATGTATATGTCACTGCAGGGTTGGTGATATCAACGGTATTCTGAGACATACATTAAACTATTTTATAAATTGACTTGTCCGTGGACAAACGCAAAATTCTATTTTAGTTAGTTTAAAATAATTTCACCTCTGCAAAACGCTACGGAAGCTATAAATACATGTATAGAAGCAATCGCCCAGCAGAGTTGTATTGCATTCTGCAAGAAAGAAACTTTTACTAATTCAAGACTGTCGTCATTTTCTATGATAAGGTGATCGTAAAATTTAGTTAGTAAGTATATGTCATGGGTATTTGGGTATTTATCATATTGATTCCAAGTAGTTATCTTGACTTATTACGTCACCAATTGTCATGTACATCGGGGAGTCTGTATTTCAATTGTTGGCTGTAATTTTTATCGATAATACTTCTTTGTTTGATGACAAACATTTTTTCGCAATTTTGAACGGAAATTGATATACAAATTTAAGATGGATGTGTGTCGGCATGTTTTCACACTTTGTCGATGTTTAATTGCGCAACAATGTCATAATTGCAATGCCTCATTGTGTCATCATGGAGATTAATTTAATTGTTAGTAAAAACGAATTCTTTTTCAAATCCCTTATCCGTGGACAGATTTCGCCACCCCTGCATAATGTCGTAAATAAAATAGTTTGATTTAATTATTGATTTCGCGATCGGTTTTAAAGGCCGTGGAACGCAATTTTGTATGCAAGGGTTTCCTTTGACGATTGTTTTATAAATTTTCCTATAAAATGATGCCGTATTTATTCCCCATTATTTTAACTAAATTTTAGCATAAACTCCTTTTGAGTGCCTCGTATATACAACACGTATGACGCGATGACAAACGTTTTAGACGGACCGATTCGTTTTTAACCGGGTGTAACATAATATAACATAGTCCATATAGTTTCTACTAAGTTTATTTCTTCTACTAAACATATATGTTACAGCACCCAACACTCAGCCAGGTATTCCCACTCAGTGCTACTCACAGCTGAGTGTCTAGGAACAACCTTCCTCTCTGGCTGGTAAACTTAAACTCTCTAACTATCCAACTTGATAGTTGTAATATTGGCCCGTCTCAACTTGACCACTGATAATTGATAAGGGTGGACCGTGTTGTTTGGTTAGTGATATAGTATTATATCACACCACTCATTTTCTTCTACATTTTTTTTAATTTCCTGGCTAAGTGTTGTGGCACTTAAAACATTACAAAACCAATACATGATATCAAATACATACAAAATACGTTATATCTAAAACATTAATCTTTTGAACTATTGATAATAAATACTTCAAATTGCAAATTTGATAGTTAATTTGGTTATGTACAGTATTAAAGTGTCAGTTATTCTTTGAATAAAACAATATTAAACTATATATACTGTAAATGTCTGTACACATGTTTTATTAAGTCCAATTACTAATTTTTGCTATGGTTGAACTCCTATATAACGTCTCAAAATTACACATTGTGGTTTGAAACAAAATAATCGTTAAAACATCCAATCCTTATGTTAAACTTAAATGTCTATAACTTATTTGAATGTAAACAGTTAAAATTTGGATATAACACACGATTTTTTTAAAACTTGTTTAAAAGTAATGAAGATGTATTCTTTAACTTGGCTCACGACGAATTTCGGTGACTGACAGCATTCTGAAACCCTTTTTGTGATAATCTGCAGGTGAAGTCCATCTGACATTGCATCATTGAAAACTGTTTTCTATGACATATGTACATTGTTCACCATAACTCATATGTGCGGTTAGTTCCATTTTACTTAAATTCAATTATTGTTCAGTAGTTCATTTGTGAGGTATGGATGTATTCTAATTTGTAAATGTTCAATCTATATTTGAAACAATCACTTGGCAATAAAAGCAGTTCAGCTCAACATTATAGCGACATTTCTTTGTGATTATTCATCAGTTCATATGTCATCATTTAGGCTTTGTTGATTCGTTTTGTCATGCCTCATCTGGACCACTACAGTATAAACTGTCATTTTCATGGAAAGGGCAGTGGAGTTTGTTAACACTGTTCATCAAACCCATACATACATTGCATAATCAACTGGCAATCAATTAATTTAAATTATACTTCAACAATGCGCTACATTCTAACATTTTACTAAACAAGGTAAATATTTACAACAATATAAAATCATTAAACCCAAGTATTAAATAATAATAACAATGCAATCGATAAAAGTTAATAAAATGTGATAAGACTATCTAAGTATGTTTGCACTTGCACGACTGCACTAACAAGATCAATAAAATAACCAATAATTCTTATCTACGACCAATGGTCAACAATGAAAACTTTACTAAAACTGATCGCTAAACGCGCATCAACTTGTTCTCAACAATTGACAAATAAATGTCACAAGACTTAACCGTCTTAATTTGCATATAAGATTAATTCGTATCACGTTACATAGTCATTGTTAAAAGTGAAAATACACCAATGAAAATGAATTGTGTTACAACAGATAAACTCTGTTAGATTTATACTATTTATAAATCAATATCAATTTCATAGAAACATGATATCACGCGAAAACTCGCAAACCTTGGCATGTTTGATTAAGACACAACATGCACGCAACTACAAATAACAACAATTATTGTCATTACTTTCATAGATAAACTAATAGCCTCTTTTACTCATGATCAATAATTCTCAGCGATATACTCGCAATTTATACCCATAAAATAATCTATACCCGTAAAAATAAGGACCAGCTATATACTCGCATTTACGCCCTATAAGAATAATGTCCAGCGATATACTCGCAAGGAAATTTACCATTAAATCTTTTCTAATAGAATATCTAGGCTCCGTTGCCTAATACCTAACATTCTCAGTTTATATCAAACCGCATAAGGTATTTCGAAAGTACGACCTTATATAACAATTAGGCATCATTTCTTCTAATGCATGCTTTAAACTTTAATACTTGAACAAGACCACTCGTCTTTCTAATAGGCCATTGTACATACATTTTAAAAGGTTGTCATCATATGCAACACTATTGAAACAATTGCTTGCACATAAAATTATTGTCTAGTGTTTCACGGTGACAAATACATATTGCCATACAGTGTTAGATTCTTTACTCAGCAGTGTTGCTATCTGCTGCCATTACGTAATCAAAAACATTTCCTTCCCTCCAATTACTTATATAGCAACAAAGTAAAACTTTTCAGTACTTTCGTTTTTGATTCTAACCTGCAATATGTGTGTCTTACCATTACTACACTGCAATATGAATCGCAAACATTAGCATTGATGACAAGTCTAAAAATGTAAACCATGAGCCTCATGTATCATCAAAATGTGTAATAAAATTTATCTACGAGACTAACCGTCCTAATAATATAAAACAATAATTTAAATATAAAAACACTCATTCAATAAGCGTATTTCTTTAACAAGACTATTCAAAAGTGTTAAAACGAACGTATTACCACAATTCAATGCTTACATTACATTACATTATCATGTACTTATTGGTTAACATGAAATTTAACCCAAATACAGTGCGACTAAACAATAGTATTTTGTCACCATTACATATGGTTTACCTTAAATATTACTACTGATACATATGAATACTGCAATTAAAATACTAATTCGGATTTTTTTTAGGCAACAATTGTATTTGACAACTTCCATCAGTTGTAGGTACCTGTTCAAACAGTGTACCAATTGTAGTTTTATGTAAATATTGTAAATGATGATATAGCTAAATGAATGTGACTGTTGATTAACATGTTTACATAAACATCTGTCAATTTAATATATTACTTAAAAATTTGACGTCTTAAATTGTGCAAAAATGCCATAAGAACATCTGCTTCTGAGCTGTTATCATCGTTGGTGTTATGATCCATTAAACCGTTAATCATGGTTGGACTTGTACTTGTCTTTGGTTGTGCACATATTGGAAATGTCGATAACATTACGTTGTTATCATACTGATGTTGCATAACTTTGTTTGGACTTCTCTGTTTATTGTAGTGTTTATTGTTAATTTGATAACTGACCGTACACCTTTTATCTTTACTATTGAAATGACTGCACAAAGATTTATTGACATCTGTACTGTGCTTATTTGATTTATCATTGGTTCTTATGACTTTATTATTGACATGTGCTGACTTGTTTCTGGTAAACCCTGAACGAACTGTTGGCATCAGTGGTTTATTGTTTGCACTATATGACCTTTCCTGTCTATTCTTGCATCCATTGTGTGTGCTCGAAGGTTTACTGTATTGATAACCTTTGTTTACCGTCGATTTCAAAGTGTACGCATGTTTGTGTTGCTTTCGCATTTTCTTTGTACACGGCAGATTTCTGTTTGACCTTTGCAAATCAATGTCTTGACCATTTGGTGACGTACAGCTTGATTCACCTTTGGATATGACAGATATTGACTGCAATGAGTAATCATGGTGTACAATTCTACCCAATGTGCAGCCTCTTTTTAAAACAAGAGTTTGGTTTGAATTGTTTGCAATACACACAGATATGACGTTTGAATTATTTTGTGCATATTTGTATTTTAGATTGCACTTTGCACCTGTGATAAAAGATGTTTCTATAGAACAAATTTCGTACTGATTTTCCGTCAAATTACAACGTTGCTTGACCTTTCCAAAAACTTGCTGAGCGGAAAACGGTTTTATATTGACAGCTTGTTTGAGCCTTACAATTGAACTAATAACATTGTCCGATTGCATAGGGACCTGTTCATTTTTTATAATTATACAATTTATGTCAAAAAATATTCGGCAATTATGTTCTTTCAAAAAATCGTTTCCTAAAATTGCATTCTTTGTTGTGTTTTTGACAATATAAAATGGATACTCAAATTCACTTGACCCTAAAACGAATTTTACATAAGCGACCCCAACAACTTGAATTATTTTCCCATCAACAGTTTGTAAATTATTATCAGATTTCTGAAGTACGGGTTTTTGCTTTAAGGTATCAAATATTTTATGATTCAACAAAGAACAACAACTACCAGAATCAATGAGTGTTCGAACATTACAATTGCCAAAATTTAATAATATTGAATTTGGAGTTAAGTCCCCTGGTAACATCGTTTAATGATCTTTTAAAATGTAGAACTAAAATTAGTTTAATCTAAAGAATAAAAACGCGATAAAATGCTAAATATATATGTTCGTACGTAAACAATTTCTTTCATCGATCATAAAATAAAATTTAACATAATTAAATCTGCATTAAAATTTTAATAGTACTATAAAGCACCATCATAAATTAAACTTGCCAGTTTACTTTTGCAATGATATGTCAGGATCTCAAAACAAGTGGAAACAACTGACCTTTTGATATATTCATCTGGTAAGCACGGTACACCATCATCTAAATACACAGTAAAAGTTACATAATGTCCTCGGCACGTAATTTCAGATAAAATAGAGTGTTGTACTTGTAAAACAGAAAAATATTCAGTCCACATTACACTCTGCATTTTTCATGGTACACATAACATTAACGTTTAGGTCCATATTTTTCTGCATAAAATTGCAAATGACCAAACAAAGCAAAGAAACTTCTGTAGAAACTGAAATTTTAACAACAATTTAAGAACTTATCCCTCTATGCTTTGATGATATAGCGTTGCATCAAAACCCCTTCAACTCTGAATTAGGGACCAGGATAGGGGTCATGTTTCTGGTACGGTTATAATGATGTTAAGTTGACAATAGAGGAAGAGATTTAAACTGCTTACCTTTTGACACATTTGCAATGAACTCCGAGCAAAGAAACAACGAAAATCAACATCCTTCATAGATTCCCAACATTTCACTTTCGCTTATTTTTGTTCATGGAGTTTGACATTTTAGGGTTAATGTATTTACCGAAAAACCCGAATATTCATGAAAAATAACCGAAAGACACTCATTGGAGTTGTATCTTGAGCTAATAAATCACGTTTTACTTTAAAAATATGTGTTTAAATGTTTTAAAATACTTGTTGCCAATGACATTTGAACATTTTGATGTGTTAGTATCAATATTAAGTAAAAATGCAATTATTAAGATGCGCCAAACAATCATTGTAAGTACAATAGAAAGATTTCGTTTATTAATAAATGTCTTCATAAAACTGTTTCAAACAAATGTCAGTAATAATAATTAATCTAACTATTTTTCCTGTATACACATAAGTCATAATTAATACGAGGGGTAATTGTTTCTCCGATAACGAACCGTAATCGACCAGGTTTTTTTCAGAATATGAATTTTTCGGATGTGTATTTTTTTTATCTTATATCATCATATATATGATTGTATTGAGAGATTTAGAGGCCTTTTGATTGTAATATAAAAGCAAATCCAGATTGCTCGCTGAATACACACCATGTGTGAACTATGATTATGCTTGTGTATGTACTGCATGTGTTAAAAAAAGTTGCCTATTTGTTAAACAACAACGCTCTTTGGACCTAGACTAAATTAAATTCAGGCTATTTTTCATAAACTGATATGATTCATACGACTGTTAAAAAAACACCTGTGTAGATTTGTCATGTCCCAATAATGATTATGTTCAATCATTACAATTTACAGCATTTCTTGATTCTCTATGTTTACTTAACCAGTTTTCAGATATCAAGTTGGTGTGCATCGTAAACGTGTTATGTAATTAAACCTCTATATTAAAAAGTTTTACCCATAGATAAATGTTTATTTGTAGAAACTATGATAAGAGGCGTTACCGCCTGTAGGCCTATGAAAATATTAAAAAAAACACCGACTAACATTTCAATTCTTCATAATTGTCTTTCGAGTGAGTTGTTATGTCAACATTCTTTGATATTTTGAAGGGAATGTTAACGAACTCCCTATTACGTTACGTTCTTACCTTATGCTGAACTTAATCTTATCGATTTTTTCTCCTGGAATATGCAAATAATGTGTAATAAGCATCGTGAAATATGTTGGACATAATAAGTATTATGATAACATTGCTCATAAAACTCTGCTGTGTTTAGAAATGCTTTTAACGCGAGTTTTAATGTAAAATACATTTATAAGTTAAACGTCTGACCTTGGATGTTACTTAACTAGATTTTATTTTATTGGTTTTAAACAGCTCATACATGTAACATGTTACATGTCATTTTAGAGTCCTACTTGCACAATTTTATTTATAACATTTCACACATGTTAGTGCTTTAGATACATAAAAAGTACTTGAACAGTGTAAAAATATCCTGGAAAATTCTAGAATAGTCATTGAATTTGTTCTTTTATGGTCTTTAAGAATCATGGACCTATTTTGGCTCATGTAAGGGGTTCGTTTGGTTCTAATATATAGACATTATATCAGCTTTAATATGAGTAACCCATGGATAAAGTCAAGACAAGTTGTTAATATATATAAATGAGAAAAAAACTCAAAGGATGAATTTCACAGGCGAAAAACCTTAATTGATATGTCCCAAAACATTCATATAGCATATAGCTTTTTCATATTCTAGAAAACCCAGTCGGGTTCTGTTCGCTATCGGAGAAACGATAACCCCTCATATTAGTTATGACTTATACTTATGTGTATACAGGAAAAATAGATTAATTATTATTACTGACATTTGTTTGAAACAGTTTTATGAAGACATTTATTAATAAACGAAATCTTTCTATTGTACTTACAATGATTGTTTGGCGCATCTTAATAATTGCATTTTTACTTAATATTGATACTAACACATCAAAATGTTCAAATGTCATTGGCAACAAGTATTTTAAAACATTTAAACACATATTTTAAAAGTAAAACGTGGTTTATTAGCTCAAGATACAACTCCAATGAGTGTCTTTCGGTTATTTTTCATGAATATTCGGGTTTTTCGGTAAATACATTAACCCTAAAAATGTCAAACTCCATGAACAAAAATAAGCGAAAGTGAAATGTTGTGAAATCTATGAAGGATGATGATTTTCGTTGTTTCATTGCTCGGAGTTCATTGCAAATGTGTCAAAAGGTAAGCAGTTTAAATCTCTTCCTCTATTGTCAACTTAACATCATTATAACCGTACCAGAAACATGACCCCTATCCTGGTCCCTTATTCAGAGTTGAAGGGGTTTTGATGCAACGCTATATCATCAAAGCATAGAGGGATAAGTTCTTAAATTGCTGTTAAAATTTCAGTTTCTACAGAAGTTTCTTTGCTTTGTTTGGTCATTTGCAATTTTATGCAGAAAAATATGGACCTAAACCTTAAAACATGTTTTGTTGTTTTTCTCCAATAATATACGATCTCTTGGCACGTGATTTTACTAGTATAAGTGTCAGTATTTATCATTATGTCCGCTACATCCACAGTGAATCTCTGGTCACTGGCACCACAAAGAGGGTGTAACATAATATAACATAGTCCATATAGTTTCTACTAAGTTTATTTCTTCTACTAAACATATATGTTACAGCACCCAACACTCAGCCAGGTATTCCCACTCAGTGCTACTCACAGCTGAGTGTCTAGGAACAACCTTCCTCTCTGGCTGGTAAACTTAAACTCTCTAACTATCCAACTTGATAGTTGTAATATTGGCCCGTCTCAACTTGACCACTGATAATTGATAAGGGTGGACCGTGTTGTTTGGTTAGTGATATAGTATTATATCACACCAGGTTCATTATTTTAATATACTTTGATTTCGAAATGTACGGTGGCATAGAGGTGACATGGAGATATTTTTTTCCGTGGCCAGGTAAAAGCTTTATGCGGCCACGCGGTAGCTATTACGTGCGCACACAATAACGTTTACGTAGCCACGTAATAGCTTTTCGTGGCCACGCAGTAGCTATTACGTGCGCACGCAATAACGTTTACGTGGCCACGTAATAGCTTTACGTGGCCCAAAATAGCTATTACGTGCGTACGCAATAACGTTTACGTGGCCACGTAATAGCTTTACGTGGCCATGTAATAGCGTTACGTGCGCACGCAATAACGTTTACGTGGCCACGTAATAGCCCCACGTGGCCACGCAATGGCTTTACGTGCGCACGTTTATATTGACTGATGAGAGTTGTCGAAATTGGCGGCCATTTTCGACAACTCTCATTGGTTAATTATTACGTGTGCACGTAAAGCTATTGCGTGGCCACGTAAAGCTATTACGTGGCCATGTAAACGTTATTACGTGCGCACGTAATACATACTGCATTGCCGCGTAAAGCTATAACGTGGCCAGGTAAACGTTATTGTGTCCGCACGTGATAGCTACAGCGTGGCCACGTAAAGCTTTTACGTGGCCACGTAAATTTTACATGTCTCCATGTCACCTCTCTGCCACCGTAGAAATGTCATCTAATTTTCGATAAATACGAGAAAAAATCTCAGACTCAGTCTAACGTTGTAGCCCCTTTTTTTCTTTCGACGGAAGAATGGACTTCAAAACCAAGGCTTTAAGTTGGTTTATGTTACATGTAATGAGACTTGGTTGGATGCCAGCTACTGCTCTCAACGATGTTTGCAGGGACCTGCAACAGATGGGGTATATAAGCCTTGCTGTCGGGGTCAGCGGCTTATTGTCGTTGATGCCGACTGTCGGGACTGATTTATCTCAGGAATCAAACTGACATATCGTTCATTCCAGTCAACTGGTGATAACCACAATGAGATGAACGGCACTAACTTCACGAAATGGATGACTGATAAACTCATACCAAATTTAGACTTTCCATCTGCAATTGTAATGGATAATGCAAGCTACCATTCTATGCAGACAGACAAATGTCCAACACCTAACACAAGAAATTAAGGTTAGTGTTTTCTATTACTGATCTTTTGATAAAAATTGAATATTATGTTCATGGTTAAATTCAGTTCACTCAGATTTTTTTATTTCCAGGAATGGTTGAGACGACATAACATTCCCTACTGTGACACCATGCTTCGTCCAGAACTTTTACAAATTGCTAGACACAATAAGCCACCACTAACATACACAATCGACGAGCTAGCTAGACGAAATAGTCAAGAAATTCTCCGGCTTCATCCGTATCATTCAGACTTTAACGCTATTGAACTCATCAAGGGTCAGCGTAAAGATCTAGTAGGCAAAAAAACACAACTTTAGGTATTAAGATATGAGTGCAATTATAAGCGAACTTTAGCATACAGTCAATGGTACTATTTTGCTCGTTAATTCATATTCATAATTCTGATTTATTTTTGTAGCACAATATATGTTTTTACCAGCTTCAGAGAATTTTCTACTCAGTTTTTATATCAAGATTTTTGTTATCCAGTTCATCTGAAATGCAAGAAATCGCAGGTGCCGTGTTTGAAGAAATTGGTTGTGAGCAATGGAGAAAGGCGTGCAATCACGTTGACAAGGTTGTTTGTCAGACAAGGGACAACTACATTGATGATCATTTTGAGATCTTCACAATAAACCCCGCCGACGACAGCAACACAGAAACAGACACGACAGACGAAACAGAGGATGTGATATTTTAATTGTATTGATGATTTTTTATGAAACGAATGTAAATATATAATAAAATTATTAAATACTGCAACGATTTTGAATTGTATTATTAAAAAGAAACAAAAAACCAAACAGCAATGGAGACAAAAAATCAAGACTATTAATTATAAAAAAATGTCGTTACGATATTACAAAAAGACAAGGAACGAACCTGCAAGTTTGTTTCGTAGTCCGGGTAATATACCTCTGAGCTATTTTTCTTTCGTTACTCGATAGGTAAATTTATTGCGTTTAAACAAAACATCCACTTAGATATGTAACTCATAGATAGTATATAATTATACCCGTTGATAAAATAGACTATCAGAAAATCACGAGTGTCATACGATATTAAAACTAGTTCAACTAGTCACCGTGAAAAAATACCTGCTTCGACAGTTAAGAAAAAACGAATTATACGAAGACTAATATTGGCGATAAATACTGAGTTTAGTATATTCTTGGGAACTTCAGCGTACACTTTGAAGAGAAAAAAATCACGATGGGAAGTAAGATAGTTTTATTAATAATTTTTAAAACTTCTGTTTTAACTTAATTTTCTACAATTTAATTATTTTAGAAATTACAATTGATTCATTTAACACTATCAAATTTAGCTTCATTTTTTTAAGCAATAAGACATTATGGATTAAATGTGATTTCAATAAGTCTGGATGCGTTGCGTATATATTTAAAGTTAATTAAAAAATAGGGCTCTATATCGGTCAAATGATCGATCCGATATTTGTATCAATACAAAATGATCGATATTCGATATATCATATGATGTTTTAATAATTAATAGCTTTTTTATGAAACAGCAAAACAGTGTTGTTTTATTGATTTATTTTAATTCTAGTCGCACAACAACACTAAATGCACTGTCTTATTGATATCTTAAATATTAAAGTATTTGAAGCATGCATTTTTAAAAAAATATCATTGCATCCAGTAAGTCTGGTCTAGATTCGGCAAAAGAAATTATACTTTTTCAGAACTTAAAGCTATTTACATGACATTTCGCTTCTGTTCAATCAACTTATCTTTACATCTCGGATCTGCACGAACATATCCGAGTGACTTCTGGTCCCCAGAATTGATCTATATTCTAAATACGAACTTTTGGTTCCCGGACTAATTAAAACAAAAGGGTCATTCTAACAGCAACAGTTACTTCCCCTTGATTTTGAATATACAAAACATGACGTAACTGGTGCAAGACGTTTGCATAAAGGATATCATAATATGAAATTGCTCGTCCATAGATTAGTCCATACCGAACTGGAAGCAGTAGAATGTTGTATTTGGCAATAGAAAATATCAACTTAAAGGCCATGGATTTCATTTGCATGACCGTCATTGATTGATACTTTGTTCGATACGGAAACGTTCGATCCGATAACATTATCGAACCCACAATAGCAGTTTTCAATATATATATCGTATAACGGTGTAGAGCCCTAATTAAAAAGTGACTTCTTTAATGTCTAAAAGTCAGGATACAAACTTGCCTAACTTATATTTAGTAATATCTTATAAAGAATGAAGCCTGGCAGGATTCGATTACATTGATTTTAGTATTCATACAAACTTCTAAGACAACAGGTAAACTATGGTACCGTATGTTTTGAAGTGGTAAGGAAGGAACTAATTATTATTACTGTATATGTCTTATGATTGGTGCCTGTTTTTTATTATAGTTTTGTTGTCCAGCGTTACGACCGCTCATGTTGAACATGCCAGTCATTATAATACAACGTCATGAAATGTTTAAAAGAATGTTTATAAATGAGTGTCGGTACAGTTTCCCCTCTTATTACAGATTCGGCATGGAGAAAATTAGAGGGATTAGAAGACCCAGTAAGTACACACTAAACTCATACTGATATTGATTTTGAATGAAACTGTTCATATTTTGTTTTGAAATGTTATTTGCTTGCCTTTTTAAATACTTGATAATTTCTTCTTACTTATTTAAGTAATATGTACACAATCATATTTTATTTCAGAAATGTTTACTAAGAATGTATGTATGCAATGTTGTCATCATATTTTTAATAATTAAGAAACAATTTAATAATAGGAACATGTTATTATCAAAGCCCTGAAAGCGCTGAAGTTTAGCGTATTCAATTTTCGAGTTTAGTCACAGTTATCTTTTATACATACATTTAAAATGAATTCGAAGTTTAATTAAAAAGTGGTTACGATGCATTTTGAATAGGAACTTCTATGTGTGTTCGATTCAATCCAAATTAAGTACATGTATTGTTGCAACATCGTGCTGTAACTTAATCTAATCATTTGGATCAGATAAGATATGTTTATTAATGTCTCACTTTACATTTACAATATGATAAAGATAATTATATACAGATGTATACACAATTTCATAAAACATGTAAACCTTTCTAAAAAGAAATATGAGAGACAAATTTAAATCAGCATTGTTCCAGCAATATGTGCTAAACAATTTATATCATGTTTACAGATAAAATGTTAAAATCCTTATAAAACAAAACACAGACGTTTTGCCATTAAATAGTGTTCTAGACTAGTCAGCCTAGCCCATAAAGGGGCCTAACCTAGAAGTCCGTGCAAACGAAATGTTCTTTGTGTTTTGACATGTGACATACTTCTCTTCTTTCAGCAACAAAAAGTTGCATGCCCTATTATGTGTCCAAATCTTTAAAGAATAACAATAAAGACATACACCTTCATATTAACGAAAAGTGTTGCTTAAGACTGGATTTGAGTAGAACCTTCATTAATGACTAAACAACCTTCTTTTAATTATTTAAGGACCTAGTATTGTTACTGGCTGTATGTACTCTTTCCTTCTTGTTTAGTCGTGATATGTACAATGTAGAATTCATATTTTTCCTGTTAAGAGAGGGGTTAGATTACCTCACCACGTTATAACGAGATAACTAACTCGTTGGCAAAAGCAACAATAGCAACACCTAATTAAATAATTACAAAATCAACACAAAGTAACAAGAACAACAAACACTCAAAACAATAGCATTATTTACTCATAACACAGCAGCAACAATACCAACCTATAACAAAGTCAACAACGTTTGAAAACAACATACATGACAACTTGACAATACAGCATTAAAACTAGAAAAAACTGATCCGACAACTATAAAGATCAGCTACAACATTTGTTGCTGTTACTTTAAGCTATAAATGTAACTGTATTAGTTGATGTTGCTATTGTTTTTGAGTCTCTGTTGTTTTCACTTGTTGTTGCTTTAACTGTAAGTTGTTAATGTAATTGTTTTAGTTGTTGATGTTATTGGTTTTGAGGTTCCGTTGTTTTGTTTTAGCTGTTCTCAGTATATAGATTGAGTTGTTAATGGTAATTGTTTAAAATGCTATTGCTATTGTTTTGAGTTGCTTTTGTTGTAGTTTTAGTTGTTGTCAATGTTGATTAAGTTGTTGCAATTGTTTTGTGTAAATGATTTTGTTGTTTTGAGTTGTTATTGGAATTTTTAGTTGATGCAGTTGTATTAAGTTGATGGTTTCTTTATATGTCGATGTTGCTTATCGCTGTTGTTTTGAATTAATGATGGTATTGTCTTGAATTGAAGTTGTTGTTTTGAGTTAATGTTGTTTCTCTGTGTTGTAGTTGCTGTTGTTTAAAGTTAATGAAGGCGTTGTTACTGTTGTTTTGAGTTTTTGCTGCTGTTTTTCAGTTGGGGATGTGATCCGATTTTTATATTGCTTCAGGTTGTTGCTGTTATTCTGTTACTTGTTAATGTTGTTGCTTAGTGTTTTAATGTAACTGTTTAGTTGTTGCTGCAGTTGTTGTTTAAAATGTTGTTGCAGTCGTCTTGAGTTGTTGTTGTTTCTAAATTCTTCATGATATTATATGGTTGATGAAGTGTAGTTGTTGCTGCCAATGTCTTATGCTGTTAATGTTGTTTTTAAGCAGTTTGTGCTTTTGCAAACGAGTTAATTATATCGTTTATCTGGTTTAGGTACCATTTTAGTACTTTTATCCCAAAACTGAACAATTATGTCTCTTATTTATATAAATGTTGCACTAATTATAGTACAAGCACCTGCTAGGATATATTTGTATACATTTAAAGTTTCTAGATATAAAAAGATACATGTAAAGCAGTTTCCAGATAGATGACTCGTTTACTGGAAGTCAGACATGCTAACCAGAGAGAGGGAAAGGGGGACAGAGGCAGTAATAGGTAGAACCAGGCACAGACAAACTGAAACAGACTTATTGTTATATTTATATTACAATGTATATATATTTAAGGAGAAGTTTGTGAAGACATTTAAAAGTAAAATAATAAATATGAAACCCTACAACCCTACAGCAATCTTATTTATGGGTCCTCATGTAGCAGGAAAATCTAGCTTTCTCAATGCAGTTTTGTCAGTCGAACATGGAAGCAAAATAACTATAGCAAACTCAAACCAAGGTACAGGCTGTAATACATCGAAGGTATGTGTTTTAAGTGACTGTATGTGATTTGTTTCTAAATTCAGCTACATTACTTTGTTGTGTTGCATTTGTTATATACTTACATAGACTGTATTCATTGTAATTATGACTCATATAATATTATTATGAGATGTTCAAACGAGAATGATTTCAAATAAACCAGTATAAGTTCTATATATTATATTTATAACCTGATGTCTTTGAAGTTTTAGACATGAAGAGACAAAATATACTACCGCATACGATAGCAGGACAATTTTACGCTAAGTTCTTCCTAGACTAGAAACATTTGTCTTGCGTTTCGAAAGCCGCTCGAGTGAATGTTGCAAAAATGCTGAAAAAATAGTTAATACAATTAACCGTTTGTTATCATGCTGTGTACGGTATTATTTTCTTACAATACTCTGATACAGTATGTTGTACTTTATATTCAGTTAGCAAAATACCCGGGTCATAGTTGGTTGAAAAATTACCTATTCATGGATTCTAAAGGTATTGGAGGGGCACATGGAGACGGTTTTCATCCAGATGATTTCGTGCCTCTAATACAAGGACATATTAAAAAGAACTACGAGGTAACCTTTCAGTAGTTAAATCAATAAATAAAAATTAATAAGCTAAATAAAGGGAATTAATGATACACAAACTCTATGCTGATTATGTGTTTTGTTTCAAGTACCCTCCAAAAAGACTTTGGGCAGACCAACTTTGAGCGATTTGAACGGGCATATTGTAAATAGTATTACCACAATTAAAGCACGTTTATAAAACACAGTTTAAATCATAATTTGTTGTAATCTTGAACAATTAATATAATCAAAACACTTTTTTCCATTAGCATCAGTATCGCTATATTTTCAAGTATAGATATACATGTAAATGCATAACAGTAGGGGGTTGTTAATTTGACTTTTTAATGAGGCCCAGTTTGAAACATGGTATATGTACTGAAATGAATAGATAAGCATATCGTAATATATTTTTAATTTCTAAACCCCATTAAATTACCCCCCCCCCTGTACATACCCTCTGAAGTTTGTTCACGCCCATTTTTTTTTTCATTTTATTTCTTAGACTTCAGTGCACGGTAAGCGTCAAGCGTAATGCAACTTTCAGTTTCACTTCGCTATGTACATGTGTACATGTGCAGTCTATTGTCAGACTATATCTGGAATTCATTTCACCGTTCCAATGAAAACGTGTGTACAAAGAACAATATTAGTATTTGTTCCATAGACCTTGCAATTTAGCAATAATATGTAACAAACGTTGTTGCGATCGAATGCATGTCGGTCATCTCGTCTAATTACCCTCGATAATTTCAATGTTAATAAAGTTCGACTCTTTCCGCCAACTTCGTTCATCTCCGTGGGTTAAGTGAGCTCATATAAAAATAGTTCGATATCCTTGCGCGTATTTATATCAAGGGGCATGTTCCACAAGGCTATCGCCAGCTAGCGCTTTTTGAAAGCAATTTTGCGTAGCATATTAGCGCTTGCCTTGTGAAACCTGCCCAATATAAAAGGGAAACTTTGGGACAGCTTGTTTTGAATGATTTTATGTTCCATATGATGCACTTTATTCTGTAATTTCGTAGAATAGAGACAATTTGTACATACTATGAAAGAAATTTGCGTGGTTGAGGTAAAATAGAGGTAGGAAGAACTACTTTGTCTTAGACTCTGGTTGGCTAAACCCGAAACGACTGTCGAGATGGTCGTAATAAGTTAAGCGTTTAAAAAACGCTTAACTAAAGAAAATTACTTAAGGGGGTGGGTCCATGGGATCGATTTTTTTAAAATGTCTTAACTTTTGTTTGTACTTTGCTCTAATGTTAATGTTTCAACTTTAAAAAATGTAATAAAATTTGGGGGTCACCGTTTTTGGGTCAAGGTCGTTTGAAGTTACCACCTCTGAAACTGCTGATTTTACCAGAATTTTGAAAATTTAAGCAAGTACATGTACTTACAATAAAAAATTATTGATCACCTGAATATTATTTTTTTCGCTTAATTATAAGTAAATAATATGTTAACTTTTGCTTAAATTTTGCAACACTAATCAGACATTAATATTGTTTGATTTTGTGGGTGAAAAACATAGGTCACGGACCTTGTAAAAAAGTTACCAGACTCTTTTTGATACATTATGTCGGTAATAATCAGGTAAAATATTATAAAATACCACAAATGTGTTATAATAGTGTAGAATAATGTGATAGTTAATTTTGTTGGCAAATACGTTTGATTGTATGAATGAATGAATGAATGAATAATGCATTTATATAGCGCAAAAATTATGTAGACATATTCTATTGCGCTTTACAAAAGTCCTTCCAATGTCAAATAGTATTAAAACACAGCACTATGTACAGAGTTAAAAAAATACAGTATCTAAACACGGTGAGACTTGGAATGTCAAAATTAACAGATTAATTATGGAACTGGTGGAACAGGTGTGTTTTGAGTTGAGCTCTATATAATGCTTCACATTGAATGTTTTTGAGAGAACTTGGAAGATCATTCCATAACTTTGCACCAACTACAGCTAATGACCGGTCTGCAAGTTTTGTTCGTCGTCTGGGAATAGAGAAGTTAATATCGCTTTGTGATCGCAATCTATAACGACATTTAATCTCATTAAACATTTCCTTTATATACATTGGAGCTGTTCCTGTGATGACACGAAAGACCATAATCAGAATTTTAAACATAACTCTGGCTTTAACTGGGAGCCAGTGAAGTTGTTTCAATAGTTCAGCACTGGGATGGTGGTATGACACATTAAACACAACCCTTGCAGCATGGTTTTGCACTCGCTGTAGTTTGTTAATCTGGTATGCTGGAATGTCAGAGTAGAGACTGTTACAAAAATCTATGTGAGAGTGCACTAATCCATGTACCAAGGTTTCAGTAGATTCTTTGGTAAGATATTTTCGTAGTGTTCTTAGATTACGTAGCTGAATATTGGCTATTTGACAATTTTTCTGAATATGTTTGTCAAGGCTCAAAGTATTAGTCATGGTTACCCCAAGGTCTCTGACTTGATCGACACACTTCACATTAAATCCACCAACATTAATACTCTCTATATCTAATTTTTTCAATTGCTGTTTGGTTCCATACAATATTATTTCAGTTTTTGATTCATTCATTTTAAGTTTATAAGTTGTCATCCATGTAATAACATCATTAAGGCAATGGTCAAGCTGGGCAAGCACCGAGGACACATCAATTGGATTACCCGCCTGAATGGAAAAACCAAGCTTGTGGTCATCTGCATCATCTAAAGTAGCTCGAATATCGTCTATCAAATTACCCCACTCACCAAAAAACCAAGTTTTATTAGCTTTTTAAGCAATATTCAGGTTTAAGAGATTTTGCCAAGAGAGATTTATAATATTTTGAATCTTCATGAATTTGTTTTGGCACATCTTTAGTAATTTTATCAAAGAGATTAGGGTCACCGAATATTTCAAAGGTTATGGTCATTTAAAAATGACCCCCAAAAAACCATGTAAATCTCCGCCAAAATACGTCAACAATAACATATATCAGACAGATGCATAGAAAACAGTCCATTTGTCATTTAATGATGAATATTATAAATTTATTAATTCGATGAATCTCACTTAACATGTTTTTTTAATATTTTATTCAGCGAATTCCGCAAAAGTTGTGTAAAAAAATAAAAAGTACCCCATCCACTTATAAACATTGTCAAAAAGTCTATTTTTACATTAAAATTAATTTGTGAGATAGTTACATTTTTATTTTTTTTTAAATGTGAGATTTATGGATTTTTTATCAGATAAAGGCGAAAAAAGCAAAAGGTCTCCACATTTTTAAATTTGAATACAATAGCTATCCCTACAAGATGTTAAGAATCTACCTAGTATAAAAAGCAAACACTGAGTAAATTTACTTTTATTTTCATCTTGTCTAAAATATAGCAACTGACTTAGTATATTAGTATATGTTAAAGTTTTAAATAGTTTATCTCTTCAAGAGGGGTAAATATTTTTTTAAGAGTTGAATTATAAAATAAAATGGTAAATTTTATTTATTTTTTTTAAAAATGCATTACCATTTAAAGTGAGGAATACCCCACCCACTTCTTCAAAACCCAATTATTGTTATTTTCATGAAATAATGATGATGCAATAGTCCCTTCTTAAAGATGTGATGAACAATTCTTTACTCCACATTTGTATTACAAAAATGTACCATTTTAAAAGTCACCATGGCAACCAAATGTTCTAAATGGTTGTGAAAAGATAAATTCACATGCTTTATTTTTGTTTTATATCATATGCATATCTTATATTATCTTAAATCCTTATGATTTCCATGTATAAGCGCATACTTTTGTAGGAGTATGTCCTGTACATTTGTATTTTTGTTGCACTAGTTCTCATAAGTACTAACTTCATTACTTTTTAAGTAAGCTACTATTCAGAGTGTATTGAGCCCAACAAATGTAATGTGTTGTATGAAATCACCATTTACCCTAACCAATCTAAGGTATGATACATGTCCAGGGTTTTCCTTTCCAAGTAGTACTTCATTAACAATAGCGTGGACATGCAATAATATTGCAAAATTGCCACTACACATAACAAAAGATTTGGATTTGCATCTGTGAATTACTGACTACTGCATGACTACTTTAGTGAGAGCCATTTTTAATGACATAGCTTTTAGAATTGTCAACAAAACATCAACTGAAAACTCTTTTAATATATTTATTACATGGATTGCATTACTGACGATGATTTTATCAACGATATTTTGACCAAAACCAAGTAGATTTATAACATATTATGAACAAACAAAGTGAGTTCTTACAGTCAGGTTATTATTTTATCATTTAAAAAAACATTTCATCAATCACTCGTGGCTTAGACAATCAATTGTGTGTAATAATTTCTATTTAAAGTCTGTTTCCTACTCATCTATCATACCTCAGTCACCTGTAAGAAAGACAGATATTGAGAGTGTTTATATAAACGGTTATATAATAAACGATGTACATGTATACTGGAACTTTAAAATAATCATCATATATTGCAATTGGCAAATCAGCAGTATGTTTTCAATTATTGACAAATGTAACATATAAAATAACATAAAATACCTAAATATAACTTAACTTCTAATAATATTTAAAAGAAGTCAAATGTTTCATCAAACTTACATAATAATTTTAATAATAAACCCATGTCTTAATATTTTATTATATCAGTCATGTCTCTGATCATATACCTCAATAAACGCCTAACTAAACATATGAGTATGAATGCTGAAAGATCAAGATTATAATACTTTTCTAGAAAAATGAAAGGATTGTCACCAACGAAAATTTATAATATACATCTTAGTATGTTCCTCCGGTTATATACATGATTCAAAGTAGATAAAAAAATAGGCTAGCTAAGGTTAATCAAATGGAAGAACTAATATGGTGCTCTACACGTATGTATTATACATAAAAAGCTTAACACATACAAAACACAGTCCGGAATACGTTTGCGAATCCAGAAATCTTGCAAATTTACTTTTTTATTTTTAATCCGATTTATTTCAAATTTTCAATAAATGTAGATCTACATATGGGCATAACACCAGTAAACTTTCATCCAGATATCTCTACTAGAAATATGTGTAATTTTAAGTCAAAAGTCAAAATTCCGATGGGAATCGGCAAATTCCCATGGGAGAATTGCTCTCCCGTGGGATTTTTACGGGAGAAAATGTGAATTTTCTCCCATTTACAAATATGGGAGAAGATTTCCATTTTTTCAAATTCATCCAAACTAACTTTTAGAGATAGAATTGGATAGATCTATTAGTACATAACATTATTCCAAAGTAAAATGAATAGTTTGTCATTTTTAAAGCATTTGAACACGATTTAAGAATTCTCCCATATTATAAATGGGAGAATTCTCCCATTTCTGAATATGGGATTTCTCCCATGGGAGAATTCTCCCATTCTGAAAATGGGAATTCCTAATATACATGTAATTAGATTCTGCATATTTCATTGAGAATTTCTAAGGAAACTGTTATTTAATGACTAGATATTGCCGTTTTTTACTATTTGACTGTATTTTATGAGTAAATTACGCTGCATAGTTGAAAAAAGTTTGACAGCCTTTATTACAAATTAAAATGATTTTATAGAATCAAATATAGCAAAAAACATGTTTTAGATAGTTGAAAAAAACCCTTCGTTACTCAAAAGCTATGTTTGATACATTTAGAAATTGACAAATGGATGCCTTTTCTTTTTCATTTATAGTTGACACTTTCTTAGTAAGAGCATGTTCACAAGTATTTTTTTTTGTGTTAGATAGTTGCCTGGAAAAATGATTAGTTGAATCGATGACTAAAAAAATTTTCAGCAGTGTTTTAAACATTCCATCTGATTCCCAAACGGGACACACATACTTATGCAGAGTTTGTTCAAGAAATGATTTCTACCACTATTCTGCCAGGCTTATTCCTAACCATGTTGGGCAGTTGTCAGTCACTGACTCAGTTATTGAATAAGGGCTAAAGTTCAAATTCCCTGGTTGTAATTCTTTAATTTTCAAAAAATATAAATAAATTTAAAATATTATCCCAATTTTCGCGGTATTTGGTCATCAAATAACGGCACAATACGTATTTTAAGGACTATGTAATTTACGAATGTCCTTCATGACTTTAAAATAGGTGTGGTTGCAATAATTGAAATTTACAAATAATTTTCATAAATTTCAGTTTTCATTTTAATCCTAATGAATTAAATACGTAAGTTTAATAGAAAAATATCAAAAAAGTGGTTTAGTAATATTTATTTTTATGAAAAAAGTGAGTTTAAACATGTAAACTTTTGTGCAAGTTTACATGAAGTACAGTGAAAAAGGTTAAAATAAAATCTTCCAATTAGATTGTGTACACCCCCGTAAAGATGCACTAAGAGTTAAAAATACAAATTAATTCATACATTGTCTGAAATCAGTATAATAAAATATCTGTATATACTAAAATTTATAAATTTCAACATGCCCAAAATACAACTTTACACAAAAGAAGTAGTACAAACAAAAAGTACGGTGTCCAATAATGGACACAGGTAATGAAAGGTACAGACTTAAAATAGGTATAATTCACTAATGTCATTATTGAACGGCCGGTTAGCGGAAAACGTTTCAGGCAAACAGCAAACGGTTTAAGTATATAGTACGCGAGTATGAAACAACCTGAAACAAAATAGTTCCAGTATATTGTGCAAATTAGTTACTGCCATTACAACGAGGTCGGCGGTGTTACTCCCGTTGATTTAGATCAATAAATTTACCCCAAAAAAGCAAGTAAACAAGAAAACAATTCCTCCTCTCCGAATTCTTCTAATAAATTAAAGTAAAGATTCTCTTGTCCGCTATCTTTAAACGTTCGCGCTTCAACGGATCGTTCAATTAACCGTTTATAACGGTAACGGTGATTGACTAACGTTAAATGATTACTGAACGCAGGGCTGATAAAGAACTGGGACTGTTTCATAAGAATCTTACGTAAGATAGCGAAATTTCCGAAATAACTTACTTACGTTGAACTTACGTTTACGATGAGAGAATTTCAAAGACGCACTCGAAACTTAAAATCTTTGCTACAATACGATCTGACTTAAGTCAACGTCAAGTGGTGAAGCCCTCAAATTTTGGTCACATGATTTGTTGTCAACATTACATTATAAACTACAAAACATTTAAAGAATACAATATGTTCCACAAACTTCAACGAACAATTTTACAAACGGATATTAGAAGCTCTCGAAGAAAATGCACGAGGGCTATACCGAGCCACCATACTCTTGATTTTTCAATACACGGCCAATTTAAACAAAGGTGGTATGACACAATAAACGGTCACCTGCTAACAAAACATCGACCAATTAAAGACGGAACCGATGGGTGTCAAAATAAAGTAATTAGGCACAAAAAAGTTCCCACGTGGCGTCAGATAAATACCTTAAAACAATAAATCATCAAATCTACAGACATATATAGTAATAACTTCATAAAAAATAAACCATTCTTAAGACATTTCATCGAAATCTTGCAATCTTTAGATAGAAGTTCAGTTCGCGTATGTACACACGTTTTTGTGATTAGCCCCTGACTTCCGCAAAGATGTGTAATGAATAAGTTTTTAATACACACAAAATGGACGCCCAAATTTTGATTACAGAGCCCACTTATTTGTTTGTTCATATATGTAAATTTAGTCACAGATATAGAAAATGTAAGCCTCGGTGCATCTAGAGTAATATTAGTGCATTCAATATCTGCATATATATTCTGAAATTGTTCGCTAGAATAAAAGGAAACTTGCACAGAAAATAACGTATTTATTTCTGTATTCACAGGTGATGTGAAGTACCTACGATAACATTGCCTGGTGCAAAAGATTTCAGGCAAGAGGGATGATTAAACATTATATTTTTAGCACTGCATTCACCCTAACCAACTTTTTGAGGGCCGGTACTTAAAGGTACCTTTCTGTAATTTCAACTATTACATAGTCCTTAAATCTTTGGCGTAACGCACCTGCATTAAGATACGCATGAGTTATCGTTCGTGACCGGAATCGGTATGACTTCATCGTAGTCCTACATCCTGATAGCGGCTATTAGAAACACAGGTGCATGATACAAAGTTTCCTTATATAGAGAAGATATAGATCGATTTCATTCAAATAAAAAATATTTTATGTAGAATAAGGGACTTTAGTCAAGTTATTTCCCCTGGTATACTCTTCAATTAGGTAGGTCTTATTAGTTGGATTACTCGGATTTTACCCTTACTTTTCAATGTCAATTTGCCAAAATTAATCTTAAATAACTTTTTTGTAAATAATTTTATTTGTTTGAAATTCAAGCTATGTATTTTTAGGGTAAAGATTTATCTAAATTTCATCACATCTGTTAATATCTTCATTAACAAGAAAGATATTTAATGAAATATTTTGTTATCCTTACATAGGAATTCAATGATAAAAACAGAGGATTTCAACTGTAAGGACCTACTTACCAATTGGATTGCTTCAGATTTTACCAGGGAAAGATAACTGACTAAAGTCCCTAATTATCCTTTCCAGGTCGAATGGCGAAATAATTTTGACGATCGCGCATTATTAGTGAATGTGGTGATGATTAAAAAACTATGACCGTTGAACAGGTGTTTGAGACCTTTTATGTCTATATATAATATAGTAAGGGAAATTTGTAATTAGAAATAAATGCTAATTAAAGAATTGCTATTTACTACTAAGTTTGTATTTACTGTTTATTAATGATTGTTTTTTCTAACGACTCTTCAATAATACTTTCATGATTGAAGTATTAGTTCGGAGCCCATATTCTTATGAAATAAGAATTATTTACTTACAGTTGATCATCTGGTTTGAGATTTCTTCAGCACCAGTTCTGATTTATTATCACAGAATGAAACTTTATTATAATGGTTCATAAGACTTTTATCTTCGTTCGATGGACTGCACTCACTTTGTTTTCAAATTAGATTAAGATAACTTGTTCCAAACCACCACAACTCGGCGACGAAGTATATAATTTCATATCGTATGTTTGTATAGTTCGTAATAATTCCCTTTGTTATATTTACATGCTTTTTCGTACTTCCCAATGATTAAGATTCAATAAATTCACATTATATATTATTTATCTTCGGTAAATTCAAAATCTATACTATTAAATTTGCGAGTTTCCTGTTTTGAGGAAGAAACTGCACAGCTTTGAATAAATCTTTTGTTTGTCGCTGGAGCACATATATACCGGCATTTCAAGTTGACAATTCTTTTTTGACAAAGGTTCTTGATATTTGCAAAAACTGCCAAAAATCAACAAAAAAATAGGTTTTTTGTGTCTAAAAATAGATAAAACTAAAAATAGACAAGTCAAACCAAACTCCCCGTAGCGGTTATCTCCCTTTATCAAATCAATAATTAAGTAGCAAAGCGTACTGTGAGGAGTTTGCTTAAGCCCGTGCTTGCACGGGCTCCCATCTAATGTTTTCAATGTTTATATATTTGTCCAACAAACTAGTAAACACAGAGATATTTTTGTCGCCAAATGACTTCCGTGAAAAACATTATCAACTCCGATTCAAATAAGGGACTTTAGTCAGTTACTTCCCTTAGTATACCTTTCAAATAGGTAGGTCCTACTAGTTGGATTACTTGGATTTTGTCCTTACTTTTTAATGTCAATTTTCCAAAATTGATCTTGAATAACTTTTTTGTAAATCATTTAATTTGTTTGAAATTCAAGCTAAGTATTTTTAGGGTAAAGAACTATCTAAATTTGATCACTTCTGTTAACATCTTCATTAACAAGAAAGATATTAGATGAAATATTTTGTTACCCTTACATAGGAATTCAATGATAAAATCTGAGGATTCCAACTGTAAGGAACTACTTACCAATTGGATTACTTCAGATTTTATCAGGGAAAGATAACTGACTGAAGTCCCTAATTATTATTTTCTTACATCATTATTCAGACCAATATAATTAACAAGTATTGTCTTTTGACAGGTCATGCGTATCTAATGCAATTTGCTGGCGGTGCGATCTTAGTCTATATTAAGGACCAGTTTTTTAATCCAATAAATAGAGGTTCACCGCGGGATTTTTTGTCATCTTTCACTAATTTATTGTTCCCCGTGACGAACCTCAGAAAATCAATATATCTAAAGTCAGTGGTACATAAAATTATCTTATCAATTGCTGTTGTGTGACACCAAATCATTGATATCATTGGGTATGTTGCCATGGGCACAGACTCTCAAATCCTAACACGTGTTGAGTGTCATTCTTGCGTTGACATTAATATACAAAGTATGTACCGCACCCTCAGTCAATTTCAACATTGTCTCTCAGCAGTCATGCTGTGAATTCAAAAGAAATTTTTCATCCGCCGACATATCTTACGCGATATATTGGAGATAACGTAAATGTTTAGGCGAACTAGGTCAAATTATGCATTATATTATTTTGGGGGGGGGGGGCAAAATAGCGAGGTTTAGAATTCCAGTCTCATCATTTTATATAATCGCGCACCTAGCGTTATAAAGACATTCGATCAATTATCATTTCCATGTTTTTAGGCGCGACAAAGTCTAGATTAAAATTCATACTTATTTTTAAACTAATATTTATTGCACACAAATTCACGAAAAATAATTCGAGTAATATTCTCTGCACAACATTGCTTTCACCTGATTTTCCCTTTTTCGTCTTTGGTCGCTGGTGAGAAAAAACACGTGGTACAATATTTTCTTTTCAAAAAAAGAAATTAGCCTTCTCCGCACGAAGTTTATATTTCTGGCAAGTATCTGTCAAAAAATGACGAGATCATAACTTTACATAGTCTAAGTTATTCTTGCCGATTTTTTTTTTGTAAATTTTTTTCTTCTTTCACTTGGTTATCATGTGGAAATCAAGTAAAACGCGCTTGATCTCGACCAGTATTAGATTCATTCAATGTAATGACTTATTCAATTTACATACTTTTTGAAACCTTTTTCACGCAAAAAAATCATATATACCTACTTAATATCTTGGAATTGTGCGATGAATGCAATCAAATATAAAAAGGCGCGCAATAAATTAATAAAGCCTTGTTATTTAACTATTTTATTTAAAATCAAAAAGTCATGTAGAAAATGTAACAATAAATACAAAAAAAATGTATATTTAATTTAAAAATGTTTTGCGACTGATTAATTGACAGACGTGTACATATTACAATCCATTGACTGTTATAACCCAATTTTATCGATAGGACTACGATGACGTCACACACGGTAGATAAGCGACGCTGTACTATCGGCTAAATTGATACAGGTTAAAATCAGAGTTAAATATCTCGATATATACATTGTTTACATGCGTTAAACGTGGATGTATGCTTAGATACAATAGACATATGTAATATGTTGATGTTTCATCGTTTTTTGTGTCCTTCGATGAATTTGACCTTAAGTAAATGGTTAATTGTTAAATCCAAACTTTCCAGGAAAGATGAGTATAAGGGTTGACTGGCCAATAAGATGCGGCTTATACAATGTGTTGCTACTACACAACTCCGCCTCCCTAAAAATCCAACGCTCCACAAAAAATCCTACTACTTTAAAAAATAAGTGGCATAGTTTACTAAATCACACTGTAAACTTAATATTCATAATAATTAATAGGCGGGTCTAGCAGGGCGGGACAGGTTGATTGAACTAATGGTCTGTATCAACCTGCCCCATGCATCAACACACCCGGAGTCTCCCTAAATATCATATTTCACGATTGATAGAGAAAAAAATGGCATACACCGGGTCCGGTCCTCCTGGATTCACTTGTGTTTTTATTGATGTTAATTTATGGTTTTATTCTATTATTGAAACTTAATAAAGAAGTTCGTTTTACGTGTTTGCATCTTAACAACAACAATCGTAGGAACAAATTAGTAATTGTTTTAGTAACTTTAATTCCAGAAGTAAAACTCTGGGATGTTGTTTTTCATGTCAAATTAATACAATCAAATGGAAGAAATAAAGAAGCTTTGTGAAAATATAACTGTGATATTATTCATTTATCAAACTATAAAGGAATCATAATCAACAATATTGTTGCGCTCTCGCCTATGCTGCTCCTTTTTATATATCTTTTTGAACTCTGGACAGTACATAACTGTTTCCAATGAATCCTCCGTGGTTTGCTGTGGACTCCAGCTTTGGATATGCAGTAGGCCTGTATAGGTTATGACTGATGGATTTTAATAAGACTGGTTTTACTAACTAAATATCAACAAACTACGTATAGGTTTGAAGACAAAAATAAACTTATTAAAAGTTCTATCATGAACTCAACTCTTTAAAGTGTATACAAACAATACCAATCATATATGATATGAATGATACGATTAACAGTGCAATCTATATGTAGCTTTAGATAAAGCAAACAGTATTGAAGCCACTAAACGAAGACAAAATCTTTATCATCAGTCTAAAAACAAGTAATACTATCTAAAAGACTGTCGAATATAACCGCCTTGGGATTGTGATAACTCTCTCAAGCGGGTTCCCTTGTAGGGGTCAAGCTCTTCAAAATATCAGTTTCTTATAAAAGTGGGGTACTTTTATAACATGCAAATCAGACAACGGAGAATGTCGGAGATACTCTCTCAGCCAATCAAATTGCTTAAAAGTATTTGATAAAACTTACAAGACTATGTTAAGTGTTGGGTATATCAAATCGTTTTCCAGTGATTTACTCGAGAAACCAGTGCGTGTAAGTTTTAAGTTCGAAAATATCTAAACTGATGCTAAAAAGAAACGCCTCATTTCAGCTAGGTACATAATTTTCATGATCAGAATACCAAGAGAAAAACGTTAATGTTCTTAGCCTGTAAAAAGTCTTTGGTGACGTGTGCAACGTGAGGTCTGTCGTCCTTATTCTGATAGAAAAAGTATTGACGTTGCCAGAATATAGCGACACTCACATGGCATAACAGCTGGTCAATACGATGTGTACACAAAATTGTCTCAGCAAACAACGAGTTGTGACTGAAACTCGTTTTAAGACACTTATAAGTCTGAGGGAGTTACATAAGTCGAAACACGACTCATCACTGAACTCCCAACACCATTGTTGTGATGATACGAGGGTAGAGATAGACGTCGGTGACGATGGACAAACTTTAGAATTAGTCCGCGGTACGGACGGTTAACGCTTAACAAGAAGTTTTTCTCATTGAATGTCGACTTATTTAGCGTACACGGTTACCCTTTCACTACACGTGAAGTAGATATTGCCGTGAAAATCTATTACGCGAATGATGTTGGTGTTTACATAAATTTTGTAATTGTCATGTCTTACCCGTGCACGTTACACCCGTTCTATCTGAATGTGGTATATCAGCAAACGTTTCTGTGTACTAAAGGTGGTATGGTACATCTGACTTTTTTAGATTTGTATATAATTACCGTTGTAAACTTGACGATATTTCCGATTCGGATCTACACTATATTTGACGTAATTAGTGTTAATAACGTCACCATGACGTCGTAAACATGACGACCGCGTGCACTTTTTACGTCAGTCGGCAATGGTAAAAAAACGTCTATAATGTGTTGCTAAATCTTTATTTTCCGCGCAACAGCAACAAATTATACATCAATTTCAAGCTTACATCATTATCTTCCACCTGAACAGTGTAAATGCACGTTTAATATTAAAATATTCGAAAGAGACAAAAACTTCCGAATTGGCAACATCAGAAAAAAATCCAGAAAAATTCCCTTCAAACCGGTTTTATGAAAAATCTGCCAAGTTTTGATATGATGTAAAGCATGGTATAGACTTTCATACAGCAGAATTTGGGAAAAGTTGTCTGTACGATTTTTCCGCTGTACGCGTTTAATTATTATCGGTATGACGTCAAAAACCTCATTCTGACGTCAAGATAAAGGATTGTCTGTTTGTCATAACCACGAATACTTGGTCATATGTTTTATTTTTCTAGACAAAATGACCAGGAACATGAAAATATATAAAGATTGTATAGTTTTAACATACATATCAAAATCGAAAGATAAATTCAAACTTAAAATTTTAAATAAAGTAAGCCTTTATACATCCCTAGATACATTTACACATCCATTCAATAGACTTAATTTGGAACTTAAATTTGAGGGTGTTTCCGTCCATGCACAGGTGATCAAAACAAAGTTTGTTACACATTATTGCTGAAAAACACACACTACAGATTAAACAGTATTGTTCTTTGTGGTCTGACGATGCTCAACAAAATCGACAACTCCGTACATCTTAAATGATTTAGCCGCTGTATTCCATATACTCGTATTCTTTTATATCGACTTGTCTTTGTGGTCGCCTTCAAAAAGAAATTATTTATGCCTTGTTTATTATATAAGTATTAAATCAGCATATTGATATTTCATATACACTGAACAAAAGTTCTAACCGATCACTTTTCGAATTTTGACTATTGCATAACGGGTCAATGGATCCTCATTAAACTTTGAAGAGGTGATTTTTGTGTCATTTTCTACCGATTTGTGGAAAAAAATAATTTGTTACGGTCCGATGCACTCAATCGGCACACAGGTTGTGTTTTACACGTTTTGACAAGAATATGTTCGCGCAGAGAGTGGTTAGTATTAAATTTTACTTTGCATGAATCCTTGTTAACTTTATAAGTGAAAAAAACATAAAACATTGCAAGAATCTCGATCCTGTCGGCGAGTTGTAACATTTGTTCTTGGTTTTCGGAGTCAGTTAGAGACGATTCTGGTCTCTTGCTACATCGTCAAAAGTCGCAATCGTCGAAAAGACCCGATTAAAGTGTCATGCAACTTGAAATAGGGATGAACACATTAAGAATAATAAAATTATAGCATTTTTCTATCTTAACAACACTTTATCGATAATTTTTAAAGATTTGTCCATGAACAGCCACTCAATTGTTTGAAAGAGGCCCCAGCATACAACATTCCATTGGCTACGAAACGATCATGCATCGACATTCGTGCAATGTTTTATTTTTTTTTTCACTTATAAAGTTAACAAGGATTCATGCAAGTGAAATTTAATACTAACCACTCTCTGCGCGAACATATTCTTTTCAAAACGTGTAAAACACAACCTGTGTGCCGATTTAGTGCATTGGATCGTATCAAATTATTTTTTTCACTAATCGGTAGAAAATGACACAAAAATCACCTCTGCAAAATTTTATAAGGATCCACTTGCCCGTTATAAAAAAATCAAAATTTGAAAAGTGATCGGTTAGAACTTTTGTTCAGTGTATATGCGTGCAAACTATTTATAAAAGTTGAAAACACATGGAAAATGGTGATCGATTTTTCGCAATATGCGTTCAAGTGTTATCGGTACGACGTCAAAAACGTCATTTTGACATCAAGATATAGTGCTGTAGTATAAAACTCGGCATTGGATAAAAAGACTTTCACTTGAAATTTTACTATAATTGCAAACGATTCTAATATCTAGCCAAATAAATGTCACCAGATGAAAATAAAGCTATTTATCCTGAAATCGAAACAAAACAACTTGGGTACAGTCCCGAATTTTTAAAAATTGGTGCATACGTAAATGACGATGCGTCTATCTGTAGCTTTATTGTTCCAGACGGAAAAGTATCAGCTAATGCCACACAGGTAAATGGTTTGAATGTATATGTTCAAAATGGAACAAGGTTGTTTTGTAAATACGCTTACGAATTTGACGCATTTTACCCAAATGAATGACTTTCCTTGTTTATTGACTGAATAGACACATGACCAGGTAACATAAAAATCTGTATGCACACAACAGTCTCATATTTGACTTTCAATTCTGTATAACTGACCTGCGTGATATTATTTGATTCATAAGTGATTGGTGATAACTTGTTGATGATTAAAGTCATATAGCGAGCTAAAATTCACGTACACTGACAGTTCGAGGATGACCTGACAAGAGGGGAACTATGCCTCGCTTGAAAACAACACTAACTAAAAAATGTTGAAATCGTCAATGAAAATGAGCTTTATGTGACACCAGGACCATAAAGACACTTCGGTTTTGTAAAACATCTGGAACTCTGTGGCGAAAATAATGCAAATAGAGATAGTATTTGTTAGTTCTCTTTTATCAGTTATTGAGTAACTGTACGATATTTGGCTTCAAATTCAGGACTGACATGACGTTAACTACAGCTTATAACCAAATACTCAGCCACAATGGAAAAACACGAACTTGATAAAATACCTCGGCTATTATGAGGTTCAGGCATATTGATTTATCTCATAATTGCCGAGTTTTCTCATAATTGCATAACGGGTCTGTTTTTTACCGATAAAATGCCGCCGTTTTGAATTTTGGTAAAATCTTATGTGTTTTTGATTATTGACCCTTACGAAAAATCCTTTATCTATTGTACTATTTTTTCAGGCTAAAATGAGTGTCTTCAGCCAAATTAAAAAGCCGTTATGAAAACAATTGATTATTAACATTATATTAACTACATTACTTTCTTTCATATTACTGTATGAAGGAAAAATTTTTATGTTATACTTATCATTCGCCTTGCATTTTCCATGTGATTTTCATACTTTTGAATTAGAGTTTGTACTCAACAATATGTGTAAAAAATTAAAAATGCTGATTTAATACAATATTTATAATATTCAATACATAAACTATACATTCTTTATATATTTTCATGTTCTGGTCATTTTGTCTAGAAAAATGAAACATATGACCAAGTATTTGTGGTTATGACAAACAGACAATCCTTTATCTTGACGTCAGAATGTGGTTTTTGACGTCATACCGATAATACTTGAACGCTTATAGCGAAAAAATCGTACAGGCAACTTTTCTCAAATTCTGCTGTATGAAAGTCTATACCATGCTTTACATCATATCAAAACTTGGCAAAAATTTATCGGGCAGATTTTTCATAAAACCGGTTTGAAGGGAATTTTTCTGGATTTTTTCTGATGTTGCCAATTCGGAAGTTTTTGTCTCTTTCGAATATTTTAATATAAAACGTATATTTACACTGTTCAGGTGGTAGATAATGATGTAAACTTGAAATTGATGTATAATTTGTTGCTGTGGCGCGGAAAATAAAGATTTAGCAACACATTATAGACGTTGATTTACCATTGTCGACTGACGTAAAAAGTGCATGCGGTCGTCATGTTTACGAAGTCATGGTATCGTTATTAGCAATAATGACGTCAAATAAAGTGTAGATTCGAATCGGAAATATCGTCAAGTTTACAACGGTACCAATAATTATATGCAAATCTAAAAAAAGTCAGATGTACCATACCACCTTAAAGACTTAATTGATTCGATTATTTTTCTCGTCAGTATATGCTTTTGTATGATTTTATAAAACTATACACATGAGTTTCGTGAGTTTTAATTAGTTTTTGCACGAAATTTACTGTATAAAACGTGTATTTATCAAAGCAGGAAGTTTGTTTACCTCCGAATTGAAGTTGTGGTTGTTTTTAGCCACGACGGGATATCCCGACTTTGTTCGTCGAGTTCCGGGATTTTACGTAGAGTCTAAACTTTCGTTTTAATCACGAATTTCAAAAAATAATTAGTTTAAAATCTGGAGAAAATACTTTAGAATTTTGTGCCTGGGATGCGTTTTATATATTAGTTTAATGTTAGCATAAGTTTTAAGCAAAACCATGATACTTGAAAATTATCAGCGTTCAGTTTAGTAAAGGGGCTTTAAGGTAAAATACAAGAGCAGACGCAAATATTGCATTAAAAATATCCAATAGAGTTTAAAATCCCTAGGGATGATATTTGTAAGAGTATTAAGAAATGATTTAAAATACCCAAACAATACTAGTTAATGGAGTATACCTAGTTACTATAGAAATAATTAAGAAAGTAAGCACTAAAATGCCAACAAATTGTAAGTTCAATCTAACTTACAAAAGAACTTTGTGTATAGGCCTAGGAATAAAGGTTGAAGTCCGAGGCACAGGCCTGGACTTATATAGTGCTCCCTGTGCAGCAAGTGCTTCACAGTTAAGTAGCAGTGCGACAGCAAACGTCGCGAAAACGCAGCCGCTACAAATATTGCATGACCAACTGCTACGCCCATTCGGAACTAGCACGGCGATCATCTACGAAGATATACTTGGGTATATTTGCGTAGAAAATCTCTGAGGAGTTCCGGATGTGCTGTGCCGTCGCGCTAACGGTCCCATAATGCATCAGCACTGCGCTCTATCGCGCTAAAATAAAACGGCAAATACGGTCCATTAAACAACATAATATACTTAAATATACATAAATACATATAATAATAACATTTATGGACGATTTCTAATGTTTATATCCTCATAACCTATAGAAGTCAGTAAATACTAAAAATGTCCGTATATTTAAATGTAGATATGTACAATAGATCGAGCGTTGTTAATAGCAACGAACCAGAAACAGTATTAATAAGTGACATGGTCAGTTGTTCAACATGTGACATTTTTTGCTGGAAAACCGTTGATATCACGGTAAATAATTGGAATAAAGTACTGAAACTTGGCAGACATGTGAATTAACATACATATTACTGATTAAAACTGACGAAACTATGTTGAAAATCACTGTCACAGTTAAAAAATGGATACAAACAGTTGATTACATGAACAAACGTAATGACAAATGCCGGACTGGATGTTTGACAAATAAGCTTTGTGAAATTGGGAATGATCTGAAATATTTTGGTGAAATTCATAGACCAGACATGATGCATTGTAATGATTATCCTAGTGCACCTGTCGAGATCTATGGGTGAAGCCAATGTTATCTACAAACTATATAGACTAAGTTAAACATAGGAATAAGCCTTACGGCACTGGATACAGTTAACCTACGATAGAGTGAAATCTGACCGAACCGTGGAGGTAAATTAATTATTATAATTAAATAGTTTGATGTCATATTGTTTTAATATATTCTATTCTGGATGTGTTATTTTGTCTAAAAAGTGAGGATGATTAACATTGAAACTCATACTCATTGCATCTATTTCTACGTTAAGTCCTGTTCCGTGTTATTTTCACTTTTCGGTAATATCTATTGAAGCCACACCTACAAGTAAATAAAAGTGACTTACTTTTCGCACAAAAAGATATTTTTTCAGGAGGGTAACTGTCTTTAGATGCCTCCTTTGTGAAAAAGAAGAGTATTACAAACTGAAAATAAAAGACCTGTATGAATGTTTGTGTAAATGATCCAGTTATTGTTAACTTTTTACGTAACTTTTGCTATGATTGAGTGTGGACTGAACTCATTTGAAATTTTGAACAGTTAATTTTTTGATATTATTAGACCTACTATGACAGTATGGTACAGACTATTTACACCTCACATCCAGATTTACTTCCCTTATGTAATGTTGGTTGTCAAGTGACTTTATTAATGCCGGTAAAATGAAAAAATGTAAACATTTGATGTGATTTTTCTTTGCTACTCTATAAATGAATGATTGGTGGATGTATTGAGCAGAAAAGAAAAGAAATGTACGAGACTTTGTATTAAATTTTTTCATTAAAGCGCAAAGTAATGCAGGAATAGATGCAAACATGGTAACAGTCACGAACATGATGAACATACTTTTTCTTTTTTTTACAAATTTTGGACCCCATTTTTTACCAATGCAGTTTTTTATTCATTTCTTTAATGAATTATTTTCAATTACTATTTTGATATGCTTTTTGTTATCCATTTTTATTATCAGCGGGGTGCTGAGGCGGCAGCCCCCATAATAACAGAAAATAAGACGCATTTACCTTCGTGTGTCTGCTCATAGAAACATCACGCTTATTTGTATTAACTTCAAGGGTCAGCTAAACTAGATATTTTCCTACTTTTGGTTTGAACTTCATATGGTACAAGCACAGAGGTTTGAGCATGCATAGGTATGGTCCTTCATATCTGCAACCTGTCTTTGCATGTTTGTATTCTGTGCTTTGCATCACTCATATCAATAAATGCCATGAAACAATAAGATAAGCTAAGTTATTCAAATACTCCATCATTTTTTACTTCATAAAAAGGGTGGATTAAGAATATTGATCAGTGGGTTCATGTTAAAATCAGTTATCTGGAATTTATTCTATTTTTGGAAGACCCTGTAATGACTGGACGTAACAGGCGATTAGGAAGAATCTGAATATTTTGGCTGCAGATGTAGGCTGTGTGCAGGATTGGCCCCATCCTGCTGGCCGAGTTTTTTTCTGAATGTAAGCCTCTATGAAACAAAATCACTTAAATGATTGCAATGTATGGTCACATATTTTCGTATATCCCAAATGAAAACACTGAATAAATATTTTGATTATACAATTGATGATTGATTGAAAAGCTTTGTTAGTTAATTTCAACTGATCGATTATGATTTTTTTATTTTGAAACCCTAACACTTTCTGTATTTTCACTTTTGGCTTTTATAAAGTTCTTTTAGATATTTATAACATGTTCTTAGTATCACATAATTATAACATATAATATAATAGTTTAAACAACACCAAAATTTTGAAAGTTTTCTTAATGTAAACTCTCTTTCTCAGTATCACATCTATATGTTCTCTATAATCAGTATTGTATGATAATTTTTATAAGAAATATATTGAGGGTAGGGGGTCAATGAAAATTATCCAATGAAATTAATCAACTTAGAAGAATAATACTTTGGGTTATCAATTAATCATGTAGTTAATGCTAATTAGTGACATATCAACTAATATTGACAAGATATCTTACATTGACTTGATAAGGTAATATGTTTAAACATTTAAATTCTTTAAAGAAAGAATAAATAGAAATATAGTTTGTAAAGAAATAAACTAAAAGTTTATAATTTTTTATATAAATCCTGAAAGTTAAGACATATTTACATAGACCCTAAATTAATTCAATCATTTTCCAGATGACTGATTTTAACCTTGTTACATGTATATAAACCTCTTATCAGACTAGATAACATTCACACTAGGTGTCCAAAGGAACAGATTTGTTAGATATTTTATTCACTGTTAGATTTTACTGGGTGCTGATTGGCTGCTGTCTATAGTTACACTATGATATGTTAGGGAGTGATCATATATCTAACTAAAAAACAAAACTCTGAAAATACAAAATGCTTGTACGTGTTTTCATAGAGCAGTTTATTATGAAGGCCAATAGATAAAAAAATATATATCTGAGTCTGTAAAGAATCTTTATAAATTATGGTTTGGCACTTAATATACTTTATTAACATTATTTATGTTTTAGTCTTTAAATACATTACATATTTGTTAATCAATGCCATTTTTACAATTATTATAATACTATTAAAGGCATTAAAAATGTAGATCTAACGTATCTTATCATAAACTCAAACTTTATTACTAGACTTATGATCAGTGCATTCAAAACAAATATGAATCTAACCTAATAATGATAATATGTGTATATCTTGTTAAATAATCTGGCTTACAACCAAATCAAATGTAAAAGAAAATCTGTAATTAACTTAGCAACTACCCTATGTTATATCAGTGGTTCCACTTTTCTCCATATATGTATTTTTATAACTTGGACCAGTGCCAAATAATAGAAAAGTGAGCATCATTTAAACTTTGATATAGACTATATACAATGTACATGTATAAAGATACAGACTATATACGGCTAGCGTAGCAAAGATCTGATACAAGATATGGTTTTGTAAGAATGTATTTATACATTTATATTTTGAGGCTGAAAGAAAACCCTATCAGTCTAATAAGAAAACTATATATTCATGTGTTAAAAAATATAAATGTTTATTATTTTCAATACATGTATTTGATGAACAAAAAACTCAGAGAATGACTTTATATATTTATAGCATTTTATACAAATTACATAGCAGACAACTTATATCTCATGATATCTCTGGATGATCATAATCATTAGAAGTAATCTTAAAATATATTAATGTATTTTCTTATTTTCATTGATAATTCAGTAATTGCTCATAGATGACTATTATTATAATTTCAGTAGATGTAGAGAGTTAATTGAATTTCGTTTTTGCATTGTCTCATTTTTTCTTTTAATTTTTTTACAAGTACATTTATCATTTATATACACATTATCATAAAATAACTAGTATTATGTTTTTGCTTTTTTCAAAATAAGTCTGGTGTAAATCTTTAATACTGTATATCAAATTGAACAGGATTGTAAATTACTAATAATAAATCTAATCAATTAACCAATGAAAGAAGAAGCTGTCAAAATTGTTACTATGGCAACCAGCTGATATCCCAGGTTCAACAGTCACTATATAGCCACAGATTTTAGATGAGATAACCTGATTAAGGCTAATTGTAAAATACAATGTATAAATATACAGACTGTGTAATATAATGTCAGAGAGTAGATCTTATTTAAAAATAAAGCAATACTGGTCTTATTTTAGCTACTATATTTATTTAACTTACAGTTAGATGAACGGTATAATGATTAGACTGTTAGCCAATATGAGTTTATGAAAAACAGAACTTGCTCTCACAAACTTAGCATAATATTATATTATGCTATTATGTGTCATTATTTTTTTCTGATGGAACTAGAATAAAGTAAAATGTATGCTGATATGTATATAGATAAAATTGAATTTGTTCAGTGAACTATAGTGTTAATGTCACCTGAAGAGTCTTCATTGGCCTCTCTACAAATAGACACTAAATAAAACATTTATTTTTTCTTGTATGAAACAATAGAAGCACTTTATTGATACACTTATAAACTTAAATATTATCACTAAAATGCCCCAGACACTCCTGGTAATTGAAACGTTTGAAGTACATGGTTTTCCATACAGTAAAAGCTTCTGTAATTCTTCACTTATTTTTTATAACATGTCAAAATTCATGTACGCTTCTCCATTAACAACTGAATGGTAGTTCAATTCGTGAACTGGTACACATGAATCACGGTTAGGGTCCGATTGCCACTAGCTCAACAATCCACAGCCCCTATCTTTTTGATTACATTTTTAATTGAATCATTTGACTATTTCATTACCTCAACTTAAATTCTGTTGAATATATATTGTAAAATGATCATTTTTTATTAGGTGTCCACAGTCGCAACAGTGAACTACTGATATGAACTGATTTTTTTACAAACCAAATAAGTTTTTTCTTACTTGTGTAACTAATAGGCTTCTAGAACATTTAAAGGAGAAATTTACAAACATTGCCTTAAGTTAATTCAAGCACTAGCCAGAATAATCATGTTTCTAGTGGGCTAGTTATAGTTAAGGTGAAGACTAATCTTGTAGGGAGGTATTATTCATAATTACCTGAGATAAAATAAGAATTTGGTTTTCAATAATTCATGTATCTATGTGTGCTAGTCCTGGGGCCAGGCTAGTGGGTTAAGTTGATGACTGCCATCTTAATTTTTTTCAGGCACTAGGTCTATTAATAATGTTATGAAGTTCAAGACAAAATTTTTATCGATAGTTAGCTTGATTGTATGAACCAAGTAGATTTCACAAGCCTGTATCTATGTTTATGGTTGGTATTTTCCATCGAAGTTTTTCTTCTTATAAGTTACGTAACTTTTTTCTAAAACTGATCATTTTAAAGAGGATAAATAGTTCTTTCAGCTGATGTATAAATTTGGGTACCTAACACCTCTGGGTCATTCTTTAATTTGACATTACAAATGTTTATCAATTTGTGTGAAAAAGTCACATTTTAATGAATCATAATTTTCCGAAAAATGCCTTAAAAAGAAGCACTTTTCTGATAATCAGTGGTATCGGCTCAAATGCTGTATATATTAAGTTAGTCTATATTGATTCATAAAATAGCGCATAATTTTTTGTAAGCCGTTAGTATTTCAATTGACGTATTCATTTGTAATGCAAACAAAGCTTTCTGTGGCTTAAAGTAAAAACACTATCTGCAAACTGGACCATTTTAGAAGTTTATAACCTAATACAACACGTAGTTATTAACAGAATCACCAGCACATGTCCTTTTGACGTCAGAAAGACAATTTTGTCTGACGCAGATTCTCTAGTGGTTGAGCCTGAAAATATGAAAACTTAAAAAAATGGTGACTTTTTGTCTTTTTTGGTAACTGTGATTGATACCATCAATTTGTATGAAAAATTAACAATTTTAATGAATTTTTTTTTTCGAAAATTGCCTTAAAGAGTAGCACTTTTTTGAGAATCAGTGGTATTACCAAAAAGCTGTATATATTTAGGTAATCCATAGTGTTTCATGAAATTTCACGCATTGATTTGGAGGCGTGAAACAATTTTTGTCCCTTTTAGGTTACAATGGAAGCGGTTAATTGCCGAAGAAGAAAGTAAGACATGCCGCTTATTAATCACTTGTTAAAGTCTGTTGCCCACATGCGGAGTGCTTTATAATGACTTAGTGTATTTATGTCATGGGCAGTGCTTTTCCTTTACAACAGTGCAAAAACTTAAATGGATTTACTTAGTTTTAGTAAAAAAACTGGTTACATAAATGGAGACGAACCGCCCCTATTGTGCGAGTCTACAGGCGAATCGTCTACGAGCGAATGTAACTGGGTGCGAATCGTTCACTTCCTTTCCGAAACTAGGTCAATCTGCTGCATTGAGATAAAGACGTTTTCACGATAAGTATTATGCTTCATTCGCAGTCTATACATATGCATGTTGTGCAAATTCTTTTTTTATGCTGTCAAGAGAAATACATGGTGTCAAAACATGACTTTTTTCGAGGTTTAACAGTCTCAACCGACAATTCAGTTTACAAACGGAAGTCGCCATTTTGAAAAGTTTGGTTCCCTGCTTTTTCGTTCTAGGTAGCTCACAAGCGGAATGAGCCGGGAACCAACGGTAAAGAATAATTAATCAGGTTGGATTAAAGTTCGTATGAAATATTAATGTGTTTATTTACACAACAGGAATTACCGAGTTTTTACGATTAACTGGTTTGTGTCGTTTCGGAGTTGTTCAATAATTACGTTTGTTAGCGAATCGTAGATTCCAAGGGGAGACAACCTAGCTCCGTTTAATTATATGATAATGAGCCAGTACGCTTGAATTACGCTTCTTAGTCTTTTTTTATAGGCGTGGAAATATAAATAATTATGAATCAGAATGGTTTTAAGATTTATCATTTCTCTTTATCGTTCAAAAAATGAAAAAATATGCCCATATTTCCACATTAATTGGGATTGAGTCAACACCTCTCGAGCTGAATCGCGAGCGCTCACGAGCACTCGTGCGGGTGCCCGCGTTCAGGAAGACAGCGCTCTTAATAAGTTAGATATGGAATGAAATTGTTTAAAATAGTTAGAAACCATTGTCTTAGTGTTATAATAAAACCTTGTGTGAATGTGAACCTCTACAAAACAACCAATAAAGAATATAATTGTTGTCCCGTACGTTAGCAAAATTGGCTCGTACGTTGCATACTTAAGTTAAGATTTTCGTTAAGTAATTCATAGAGACCTTCTTATATTAAAGCAAACATTTGTTAAGATGTATATATGTAATACAGTAAGGCTTTCAGAAGTGACTAAAAGGTACAATGTAAATTGAGTCACACTGACTTGTTTTCATTAAATAACATGATCATGATGATGTCAAGATTATGACCTTCTAAATAAAATAATGTAAGATGATGTCCAGTCATTACAGGGTCTTCCAAAAATATAATAAATTCCAGATTCCCAATTATAATTTTAACATGAGCATTCTAAATCCATCCTTTATATGTAGTAAAAATGATAAGAGTATTAGAATCTTGAAATGATCTTACCTCAATGTTACATGAGTGATATCACCAACTTTCATTATGTTGTATATGACAAAGCACAGAATTCAAACATGTAAAGACAGGTCGCAAATATAAAGGACCATACCTATGCATACTCAGTCCTCTGTGCTTGTCCAATATAAAGTTCAAACCAAAAGTATGTTCTTCGTCAGGTAAAGTGCATGATTGTTGTCACTCTTACTAGCCATAGGCATCTAGTTGATGAGTTTCAATATAAAACAACCTCACTTTTTAGACACCCAGAATAGAAAATATTGTTGATTAATGTTTCCTCTATAGTTTGTAAAATGAATTATAAATCACATTAATATTTTCACAAAGTTACTTTATTTTGTTAGATCCATTTGATTGTATTAATTGACGAAATTTGACATAAAAACAACATCCCAGAGTTTCGTTCCCAAAACACAGAGTTTTACTTCCGGAATTAAAGTTACTTAAACAATTACTAATTTGTTTATAATCGTTGTCGTCAAGATGCAAACATGTAAAATTAAGTTCTTTTATAATGTATCAATAATTTTCAGTTTTTTCTATCGCTCATAAAATATCATATTTAGGGGAGACTGGGTGGGTCGGTGCACGGGACAGCTAGGTTGATACAGACCATTTGATCAATATTGTATTAGGGACTGAGCACAGGAGCTTGACATTTTATATCATACTACGAAAATTCCCCTCGTAGTATGATATAAGAGTTATTACTGCACAAGCATGGAAATGAAATGAGTGTCTCCAAGTTAACAATATGACTATTAGCACTGGTTTTATCTGTATTTGTTGGGACAAATAAATTGTTTCATTAAACGATCGATGTCCTCTGTTTCTTTGGTAACATTCAAATGTTTATAATCTTACAAACACCGCAATAACATAGAGTTGTGTAACAGTACCTTAAATTAGGCCTACCGGTATTTAAAACCACATTGGCTTTATATAGCATCTTAAAAAAAAACTTATAAATATGAAAAGTGTACCATCCAGCCCTGGTCTCTCCTATAAAAGATAATAGTTCATTTGAGTCTAACTCTTGGGTTATACAAGCACCAATACATGAGACACTTGCATCCGTGTATAATGTATAAGGTTTATTGGGATTCCTGATATGCTAATAATGGAACAACACACAGAGTGAAATGTATAATAAGTTTTGCTATTTGCGAGAAATTGGGGACAAATAGTAGCTACACATTCATATTAACGAATATAAGCACTCAACTTTCTTTTGATCAGGTTTTACTCCATTGATATCCACAATAAATCTAATAATTAGTCTCAGTTTGTAAGAAACTACATGTTTAATTTAAATCTTGAGTTATCTTGTCTAATTCATTCAAAGAGCATTTCTATATGTACATGTATAAGATGTTCTTCTAAACTACTGGTAAATATAAGAATGTCATCTTAGTAAGCTAATGAAAAATCGTTACAGTCTTGTAAAACACTTGACATTTATTCTTGGAAGATTGTTAGTGCATATGCTAGACCAAATTTCGTGACATTGAATTTAAATAGTTTATGGCATACAAAAGCGGTTTTCTCAGAATCTTGACTTATTTATAAGAACTTGCAAATAACCACTTTTAAGATCTAATGAGCTTAAGAATTTTGTGTGTCGTAAAAGAGCTTACATATCATCTATCAGAGGTAAGGGATGAAAATTGTTCTTAGTAATTTTATTCAATTTTCTAAAGTCAACACAACATCGTATACAGCCGTCTTTCTTGTTCACTATTACAACAGGGACACTTCATGGGGACATTGATACAATAATTTTGTATGACCTAAGTTAAATCGGTTCATGTCTATTTGTTCAATATGCATTTTTACAGTGTCAGTGTTACTGTAATCTATTTCTTCATCTGCGAAAAAATCTTGACTTTTTATATAATAAATTCATTTTTTTCTATATTGAACTGGTACTATTTCATCAGCTAAGTTTTATTTTGATTCTTAAAGCCCCTTTACTAAATAGAATGCTGATAATTGTCAAGTTTCATGCTTTTGCTTAAAACTCATGCAAACATTCAATGAATATATAAAACGCATCTAAGATACAAAATACAAGAATTTGCTCCAGTATTTTTACTTATATTATTTTGAAATTAGCGATAAAACCCAACGTAATGATTGTACGGAAAATCACGGAACTCAACGAACTAGATCGGAACATCCCGTCGTGGCTAAAAATAACCACAACTTTAAATCTGAAGTCAACAAATTTTCTGCTTTGATAAATACACGTTTTGTATAGTGAATTTCGTGCGAAAGCCAATTAAAACTCACGAAATCATGTAAATAGTTTCATACATGAAAATATATTGACGGGAACAAGAAACGAACCCATTAAGTCTTACGTTATACTAAAACGTTTGCTAATAGGCCACGTTCAGGTAGAATGAGTGTAATGTCGGTAAGTCACGACAACTAGATAATTTATATTTACGCCAACGACATTCGCGTGACAGATTTTCATGGTAGTATCTACGTCATGTGTGGTGAAAGATAACCGTGTATGTCAAATAAGTCGACAAACAACGGAAATCTTCTTGTTTGGCGTAAAGAGTTCTTAAGATATGCCACTGTCATGAACGTTTATCTCTCTGCTCGTATCATCGCGGCCGTGGTGTTGAAATAATGAAGAGCTCAGTAAGGATTCGCGTCTTGGCTTATGTAACGCCCTTAGATTTATCAATGTTTCAAAACGAGTTTTGGCCACAACTTGTTGTTGGCTAAGGTAATCTCGAGGACACATCACATATACTAGCTTTTATGCTCTGTGAGTGTCTCTATATTCTGGCAACGTTATGACTGTGTCTGTCAGCATAGTAACGACATACCTCACGTTGCGCATGTCACCAAGGACTTCTTACTGGGTGGCAACATTAATGTATCCTTATATTATTCTTAATCACGAAAATTATGTACCTAGTTGAAATGAGGCGTTTCTTTTTAGCATCAGTTTAGATGTTTGCGTACTCAAAATTTGCAAGCACTGATTTCTCGAGTAAATCACAGGAAAAACGATATGACATATCTAACACTTTACAATTTTGTGTTAGTTGTATCAAACACCTTTTAAGCAACTTGATTGGCTGAGAGGATATCTCCGTAATCTAATTTGCATGTTATAAAAGTACCCTACTTTTATAAGAAATTGATATTTTGAAGAACTTGACCCCTAAAAGGGAACCCGCTAGAGAGAGTTATTATAATCCAAAGGCAGTTATATTCTATTGTCTTTTAGATGGTTTTACTTGTTTTTAAATAGATGAACAAGATTTTGTCTTCGTTTAGTGACTTTAATTTTGTATGCAATTTTTATACAGAATTGATTCTTTCATGTCTTTTAATACTAATTGTATTATTTGTATTATTTAAAATCGTACAATGTATGCTATTGTTAGTAGTAATTTACCAACTGAGATTACTATTGATAATCAAGGTTCATTAATCTTTTTTTGCAATAAATGAGATTTAGTTATCTTGGTTCATTTGTTAGTCAGAGTTGAATTTCATTTTTCCAGGACATTTACTAGCTGTTTGTGGTTTAAATATAACATGTTTAGTTCTAACTTTTGAAGATATACATGTATGAATGTCTACTTCTAAATGTTAATACGTTTTCTCAAACAACCTAAATCAAAATAAATTGTAACCTCATTCCATTTTAACTAATCTGTTCCTTATTTTTAATTGTTATGTTTTTTTACAATGTAGAATAAATAGGTCGTTTCGGTTCCACCGATTTAAAACCACATGTTTATACATTCATCTTCCTGTAATAGGTTTCCACCAGCAGTTTGATGACAAATATTCTTATGTTGTAACATGGGTTTGTTTTTAAAGTATTATACACCCTTCGGTACATTAACGATACTTCTAAACCTGTATCTACCAACGTTCTATAGTTGTCATTTTAATAGACAAGCATATGGATTACCAGAAATATTTATATTATATTTATTTAGTTTAGATTTACAATTATTTTGTTTGTGTTTTCTTATAACCATCAAATTGATTTTCTCAGCATGTTTGAATTTAGATTTATTTAAATTAATGTTATTTATTTGTTTTCTATGATTATGAAAACTTGAATTAAATTTGTTTCTTTCCGTCGGTTCTGTCAAGAAAATATCTTTATACAATGCAGCTTTAACTTACCTAAACTGACCTAAACCTGGCTTATTCACAGATTTACTCTTGCAAAATTTACTTATGTGGCCATTTTCGTCACAGTTCCACCATTGTATTGTTTATTATATTAGAATCAGTCTTATATTTTTGCTACATACCAAATTGTTGCATTTATTGCTCTTTACTCTTTTTAGGTGGTCATTTTCATTGGTTCATGGAAAGTTGACGTTGACTGTTTGGAAAATGTTTGCATTCTAAAAACCATGAGATCATAGTTGCTTACACTTTGTTTTAGGATATGAGTGCCGATGTCGGTCCGGCTTTGAATAAGACCCGATGTCGGCCCGATGTAAAATAATTATTGTCATGAGTTATTGCAGAATACGTGACTGTAGAAACTAATATAAATGTTGTTTAAGGCATTTGAACCAGATCATCGCAGAGACAAACTGTCTGTCCAAATATTGCCTTTCAACAGTATCTTTAAATAACCACGTAATTTGGTGTATAATTGACATGAACCAGACGAATGCGCTTAGTTGACATACGAGATAATGTCGAGACAATGTTAAAATGAAAAATTTTAATATCTCTTCACTAGTTTAATGAAGTAAAACCAATAGAACCTGGTAGTGAATATTACCTTGACAAGCCTAAACTTGGAAACAAAACACACTGTGTTGTGTTTGTACTGGATGCAAACACAATCGACGGGGTTCTTCCATCTGGTCACATACGCAAAATAAAGTCTTTACTGAAAGATCTAATGGAAGCAGGTATGTAACATTCATGCATATATTATAATTTTATTTCAAATTTCAAAGACATAACAATACTGTTTGAATTTTGCTAAGAAGCAATTTGTCAAATTCAAATATACAAAACATAAAATAATGACATTAAAATATTACAAAACATAATATTTTTTAAATACGAATGAAATGATATAAAATATGTATTTGGCTACATGCATACATGCATCCGTACATACAAGAATACGTATATACGTACCTGTAAACGCATTAACAAAAATGTCCAACGCTTTCATTAAGAGGGCTTTTTGAAATCGCAGGCAGACTATATAGAAATCCTTTACATTCTACCTTATCGTCGACCATTAATGAGGCAGGGTATCGCAAACTGAGTCTATTGTTTTTGTTTATTCTATAAACCTTATATATTGGCCATAATTTCTTACGCGCTGTTCTAATTTTACTTGGGTAGTCACGATCTACAGCATACATCGATGGCGTTCATACTTTAAATACATAATTAAGACAGCCAACAATAACTTATTTGCTTATACGACACTTAACATTATACATTCATGGTGCCAGCATGAAAGGGATATATAGACAATTGACAGTGCCATGAGTATAGAACCACATTTAGTCTTTAAAACAGTATTTAGAACATTAGAAATCACTTACTAATACTAGTTATCACTTATAAGATTCAATTGAACAAATTAAAACATGTGGCATACACATTGTTGAAAACAAAAGTAGGATACCGAGATAATCACCAAGCTATTTATAGATTTGTTATAATTATGTATGTCGTACTTGCTGAAATTAAACATTTTCATCGGTCGCTTCTACATGGTGGCATAAAGTTGACATGGAGAAATATTCAAAATTCACGTGCGCACGCAATAACGTTTACGTGACCACGCAGTAGCTATTACGTGCGCACGCAATAACGTTTACATGGCCACTCAATAGCTGTTCGTGCGAACGCAGTAGCTTTTACGTGTGCACGCAATAACTTTTACGTAGCCACACAATAAATGTTCATGCGCCCACCCAACAAAATGGCCGACAATTTCGAATACTCTCATTGGTCAATTATAGCGTGGAGCTATTGCGTGGCCACGTAAACGTTATTGCGTGCGCACGTAAAAGCTACTGCGTGCGCACGTAACGCTTTAACGTGGCCACGTAAAGCTATTACGTGGCCATGTGAACGTTATTGCGTGCGCACGTAATATCTACTGCGTGGGCACGTAAGCGTTATTGCGTGCGCACGTAAATTTTTATTTTTTCTCCATGTCACCTCTATGCCACCGTACTTCTTGTCTTTTCAACATTCTATGGCAGTTAGGATATCTATTTAATAGAGTTATACTAATGTTGCACAATTTTAAGCTCTAGTATATTTTAATCAGTAAATGCATATTTTAACACTAATCTGTTTTTAGCTAACCTGATCCACGTGGGTCTAGTTCGGAAACACCCCAAATATTTCGAGAAAATGAAGTAATATTTTGCCAAGTTATATAACATTGTGTCTGTTGCGTTCACAGTTATAAGAATATAATTCAAAATCAGGAAATATGAAGATAAACTTTTGGCTGTATATCCCTTTAAAGCTAAACGTACTACCAATCGAAAGCAACAATAATCGTGTTTTATTTATTACTTTGGACTATTAAATTATGACCATTATGGAAATTATAAATTTCTAGGTGCCAGAGCAATAGTGTAAGAGTTATTTCCAAAACTAATTATTGCTGTTTTGTAGTAATTTAAATGTCGACCATATAAAATGTTATAATACAATATTAGAATAACACTTGACCATTAACTTTTATAAGTATGTCCGGTGGCTGTGCCTTGTGATATAGCAGAAAGACGTCCATAAACATAATATACATTGTACATGTAATAATTTTGTTATGACTCTTCTAACCATCATAACCCAATTGTTTATATGTATTTCATTCTAATTACAGGCGTTCATGGAGTGTTCGTCCTTACAAAATGTGATAAACTATGTAGCGATGTCAAAAAAGATGCCACTTATATTTTCAAGAGTAAAAAAGTTGAACAGGCAGTGAAAGCAGCAAGTGAGATTTTTGGTGTTGAAATCTCATCTATACATCCAGTGGTAAATTATGCCGAGGATCTCCAACTAACAACTGCAAAGACTCTCCCAATTATAGTGGCATTACACGACATACTTCAGAATGCTAGTTATCATTATGAATATGTGCTTCGTGATGAAGATGTAGTCTAAATTTGCGGGCGCTTGAATACAACAGGTTGACATTTGTTTTGTCGTTTATATTCTAGTGCTTCTTACAAGCATGACTGATGAGCTGAAAATTCAACAAAAACAATGTTCGTGCATAGAGTTTTATTATTATTATATTATATAACATGTTAAAATCTGTCATTTAGCCATACAAAAACATAGTATCATCCGAGCAAATTATATAATCAGCATTAGCTAGTTTATCAAGAAATAATTCACTCTATTTACATAAAAATCGTTGATTATAATCAAATTTTTTGCGATATGCTTGTTTAGTTCTTTTCAAGATTTTTTGTCTAGACATTTTGGAGGACACTGTATATTCTATACTTACACACAAGCATCAGTAAATGGCAGGAAATGTTGCTTAATCAATTTTGTATAATGGTGTTCATGATAATAAAATGTATAAGTAAATCTGTTTTTATTTTACTTAGATTTAAACTCTTGTGTTATTACGAAGACAAGACAGGCAGAAATTCTAACCAAAAATGGTTCGATTTAATTCAAATTTTTGTGAACATTGATGATAAATAGATTATGAGAACACTCATTTAGAGAGATTCAGTTCCTGAAGGTTAAGTCTTGGTGAGACTTCAAACAAGGGTCTGGCAATCAATCCCTGCCTACTACAATGAGCATGCTATTTAGATAATTCTATAACTATTTAATAAGGTATTGACAATTGCTGACAACCTGGCATGGGAAAAGAACATTATCAACTCTTCTTTGGATTGAATTGTATACCTTCATCTACTGAGACTTAACAAATAATACACGTTTTACAATCACGAACAGGGGCAGAGAGAATAAGAGTAAGAGATGGTGAACGAGCTTTTCCTTAATGTTTGCATATTAAAACACAAGAAAAAAACCCATTGAAAATGCAGGTAAACAGCTTAACATGCCATATATATATTTCAAATACTAGTGGTGAAGAAACACGTGTTATACTGAATTCAACAAAATTATTTATCATTTTACAGCGTCCAGCGCACTTAACCTGGCTTTCCTAAACCTTTGCCTATAATCAGTTCTCACCTATCTTTCCAAAAGGCCGGAAATCGCACCATATATCACTGCCGGTAATCACGTGATTTTGTTATGATCAGCTGTACTATTAATTGGCGGACAGACTCGTCACCTCAGGTAGGTTTTTCACATTTTTTAATTAGAAAACCACGGAATCTTGTTATTTCATCACGTGCAGAGTACCCTCCATTGCAAGCGATTTATGACAATACAAAAATGTTTTTCCTACGTCCATAAATAAAAAAGTTATTGAGCGAATTATTTTGAAATCTTACGTACTTGTTGTGATCGACTGTACTATATATATCTGTTTTTGCCTTTTTGTACTGAATGAAGCCATTTGCCACAAGAATTTACCCACCAGGAAACTCAAAACATTATTCTATGATTATTGTGTCATCTTTTCTGTCAAAGGTAACGTTGTAAACGTGATTTTTGACGGAAAACAAAAAATGATAAGCTGTACTATTGGATTTACAATGATCAACTGTACTATCAGATTAATGAACCAACCGAGAATGATGTTACACGTATCTTACTACGTTAAAAGTCGAATTCCTCGGTTGTAAATTTCATTTTTTGGTAAGGATAAATGAAAGTAAACTATAATGTAAAGTTCGGTTAAATGTCACCGTCAAATTACGTCATTTAATGAACTTTCAAAAATATATTTAACGACTTTACTTACTGAAATACGATCATAGATAATCATTATCTGATAACTTAAGTTTTATGCAGAAGACGTTGTGTATATTCTCGAGTACCATTGCATGTCTCTGTCTAAATATCTATTTAGTGTCATTGAGTGAGACAAGTTGTGATTTGCTTCTCGCTTCCTGTTTTGTGTATTGATATATTCATCTTATTGGTCATTGTATATCCTTGATAATTTTATAAGTGAAAAAAAACATCAATTATTGCACAAATGTCGATGCAGGTTCGTGGCGTATCCATTGGAATGTTGAATGCTGGAGCCTCTATCAAACAGATTAGTAGCTGTTCATGGGAACATCTATATGAAAATATCGAGAAAGTATTGTTAAAATAGAAAAATGCTACAATTTTATTATTTTCAATGTTTTCATTCCTATTTTGAGTTGCATGACACTTTAATCGGGTCTTTTCGACGATCGCTACTTTGGACGATGTAGCAATGGACCGGAATCGTTCCTATCGGTCGCCGAATACCAAGAACAAAGGTTACAACTCGCTGACATGATCGACATTCGTGCAATCTTTTATGCTTTTTTTTTTCATTTATAAAGTTAAGAAGGATTCACGCAAAGTGTAAATTAATAATCACCACTCTCTATACGAACATTCCGTGTGTAAATCACACCCTGTGTGCCGATTGAGTGCATCAGACCGTATCAAAGTACTTCCCCCTACAAATCGGTAGAAAATGACACAAACATTCCCTCAGCAAATTCTATAAGGATCCATTGGCCCGTTATAAAATGGTCAAAATTTGAAAAGTGATCGGTTAGAACTTTTGTTCAGTGTATATATATATACGCATATAATCTATCAAGACATACAAGTTTCTGGAAAAATGTTTCATCAATTCATTCGTACATGCACAAACACATCCAAAACATTACATTAAATCAATAATGACTACATAATTTTCGTCTCCATTGGTTATCTCGAGAGAAAATGTAGCAAAAAAAATCAAACACATAATTTACACATAATTGGAAAACTAATTGAAATCTATACAAACAATAATTTTGATATTCAATTCTAAACATATTTTCAATGACGTCCCTTGACGATCAGAACAAATTTATCTGTTGATCTATTTATCTGAAGCTAAATAAGTTTCTTATCAATTGTTTCTGAGACCTGCTATATAGATCTATATGTACAGGAAACAATTCAGTAGAAAGAATTGATATCTTGCATGTAAGTACAACACTGTCACTGATGTCCACAATGTTTACTCAGATGAAGTTATTTCAGACATTATGAAATCGTATATGTCACGGTATGTGTTTGTTTCAGTACCGTTTTATTTATCTGAGTATCCACATATCAAGTTAGAAAGTTTCAAGTGATGTGGTGTCAAGGAATTCAATCTTAAAACAATACATCTATTAGTGTTCATGTTACCCCATATTTTATCGAACGAGAGCATTTTGGCTTCTTTTCCTCAGGATTTTTCTTAATGGACGGTCGAAGATCTTTTTTGAAGTGCTGTTTTAGATCTCGCAACAGTCTCCATCTTTTCCTTCCCATCCGACGGACACGTTCGATAGAGTGAAATTCGAGGTTCCTGGTAAAGAAACAAAAAAGTATATGGGAAACAACATCTGCAATAACATGTTATACACAAATCTTTTCAAACGGACATAAAGTGCAAGTGTAGCCAAAAGGCGGAATAGTGTGCTTAACCCAGTGCGGCTTAGAAGACACTGGTATAATAAAAGAATTTTAAACAGCCGAATTCGGAAGTACTTATTGCCCCCTTAATACGCCAATATATTCTTAAAATGATTGCATGTACCGACGTAATGTACATAATTATTTGATGTGAATATAAATAGTAAATTCATGTGAGACCGACAATACTGTTTGCAAAAAATACATTGTACGAAACAAATTCCACTTGTTGAAGGGTCTATGTGACTCTTCAGAAAGTGTATTTTGGAAACACAATTGTATTTCTGTAAATACATTGACCCGAAATCACATTAGTCTGGCGAACTTTCGTTTAAACTCATCGAGCTTTATCCACACTAAAACTCAAATCAGTTGTAACTATATTACAACGTCTTCTGCTTCAAAACTTAAGTCATCAGAAAAAGATTATCTATTAGCGTATTTCAGTAAGTAAAGTCGTTAAATACGTTTTTATAAGTTCATATTCATAAAATGATGTAATTTGACGGTGACATTTAACCGAACTTTAAACTATGATTTACTTTCATCTATCCATACCAAATAATGGAAAATTATAACCAAGAATTTGACTTTTTTCGTTGTTAGATACGTTCAACATCATTGTCGGTTGGTTCAGGAATCTGATAGTACAGCTTATCATTGAAATTCAAGTAGTACAGCTTATCATTTTTTGTTTTCCGTCGAAATTCACATTTACACCCTGACCTTAGACAGAAAAGATGACTAAAGTATGACAGGATAATGTTTTTCGTTTCCTGGTGGGTAAATTCTTGAGGCAAGTGGCTTCATTTAGTACATGAAGACAAAAACAGATATATATAAGTAGTCAGGGGCCGAAGGATAGAACACTTTTTTGAGTAAAAAAATGAGATCATCCGAGCGTAACCACAACGCGCCGCCATTTTGGTTTATCTAGCAGACGACAGATTAAATTGTCCGTCTTTTTTTTTCAATAATCGATTTAAGCTATATAATTTTAAACCTCTCTAGCAGACGATATTTTCCCCGCTACATTTGAATTTTCCGATATCCCGCCAACCTTCCGCTCTATGGACGCCGCCATCTTGGTGGCTTACCCGCGGTTGTTTAGCAGACGCTCCGATAATTTTGAAGATGTGTGCAGGTTAGTAAATTATTCGTGTTGCCCATTTGTTCATCTCATTCCTGATACAGACACGGAGCGGTACACATCGTATTTAAACATACAGTATCAGAATTAACCACTGCATAAACGCTTCATTTTACAACCAGAAAAATCTCCAGTTTTATTGGTAAGTTTTTCTTTCATTTTGAGACCAAATTGTCAATCGACCAATCAGAAATCAGCAGGTTTATAAAATATTGGGAAATTTAATCAGTTATCGTGTAGCCTTTGGAGAGTTAACATCGATATATGAATAATAGTACAGGCAAATAAAGCAAGTGTTAACCTTCTGTGTCCAACAAGTAAAGTTTAAACTTCGCCGTTAGTACAGGTTATGTACATTTTACATTCGCTCTTCAGAGTAGGTTTAAAGAAGAACAAACGCCGTAGTACAATATGTACAATTTTATTTACAATAGTTTACAAATACAACACATAAACATAGTGAACATAACATATTTACAAATGTATCAGTTTAAATCGCTTGCGTTAACCCAGCTGTTGAATTTTTTTGGATAATGTTTCCATTTTACAAAATATTGCTTATTACGCCCTTTACCACGGATTTTTAACACTTTGTCAATTTTAAACTCCTGGTTAGGATCATAGTCTATTTTCTGCAGTTCACTTTGATAAAACGTTCCTTTAATATCTTCATCTTGTAAATCTCTGAGTCTGTAGATAGGTAACGTGCCCCTATGGTAGCGTTTATGAATTTTAAACACTTCTCCGGAGTACGTTTGATCGTACGCGCGGGTGAACACTGTTTTCAGATGACTAATGCGAACATACGCGCCAATTTTAAACTTAAAGGGTTTGAGTTTATTATCCGTTGGCCTGTTCTTTGGGTTTTGAGAAAAATATGTAGATAATCTCACTTCCTCCTGATTGGTATCTTTAACATCAATGGGTCTCATTCCTATTGTTCTATGATAAGTACGGTTGTAGCTATCGGCAATATCTTGTAATACATATAGATAGGTCGCCGAGTCTACGTAGGTTAAATAACGCATGATGCGTGTTTTGATGGTTAAAATCGCTCTCTCTGACGTTGATGCTTTCGTTTCATTTTGAGTCGGAAAATAATGAATGTTTTCTTTCTTCATGAGAGCTTGTACTTTCTTCGCTTTAAACTCTTGACCTGAAATAATAAAATAGTTGTGTAGTAGCTGTACTTTATTAAACATGAAATAATAAATAATTTTAAATAACATAAATAGATACCTTTATCGGTGATGAGTTTAACCGGTGATCGTTGGGTACTGTTGAATATCTTCTGGAATGCTGTAGCAACCTCTTCGCCTGTTTTGTATTTAAGTGATTGTAACCACACATATTTGGAGAATGTATCTATGACCAACAAAATATATTTAAATCCATTGTTCCAATCAGCATACTTGACCATGTCAATTAAATCGGCCATCCATAAATCGTCTTTTCCCGCGCTTACAACATGGTTTCGCTGAAACCGTCGCCTGACTGGTTTATGTAAACTGTATGATTCCTGATTATGCAAGAACTGGCGTATTCTATGCATACCGTTTTTGAATTTCCCTTCATGTTTAACCACTTTGTATAATTTTTGTGGACCAGCAAATGCAGCTGGGTGTTTTGGATCAAAATAAATTGATTTTAAATAATCCTCCCACGGTGCCATGTTTACTCGTTAGTGTCCTAAGCAGAAATGAATAGAAAAAAAGATACCAACCTATTTATGTGGTTTCGTCCTCACTGACGTATTCATCTTCGTCTTCTTCATCACTGTTCTCTTCATCAGTGTAAACTATATCGAATAAGTCTTGAAACGAGTTCTTATGTTTTTTCAATACTTTTTTCACGGCCGAGGTAGTACTATGTCCTTTTGACAAGAGCTTGTCTATTTGTTTCATGATTTTCTGATGAAGTTTGCTATGGCTAAGTGGCAAAATAAAGTCGTCAATTAACATTGAATAGTTTTTCATGAACACATTTTCGTTGTAAGGTTGTAATCGTTCTTCCGCCATTTCTTGTGCTTCATCACTTTCCTCTCCGTCATCAATTAATTTGTTGTATATTTTGTTATATTTTTCATTGTTTGAATCTCTGGCTCTTTTCCATATATTTACATAAGCCTCGTTATCTTCTATAGACTCTTCTTCTTGATCGCTATCACCTATATCTTCATGTTTCCGTTTCTTTTGCTCTCTATGTTCTGGGCACCAGCCATTTTTGACATGTCTTTGTACGTCGTGAACAGTGTCAAATAACTGACCACAATCGTCACAAGCTTGTCCTTTATTTTCCATGATGTCCTCAGAAATCATTTCTGGATTATTTTCTGAATTTCCTTCTATTTTATCTGGTGCTGGCTCCACGATGTTATCCGTTTGAGTTCTAACTGCAGAATGAGACACTACAGGCAAAACATCTGTTTTTATAGGTTCTGTAGGAGTCACGTGACCCGTATATTCTGAATGATTTTGACTACTACATCTTAACCTCTGATTCTCTGGTGTAAATGGTTTTAAATCCATCAATAAATGTCCGTATGGGTATTTTGTAGCTTTTGAAAATTGTTTTAAAAGTATATCACATTGTCCAGGATACATTTGCCTAGCCAGTGTCATGATCGATTGTTTATCTACTGGATTATTAAACAACACCATATAATGACAATTTCTTCTCTGTGTAGGGTCCTTGGTACCAAACAAGTTTTGGTTGATAGATATCACAGATAACGATCTGTGGTGGGAACCCTCTGTGAACAAATCTGTAATGCGTTTATCTTTGCTAGATTCAGAGAATAAGTCATCCAAAATCAGTAAATTATTCATTCTAACATCAAAGAAATCATCTTCATCCAAATCGGTGGGAATACCCTGTATAAATTCTACTCGAGGATTCACGGTTCTTTCAATATTAGTGTATAATGGTTGCCATCGTTTGTATAGCCACACGATTCTGTGAATACTAGGCTGTATCTTTGAACTATGATTCTGCAATACATCTTTCACAAAAGTAGTTTTTCCACAAGCTGAAGAAAAAAAGAGAAATTAGTTTAGTAGTGTTAGATAAAATGAGATAAAAAATAACAAAACTTGAACTATTTCGGGTAAAAATGTACTAAAATGTTCTAAATTTATAATAAATTGTACTAAATGTGTACTTAAATAGCACAAAAAAAAACAACAAAATAAATACTAAAAAAATACTGACAATCTTAATGTATAAACAAAAAGCAAAAGGCAAAATTTATGCTAAAATAAAAGTACAAACTTACCTGTGGGACCAGAAACCATCATAGTGAATGGGTGGTGATACACCATGTTTGTTTCTTGTGGTGGTGGTGCTCCTTGTCCTTGTGGTTGTGGAGGAGGAGGAGGAGGAGGAGGAGAAACTCCCTCTCTCATATGCATTCCTTGAGGAGGAGGAGGAGTAGGAGAAACTCCCATATGCATTCCTTGAGGAGGAGGAGGAGGAACTCCCACTCCCATATGCATTCCTTGAGGAGGATACGCATGATTAATTCCACAATATTTTAAATGCCTTATCATGTTATCCTTTCTACTGAATTCCTTGTAACAAGCTGGGCACTTTTTAGAATACATGTTGACTCTCCGGCGGTTCAAACACAAATGACATAATTTTGTAAAATCTACTGTTTAATTCTATTAAATTGACTTATCAAATTTCTTAAGTGGACTGCGCATGCGCGACATTTCCTATAAGAATTCATTTAAATAAAATTTTATTTTATTTCCTAGTTGAATCTCGATGAGTAAACAGCATTTGTAAGGATAAATAATTTTAAAAATAAGGTATGATCTAAATCTCGCATGGCCTTTTGTAATCTCGCCTGACTTTTTGTTGTCTCGCCTTGCTTTTTTGTAGTCTCGCCTGGCTTTTTTTAAGTACCTGTTTATATTAAATATTTCTGACTTTTAAATTAATCATTTAGATACAAAATATCGCACATATTAGTGTATAATAATTGTATTATTTATTTGTCATGAATATAGAAACTCGAGACTAATTCAATTTTATTCAATTTTATTCTACATTTCAGACTGTCAAGATGGCTTCGTACACTTGCGAGCAATGCGATGCTACTTTCACCAAACTCAGTCAATTGCTCCAACATAGGCGGACAGAAAACCACTGGCAAAACTTTACATGCCCAAGCTGTAAGAAAACTTTTAATAGAAAACAGAACTTAGATCGTCATATGAAGAAACATGCGGATGAAACTTCTCACCACTGTCCAGAATGTCTTAAAGTGTTTACAAGGAAAGATGCGCTTGATGAACATTTTTCACAACATGAAAATCAATCTGGCGGTGGAATGAAAAGAACTCATGGTGAAAACGAACATAATAGCTCGGGAAAACGACAAAAGTTAACACCAGAGGATAATACCGCGGACTACTATAAAATGGAGAAAATAAACGAAAGGCGAATTGAAAAGTTCAACACCACGGCATCTTACTATAACATTAAAATCAAGGACTTGGAAGTAAGAGATTTACCAAATATTTTAAAAACACTGAAAGTAATATTTCAGTCTATACTTACAAAAATTACAGAACATATTCCAGACAATGATTTAGTGAGGGTGTCCATGGATAACCCCGAACTGGACTATCCAATTGTGCTGAGATTTATGCCAAGATCAGCTCTTACTGTAGATAGACTTTTATCAGAGATTGAACGAGTACTTCAATCATACGAACAGTTTGTTGTTGACGAGACATTTGGTATAGAACTGGTTCATGTTTCAAACGTTAAAGGGTCAGGATACAGAATGAAACCAACAGTTGACATTACTCAGATGTTACAGAACAAGAAAAGTGTAATACAAGTAAAGAATAAGGATGAACTTTGTTGTGGTAGAGCAATAGTTACAGCAATAGCTCGTGTGGAAAATCACCCACAGTGGAACATTATTCGCCAAGGCCGTCAGATACAAGGAGACCTGGCTAAAGAACTTCACCAAAAGGCTGACGTGCCACTTGATAAATGTGGGATTGAAGAGGTGAAGAAATTCCAGGCGTCCCTGCTAAACTATCAGATCCACGTAGTATCTAAAGCACACTTTAACGCTATCATTTATCAAGGACCAGAGGGAGGTGTGCCTATATACCTTTACAATCATGATGATCATTATGACGTTATAACTTCAATGACAGGATTTTTGAACAGGAATTTTTTTTGTCAAAAGTGTAAGAAAGGATACGATCACCAAGAACGTCATAAATGTAATAACCCATGTCATTACTGCCGTAAGCTTCACGAAGATGTGTCTGAAGACTGGCAATTCTGTAAAACCTGCAACTGTAAATTTGTAAATCGAACTTGTTTTGATCTGCACAATAAGAAGACGAAAAAGGGAAACTCAACTTGCGAATTGTATTACAGATGTAAACATTGCAGCCAACTTATTAACTGTTCAAAACATAAACATGACCATATTTGTGGTGAAAAGTATTGCGACACATGCAAAGACTTTGTGAGTGAGAATCACTTATGCTACATGCAACCGGTTGAAGATCTAGCAGAAAATGATACAAAGAGATAAAAACAGACAAAATACATATTCTTTGATCTCGAATGCACACAAGATAAACGTCTTGAATGCGCTGCTGGTTACCTTCCCGGTGTTAACAATACATGTGTTCATTGCAAAAAGTCCTGGTGTGGATCTATGGAACATAGGGCAAATTTATGTGTAGCACACAGGGTTTGTAGCGCTTGCATGCATCTTGACGTTACTTCATCTTCAAAGTGTTCACAATGTGGTCCCAATGAATGGGTGTTTTCAGGTTCAAATACTATTGAGTCATTCTGTAAGTGGTTATTCACTATTGAAAATAAGGGTGCCACAGTTCTTTGCCATAATTTCAAAGGGTATGATAGTTATCCCATCATGAAATTTTTGTATGACAACGCCATTCTGCCCGAGGTGATCACAACAGGATCAAAATATATGTCCATTGTAGTACCTATCTTTCAAATAAGATTCATTGACTCTCTGAATTTCATTCCAATGGCCCTTGCAGACATGCCTAAAGCTTTTGGAGAAACAGAACTGGCAAAAGGGTACTTTCCGCATCTATTTAATACGACAGAGAATCAATCAGTAGAACTTGATCATCTACCCGACATTAAGCATTATAACCCAGACAGTATGAAGCCAGGATCACGCCAAGCATTTTTAAAATGGTATGATATAAATTGGCACACACACTTCTCACTGCAGGCAGAACTTTTACGTTACTGCAAATCTGATGTTGATATTCTTAGAAGATGTTGTCTAAAATTTAGAACACTGTTCAAAGAACTCACTCAAACATCGGACAATGATGGAATAGACCCATTTGAGAAATGCATTACAATAGCATCAGCATGTAATCTTGTTTTTAGGAGTATTTTCTTGGATCACGAAACTATTGGTATCATTCCATCTCATGGTTACCGCCCTGAGGCAAAGCAGTCAATCATGGCTTATCAGTGGTTATCCTACATTGCATTTGAAAGGCAGATATATATCCAACATGGTCGAAATAAGGGGGAGAAACAAATAGGACCCTATAAAGTTGATGGGTACTATGAAACAGCAGAAGGTCATAAAGTTGCTCTAGAATTCCATGGCGATTTCTGGCATGGCTGTCCGAAATGTTTTTCTCAAAACACAATTAATCGGGTTAATGGATTATTCATGTCTGAATTGTACGCAAACACTCTTAATAAGCAAAAGTATCTTGAATCTGTGAAGGGTATATTTATGAATGTATATGGGAATGTGATTTCAAACAGAAATTAGAATCTAATCCTATCATGAAAAAGTACATCGAATCTTTGGAAATAGTGTCGCTCTTAGAACCGAGAGATGCCTTCCATGGCGGACGTACTGAAGCATTTAAAATGTATGCAGAGTCCACGGCTGATACTCAGATTAACTTTGATGTCACATCTCTGTATCCATTCATCAATAAAACAGGGAAAATACCCTTAGGCCATCCAAATATAATCACAGAAAATTTTGAGAATATAAGCAATTATGAAGGGTTAATTAAATGCAAAATTCTACCTCCAAGAAAACTGTATATTCCCGTCCTGCCAACTAAGTGCAATGGTAAGCTTATGTTTACTCTCTGTCGCACCTGCAGTGAAACATATGAAAATGGAAAATGTCACCATGGTGACGATGAAAGAGCCATTACAGGCACTTGGGTCACTGATGAAGTTAAGATGGCTTTATCACAAGGTTACAAGTTAATTACCATTTACGAAGTTTGGCATTTCGATGAAATAGCTCAATACGACCCTCGCACCAAAACGAGTGGGATTTTTACAGAATATGTTAATACTTTTTTGAAAGTCAAACAGGAAGCCAGTGGTTGGCCTGATTGGTGTAAAACAGAAACAGACAAACAAAAATACATACATGACTATTATGAGAAAGAGGGTATTTTGTTAGACTATGATAAAATTCAGGAAAATCCAGGCCTGAGACTGCTAGCAAAAATAATTTTAAACTCGTTCTGGGGAAAATTTGGACAAAGGTCTAATCTTTCGCAATCAGCCTTTATTGACGATCCAGCTCAGTTTATTGATATGATGACATCTGACCAACAAGAAATCAAGAACGTACGTTTCATAAATGATGAAGCAGTCCAGTTAGACTGGGCATATAAAACTGATTTCATAGAAACTTCAGGAAGAACCAATGTTGTTGTGGCTGCATACACAACGGCTCAAGCCCGTTTAAAATTGTACAGTTATTTACAGCCATTAGGTGAAAGAGTTTTGTACTGTGATACAGATTCTGTTGTGTTCACCTCTGCAGACAGTGAATGGGATCCTCCATTAGGTGACTTCCTGGGGGATTTAACGGATGAAGTTCCAAACAATCAAATAACTAGATTCATCACTGGAGGGCCTAAGAACTACGCATATTGTTTAGAAAAGCCAAACAATAAAGGTCAATCTTCAATTTGTAAAGTCCGGGGAATAACGCTTAATTTTAAAAACTCTTTGGATATTAATTTTGAAACGCTGAAAGATATGGTAATGGGACAAATGCAAAAGCAATGCATTAAAGTTGTAGACAAAAATAAAATCGTTAGAAATAGGGAAACTTGCCATATCATATCAAAGACTGAAACAAAAGACTATAAAATTGTGTTTGACAAAAGAGTGATCTCTGAAAACTACAATTCATTCCCTTATGGTTATTAGACATTTATTGAAAATCACAATGTTTATTATATATTGTATTGTTTATTTGAAAGTATATGCAGTGTATTTATGTATTTCATTCTTGTTTCAAATTGTAATTATTGAAAATAAAATAAGCATTTAAGTCACAAAATCTTGTTATTCTTTTATGTCAGCAGACTACATACTTACTCTAGAAGGCATCCCCATGCCAACTTCCTTACATTGAAGTATCGCCGATGTATGTGAAATGTACACTTGTTAAATAAATAATATATCAAGTTGACAGTTCAAGGATACTGTGGTTACATTAAAATGCAGCTTTTAATTATGTTTTGGCTGACATGATTAGTTGTTTGCAAAATAAAACTCCGACTTAACATTACTGAGAGTTTATCCCATAAACACGGTTGCTCCCTGTACTGACAGTTTATGGTAAAATCGTCGTCTGCTAAAGAGGTTTAAAATTATATAGCTTAAATCGATTATTGAAAAAAAAAGACGGACAATTTAATCTGTCGTCTGCTAGATAAACCAAAATGGCGGCGCGTTGTCGTTACGCTCGGGTGATCTCATTTTTTTACTCAAAAAAGTGTTCTATCCTTCGGCCCCTGACTACTTATATAGTACAGTCGATCACAATAAGAACGTAAGATTTCAAAATAATTCGCTCAATAACTTTTTTATTTATGGACGTAGGAAAAACATTTTGGTACTGTCATAAATCGCTTGTAATGGGGGGGGGGGTACTTTGGGCGTAATGAAATAACAAGATCTCGCGGTTTTCTATTCCAAAAATGTAAAAAACCTACCTGATGTGACGAGTCTGGCCGCCATTTAATAGTACAGCTGATCATAACAAAATCACGTGATTACTGACAGTGTATATAATAGGTAGTTTGCATTTAAGGCGAACCCCTATAAACCGTTTATATCTATGAAACTCTAATAACGCTTAGATTTTGCACGCAGTCTTATTTCAACTTTTCATTCTGGGATTAAATAGGTACTTTTCTATAGGATGTAATGCAACATATTTGCATTTTTTATTACAAGTCCGGCGGGAGGGTTAATGGGCTGTTCTGTTTATAAAATTGTCATACTTACCTTTTTTTACAAAATGGGCGGGGCGATTTATAAGCACCGCTCAAAGTTAACAATAGTAGTCCCGTACATTGACTCTTACAAACAACCCGATTCAGTCCGCATATCATAACTGCAAAATCGATTCGGAATTTTTCGGTAAATATATTACAACAAAAGATTAATGCAAAGCATTAAATACCGCCGGATAGTGGTACCATTATGTGTACATAAGTCAAGAGGGAAGACAAAGATATTTCCGGCAAAAAATACATCCAGCTGTATTGTCAAACCTTTTTTGACTTAATGGCGGCCTCCATGAGTGAGTTAGACTGTAATTACACAGTAACAGCCGAACCGTTCAGCATGCAGAGACATTATCTGTCAGTAACTTACAACAAACAAGTACAAATAATAAACTTTTACATCATGCATTTAGCACTCTGTATACGATAAACCCGATCTTAAATTCTCAGCTCTCGAACTTGCTTATTATTTACCGCGGATTGGTAGCAAATCTGTTCACGGAGACGTGCGTTAAATATGTACGGTACGTGTTTTTAGCCTGAACCTCAATTCAGATTCTGACGACTCCATTGTCACTCCAATATACCACCGGCCTAAATAATCTAGCATCTGTCAATATAGGGTACATGTATGAGTGAAAATGGAAGAAATGGAACACACATTGGCGAAACGGAAATTTGCTTAAAAACTATTTTATATAAACTAAGATACAGATTTGGTGGTATAGGAATTTTCAATATATGGAAATGAAAATTTATAATCCTTTCGATCTTTTGTATTGATTATGAACATTCAGGCGCTTTACTATGTAAATTAGTTAAGTCACAATTCAAACATGGAACGTGTCATTTACTAAGACAATATGCACTTTTACAATTGCAAAATATGCTGTTTCATCAGAGACATGAATAACAGAACATATGACTATGTGTTGATATGCTAATTACATATAGCATTTATGTAAAGAAATTAAATTAGTAGCCTCAACCCGAAACTATTATAATTACTTTCTATCTCTCAAAATAGTATTACTACATTTTAAACACAGGTGATAGACTCAATTTTTCCTTATTATAGTATATATAGAGAAAAGGTCTCTAACGCCTGTTCAACGGTTGTAGTTTTCAACTCGTAACCAAGCTCACAAAAACGACTCGATCGTCAAATCGTTTTTACTATCAGCTCTAGAAAGGATTATTTTGCACAAAAATACTTTTTATTTGAAGAAAAACGATCAAAAATTGATGAAATGGTCCCAATATATCCCCAAAAAGCCTTAAAAATCGTTCTACGTCAAACAAGTCGTCCATATAGAACGTATAATGAAACGGACTTTTTCGTCCGCTGTGAGCAAATAAAACAAAAACTACCAAAAAATCTACATATTTTCAATAAATAAATCCATTTTCTATCGACTCACGGCGTAAAACTTCCAAACAGGTCTCTAGGAACACTTAAACCCACGAATATTGTTCCACATGCCTACTATTTTGACAGATGACCTCCATTTTGTTACATTTCCAATTGACGCGTTTTGATTGGTCGAAAATCACGTTGACCAATCAAAACGCGTCTAGGATTAACTGTGGAAATCTAACAAAATGGAGGTCATCTTGTCAAAACAGTAGGCATGTAGAACAATATTCTTGGGTTTAAGTGTTTCTAGAGGCCTGTTTGAAAGTTTTTACGCCGTGAGTCGATAGAAAATGGATTCATTTATTGAAAGTTTGTAGATTTCATGGCAGTTTTTGTTTTATTAGCTCAAAGCGGACGAAATTGGTATGAAATTTCATCTCGTGGTTACCTCAATAAAATATAATTAATGAGGTGTATACTTACTAGAACTTTTGACTAGATGTGCAACCGACTGAGGTCACGTTTAGCTGTCTGTAATTTCTTATACGAATCATGCGTTAGGCCGCCGATTAGAACACCATGCCACTCGACTTTACAATAGAAGAGGTCAGATATCTTATATATGATTTAAATATCCAATCATCTGAGCAAAACATATTGCCAACAAAATTGCCAAAATGATATCTACAAGAATAATTGCCTCTAATTACTCGTTTGATAAATATCTCATTTAAACATTGTGTACTCCCATGCAAGTGGAAAAAGGCAATTGTTAAGCCTCTTCTCAAGAAGGTGGGTCTGGATTTGGAATATGCCAACTATATGCCGGTCCTTTTTATCTAAGTTAATTAAAATGCCGCTTTAAATAGATTAAATTCTAATGTTGATAAAAATAATCTTCTAGCAAAAAATCTACTTGATTTTTTGAGATTGCGAAATTTTACAGATTTGCTCACAATATTCTCTTTTTCTACATTTATTAGTACCTTCACTGCCGGTAATCACGTGGTTTTGTTATGATAGCAAGTACTATAAAATGGCGAACTGGGTCACCGGCTCAGGTAGGTTTTTTTAGATTCTTATACAGAAAACAGTTATACCTTGTAAAATCATTACGACCAAAGTACCCACGCTTACGTCCGATTTATTTCAATACTTATTTTATTTTCCTACGTCCACTAATAAAAAAGTTATTGAGAGTATTTTATCTGAAATTTGTTTGTTCGCCGTGATACACTGTACTATATTGATATGATGTTTGTCTATAAACCCTAAATAAATCGTCTAACTATCGCTACTACCAACAAGAAAACCTATAACATTGTTTTTTGGTTCTTGGTAGGTTTTATTTACAAAAACAAGGTCTTAATTTTAAATTTTAGACGAAACATAAAAATGATACACTGTACTATTGCAATTTTGATGATAAAGTGTACTATAAAATTCAGGTACTAACTGACGATGATGTTAAAACAAATTTTTAAAGCTCTGTTTGGTTTTTATAAACTTTGAAGAGATAATTTAAAAACATGTCATAATTTTCTTTAAGAATGTGGCGACGTGTGTGTATAAAAATATGTATCTTTATGTATTAATAAGACATTTCTCTTCCAGATTTTCAAGATTTTGTCATTGTATGTAATGACACAGTTTTACAAGAAAAGCATAAAAGTAACGTGTAAGGCAAGTTTGATATATGCTTATTTTGATTAATCTCATAAATTATTAAGTACATAACCGGTTGATTTTCATCAAACCTGCGACTTTTCATCTTACTGATATATCAAATAAAAACTTAAAATGTTTAATATGGAATCTACCGAGCTTGAGATTTGGTTTTTATAAATAAATCAATAGAATCTTCAGTCACTTGCTTACGTGTTTCAGGGCCGATTTACGTTTTGTTTTTTATTTCAACGTTTCCAAATTTTCATATAGATTGGGGCGAAATTTGTTCGTATGCATGATAATATTTCTGCATGTATCGATAGTCATTTCTTTTCCTGATTTCCAGATTGTGTCAGTGCACAATGCAACAGACTACCAAGAAAAGTATATAAGGTAATTTCAAGGTATGTTTTGTGCTTTCTTTATGTTTAGTCACAAATAAGTACATAAGTGACCGACTTGATTTTATCACACTTGCCAAAGTTGTATCTTATTGATATATCAATTGAAAATTAAAATGTATAATGTTGATGCGACCGAGCTCTAGACATTATTTGTAAATAACATAATGGAGACTTCATTCACTTGCTTCAGTGTCGAGAAACATTTGTTTATGACTTGATCGTTTGAATAAATAGAATATCACTGGAGTAATAGTAAACCATATAGAGCAAGATGCCGATAAATGCTTGGGAGTGAACTGTTCGAAATTAATGGAGCCATTTATTTACCTTGTATCGTATGGGATAATTACTGCAATTTTGATAGAAAACACTTCTAATTTTTAATACGAAAAAACGGTCATCCATTTTGTCTTATGTGCTCGATCATATTTTCATTGTAATGGTATCATATTTCTGATATTTATAATACCGAAATGACAATATATCAGTAATTTTGCACGCTTCATATCTTTGGTTATGTAAGTGTTCAGTTTTTTTTCATTGTCATACAATTTATACTTTACGTAATTCGATAGAGAGCAGTAAGGAATACTTCCCGTTCGGGAAACAAGGGGATTCCCCTTCAGTGCTTCCCGATCGGGTAGCAAATGTCAAAATCCTTCCCGATCGGGAAGGACTTTGGCCTTTTTTGACACACCTTACCAAAAATGGCTGCTGCATAATAGTATTTAACCTAAAAAATATGAAAAGTACCATCTGATACAGGAGAGATATATCTAAAATCTTACCGAGTCGTTTTCTTTTAAAATGCCTACAATTTAAATAATCTGAATTTGAAATTCAGAAAACAATATGATTTCAAAAAAAAATTGTTTCCCATTCTGGAAACATTGCTTCCCTATCAGCAATGTTTCAAGAACAACAAACAACTGTCTTCTTTGAAGTCATATTTTTTCTGAATTTCTAATTCGGATTATATTGTAGGTTAAATACTTTCAAGCAGCGGACATTTTGGAAAGATACGTCAAAAAAGGCCAAAATCCTTTCCTATCGGGAAGAATTTTGACATTTGCTACCCGATCGGGAATCACTGAAGGGAAATTCCCTTGTTTCCCGAACGGGAAGCATTCCCTACTGGCGATAGCTTGGCGTCAAAGTGGCCTCGAACCTATTTCGAAAGAAGAGACGATAAAATATTTGTTTAAATATTTTTGTTGCATAATTCGAATTGATTATGTTATAGATAAATAGGCTAATGTAGTTTTTTAAGATTTTTTTCATTTATTTAGTGTAAATCATGCCTAAAATTTCAAATGATAAAATAAAATACTTACTCGGCAGCAACAATGTTTAGTTCGAATTGCCAATATACTATATTCTATAAGTCTACATGGCAGATTTGTGAAGTTGCATCGTGGTGCAATTGTTGTATTCTTTCATAAAAAAACAATTCATTATATGTTTTTCTTTACTTTTTTAGCATGATTATTATTTTGTGTTCATTATCTATCTCATGTGCAAATAGAAATATAACACGCATGTAATGTTTTTTGTTAACTTGTTTAATTCAATAACCACAATTGTGAATAAATAATTTATGTGATTTACTTTTATAAGAATTAAAATTATATTGTGTCAACGGGTCATTAGTTACCATTTCTGATTGATGTCTGTATCTTATGTATGAGTGTTCAGATATATCTATAATAGATCATTATTCTTATCCTTATTGTAAATTTATTATTTTTTCTTACTAATCTCCTACTGAATATTACTTAATATTCATTACTAATAGTCCATTGCATATATTTGCAGGTTTATACTGCACCTGCTGTCAACATTCTCGACCTGAATCTACTATCAGACATCTTTCTTCAACAGTATATGCGACATTTGTAATGCTGTCTATAAATCTGTTATAATTTCACTTGATTAAACTTGTTTATGAAAGTTATGTATTTGTTTTGGCCACATTTCTAAAGTGGTGATTATTTCACGAAATAATATATGAACATCGACAGATCTTTAAGAACAATTAAATGGTTGTATACTTCTTATAATTTTGACACTTTGGTGCTATATTTCACAATAGCTTAAATTGTGCATTACACCATACATCAATGCTAACAATTGGTTAATAAACAAAAAAACATACAACATATGATTGCTCAAATTCTATTTGGATAATGCCACAAATATTTCAATATTACTAATAATGTTCTTATATTGTCTCTTTGATTCAAACAAACTTGAAGTAAATTATGTTACGCCCATTTTATCAGAATGAAGCCTTTTTTTTGTTTCTTCTGGCCTTTTCCATTGGACATCTGGTGAACATCGTTGAAGAGCAGCTCTCAATGTCGCCACAATATCCATCTTTTTCCTCCCAACACGACGACCTCGTTCGATTGAATCAAAACCATGGTTCCTGATAAAGAAATGATGAGTCATATTGGAAACAAATTATAAATACACATTTTTAAATAATAATTAATCAGCCAAACAATAATTTTAGAAAGACGATGATTTAGTTTAAAACATGCAAAAAATGTTACAATTTTATTTTATTGGAATGCTTGATACAATACGGCTTAAGAAAATATTAGCCTTTATGTTCATGACAATAAATACTTGACAAAATATTAATGTTTATAATGTTAATTATACTTAATATAAAATGGCTTCTTAAGGTAATGAAAGTCTAATATATTTTAACTAGGTATGATCAGGGTTAATGTCCGTTATGATATATCAACACATTTGCTGTAATGAATAAACTAAATTAAATGCCACTTTGTATAAATGGTACTTTCAAGGGGACAATATCACTTGGTAAACAATCAACCGACTCATTAATGAGGTTGCATAAAGGAGGAACGTTTTTATTTGTTCCTATTTAATATAACAAGTATTTCCATAAAAATTGAAGTAATTATCCCATATGCTGAAAAGGTAGATAAATGGCTTCATTAATTTCGAACAGTTCACTCCGAAGTATTTATCGGCATCTTGCTTTTTATGATTTACTATTAATCAAGTGATATTCTATTTATTCAAACGATCTAGTCTTAAACAAATGTTTCTCGACACTGAAGCAAGTGATTGATGTCTCAATTATGTTATTTTACAAAAAAGTCTTGAGCTCGGACGGTTCAAAATTATACATTTTAATTTTCAGGTGTGATGAAGTCAAGTCGGTTACTTATGTACTTTATATGTGACTAAACATAAGGAAAGACAAAACCATACCTTGAAATTACCTTATATACTTTTTCTTGGAAGACTGTCACATTGTACACTGACAAAATCTGGAAATCTGGAAAAGAAATGACTATCGATACATGCAGAAATATTATCATGCATACGTACACATTTCGCCCCAATCTAAATGAAAATTTGGAAACGTTGAAATAAAAACAAAACGTAACTCGGCCCTGAAACACGTAAGCAAGTGACTGAAGATTCTATTGATTTACTTACAAAAACTAAATCTCAAGCTCGGTAGATTCCATATTAAACATTTTAAGTTTTTATTTGATATATCAGTAAGATGAAAAGTCGAAGGTTTGATAAAAACAACCGGTTATGTACTTAATAATTTATGAGATTAACCAAAGTAAGCATATATCAAACTTGCCTTACACATTACTTTTATGCTTTTCTTGTAAAACTGTGTCATTACATATAATGACAAAATCTTGAAATCTGGAAAAGAAATGTCTTATTAATACATGAAGATACATATTTTTATACACACACGTCGCCCCATTCTTAAAGAAAATTATGACATGTTTTTAAATTATCTCTTAAATGTTTATAAAAAACGAAACAGAGCTTTAAAAATATGTTCTAACATCATCGTCAGTTAGTACCTGAATTTTATAGTACACTTTATAATCAAAATTGCAATAGTACAGTGTATCATTTTTATGTTTCGTCTAAAATTCAAAATTAAGACCTTGTTTTTGTAAATAAAACCTACCAAGAACCAAAAAACAATGTTATAGGTTTTCTTGTTGGTAGTAGCGATAGTTAGACGATTTATTTAGGGTTTATAGACAAAAATCATATCAATATAGTACAGTGTATCACGGCGAACAAACAAATTTCAGATAAAATACTATCAATAACTTTTTTATTAGTGGACGTAGGAAAATAAAATAAGTATTGAAATAAATCGGACGTAAGCGTGGGTACTTTGGTCGTAATGATTTTACAAGGTATAACTGTTTTCTGTATAAGATTCTAAAAAAACCTACCTGAGCCGGTGACCCAGTTCGCCATTTTATAGTACTTGCTATCATAACAAAACCACGTGATTACCGGCAGTGACCTTAACTACACAATGATCTGATAAAAAGAGTTCACATTTCTTTACATGTATACCACTTACTGCATCGGTAAGTACAATAGCTAAGATGTTACCACCGATTTGTGTTTTAAAATTTACATGCTGTTCTAAATGTGTTTGTCTATTTTGTTTTGTGTAGGGTTTAACGCCGTAGCAACACATTGATTAGATCATATGACGCCGGTCAGTCAACCTACTCACTGAAAAGGCTTAATCTCTGGATTTAGCTGTTAACCAACTACTTAGCGCATACTTTCGTCAGCGACTGACAACTGCCCTACATTATCAAAAATCATTGGTAGGAGGGAGAATGGCCGTAAAAATAATTTCATGACCAAGCTCCACGAAAGTATGCCCAGCCCTGGAGTCGAACCCACGAACCCTCGATCAGTAGACTTGCATGCTACCAACTGAGCTAGCCGGGCGGCTTTATATGCTAAATATCATGGTTCTAGACCCTTAAGTTTTTGAGAAGAAGCTTTTCTTTTTTAACATTTCCCTATACAACTCTATATATATTTTGCCCCCTGGGGCGGAGCCAATTTCGACCCAGGGACATAATTTAAAAAGTCTTCGTAATACACCTTCTAGTGATGCTACATGCCAAATTTAAAAATTGAAGACCTTATAATTTTTGACGAGAGGATTTTTTTAACATTTTGCTGTATAACTGTATGTGAACCTTGTGAGCCATGGGAAGTGGTCAATTTAGACCCCAGGTGCAAAAATTTGAACAATCTTTGTAAAACACCTTTTAATAATAATGCATGCTAAATATCAATGCTTTAGGCCTTAAAGTTTTTGAGAAGAAGATTTTTTTTAACATTTCCTTTTACAACTCTTATAAATCTTGTGACCCTGGGGCGGGGCCAATTTTTACCCCAGGGGCTTTTTTACAATCTATGTATAGCACCTTCTAGTGATGCTACATGCCAAATTTATAATTGTAGACTTAATGGGTTTTGGGAAGATTTTTTAAGAAGTATTTGACGACGCACGCACACATTTTGTGCTCAGGTGAGCTATAAAGGGCAGCATACTTAGATAGCATTTGGGACATTTTGATGTAATACATATAAATATGTTTGACTTTAACGGCACACAAACACAGAAAATAATTCTGTTCCAGTACAGTACTCGTATTTTTTCTGTGCGAATACAGCAGTTCGCACACTTCAAGCTTACACTGATCTACATGCTGCGTATCACGGCACTGGCGGCCGTATGTGTAATGTTTTTGATCCAGAACCGCGCCGACCGACTAATTGTTTCACGGCTGTGATGTCACTTTGGCTTTACTATTACCATAATTAGACACAATATCTATCAATGGTTTATGCACTGAATCGAATGAAAATAATTTAACATATTTTCTATTTGTCATATTAAACGTTATTGATAAATACAAAGACACTGATTAAAATTGATAATTGATTAAGAATAGTCGACGGCCATCTTGGAAAATGGCGACCATTTTGGATTTGAAGGTGGAAATTGTGCTTTTTGCAATTAACACATTATGTACAACAAATGTTTCAAATTTAGTGTTTGTATCACTAAGTGAGATTCTCGAGAAAATGGCACTTATCGACCCCACTATTAGTGTAAAGTGATGTATACATGTATTACGACATATTTTGCACCTATTGAGTGGGAAAGTCGAAAAAAAACATCGATTGCCCAATAAAACGACAAGTACCATGATTGTGGTACAACAATTTGTGCTATACAATCTGTATCATTATCACCTATAGTGCGTACAAAAAAACAAAACACTGTTTATAATAACAATACAATGAACTAACCCACGAAGAGGGATGCCCAGGATGACTTTAAAATAAATAATTGTGATATGTTTTACATGTGTCTTAGTTGTTGGTGTAATGAAAAGCGTTCTGTCATAGCAAGCATGATTTACGAAGTGGTGGTGGTTTATCAACCATCTTAATTTTGTTAAAATGAATTACACAAATTTTATTTTCATTACTGCCTACCCCTGAAATGAATGGTCTCACTTTTAATGTTTACCAAAACACGTTTTGTTTTTTTTGTACGCACTATAGTATGTAGTTTGTTTACCATCTTCTGTTATCATATGTATCTATAATAGTCACGAAAATGTTTGATATTATATGAGTGAGATGTCATCGCATTGACCGACTATATAGCGTTAAAATGAAACCCCATCCAAGCATTTTGTGATGGATGGGGATTATTATTGGAGAATGGCCGGAGACCGAAATATACAAGCATTTCACTCCAGTGACCCATTAAATATTCGCCATTTAAAGGTAAAAAAATTTGACCAATCACGTGACCATCTGTTACACATATAAACCTGAGCGCAGCATGTGCGCACTCATATTTTTAAAGTAAAAGTTTATGTTGTCTGCTAAGAAGCTAAGCCGGAAAACATCAAGTAGAAAATAAAAGAGTCTTTTATAAAATAACATTATCAAGAAAAGGGTGGGTAAATAAGGAAAACTGATTTAGTAGAAAACCTGAAAAAAACAAAACAGATGGGTGGGTGCTTGTATATTTCGGCCTCCGGCCATTCTCCAATAATGATCCCCATCCATCACAAAATGCTTGGATGGGGTTTCATTATTTTCGATGGCCTACGGCTCTCCATATACAAGCATCTTTAAAGTACAGACAACATAAACTGATACAAATAAAACACCCATATATTCCAGCAAAAAAAACCATGTTGCAACTATTATGACTGACTAATGAATAAATCATTATTTGATAATTGTTTGTTATTTTTATCCAATGAACACTAAAAACATTAATCAGATGATAGTCATCATCCAAGTAAAAAATGTAAGAACACCATGTGTATTCAAATCCATTTATTTTTTGGACAACAAAAAGTTTTACACCCAATACATAATAATATGTAGCAATACATAATAATATGTTGCAATAACAAATTGTAAATTGAACAAAAGACTCAAAATACTACTAGGTATTTAATACACAATCTTGAAAACACATTTATCCTGTATTTCTCTTAAATAGAATTTTGCAAAATTCTTTGAACTAGACCAATCAGCAGTTCTTAAAATATCTGAGAGCTTACAGCCAGCTTTTGCTGCAGCTGAGGATGATGCACCTCTGTAAGAATGTGCCTTGAATTTACTTATATCAATTCCGGCTAGGTTCAATACATCTTTCAACCAGCGGGCTATGGTACTTGTCGAAACTGCTTTGTATGTTTTAAAAGAAACAAGTAATTGTTTATCTTTACGTAAAGATTTTGTACAATCTATATAATACAATAATGTCTTAATTGGACATAGTTCAGCTTTGTCAAAAGCTTTTAATTCTAACAAAAAAATTTGACCAGGCTTTGAACTTTTAAGTTTATCCCCACAATCAAAAACAATAATATCTTCTTTGATACACAAATGTTCAACATTCATTGATTTTAAAGTCTGAGCTCTTGCAGCTGTACATAAAGCTACCAATGACACAAGTTTATATGTTAATTGTTTTAATGATAATGATTGCAAAGGCATCCAAGTTGAAATTAAATCTAATACAGTTTTTACATTCCATGTGAATGAATAACGAGGTTTAGACGGTAATACATTGTGAAGTCCTTTCATAAATCTAGACAAAACACAGAAGTTAATACAAAATTCACTATTATGTAAAAGTTTTACAGTCTCTAGAATAACTGACTTGTGTAGATTAATAAGACTTCTTGAGTTGTTTTAGGTAGACAAGAAAAGAAATTATGTCACTTTCAATTGGTTTAGTGGGATCACACATCCTGAGATTACACCAAATATACCACTTCCACCAAGCACTAGCATACTGTCTTTGTGTTCCTGGTCGCCAAATCTTGAAGATTGAATCAACAGCCTGTCGTGGAAAGCCTCTATCTTGGAATGATTTCCTGATACTAATACGCCAACAAGTTGAAGAGTTCTGCTCATGGGATGTACTTTCTTGTTGTGTGGTAAACTCACAAGGTCCTTGTGTCTTGGTAGCCTGAAGGGGATAGAAATCAAAGATTCTAATAATAGAGGATACCAAGTTTGATTTTTCCACATAGGGCATACAAGGATTGCTTCCTCAACTTTATCTTCCTTTATTTTATCTAAAACACTCCCAACAAGTCTAAAGCGTGGAAAAATGTACGGTTTCCACTGAGACCAATCTAATGCAAAAGCATTCGTACAAAAGGCATCAGGATCTTGAGACCATGAAACATAAGTGTCTAATTGTTTGTTTAGTCTAGATGCAAAAAGATCTATGTTTGGTTGCATTGTACATGAAAAAAGTCTATGGGCAATGCAAGGTTTTAGCATCCACTCTGTGGTGTCTGAAAAATTCCTGGAGACATAATCCGCATATATGTTATCAACTCCTGGCAAATGGAAAGCAGTGAGATAAATATCTCGTGATATACACCACATCCAAATTTGTTTTGCTAAAACATCCATTTCTAGAGATTGCATACCTCCCATATTATTGATATATGATATAGCAGTGGTATTATCACATTGAACAGAAACATGTATTCCTTGAGATTCTTTAAACCAACATTTTAATGCAAAGAAAATGGCAAGGAGTTCAAGATAATTAATATGGAACATTTTCTCAGTTTCTGACCATCTGCCACCTGTCATTCTTTTCTTATGAACTAAAAAGGAGCCATAACCGTCTAAGGAAGCATCTGTTTGGATTGTGACTGAAATTGGATTTTGTCTAATTTTCTTCCCATTTTTATATTCTATGTTTTGGATCCACCAATCAATTTGTTCCAAATCATGAACATCAAGTGTCATAAAAAGTTCATAATCATATTTTTCATGCAATACCCTAGTTTTATGTCTTTCTAAAGTTCTGTAATTTAAAGGACCTTCCAGAATTGCATGAAAGGAGCTACAACAAATCCAATAAAAGAAGCTAATTCTCTTACTTTAATAATCTTTTTTGTCATTAAAAATTTGCCATAATTTTTTATTTTCTCAATTTTGGATTCTGGTAAATAAACTTTAAATTGGACAGAATCAATGATATAACCAAAGTTAGTAATTCTCTGTGTAGGTATTTGCACAGATTTTTCCATATTGATATTAAAACCCAATGACTTAAATTTTGAAGTCATTAATTGACAATTTTCTGAACACTTTTCTTTAACTCCATGCATATTTATGCTGTCATCAATATAATAAGAACATCTCATGCCTAAATTTCTAAAATAGGCATAATTTGGCTTACATAGTTTAGTGAACACTTGGGGCGCAGAGGATAAACCAAAACATAAACAACTATGCACATAAATTTGATCTCTCCACTTAAATTTTAGATATTTTTGATGATCACAATGAATAGGTACTGACCAGTATGCCTTTTTTAAATCAAGACTAGTGAAAAAATCATTAGGTTGCACTAATTCAAGAACAAATTGAAAAGTTTCTTGCTTGAATTTTTCATAATGAACAAATTTATTGTGACTTTTCAGATTAATAATTGGACGGAACTCTCCATTTGGTTTATTTACAAGAAAAATGTTGGATAAAAATTCGCCAGGCTCATGTTCTGAAATTTTTATTGCACCCTCTTTCAACATAGTTTCAACTTCTTGATCAATCAAAGATTTTTGTTCATCAGTAAAATTTATAGCACCTGGTAATTTTCTCTGAGTGGGATTATAATCAAATACAATTTTGTACCCTTGTACAGTTTGTAATATCCAATTATCATTAGTAAGATTTTTCCATTCACAGAGACAAGATTTTAATTGATCTGAATAGCTTCTTACCTTATTATTAGGTAATCTGTCTAATTGGATGGGGCTGTCACAGTAGCTGACGCCTTTTTTGCCTTCTTAGAAGGAATATCATGTTTATAACCATACTGGCCGTAACCAGATTGGCCTCTTGAAGATGTACCATAACTTCTTCCATAGGGGGTTGAACCATAATTACGTCCCCTCCATTTATAACCTCCACGTTTATTCCTGTTAGAAACAAAAGTAGGTTTTGAGAATGGTAATTTACCCACTCTTAAACTTGTGTCACATTTCTTTAGTTCCTTTGAAACATCGTCACCGAACAAAAAAACAAGAAATTGGAGTGTTAATGTTACATATTGGTTGATACTTTTGTTTCAAATAAGGTCGAAGCAGGTACCTTCTACGGACACTTAAATTAAACTGAACCTGACCTAGTATGGTCAAAGAATCAGATATTAACCCTTTCAGCTCAGGTAGTTTTGTTAAATGAGTTTTGAGAGTTTTTGCCAGCTGTATAATAGGAATCATTCCAGCCGAGACCAAGTTTTGTGTCTCTTTAATAAGTATATCAGTAGTTTGAACACTTTTATGTTTTGCTATCTCGCTCCAAATTTCTTCATTAACCTGGGGAGCTGACATAAGATTACAGTTCGAAGGAACTTTATATTTAGACACAATGTCATTCACACAACACATTTTTGTACATGGGTCATTTATCATTTTTGCTAATGAGTCATGGATAGGTTCGCCCAGTTCAGGGGCTTTCAGTTTGGTCTGAGGCCAAGATTCATCATCCGATTTCTCATCCAGGACACTTTCTTCAAAAAGGCAATCGCCAAATCTTTCAGAAAAATTTGAGCCTCGTCCTCGATTTTCAACATTTTTACATTCACCAGATGAATTACATCATAAGAAAAGTCATTCTCTTGACTATCGTTCTTATCCGAATAACAGGTATTTTCATTGTTTAATGACGTACCTCTATCGTCTGGAATCCCTAACAGGGTTCTCAATTTTGCAATGTCTGCAGTTTTAAGTTTTGAGATGTCAAAATTTTCCAGGCTACCGCCATGTTGATTATTGTTCTCGTCTTTTCTCGTATTTGAACTACTTCTGCCTTTATCGTCCACTCTTTGTACAACTGACCTCATTTTTGGAGCACGTTTAGTGTGCGGACTATGTGGAGAAAAACTCGGTGAAGACGAGACACTGGAAATACTGTCGTCAGAGTCAGTGTAAATAGACAAGACATCGTATTGTTTTCCTTTCCCTTCCTTTCTCTTGGTCTTAGGCATCAGAAAATTAAGGATGATGCTCAAATTCGATATAACGAATCTGAAAGGTAAAAGAGGAGAAGGGTTAAACTCTTCCAGCGACAGTAAGATTAATATCCGGAAAAACGATAGCAAAAAGAGGTGCAAAAATGCACGGCAATTCAGCAATTTCAGAAAATTCAAACACGTGGTCACTTACCTCGTGGTCAAAACCAACGAAGTTAACATAAAGTACAATATCCAAAACGAACGTCGGGTCGCTAAAATGAATATGAGTGCGCACATGCTGCGAGTTAATTTAAGGAATGGCTGAATTTTATTGAAGTGTGGAAAGAAACCAATACATGAATTGTTAGCCTATTATATACATGTACATTTAAGATGGAATATTGCAAACTTAATATCATTCACTGATCAGTCCCCGTAAACAGATATCTTATTAACCGCCGTCATAGAATCTTCCAACATTTCCAAGAGCGTCATGTTTGGATGACTTTTGTGTGCGTAGCTTTCATCGAGACGAAGCGCTATTATAACTGCATAATGATTTGTAATTTCTATTTCTAGTCCGAGTTTTGCCAGCTTATTTGACGGTTGTGTAATTACATCACGTAGACTGTAATTTATTTATTTATTTAAGTCTTATCTATGTACAGCATGTATATAAAACATATATATTATACAATATAAAAACAACAACATGTACATAGCCACTCTTAGTATAGTTATAAAAGACAATAAGCATTTTACATATTAACTAATACTATCACACATTCATACAATATAGTTATTTTCAACAAAAATATTATACACAGATTAATTATAGACAGTGTAAACAAGTCACTAAGCACAATGGTTGCGCCATCAATGTTATAAAAGTAAAGGTCAGCTGAACATGACCCGTATTGTGAGGACGCCAGATCCAAAATAAGGGAGAGTGCGAGCGGATAATTTTAGATGGGGTTTTGATAAAATTGATAACTGAACAGAACAGAACAGAACAGATCTTTTATTTTGTCACAGTTTACAATTACATGGTAAAAACATGCGAACATATAATGAAAAACAAACATGAATACAACATGACGGCACAATTACAAAAGTTAAGAATTGATTTTTAAATATACAAACAAAATGAATACAAGTTCCAGGGTTGTCAAGTGTGGGGGATGGTGGTGCAAAAAGTTACAAACATCTTAAAGAGTAAAATCAAAGTACTGTTGTCCTAGATTTGTGTTAACTAATTTTTAAAATATCTATAAACACCCCATATTACAGTCATAAACAAATTATGTTGTGTAGGTGGTTGTTGAGGGTGGTTAATAGTTTATGACTCAACCACCCTCAACAACTTACAACATAACTGGATCCTGACATCAATGGAAATGACATCATTGTTATGTCTTTAAACATAATATAAAGCCACCCGACTAACTCAGTTAGTAGCACGCAAGTCTACTGATCAAGGGGTCGTGGGTTCGATTCCTGGGCGGGGCATACTTTCGGGGAGTTTGGTCATGAAATTATTTCTACGGCCATTCTACCTCCTTCCAATGATCTTTAATTAGTTGTCAGTCACTGACGAAAGTATGTGCTTAGTATTTGGGTAACAGCTAAATCCAGAGATTTGGCCTTTCCGGGAGGAGTGAGTAGGTTGACTGACCTATAAAATCTGTTGCAACGGCGTTAAAGCCCCTACATCAAAAGTAACATTGTTTTTTGACTGCAAAGAAACTAGACATTTATCTATTTCAAACACCTCTAATGAACAAGAATTTTTAAATAAATGCAAATTTTGCTTAGATATGTTCATGTTATTTATTGTTTTTCAAAGTGAAAGTAGAACGAAACCGAAAGTAGAATTCGGTTGTCAATACTTGAAACAATAGTTTTGATCACAGTATGTTAAACATGAAGTCTTATTAGAAAAAAAATCTTACTCTCAATTACCTAACTAAGCTTTTAAACTATTTTGGATCAGGTACAGTAAACATCAGCGTATAAATGAATATAGTGTGCTCTTATAAAAGTACCCCACTTTTTTAAGAATTGGACACTTTTTCAAACTCAAATTTAGAAAGCAGAATGGTCTGAACTGGTAATTGTGTCTTTAATGCATCTTATATTTTGATAAATTCATGGTTGTAAAACATGGTAATTGTGTCTTTAATGCATCTTATATTTTGAAAAATTCATGGTTGTAAAACAGTCTTAAAGTCTACTGTTCAAGAATATACCTTCATATAGTGGCTTTAAACCCAACAAAACAAACAACAAAACAAACAAATTAACACGTAATAAAATTATGAGAATATCTACCTCAACTGTGGCCCAACTGTCCTAGTAATAAGACCACAACAATTGATCATGTGTTCTATGGATTCGCTCGCATCCTAATTTTGACAGTTTGTGCAATATGAAAACATCAATTAAAAGACATTTTCATTTCCTCGCCCGCTCATGAAATTTTGTTCTAACTGTTACAAGTATATAAAGCATCTGAATTAAGATTTTTTCTTCGCTTGCTCCCCCATTATTTTTCAGAAATCCATAGAACACATCATTTTTTGTGAGCTAGGGCAAATTCAAAACAATATTTTGTCCATGAACTACTTTCATATGGTAGTTACGACATTCTTTAACTAGGCTTCACCTTTGGTAGAACCTAATCTTTCATGTGGAGACTTTAACCCTACCATTTTAGATTAAGTTGTTTTGTGAACAACTCACTCAAGATAAATGAAGTAAATACTTTGTACATTTGAAGTTCATTAGGTATATCGCACATGTATATATTACCTTATTTGTTTCACCTAGTTACGTAGTACACCATATTTATTATCTAATCGTTTAGGTTAAGTTGTCTTGTGACAGTCTCACTTCAATGATAACAAACTGAATTAAAACCTTTGTACTTTTGAAGTGCTTTGTAAGTATTTCACATATTTACTATGGTGGCTGATTTATGCCATGTCGCATTGTTGTTCCGCGGGCGCCACATGAAAACACGAAAGTACGACAAAATGGTCATCTGTCGCATGATTGTATTTTCGCTCTTTCGTCTTCCGCTCACACATGCGCAGAAGACAATTGAAGATGTACGCATGTGTGAGCGGAAGGCGAAAGAGCGAACATACAATTATACAACAAATTAGATCGTCGTATCTTTGTCCCGCTAGGCGCCACACGAAAACATAATCATACGACAAATGTCTGTTTGTCGTATCATCGTACCGCGGTTGTTGGACGAAAACACAAAGATGCGACAAAAGTATGGCAAAAACACGACACGAAAATGTGTCGTACCTTTGTAAAAGTTTTGTCGTAAAAAACATTGTTGTATTGTGCTTCCTAAGGCGAAAACACGACAAATGATTAAAGTGGTTGTGTTTTTGCATGGCGCCTCGCGAGACGATGATACGACAAAAATACCATTTTGTCGTACTTTCGTGTTTTTGCGTGGCGCCCCACGGGACAACAATGCGACATGGCATAAATCAGCCACCATACATTTACATATATTATTTGCACCATTCAATTTTGATGTATAATACACTTGAACTCGAACCCTCAATAATAATCATTTCACTAGATCAAAGTTGATACATTGTATAAATATACAAAGCTAATCTATATTCTCGTTAGATAAATTACTAAAAGGACAACCATAAAGTGGGACAGTCAAAGTTTACAATTTCCAAATGCTTCAAGTTTTATTTATTTTGTAAATTATCTATTAAACAAGGACACACTTCACTAGACCGTTTATCGTACTGATAAAACGCTTAACCTTATTGTACTATAGACGGCCATAATGTAAAGACAAAAGTAACGATAGAGAAATCTTTTTGTTTAAAACCATCTTATACTACAACGTCTACAGCTTCCACATTTAAGGTATGTCATGATCTCGACGTCCTATACATTAATTGTTCAAACTATGTTCTTCGAATTAATATTGGCGCCATACTGGAGTTTCATCAGGGCGAAAAGTTATCACCGATACTTTTCTCTAGTTACCTTAATGATTTAACTGAGTTTATGTCATCCAAAATGGAAGGTTTGACTACTATGTCTAGCACGATAAATGATTGTCTTAGTGATGATACGCTAGATGTTTATTTAAAGCTATATCTTTTACTGTATGCAGATGATACAATATTTTAGCTGAAAGTAGACTAGACTTACAAAAAAATGGTTTACATGCAATGAGTGAATATTGTAAAATTTGGTACCTTCAAGTAAATGAGGGTAAACTAAAATTTTAAAGACACAACTTATCATAATTTTTGACACATGTATTGCATGCTTTTTCGTGGCTAGATATAACGGTAGAATTTCAGTATGTCACGGTTAATGGATATAATAATTGAGGCCCTGCAATAGGTGCATGAACCTAGTTCAAATGTAGCATTTATATGAATGGATCGTTGTATCGAACAGCAAAAAACTTACATGCCCTAATTGACTACATTTGCTGTTTTGACCTTAAGTTAACTTGATACAACTGAAATGATCAAAGTCTGCCAACACAAATGGCGAGACATCGGATGAAAACACCGGAGTGAAAGTAATAAACTCTCATTCTCTTTTAATATACCCATGTGACCTATATATGGACGATAAACAGGATTAGGTCCACTAAAGCACTTGGTGACAAACTTATGTGAATGTTTGGTTGAAAAACATTTAAAAATGTAGATGGAATTGTGAACAGAAAAAATATTTCCCTATTTATTACACATGTCTAATCGTTGACCAGCGATGAAGAGAACGGTCGTCTGCTCAATTAATTGTTGTCTGATAAATCAATATTTTTCCTTTTTTCAAAAAAAAGATGGTAAAAATATTGACAGAATGAAAAACAGTTTGGAACCAGGCGCCGCAAAAACAATTTACTTACTCAATTTTGTCAGAGACATTCATAAATACAGTACTAGTATCATTATCAATAATTATACATGGGCCTCAATTTATTTCACTTGCTAGCAAACACGAAAAAGTCATGAAACATGAAATACTTGAAATTTTCATCTCTATAATGATGTAACCACTATACTACAATTTCCTTTTGATGTTCAAGATTTATAAGTTGTGTCTTTAATCTTTATTTCACATAAATGTACCCCCCCCCCAAAAAAAAGGTATTTTTTTCTTATAACGGCAGAGAGTCGGAAAATGTTAAAGATTTCTCATACCTAGGAGTGCTCTTTATTTTTAATGGTAAATTTTATAAAGCAAAGAAAAAGAATAATAGAACAAGCCAGAGAGGCTATGTTTTTGTTGTTAAGAAATCTAGAAAAGTAAACTTACCAGTTTCTATACCGTTACACCTGTTTAACAGTATGGTTGTACCTAGTCTGTTATATGGTTGCGAGGCTTGGGGTATTAAAAATTTGTGGATTCTTGATCCATTTCAATTACGTTTTTGTAAATTAATGCTTAATCTAAAAGCATCCGCACTTAATTGTATGATTTATTGAGAAACTGGTCAAATGCCTCTTGAAATACAAATAAAATCAATATTATTGTATTATTGGGCCAGACTGATCAATTCTAATAGTATATAGACTGTTTAAAAAAGAATTTGGTTTTAAGAAATATTTAGATACTTTGCCTGGAAATTTGTGTAAGATACTATATAAGTATAAAACAACTAATCACATGCTACCCATTGAAAAGGGCAGACATTTGCATATTCATAGAAATCAAAGAACATGTCACAAGTGTGTCAGGCAATCCCTTGGAGAGGAATCTCAGTCACTGTTTGAATGTTACTTTTCAAAGAATCACGAACGAAATTTATTGATAATCATTTCACTTCTCATCCTAATATATTCACACTTGAGAAACTGATGAACAGTAATAATTACCACACTCTGTTTATATTAGCTTTATTTTGTAAAACTTTAATGTCAAAATTTAAATAACTCATTCTCTGCAAACAGTACACAGCCTTAACCCTAAACAAATACGCTCCAGAGCATTGCGCTATGTATGTATTCAGTTTAGATCATGTCGCTGCATTCGGAACTTTTAGGCTACTACTGCCTAATTACTGTCTAACTCTCTCATGGTGGCCGCCATTGAAGTCAGCAAACGTTAGACTAAAAAGCGTACGTACTTTATATGGCAAGACAGCTAGACGAGCAATTTTAGGTGAATTAATTTATATATCTGACGTGTTTTGTAAACATTTCATTTATTTCGTTTAGCATTTATATATTATCTTTTAAAGGAGTTTCTCCAAGAAATTAATGCCCTCTCTTCTAAACTGCGATTTAAACTAAAACATGTACACTCGACCTTCACAGTCTTCGACGTCTATTTATAAAAAGCACGCTCGTATAGATCATTTTTGGGGACGGTTAATAAGCAACATTTTTAAAGAATTTTAATGTCTCGTTTATAGAGAATCACATGTTTAAGCAGTACTTTCATGTTATTAATTTTGCGCTCTTTCATGCTTTGTATCAATATTCTATTGTTCGTTTATGTATTATAATTCTTATGATCACAAATGTTGTTCAATTGTACGCTTGAAGATTCTCCAACTATCACTGACACTAAATTACAGATATATAGTGTTTATTACTAGGCAAGGGAGGCAATTACGTATTAATCAATTTCAAAGTCCACATCACTAGTAGTCTCCCTTGGAATATTCCTGATATTTTTCTCCGCTAAATCATTGACATCATTTTGATAAAGACTTTCTTGGTTTATAATTTTGTTCCCAATTTCGACGTATGACATCATCCTCAAGACCTTTGCAAAACTTACAGCGGAAACGTGGATTATTTTGGGATGTTATTAGCATAAAATGTACGAAATTTTTGGCCAGAAAATATCAAGAAATTACTTATTTTTTCATAGACAGAATGTCGGCATGTACGAATAAACTGTTTATACTCCTTGCACATGGCTTTTTAGCTGCTTCATTTGCTAGAACAGAAGAGGCATGACCCCATTAACTCGTTGAAATCGTCATTTCGGACCTTCTGTCAAAATCATCCCCCGCTGATCAAAAGTCCTTGGAGCACTTTGGTTACCGCGTCCTTGAAACTATAACTGTTACCTAATTAGCTTGGTTTCATCTTATGTCTAAAACAATTAAAACCGGATATAAATGAATGTGAACGGTATAAGTAAAGAATATGTACTTCAACACAGGCAATAAAGATAACACCTTTTTGTGTTAATAAAACTATAACTCTATGGCAAGAAAACATTTATTTTTTGGATCTGAAAATAAAACAAAAACCTTTTAAATCGTCTTCTTATATCGAAGAGTAATGCACATATTTTACTATACGACCATATTGTATAATTAGATGAGGAAATAAAGTCCCCAATCCTGCATCAAACGTAGTAGTTAAGCCTCAGAAACAAGACGACTGGTATCACCTGTTCAAAATAGTCAACACTTTTTATTGCCTGAGTAGCTAGTTGGAAGGATTTTTTTCAAAGCCAAATTCACAGGTCTAAATAGAAAGAAAGCATAAAGAACCACATAGACATGAAAATTAAGACATAGAAGTTCAATCTTAACCAGTAAATAAAGCAGTATATACAAATATTAACTCAAATTCACATGAGAGACGACCAACGCAAAAAAGTCAGCGTCTACAGTAAGCGCATTATGTCATCTGAGATTTCCCGCAAAATTGGTATTAATCAGCCAGAACGTTGAATAACAAGTAATGAACACAAATATAGAAATGTAACATAAGACCCTACGCGGGATATGTCTGATTTGGTAGCCATTTGGTATGAGCAAACTGATGCAGGTTTTATCTTTGCGTGTTCCAAGCCATGTCTCAGTTACAGCTACAATATCGTTAGATAGTATAAAGTCACATATTGACAAAAACTTATATTCTACCGATATTGAGTTGAAACTGCTTAATTTTATGTTTGATTGCCCTTGCAATGTATTAAATGGTTTACATGTAATCTTAATCAAATTTTCATTGGTGACTTTTTATTAACTTTTAAGGTTGTTAACAACCAAAGAAGACTTTTCGGTGTATGACGACCGAATCTTCACCTTTTATGATTCAATTTACTTAGATTGTTCTATCTTAAAAGTGCATATGCTTTGACGGACCTTCGGGCAAAAATGAGTCATGTCGACAAATTACGTGAGCGGGTTACGACGACGTCGTTAGAATCCAAAACGACGGATAAATTTTTATCGAGTGAATGTCAAAATATTTAAGTATTAATATAATGATGACTAGAAAAATGCTATTTTCACTGAAGCCCGTTCTACTTAAATTGGCCAATCAGATCGCTACATTGATTGTCGCCATAACGGAAAAATGAAAGTGGATTGAGGCGTCTGATTTTATGCTTAAAGATAAATTTAACTTTTGTTTTGGGGATGACTTTTCTTCATGTTCGCTTTAGTTTGAAAACTTAAAGGCTGTTTAAGGTTTTTATTTAGATAAGCACTGCAGTCATTGACAACATTATAGGACTATGATACAGTCAGATCTCGATACAACGACACTCGTTACAACGACAATCTCGTATGACTTAGACAAAGCCTCAAAGTGCGCTCTCATCTTATATGTATACATGTATATGTTACAAGGAATATGTGAAACTAGGGATTTCACGTAAACCCTGAAAATTTCTAGGGATTTCACATATTCCCTGATTTTTTTTCTATCTTTACATTTTTTTCCTGAACTCAAAATTATCACGATTTAAATGTAAAATATGAATTATTGTGCTGTAAGGTTTTACTCATTATATGTTTTCACTGTTATGGATTGATATTTTGTTATGTGAATGCATTTGTAGTATTATAGCCTGGGTTTCAAACGCATCGGTATAAACCGATTTGCTCGAGAATTACGTGCATTCCCTAACTTGGTAAGGGATTACGTGAAATCCCTGGTTACACACATTCCCTGAAACATAATTATGTTAATGAATTACAAACAAGAGTGAAATTTATTCTTCCATTCTATTAGAAATAGGTTCTCATTATATATTGTTCTATGATTGCGTCATATGTCTTGTACATAAATATGTGTGCTTTAGTATAGGTCTTATTTTCAACACTGTACGTTCGTTGGGGTTTTTTAATTTGCTCTTTTATAAATGAAGTACTTATAAAGTTAGTAAACAAAGTAAGTTTGAAACAAAGAAGCCATTTGCATGAAAATCGGTGTAAAAATAATTAAAATGTTTGAGTTTTTTAATTAATAGACATTGAATGTAAGAAATTCAATGCTGATTAACATAAACGGTATCGGAATTTTGTCAAGGAATTTGTGTAAAAATTATAAATATATTTTAGGGATTTCACGTATTCCCTAAAATCACCAGGGGTTATGTGAATTCCCTGACTTGGTAAGAGTTTACGTGAAATCTCTGGTTACACACATTCCCTGTATATATCTAATCGAGTACCTGTTGAACAGGCATGTTAAAAAAGCTAAGGGAGATCACAGCCTTACAAGATCAACTTCTCTGTACAGTATCACCTTTATAATGAAATTGGATGGTTATCGATTTCTGATCGTAGGAAATACCAAAAAACTAATCTATGCATACACAATTAATAACGGATTAGCGCCGACATATTTATGTAATATTTATCATGTTTATGAAAGTGACAGAACCAATATTCGTTTACGAAACTCATCGAATATCGATACAATAGCGCGTCGTACAGAACTTTTTGCAAAATCATTCACACCGGACAAAACTAGAACTGCCTTCAGTGGCGAAAATACCCCCGCAATGGCAACATTTCAAGATTACAGCAAGTCAACATTGTGGAAGTCCAAGAGGGTAAATGTTGTAAGAAGCATAAAACCATAATAATAAACAGTAAGTGTCATATTTCAAATGATTTTTACATGAAAATGAACACCATTTAGTCATTTTGAATTGGAATTTAGGAAAACATACATATAATTGTCACTAACAAGAATTAGTCAGTACAATTTTATGAAAATTGGCTAAGAAAAAAAGATATTAGAAAATTCAACATGGCTGCCAGTCAACCATTTTGAATTTGACTTCAGAAAAATGCCAAGCACATCAACTTAAAAAATAGGTATCTTCCTCAGTCTTTAGAAAAATTATGAAATCATTTGCTTTAAAAAAATCAGAATGGCTGCCAGGCAGCCATTTTCAATTCGAAAAATATCAGTACATCAAATATAAAGCTCAAAAATAAGAATTTGATAAAAAATAGCAGAAAATTAGAGACTTCAGCAAGAAGAAATTGAGTGCAAAATTTCATCAAAATTGGTAATGAAATATAAGAATACTGTACAGTTATTAAAAGAAATAAATTCAAGATGGCTACCAGTCTGCCATTTTTAATTGGTGTCCAAAAGAAATCCATGTACTAGTCAACTGTAACAATAAAGTCTTGTGTGCAAAATTTTGCTAAAACTGAGCAAGAAACGGCATACTTTACAGAAATTTAAATAAAAATTCAAGATGGCCACCAGTCAGCCATTTTGAAAATAAATTTGTGATGAATGGTCATTCTTATCATCTGTAATAGTAAGACCTTGTATGCAAATTCTTTTCAAAACCTGTATAGAAATAAGCATAAAATACTGTTATTAAATTTAAAAAAAAAAGATTGCAGCTAGTCGGCCATTTTGAATTGGAATTGATATAAAGTGCATGTACATATCGTTTGTGAGAAAGTGAACTTGTGTGCAAAATTCTATCAAAATTGGATTAGAGGAAAATATGTTGAGAAAAAATCATACTATACAGTTATTTAATTATTTTTTTTTTGAATAATTCAAAATGGCCGAATTGTGGCCATCTTGAATTGGAATTCATATAAACTGCTAAACTCATCAACTGTAAGAATGTGAACTTGTGTGCAAAAATTTTATTAAACAAGATATTAGAAAGACATGTGTGCACAATTTTGCAAAATTTGAGTAAGAAACAGCATACTATACAGTAATTTAAATATAAAATTCAAGATGGCCATCAGTCAACCATATTGAATATAAAATTGTGAAAAAAGTCTTACTTATCAACTGTAATAGTGAGACCTTGTATGCAATTTTTTCTCAAAATCCATATGGAAATAAGCATGCAATACTGTTATAATATTAAATAAAAAAAGTAAAGATGGCAGCCAGTCCGCCATTTTGAATTGGAATTGATATAAAGTGCATGTACACATCAACTGTAAGAATTTGAACTTGTGTGCAAAATTCTATCAAAATTGGTTTAGAAAAAAATCTGTTGAGAAATAAGCATACTTACATTTATTAAATTAAATTTAAAAAAAAATCAATATGGCCGCAAATCGGCCATTTTGAATTGGAATTGATATTAAGTGCATGTACACCATCAACTGTAAGAATTTGAACTTGTGTGCAAAATTGAATCAAAATTGGTTAAGAAAAAATCTGTTGAGAAATAAGCATACTTACAGTTATTAAATCAAATTTAAATAATTAAATCAAATTCAAAATGGCCACAAGTTGAATTTGAATTATCATAAACTGCATTCACTCATCAACTGTAAGAATGTGAACTTGTGTGCAAAACTCTATCAATATTGGTTGAGTTAAATATTTTAAACAAGTGAGATATGTTTCCATAGTTACATGAGTTTTGTATACACCATTAAATCATTGTATATAACAGCTTCTATTCAAATACATTAAGAAATAAACATACTACAAATGTATTAATTTTTTGGGACAGACCACGCGACCAACCAACCAACCAACCAACCAACCAACCAACCAACCAACCAACAAACAAACCAACCAACCAACCAACCACCAGGATGATTCCAGTATACCCCCGAAAACTTTGTTTGCGGGGGTATAATTATGGAACGAACTTTCACACAACATTCGAAACGCCGAATCATTATCGTGTTTAAAGTCATCAATTCTTGAACAGTTTCATATACCATTAGTACCCAAACACTACTTTATCGGCCATAGAAAATGGTCAATTATACACACAAGACTGCGTAATCAATGTAGTGATCTCCAGTTGGATCTATTTTTAAGCCATATATTTCAACAAACGACGTGTAGTTGCGGTTACGAATATGAAGACGCCGAACACTTCCTTTTTAACTGTAGAAAATTTACATCACAGCAAATTAGATTATTCAGGAAACTTATTCAATTCCATCTATTGAGCACAAAGTTATCATCTTCTTACAATTTTGAAGAATATTAAAAAATCTTCATATCAGCTGTACAAAATTACATAAAAAAATCTGGTAGATTTAAGAGTTGAGGTAGTTCATGTGTTGGTTAGTTATTTTTTATACCGTCTTCCCGGCTGACACTCGTGCATCACGAAAACAATCTTAATATAAATTTTCAACATGTTGTAATTTTTCCTATTTCATTTCAATACAGAATAAACCATAATATCCTAATTATGTAAACTTAACCGAACCACAATACAGTCAAAGTACAGCGTAAGTTATTGCCTTCAGTATTAGTCTGACGACATTTCATTCTTTCATGACATAATCATCTTTTATTTAAAAAAGAGAAACTGTATGGTACAGTTTTCTATATCTCATGAATAAATATGAAGCTGAAAGATTCTCGATAAAGCATTTATTTTTTAGACAGAGATGTTCTTTATTAAACAATGCCAGGTACCATGCAGTGATGGAAACGTAGTATTTCTATTATGAACGTCTCGAAGCGACGTCATCGGAGCAAACAGTGCGATGTTGCCTATTTTTCATGTAAATAAGTTGTAACTATACCTTTAAAAGCAGAAAGGAACTAGAAAATCGACATAATAAGTTGTAACATGTTATAAAGGTATAAGCATACTAAAAACACCATTTTTTGTTTTTGCAGGTGGAGAAAGCCGCAACTATACACAATTTTGGACTTGTTTTAGTTCGCTTATGCGCGTCTTTTATCATAATATTGATACATTCATGACGCGAAGACGCGTTAGGGGGCGTAATGGCTCGTCAGGGGTTTTCAAATGATTAATAATTTGATAAAGATCGGACATCAAGTGCACCTATCAGCCTCAAGAATTTGAAATCATGTAGAGAAAAAATCCGTAATTTTTACGTTTGGTGACAGAAAAGTTGGTGGTTTTTTTTTAAAAAAAGATTGTCACTTAGAACGTCAAATATTGTAAAGTTTACATGACCTTCCATTGTTATAAATATATCTAGGGTTGTCGCACCCGTTGCATAGTTGTTAAGTGCTGGATTTTGAAAATACAGGTCCCGAGTTTTATTCCAGGCCATGACATGAAGATTGCTATATTGAATAACGATTTTCCCCCGTAGAGGATGACATTGTCGGTTCATGTGGAAGTATAAGTGATTACTGATAATGAAAATGGTACAAGAAAGCTGGTAGGACGAGTCCGTCACCATACATTATCATATGATTATTGTCCGAGAACGTTTAACAGGGAAGATAACTCGCATTGTACTATTCTGTACCTTTGTATTTTAAAACAACTGGTTGCGTCCCTTTAACTGACAATTGAGCGAATGAAAAGTCATAGGCACTCGATACAAATTTTTGTTATAATATATTACATTAAGGCGTCTGATTTACGTTATAAACTTTCATAGACAATTTTCTTTAACACAGACTCTGTGAACTTCTGAGAAGAAACTAATATCTTCTCTAATATCTGTTAGCAACCATAGCAACACGTAACAGGATCTATAGATTCCAAATCAAGCGTGCTTACTGCGACACCATGGCCTATAATCTAATATTAAGTCAAGTCTATACAGGGATGGCTTCAGGATTTCATATAAAGGCTTCGACTAAACCGTATATTTGTGACACAATGTGGATTTTTTAATGTCAACGACTGAATGAGCTATTTCTTAGCAATATTTAAATAAATGCAAGCAGTTCTCAAACAAGAATTGTCTATAAAAAAGACAAACGGTGTTGAATCAGGAAACAAGCATGATATGTCAAAGTCCGTTAATGAAATTTCGGTGAAGTGCAATTAATTATTGCATTTCACAGAAAGTTTGTTTAAGTAAGCAAATCAGAAAATTATTTACAGTAGCTTATTTGCGATAACATAAGACATTGTTTGCATAAATATTTGTTTAGATTTCTCCCTAGAAGTTATCCTTAATGACATGTAATAACCACATTGCATTTCTGTTTTTCCTTTAATATGCCCCAAATTAAATGGCTCAGCATCGTTGTCATAAATCTATAGCCATTTCATTGAATTTAGTGTGTATTGACTGCAATATTATTCATACAGAGTTTTAATTGAAATACTAACCAATAGGTTCATACGCAGTAAGTACGCATTTTAAAGGCAAACACAACACATTGCTTTTTAACTAAATTCAAAATAGATTGTCTAAAATAAATAAACCTAAATAATTGTTAATGGTTAAAAACAAATTACAATTTCAAAAATGTCCAAATTACTAGAAATTTTACAGAAACTGTTAATTTCATCAAAGAGAGATAATTTGTATGCCCATGTATACTGATTGTTAAAGAAATTGTTTCAACGCAATGTCGCATATGAAGGGGAAATTTCTACAAAGTCATTTATCAACACCGTTAGTTTCATATGAAGGCCAGTCATAAGATTCTTCCGATATGTGAAAATATATTAACTATAACCTGACTCACGTTCATTAAATTTATCAAATATGTAATGTTAGAATAAATAACTTTTGGTAGGGCATTTCTTCATTTGTAACGCTTACGAAAACAACACCGATTGTTTTTAAGTTTCAAATTCTGACGAACACGGAGACATGCTTTGTTTAGTTCTTGAGGCCTTTTTGCATTCGGAACACCTCGACCTTTTATGAATGAATTACCTCGGAAGGATTTGTGGGGGGTCTTCACTGAATGTTGTGATTTTACTACCCACGCGAGGCGAAGTACGTAACGGTTACACAAAATAGTTCTTGTAGTACACACACAGATCTTTGTCTGAACATATTTATTTGTTTCATATTGAACTAAATATTGTTCATCGGTATCATTGAAATGTGTAATTTCAAATTTACGGACTAAAAACGAAACTTCAGTCATCGCCATAACGATCGTGTATTTGTTTACTTCAACACCACTTTTTTCCAAAATGGCGCCTAAATATGTCCGAGGTTATTCGTAGCTAATGGCCGAGGAGGTCCGAATGGCCTATTGTGCTATTCTTAATCGACATTAGGGGGCTTTTCTCCTGCATTGCCATAGATTTTTTTTTGCATTTGTCCAATAGAATGAGAGTTTACGTATAAATCGATATAGGGTAAATCCGAAGCCAGCTTAGACAGCTACGCCGAAAACGTATTTTATAACTTGTAATGTGAACGGCCATATAAATTAGTCATGCTCTTATTCGTAATTTTGATTCAGCAAGCTAGTGAACAGATATTAAATGGTACATCTCCTCTATATGTAATAATGCTTTGCTATACATTGTATTGCATTGCATTGCATTGCATTGCATTGCATTGCATTGCATTGCATTGCTTTGCTTTGCTTTGCTTTGCTTTCATTGCATTGCATTGCATTGCATTGCATTGCATTGCATTGCTTTGCTTTGCTTTGCTTGCATTGCATTGCATTGCATTGCATTGCATTGCATTGCATTGCATTGCATTGCATTGCATTGCATTGCATTGCATTGCATTGCATTGCATTGCATTGCATTGCATTGCATTGCATTGCATTGCATTGTATTGTATTGTATTGTATTGTATTGTATTGTATTGTATTGTATTGTATTGTATTGTATTGTATTGTATTGTATTGTATTGTATTGTATTGTATTGTATTGTATTGTATTGTATTGTATTGTATTGTATTGTATTGTATTGTATTGTATTGTATTGTATTGTATTGTATTGTATTGTATTGTATTGTATTGTATTGTATTGTATTGTATTGTATTGTATTGTATTGTATTGTATTGTATTGTATTGTATTGTATTGTATTGTATTGTATTGTATTGTATTGTATTGTATTGTATTGTATTGCAGGGGATTCCAGCATCATATGTGCCCCAAACAGGATCATATAAGAACAATAGATTGTTTAAGTGAATAAATTTCAACCCATACCTCAACTCGACAGTGTTGCATACCCAAACATATCAAAGAAAAAGGTAATAGCATTGCCAAAGAACACGTAGGAACTCAATAACCTTGCAGATTCATAATCACATATAGTTTAATTAACAAGAATACGGCGAAATGCATGATTATTACTCAGATAAGAAGCATTTGACTATGGTGACTGATTTATACGATGTTGTATTTTCGTTTCTTCGCTGCGAAGAAACAAAAAAAAACGAAAATACGATGACACGACAAGTCAATAGTTTTTCGAGTCTTTGTTTTGTTCCTTCATGGCGAAAACACGCACACAGGACTAAATTAATACAACAATACGACAAATAACTGTGTCGTGTTTTCGCCTTACATCTGTCGCATCTTCGTCTTTTCGTTTCTTCGCGGCCAAGAAAGAAAAAACGAAATGGCATAAATCAGCCACCATATTTGACAGTGACTTAATTATACAGTATTATATATTATATTATATTGTGAAGAAATTTTCATCATGTTATATACAAATAATGAAACCTTGTGAAGTTTAAACTACATTAAGTCACATGACAATAACACTCAAACGAAGATGTATCCGATATTTAACTCTCAATTCGAGACAACACTATGAATATCACGAAACTGTGTGATAGTGAATTTTCTAAGAAAACGTCTACTAAACATGATTTCAAGACTCTTCAAGATCAATAGCGTCTGATATAACAAGTTCATCATCAACGTCTGTATCAAAGACTACTCATGAAACTGCATTAAAACTGTTAACGCAAGAATTAACAAGTTGGAAGGCAGCTCAAACAATGCTGAATCGAGATGTATGCAACTATTCGAACACTCATTCAAATCTTTCACGGCAGATCTTGGAAATCGACTGGATAAACTGATCTCTTGTTTGAAACCCATGGTCACGTCAAATAAAACTACACCAGTAGCTTCACTATCAGAATCAAATCAGCCAAATATTAGAACAAGCACCAACACCATACCTCTTAATGAAAGGAGCCAATCAAAAGTCAACGATTATATAATCTACATTGACGAAAACAGTGACTCAATTTCTGTACAAGACGTTGTTGTGTATCATAAAACAAAACACATTACTTCGTCTGATAGATCATACAATAGGCAAAACCCTCAGAATATATCAATAACGAGATTCGAGCCTGTGAATTCTGCCTCAACATCCAAGAATAAGAGTGCTTTGGAAATTACCCAACAATTACCTGAGTCAAGGGAGATGAGCGATACTAGTGATAACAGTAATGAGTTTCTGAAACAAAGGTCGCGTAAAGGTCGTTTTAATGTAGCTTCGAGAAAGCGCTATAGATCATACGTTATTACGGGCATTCACGTAAACAGTGATCAGGACGATCTTAACGACTTTTTGACATTTGATATGGACATAACGTTTAAATCAGCTAAGTTCTTGGAAACCGGTCGTACGGACTGCAGGGTTGCTCAATTGGTCGTTGATGATGAACAATCGCAATTGATTGACAATGAGGTGAAATGGTCTGATGTTATATGGTGTCGTCCATGGATAGATCGTTCGGAATATGTTCAACGCTACGCAAAGGACAGTAATCGTGATTAAAACTCTACTCTTATGTAACTTAAATTTGCTTCATATAATGCCACCGGAGTTACTACAGCCATACCTTACGTTATTAACTTGCTAAACAATGAACGTTTGTCAATACTAGGTATCTCAGAACATTGGCTATCGCACAATAATGCCGTGTGATCATGTGTTCGAATCTTACTTACTTTAACGGTCGTGTCATTGGCAAAGGCGGAGTTGCACTATTATGGCACTCATCGATTGATGAAAACATTGAAATAATCGATACTAATAGTGACAGAATAGCGGCAATTAGACTCAATTTGCAAAGCGTTAGTATAATTATATTCCAAGTATATTTACCGTCCGTGAACAATGGTTTGGAACTATATAAAAGTGTCATTGATCAACTTAGCGAGCTTTGCTCAGTCCATTCACTAGACAACAACATACTGATTATGGGCGATATAAATGCAAACTTATCCGACGACAGTAGACGAGCTAGGGATTTATATGTGCTAAAGATGTGTAGATCATTCAACTTATCAGTTATCACGGAATCGCCAATCTGTTCAAGCTCTTCACATACTTTCTATCTATATAATTGAGCGCCATCTACAAAAATTGACCATATAATGCTGGACTCGGGCCTCAACCAAAGTATGTATCGTTGTTTTATACTGCCTGAGGCACCACTCAATATCTCAAAACACTTACCGGTACTTTAAGAATTACGTATACATTGTGCTAAGGTGGAGGCGACTACATAAGACACTTTCAATAGAGTCTCGTACAAATGGAATGATAAAGCAAAAGTTAAAATGCACCAACAGAAACTGACTGGTTATCTTAACGAATCAAACATTGACTATAGCAATATTGACGAATCTTACTCGAAGAATGTCTCTTGCATTTCGTCTGCTGCAAGTTCGTGTTTGCAACAAAAGAGATTAAACGCGTTTCTGAAGCCTTACTGGTCGTCAAGCTTGAAGGAACTCCATGTTAAATTGAAACAATCCCATCTAGCATGGTGTTGGGCTAGAAAAAATAAAAACACCTTAGAGTATGCCACTTATAAAGCTCTAAAACGAGAATTTAGGCGTTCTTTACGTGCTGCTGCCCATGAGCACCAACAATCTGAAATACGAAGATTCGACGAACTCAGTGAGTTTGATCAAAATTATTTTTGGAAATTGTTAAACTCGAAAAAGTCAAAATGTAAGAAACAAGGGTCTGAAATAAACTTTAACGATAAAAGGGAAACAGCTGTTGATGGTATTACTGTTACCTTACATAAGGGCAATGGAATATCGTTTAGCGATCCGGCCAGCTACAGAGCCATCTCCTTACTTCCGGTAATATCTAAACTATTTGAAAAACTATAAATGAAACGTTTCGAGGATAGTTCATTAACGTCTCAAGTTAACAAACTACAGCATGGCTTTCAAAAAGGTAAAAGTTGTAAAATGGCTTCATACATTCTACAGGAAGCACGTGACTACTGTGTTGAACGAGGTAGTCCGCTACATATCTGCTATATGGACGCTAAATCTGCATTCGATCTTGTATGGATAAACGGTCTATTATACAAACTACATGACATCGGCTTCCAGGGGAAAATTCTACGAATAATTTCAAATTTATTTAGTGATTGCTCCAGCCGAGTACACTTGTCAGTACCATTTGCCATAGAACAGGGAACGAGACAAGGCTCCATTTGTGCCCCATTCTTCTATACAGTATTTATTGATGGTCTCCTCAAAACATTACATTCCAGTCCATATGGTCTACGTATCGGTAACTTGTGCCTTACGGCTCCAACACAAGCAGACGACATAGTGTTGTTATCATTGTCAAGACGAGGTCTAAATGAACTGATTGAAATCTATGATAACTATTCACTCAAGTGGCGTTATCTATACAACGCAAGAAAATGTGCAGCCTCTGTCCTTGATCGTAGAAATACTCGCAACAAAGCGGCACCTATCTATGGCGATCAAGTCATACAAGAAACTTATATGTATAAACATCTTGGTATTGTGCAATCGGCTTCAGTTAGCCAGCCAAATGACGTTGACTCAGTGAAACAAACTATAAGAGGAACTGTTATGTCCTTTACAAACAGGATTTACGGAGGTGATAATATAAATCCGAGCACGGCGATACAACTGTACAATACATGCGTCCTGCCACGTGCTCTATTTGGTTGTGAACTATGAAATGATATTCCAGAATATAAAATGAAACAATTAGAAATTTCGCATCATTTTTAAATTAAACGCGCTCAGGGTCTTTCATCACTTACGCGTTCTGACATTGTCCTTGGGCTACTTGGTGCTCACAGTTTACGCGCTTATATCGATAAACAAAAACTGTTATTCTTTGGAGTACTTTGTAGAACCTCTGCTAGTGATATTTGTACTCAGTTGTTCACACATAGACTTTTCCAGGCTATAAACAATAAATCTAGATTACTTGGTTTTATACCCGATATTTTGTCAATTATCGATACTTACGATCTAAAAGATTATCTTGATCATTTTTTATCAACTGGACTTTTCCCGCCAAAATTTGCATGGAAAAAGATTTGCATGCGTGCTATAAAAAGTGTGAAGAAAACAAGTGGTCAGATCGTCTTGAGCTCAGTACAGACTTCACTCTACGAGTATTTAGACGCTGTCACTTACAATTATGTGAATATACCCTATGGACTTTTGCTAAGACTAACCCACATTGTCTTTCATCAGTGAAATTATTGATGTCTGTTTTATGCAGTCGTCCCTAAAATAATACTTGTCTTCGTTGTTTACAGCCATGCAGTATCGAGGTTGAGCTTAAGTTATTATATTGCCCATATACAAATGCAAAAACCTTGTTAGTAAAATATTTTGAGGACATTAGTGCTTTAAGCTGTTCCTTATCAACTCTGCTGTGTGGTTGTAGCAAGGAAGATATCTTTGCTTACATGCTTGGAAAATTAGACTGTAACTTTTGTAACTGTATTGACATTAATCTGTACCCAAGATACCTGTCTTTATGTCATGTTCTTTTTAGATCTGTTCTTTATGAAGATATTTAATTTTTCTGTAACTATCATGTAAACTGATTTCCTTTGCGAATGGATTCGTTTTTGTTTCGCGCTATCCATTTGCTTCTTGGATTAATTCATTTACAACTGTATTTGTTACATTTTCAATTTATTGTACATAACATTTACTGTATTTCTACTTACATACATGTACTTTTCTCTTATACTGTATTTATTCACTATGTATATATGTTTGTAATTACTATGTAAATCTCCAGAAAATAGAGGCAATAAATATATATATATTGTAGTAAATATATCGATGTAAGGAGATAATACTTATTCAACTGGTACAATCATAGAACCAACCTCATAGACTTTTATAATCTTATGTCGACTAATGACAGTCAAACTATCAAAAGACTTTCCAAATTTGTACATGAATTGATTATAAAAATTAACAGCTAATACATAGCCTCTTATTCTTGATATCAGCAATTCACATGCAGTCTATTCACTTGTTGTTGTTCCAGCCAGCTACACTGTCTCTTTTATGTTCAATCGTACGTATTATTATTCTTATTTTGCTTTGTATTCTATGTTTGACATAACTTAAATGTATATGACATAATTGCAATGTGCATGTTATGTATTATGGGCCGGAGGCCTTGAAATATTCAATAAATAAATTATTGTATTGTATTGAATTAATGACATTGTGATGTCATAAAAAGTATATACATATTAAATGGTAAATTTTTAGCCTACAGTTTTAACCTTGCTTTTAAAGTTTGATATTAAATAATATATTCTCTCTCTATATATACTATATATAGAGAGAGAATATGGGGGATGTAAAAAGGCGACAGGAATTGGAATGTTGTAACAGAGTGTATTTTGAAACAATGTTAACTGTAGGTAAAGTGAAATTACATGAATATCAGGTTTTGGCAAGACATTTGTTTTTGGTAAAAGGGACGCAACTATTAGATTACGAAAGTATAGAACAGTAAAATTCCCCCACCCGGTCTGACGTGTCTGTATTTTGTGTTTTCTCTCTATAACAAACATTTATCAACAGTTATATTTTAAATAATTACAGCGATGGACCCTTCTTTGACTAGTTTCTAACCAACAATCACTAATCCTTCCGCGAGAAACCAACGACATCGTCCTTTACGGATGAAAGTCGATAGTACGATATCCATTTTTTCAAAAAAGGGTCTTGGCTGATTCCCAGTCGTACTTTGACACTTGAAAGTACTTCAGACAAAGCATGATAATGGCCGTGCCCGATTAATGAATTATGTATTGGATAAGTGGACATTTCATAAAATAAAAGCTTAAATTAAAGGATATTTTTAGTTGTTCGGTTACATATATACTAAATTAAGTATCCGAAATTCTAACGGGCCTAATCCACGTCCGAATTGTGTTCCTTTCGAGATATGGTTTTGATAAATTGTTCGCAAAATATACTTTAAAATTAGAATAATCTACTTCGAATGAACTATGTAGTATCGAACTCCTACTTAAGTTACAAACGTTACTCGTTAGTAAATGATCATCAGAAATTAAGAAAACGTAAACGGAAGTTTCTTTACCGGAATAATAAACTCAACTAAAACTGCAATTACTTTTTAAAAAATGAATAAAAATTACGAACATCTGTTTGGTTTGCATCCCTTCCTTATGAAAGGTCTCTGTATGAGTTGATTTAAATTGTAGATACTTTTAAATTACACTCGAGGTTAAACTTTACGTTAAATTGGTATAATACTTTAAGAGAGATAGTGTCGTTGTAGTCCTATCATGGCATAGCTGTCCAATTTACTGTCTTTGAACAGGCAAATATTTCTTGAACAAAGCTTCTAACCACATGATATAATCGCATTGTGAGAATGATTGCAGTATACAAATACTTGTTAACAAGAAGTATAAACTTGTACCTGAGACACAAGATTCATTATGACAGTAAGTTTTCAAGTAATTGTTAACAAGAATTATATATTTGTATAGGTCGTTTAGGATAACTTGAGACAAACGACTCAGTTTATTTTCATATTAGGAACTCAGGTATTACATACAACAAGGAGGTCAGCTGATTTTGTGTAATGAAAGTATTAAACATGTCTTAATGCGTGGAACGTGTGTTCTCGTACTATATTTAATACATAAAAACACACTGATAATAGTCGATAATTACGCGTACTAAACTTAAATCCACCTGTGTATAAAAATGGTATCGTTGTATTTTGTCTCAAGTTATCCTAAACGAGCTATACCTGAAGCACGTGATCCACTATGACAGTACATATACAAGTAATTGTTAACAAGAAGTATATACTTGTACCTGAAGCACGAGGTCCACTATGACAGTACGTATACAAGTAATTGCTAACAAGAATTATATACTTGTACCTGAAGCACGAGGTCCACTATGACAGTACGTATACAAGTAATTGTTAACAAGAAGTATATACTTGTACCTGAAGCACGAGGTCCACTATGACAGTACGTATACAAGTAATTGCTAACAAGAAGTATATACTTGTACCTGAAGCACGTGATCCACTATGACAGTACATATACAAGTAATTGTTAACAAGAAGTATATATTTGTACCTGAAGCACGTGATCCATTATGACAGTACGTATACAAGTAATTGCTAACAAGAAGTATATACTTGTACCTGAAGCACGTAATCCACTATGACAGTACGTATACAATTAATTGCTAACAAGAAGTATATGCTTGTACCTGAAGCACGAGGTCCACTATGACAGTACGTATACAAGTAATTGCTTACAAGAAGTATATACTTGTACCTGAGGCACGTGATCCACTATGACTGTAAGTATGCAAGTAAGTGCACAAGTTGAATTTTATTAAGATACTAGTTTGTACTGATCGTGGAATATTACAATTTTTATAGGAATCTGCTTCCTGTCGGCAATCAAATACGTTTTTCATACATTATGTTTAAACTAAGTTCTACATCAAGTTTGATGGTTTGTTTGCTGAAGACTGTGGTTTTGTTTACTATCACAATGTAGAATAGAACATGCAATCAAATCCATGCATTCAATCAAGTTTATCCATTTGCAAGTTTCGATTCCTCGCCTGCACTTGTCATATCCCGCTTAAGTTCGATTGAATATAATTTTTTCTTGCATAAGAAGTTGTCTGTCACTTAGCGTACGTTAGAAAGTAAAACATTAACAAACATGTACAAACATGTCAATTGATTATGAACTTTACATCAGATATTGTGTCTATATTATCTCTCTACATGTATTATAATTATGTTCTAACAGTACCAAATACTTATATTTAGAAAAATGATGGACATTATTTGAAAACTCTCGCATAGAACAGAAGTTTTTATAGGCAACTTAAACATTCAAAATTTATTGTAAATGTATTTCATTGAGTTTTCTTTCAAATGAAATATTGTGGCTATTTCCGAAAACATTCCATCTAAAAGCCATTTATGATAATTCATACGATATTTTCAGGAAAAATTATGCTAAATTATATTTTCCTATCATCTTTGTTTTATAAGGATCTAGTATTAAGTCATAAACAAAGTGTAAAACATAAAATCAAAACGTTGAACAGAAGTCCCGGGCAACGAAAACGTGTTAAAAACTACATTGTATATATGACTACTTTTCCTTTCTATCGAGATTTTTTTTTAAATTGTTACACCATAAACTGTATGTGCATAAATACTTAATTGTTTATAGTGCTGATCATTCAAAGCTAACGGCTTATCAATGTGAAAATTTCAAAATAATGAATAAATGGTAATTGTAAAAATATGTTCTACAAAAAGGTCATCTTGAAGAGACCCCCTTATGGATTACAAGGAATCCTATGCAACATCCGTCTTGGATCTAGTGGTAGTATACATGCACAAGTTTACAGAGAAAGAAATGTCTACAGGTTGAGTCATTATAAACTCTCGACTTATCAATGTGATACTTTCAAAAATAATGAATAATTGGTTATTGTAATATTGTAAACAAATATTTAAGTACATTAAGTACATTAAAGATGTGAATTACTTAGCTGTTACCTTAATAATTGTAGCTAGAATACTTTTACAAATTGAAATAGAAACTAAACAATTAATATCGGAAAGCTTCAGACTGGTTTTGAATCGACATTTTATGGTTTATCAAATCAAACACAAGAAACTGAACTGAGTATTACTAATTAAAATCAAAGTACTGAAAGTACTGATTAAAGGAATTTTGGAACGATATTAAGAGTTCAAAGTAACTATTTCGATATCCATCATTATACCTTAATCATTCATAGTCAACTGTTTCATCTTTCATTTTACACGCACATTATTTTACTGATCGAGGGTTCGTAGGTTCGATTCCCGGCGGGGCACACTTTTGTAAAGCTTAGATATGAAAAAAAAATTACGGACATTCTCCCACCTACCACTGATTCTAAATCATATAGGACAGTAGTCAGTCACTAAATTGTGCCTAGAAGTAATCCAGAGATTTAACCTTTTCAATACAATAAGTAGGTTGACTGATCGCCGTGATATAACATATATACAATGTGTTGCTATGGCGTTATGGTCACAACAAATTGATCACATGTATTATGATGTCAATAAAAATCGGATAAAGCGAGCGAAAACATATTTTTTACCATATTTTGAAATTTTGAGAAGCGAGCAAAAAGCGAAGAATAAATGTGTGCCTTTGCGAAGACATTGATTTACGAAAATAGAAAGTATGGAAAGTATTATATAAGATACATGTATAACGATGTACAATGTAATATGAAATCAAGTAATAATTAAGTAGCTCTATGTAATATAAACCAAGTTAACAATTACTACAGATGCAAATTAAATTGAATTTAAAACAAGTAAGGTGTAGGGGTGAAGAGGTTTACACCCACATGAATTTAAAAGTAAAACATAACTTCATTTGTCTTTGGTATTACGTTTATTAATACTAGATGAGAAGAAAGCACATAATAAAACTAATTATCGGAACCACACTAAAATTATAATGGACCATCCCTGTTCACTTTTTGTGTATATTAATAATCTGGTAAATTATGCTAATGTCTAAACAATACCACTAAAATTATGCATTGACACATTTAAGAATTGTGAAAATTTATTAGATATTATTTCAGGTCTAAGACAGAGAGCAGTTCTTATATTTCTGTGTCATTGTAATTTCTAATGATGTATGTCAACAAGAAAAAAATTACTTTGTTTTACCATAATAAGAAAATTGTGCTGATCTATATTGATATCTACAACTCAAGTTATTTTATTTTCGGTGAAATTCTACTTGGCCAAGTGCAAAATTATTTGCCTTCCGAAATTTTTGATGCGGTACAAATTTCAAGGTTCTGGAGCAAACAATTTTTTTCAGTATGGATTTAAGGTGCGGGAAATCCGATGAAGATATGATGTATTTGTTGTGGCCTAAACAAAAAAAACAAAAACAAATAACATCAATAATATAAAGTGCAGCGAGCGTACATTATTCAAAACGGTCACCCAGCCGACCATCAGCCTTAAAAGTTACAGTTCGTTGCATAACTTTTAATCCTGCCATTGCTTTACGTTCCAATAGTTTAATCCAGTTGTGATAAACTATCGCTAAAGTTGTATTATATAAATACAAGTATGTATTTGTTTTCAGTTTTTTTCAACTTTATGTTTGATAGTATACATATGTTTCTTATGGGCTATTTTGTTGGCCGCATTAACTCATTGACTTCTATTGAGTTGAAGGCGTTGTTCGTTCTTTTCAAAATTTTCAGAGCGCTAACATAGACAGGATTTTTTTAAAAGGCCTTCCAAAAATATCAGTAAATGAAAGAGAGTGCACTTTTCTGTATTCAATATACATGCCGTTTCCTGTGACTCCATTACGCATCTGATTTCATATATATAGATGATACATATCTATTTGGAATGATATTAAATTGACAACTAACATTTTTGTAATACTAGTTTATTAATTTGGTGAATTAGGTCATGATAATCCGTTATTTATTCCTTTCTTCTTTCCCAAAGAAAACATCATTAATTATTTGTATGATTTTCACGGCATGTTTAACTTCCCAATTTGTGTTTTATTTGTTTTGATCTTTATTTTTCAACTATGATGGTTTTGTCAGTAGATGAAAAAACAAACAATACATGAATCATAATGAATACATGCGTGTACTCTAAAGCATTAATGTTCCGTAACCAGTATTAATACAGTAGGAAATGTTTAACATGTCGAAATAATAATATTTATAATTTTTCCACTTCGTATCAAACAAAATAGTCCTCGACATTTAATCAAAACGGTTTATGTATTCGCGCAAATATCCAAGCGCTCTGTCATTCTGTTGACATCTGTATATTTCTCCATAGTCGGAATCAAATCCAATATCAAAAATTTCAATGTTTCCTGGGAATCCACTCAACTTCGTAGACGAGGATATAGCTGGAAGATTGGTTTCTGCACCAGTATGTACAATAAGTACCACACATTTTTCGGTATCTGAAAAAATTAAAGGTTTATTCTAGAATTAAATGCGTTGGAGCATAAAACGCTCACAGGATAAGAGATCAACGTAGTTGTATAAAGATTAGGGCAACAATGACAGTAATGCATTGATCCGAAGTCAACAGCGGTCATCAACTTTTGAACGAAAAACAAATATCATTATTTGATTTTTATCAAGTTGTAGAGTGGGCAATAACTGGTCAACAGAGAGACAGACGGACAAAAACAGGCGGACTAAATGCGTCAAACCATGATATGACCCAAAACAAACTTGGGGTGGACGAAAAGTATCGACATAACTGTTTACAGCGTTTATAATAATTAAGTACTCCCATCGTTGACACTATAAGTAAGGAAATTTTTAATGTTTATGTTTACATACAAATTTGAGCAAAAATGTGATATTGAGTATTACCTAGGTTTTGATTTGAACTAACTCTTGTGAACTAGTTTCTAACAAATATGATCAATAACCTGTCATGTCCAAACATTTATTGATATCCAAATTAAGACAAGGTTTGATAAAAGTGGAGTAAAAATTTGACCAATACAGTGTTTAACAATATAACAACGAAGGAAAATCTATCCAACCATAATTATTTATCGATATTGATTTATTTACAATTAAGTCCACTCCATGAGGTACCATAAACAACAAAAATAACATTCAAAATTAGAATTAACTTACATGTCATATTTTCCAAAGCTAGCTCAATATCTGGTTGCAAACGTGTTGATCTCGGACAAACGACAATAAGTGGAATTTCGATTTCTAATCTTTCTCCTTTTTTCTTTATTAAACAATCAAAGTCATTCAACGTGTACATTAAAGTTGTCGCAAATCTGGCCGAGGCATTGGTATGGATAGAATCTAGAATCTGAACTTTCTTCTTTGGTCTTACTGCAAAAGTGTTTAAAACACCATTTAAATGCTACAGTACATAATACTAACGTGAAGCAAATACTTTATTTGAACATGTTGAAAATATGAAGTTAGACGTATATATTTGGTTTCAAATAAAACCAATGAACGAAAATGTGTTTTGATCAATTGTGTGACGAGTGAAAAATTACAAGAACTACAGAGATATCCAAAAGTCCTAGGACAAAGCATGTATTTAAGATTTACCGATACACAGACATTTCTTAGAGAAAGAAACAAATACGAAATATCTTAACAAATTTCAAATTCTAGAAATAAGCCTATATGATAAAATCTATGTTACATAAATTAGCTTAAATCATAGTTAAAATACTTGCGGTACGTATGACTAGATGTTCTTAAAACTGTATTCGTTTTGTTGACACACTATTTAAGAAAGTTGAAAATTATTTCTAAATGTATTATGATGTTCATCTTACCAAAATTAAAACCCGGAACCCAACACAGCAAACTTTGGCAAAAATTGCGAACTCCTCTACAAAAACGAATGAACCATCTGAATATGATATAAAATAAATTTCCGTCTGGTTGTTTTTTGTTCCTTTTAGGATCGTCTTCCGACAGTAATGGTGAGTACATTGTTTGTCTTTCTTCTTTATCCCTGTCTTGTTGCATGTCTAGGTACTGAATATATAGAAATGTATCAATATTAACAATAATAAGTACACAAAGATTGTCTTTTGTTTAAAAAAGAAACCAAGAAGTCGTTAAGCCTGTATTAAATTAGAGTTTTCATAATAGCTGTCGTCAAACTTCGAAAGATATCGAGACATGTCGACAACTGAATAGTGATTGGTAAGGTCGAGGCAATAAATGAGCCCCTGTTCGGACCTTATTTGATTCGGACCCAATTTGATTAAGACACATTTTTTCACACAATTGTCTCCCGAGCTAATATTAATCAGCATGGCTAAAAGTAACACAATGCCAATATGGTGCTTTAACAACAATGTGCACATTTTTCACTTAGAATCTCCAAGGGCGATGTCAATTTTATTTCAAAGTACAGCGTTAGAGACAAAACTGGATGTTTTGTCATTTACTAAAGTTTATTGTACTACATATATACAGTAAGGCGCTCGTAATGGATGAAATAAGATCTTTACCATGTGGGAAGACAATGCGCATGCGATTCGTACGTTATACCATAGCAAAAGTCACATACAAACGATGTCTATTACTACCTTTACGCAGGTCTTACGATATCTTCATACGTTTTATATACGTGACGTTCGGATGTTTAGCATGCCATTAGTTCGATACGAACAATACGATGTTTATCTTGCGATCAGTACGACATGCACGTATTGCTTTATTTTAGTAAAACATGGCAATGAATAAATGATTTATATACAACCGGTTCTCATTCAGCACTTAAATTAATGATATTATTTTAAGGTGGATCACAATGATACGTGTGGGCGGACCTGTCTCAATTGTTATGATGTGTCCCTCGAATGAGAACATATTCGTAAAGTAGCCGAATTTAAAATGTCCGACAATGGTAACTCTTCAACTGACAATTCTGTCAATTTGCAACCTTTCACTCCACAGAAATAATGAGAAATGCCGTAAAGGCAGCCAATAATGAAAGAATTGACCAACAATTGGCAACATTTGACCAATAATGTGGTTGCTGGATAAGGCTATGGTAAATCGTTACATTTCTGATGTGAAAACTACTTGCCAGTTAGTATGGACAGATATGTGACAAAATTCAACTACTCATGCGATTATCGTCAACAAGGTAAACGTGATTGTAGTCTGCGAAAATCATTGATAATATGACTGTGTTAATAACATCAGTCTAACAGTAAAGAAGTATGTGCACGAGTAGTTTATGTAGCAATGTATTTCGTGCTCTGTTATTTCAACCCATAAAAAGATTTTTTTCCTTAACTCATTATGTCACTATATGTTAATGGCACATGGTAAGAAAAATATGCAGCCTTACCGGGGCTCTAACCCAAGACCTCTGGCTTACAGGACTAGAGCCCTCCCGACTGAGCTATCCGACCGCTAACATATTTTCCCATACTGTGAACAGGTAAGTACCGTAACAAACTATCCTGTGAACTGGAACTTGAATTTCAGAATTTCAGGCCGTTTAAGGAACATTTACTTTGTTTACAAGCGTTTCTCGACTAAGTTATTATCGCGTTCCAATTTTGGTTGCCAAATGTCACAGGGTAAGAGAAATATGCAGCCAGACCGGGGTCAAACCCAGGATCACTCACTTATAGGGCGGGTGCTCTCCAAATTGAGCTAGCTGGGCGCTTACATGTAACTGGCTTAAGTTTGCCGCTTAATTAATTTGTTTCTGGTCATTCCGTTTTATTACGTTACCTTATTTTTTCACTTGACTGATTTGGCGCGCAATTAAGTCACATCCGCCCATAGTTGGAGCACTTCGGTCAAGACGCTGAGCAAGGAAGACGTGTTCTTGAACAGCTCGTTCAGTTAATTAATTTCTACTTCATTTGATTGGATTCGTTGGTAACTATGGGTTTCTTGTTTTAGTTCTTTATAATTAAATCAATGCTCTTGATGTTCTGTGCTCATTTTCTTTGGCATTTCATATTCCGGTCATTTTTTACCTTTTGTAATGTATTTTCGCGACATCCATGAAATGGCAGAAATTCCGTTCCTTCGTTCTTGTTAATGCTAATAAATAACTATTAAATTAAAACAAATTTTACATTCGTCAATTACTCGTTACTTAATAAGTTTTGTACTAATTTTGCAGCTTTGCAGCACGTGTGAGAGACGAGTTGATTGTGACCTCCCTTAGCTTATTTGTATGTGACTATGGCTTATTTGTATGTGAACATTTAGTCGCTTAGACTGGAAATTTTTCTTATTTATTTGTTTCTCTTTTGTTTTCATAATAATATTGTATTGTTTGTTCTGTTTACCTAATCATTATTATAATCGCTTCTTAATTTTGTATGTGTTTATACCACAAGAACATTAGCGGAATAAACGAAGTGTTTTAGACTGAACTTTACATGCGCTCGTATGTCGAGCAGCTGGACTACTTTGCTAAGTTATGTGTTTATATCTTATTGAAGTAATCAATGTAGTCAGGTTATTTAGACTGTTGTCATATTAAGTATTTCCAGGATGTTCATGGATAGATGTAGATGACATGCTGTATTTATGTACTTATTATATAAATAGAAAATAGAATTATACCAATAGATCTAATAAAACAAGATAGCCGCGGCCGTGGCGTAGTGGTTAGCATGTCTGACTTCGAATCCGGAGATCCGGGTTCGAATCCCGGTCGCGGCTGGTCATACCCTATTCATGAGCTGTCGGAATCGTGGTAGGGTAAGTTAGTATTGGTGATAAAAAAGTGTCCAGGAAACCTATAATAGGAAGAGCTGGCCGTCGTGTATATGACCTATACATGTGTTGAATGCGACGTAAAAAAAAACAAGATCTGTTTACGTCATGTTTTACTCCATCAAAGGATTTAGAACCCATTCCAAGTGGTTTTGGACCAATAGCCACATATTATAAAAATATATTGGTTTACAAATGGCGCCCACCGTTCGAATCATAGTATAGACAAATGGTTCTATCATGAGAAATAATTGCTGAGGACATCATTTTTTGAAGAAGAGGACATTTTGTGTTGTGAACTCTTGACTGTAGACATTGGGTTTATGTTCTTGTGGTATTGACTAGTGAGTAAAAGAACTTAGTGTTAATTTTATTACGTACATGTATTTTTTGAAGGTATTGTGTTTACAATTGATATACTATAGTGAGCTATTGTACAGTGGAAAGAAAGGAAATCACTCAAATTGCATGCTTATTTAACTAAGATATAATTATCAATAGTATACATGAAAAGTAACTTCCTGGTCACAGTCCGTCGTGAGCATTACTTTACGTGAGACCAATTGCAAATTCATTACGTGAATACATTTGGTACTTCATACTAGTGATGCATAACTCTTGATTGAGGATAAGTCTTTTATTTAATTTACTACAATCGAAACACTAAGGTTTTAAATTTTGAAGTTTCATATTGCATTTGAATTTACTTTCTTACTTACTCGTATAGTTATTGTTGCCTTGACTTAAGCTGACCAAACTCTTGACCCACTTACGAGACATGGAGTATATTTTCAGATTATAAGTAGTCTTGTAGAAGTGTTGCAGATAATTAGAATTGTTTCAATAGAATATTTGTACAGGAAAATTGATCTTATATAATTTGAAAGCCGGAATGAATCAACCTCCTGATATGTTATGTTTAATAAACAGGAGTGACTACAATTCCTTCACCAGAACTTTATAAGTTTGATCTAGCCTACTGCATGCAGTTGTAGAGAGGAGCAGAAAGAATACCCGGAAGTTGACATTACCGTTAAGATGAATCGAACCTATTTAATGCCCCACTTTGTCTGTTTTGATAACCGTAAATTTACAAAAAGCAACCCTAAAAATAATTGTTTTATTTTCTTTTTGTATGACATATTGATTATTTATATGATATATCATTGTATTGGGATTGATTGTTTAATATTTTACTTATGTATTTTGTAACTGTTTATTGTTTAATAATATTGGCATGTAAGCGATATACTATTGTCATGCTAGAACTTATACCATGATTAATTATTTGATTTAATTTTGATATTTCATTTTTGAATTGGATATTAAGTTAATATGTTTTTGAAATTATTCATAAATTGTTTCCTATCAAATTAATTATTTTTGTCTATCTAACAGATTGTATAAAAATTCCAAAACAAAATATATACTTTGTGGTATTTGATATTACATTTATTAAAAAAAGGTTCAAATGTTTTGAAATATTTTATGAATCACTGAACATTATTATTGTGGTTACATTGTTGATCTTTATATTCTTAATAGAGTTGTAGACATTTTTTTTCAATATTTTTTTCTGGAATATTGGTTCAATTGTTCTTGTAGTGACTGGAATCTGTATTGTGTAAATTATTGTCATTGAAATCCATTATTGTTTTAAATTGTATGTAACAGATGATTTCATTTTGTACTTTGTTGTAAAACAACTTAAATAGTCATACTTACTTTTGAGACGTGAATGATCCTATTACTTTGGTGCAAGATAGACATCTATTTTCATGCTAGTTTAATGATGCATTTTGATGATATGAATACTTGATGTATATTGGAAATCGAAATTGCACTTTGACATTTCAATTAAATTTGAACCTTGAATGGAAATAGTTCTTACAAACATTTGAAATTGATTAGTGAATTGAGAATGAACTTTGTCGTTTGAAGTTGATATTGAACTTTGACATTTGAAAGTGAACTTTGAATTGAGAATGTACTTTAATGTTTTGAATTGACTTTGAATTGAGAATGAACCACGACGTTTGAACTTGAAATTGAACTTTGAACTTAGACGTTTGAATTGAACTGTGATTTGATTTGAATTTGAATTGAACTTTGATTTGAATTGAATTTGAAATCAACTGTGATTTGAATTGACCTGTGAATTGAATGTGAATTGAATTGTGAATTGAAATTACACATTGACAAATGTTTAAGCTGAATTTGAAGAGGATATGTAATAGTCTACCTATCTTACAGTGAAATTTTGACCACAGTAGGACATTTTGTTAATGCAAATCTAATGAATTATTCATGTAGCTGGATGCCTCCCTGATATCGTACGGGGGGATGCATAAAATCTAAGCCGCGTTTAAGTCCATAATCTAGGTCAAAGGTCAACTAGGTCCATTTCTTTATTATTAGACCCTATGCTTTTAATACTGAAATTTCAAGAAATTGAATTGGTAAAGTGGAGAATTTTTGTTGAAAACTAATGAATTATGATTAAACTTTATTTCTATGAAAAAAATGATTGTTTGATAACATTATTACTTCCCTTTTTAGCATTTTGTCGCGAAAATAGGTGACAATAAAAAAGCGCCTACAATAGTTCCCTAGTTGAACTACAGTTAGTGTTTATCGTTAAATATACTTGAGTTGTTTTTATTGATGCTTCGTGACCTTTTTAGTAGACATTTGATACTTGATAAGGTTAAAATAATGTCACAGTTATGTAAAATTAAGAGCGTGTGGTATAACTGTTTTTACAGATTTTTTGACAAATAAGGAAAACCTTTGAAAAGGCAGTTCTTTTATTCAATTCATGTTACAGATGACATACTGAGCCACAAAGATAATGTTTAAAAACCTATTTTGTGATAAAAATGTGTTATTTAGGTAAAAAAACAACACAGTGCATTTTCTTATCATTAAAGTTATGTGATCATTGCAAAAAGTCAAGTAAATTTATAATAGAAAACTTTTAGAATACGTTCAACTTGTTCAAAATATTTTTAATGTGTTGATTATATGATTACGTCCCTTTATGTAAAGTTTGTCGCGTAAATAGGATAAAAAACAGCTCCCATTTAACTCAGTAGGTAGCACGCTAGTCTGCTGATCGCGAGTTTTTTTATTTCTATTCCCGGGCAAAGCAAACTTTCATGGAAATGATTTCTATAAAAATTCTCCCTCCTACACTGATCATAGTTATGTCAACAACTGACGAAAGTACATGCTAACTGTTAGAAAGCTTAATCCAGATATTTAGCTTTTCTAGGACGGCCGTGATATGACCTTTACGTTGTGCTGCTACGGCGCAGGACTTAACTAAACAGAAAATACACAATAAATCAACCGTAATATGACAAACATTGAGTTAAGAACATATTTCGATTTCTATGAAATAATTGTAAAATGTATCATTATCTAAATGGTACAAATCCTGAATATATAGTTTCTCAAAAGAAGGTAACACAATGGTGTACTTTACAATCATACCCAAATATGCAGACTTGGCAATCTTTATAACATTTGCATTTAGCAGAATTACATTTGTTTTAACACCACAGGTTACTATTTGCAAGCATGCCGATGTATTTCGCGACTTTCGAATCCAAACAGGAGATTTAGTATCATTTTCTTGAGACCAATATCCCATACTGACTTGATCTTTAGGTTCAAAATGAATTTTTGCAGCCTGTATCAAGACCTAAAGTTGTTGGTACCAAGAAAAAAACATTCAGTGCAGAAGCTTGAGTACAAATGGCCCATTGCTATAGAATAAGCTACCAGAAGATATCAAATTATCACCTACTTTAGATGCACTCAAAAAACGATTGAAAACTTATTATTTCTCTACTATCTATGATATGTTCTAAAATTGACATGGCTTGTTAATGCCTCACCTTACAAATACGGTAAACATACTAAGTGATTGAGTGAGTGCATAATGACGTGGGAATGAGGATTGCTTCGCTCTCAGTCATTTCATACCTTGTTTCGTATGACTGCAATGACAACCTTAATAAATTGTCCCTTTAAAGGTGATGTTTTGACACCTTTGGGGATGTATTAAGGGCCATTTAAAGGTGATGTTTCGACACCTTAGGGGAAATGTCTGGTTAACAGTGGCGTTATGTTACATTGTTCAGGACATGTCCGGTTAACAGTAGCATCATGTTACATGCATACTGTTCAGGACACCAATTTTCAATATAAAATGAATAGAAATAGATAACAAATTAGTGATAAAAATGTAAAATTAGTCGATTAATGATCAGTGAAGGATGTAGGTCCAAAATATGAAATATTAAAGTTCAATAAAAAATAAATAAATAAACTTACACACTATACAACATCATGCTTGATATTTTTTTTATTTTGTTTTGTGTTATTATGTTTTTATGGTGGAGGGTTTTTATTTACATGTATTTATTTTTTGTAACATTTTTGTACAACGCCATTGATTATATAATATAAAAATAGGCGTTTAATCAAATGAAAACGTTTAAGTTTAAATCTTTGTTAGATAACTGGCGCTTAAAATATGAAACTGTTAAGCGGTCTTGGTAGGTGCAGGCGAATCAATGGATTTCTTTGCATTATAAACAGTATTTCATGACATTTATCTGTGTAGGTTTTTAGGATTGTAATTCTAAAGTGCACACAAGAATCTTTCAATATTCAGTCTCCTCATTCAATGGTTCAGGAAAGGAGGTTGAGGGAGACCCATGGATCTCCAGTCTTCTGTAATTGTGACAAATTGATATCAACACATATACCTTTATGTACCAGATACCATTTATATTTCAATCTAACGATTATAATTTATGAAAAAGTAATACATCAGTATTTGTACTGCCTACTAGTAATCGTTTATTGTCTACAGCATCCGTGACGTTTATTATAATGCAAGAATCGAAGTGTTTTGTTCTAGCATTGATATTACAAAAATCTTCGAAATTTTCTTCTGTTTTATGAAAGCACAAATTCGGGGGATTGGACCTTGCATGTAGAAACCTACGCCTCTGTGATGCTATGGATGTCAAATATTGAATGTATTTACAACTGAACAAGGTATAATCGTTCCAGCAAAGGTATCTAATTAAGGCAGTCCTACATCGGTTATTTTAGATAGTTATGCTTAATCTAATCTCTTCGCAAGCCTGAACATTGTCAGACATTTGGTGACCATGTTGTTATATTTGTCAAGACTTTTTGCTCAATTTAGTGAACAAACTAAACTTGGTTGCAATTCTAGTAAAGTCTTTACAAGAACAATGCAAATTGAAAAATGACGACCTGTTGGAAAACAAGTTACTTGTCGACATGTGTCACTACCTCAAGTATGGGATCAATATTATAACATAAGCTGACAACAAAGCAGTCCTTGCAGATTGACTTTCTTCTAATCTCATGAAGCGAGGAAATTCTTTACCATTTTATTATTCAATTGTTACAGGTGGTGGGGTTTCTGGTGTTATCATTACTCTACCAAATAACTTTACTGCAGAAAATTTGTTCACAAACCACGAAGCTGACACTCACATTATAATTCACACAAAAGATGCGATGGGAAACGATTAAATACGAGTATTTGTCAGTAGTACAGACACTGATGAATTACTTCTGCTTTCGTGGCGTTGTTTTCACGTTCTATCACTGAAAAGTTGTGGGGTGATATCAGAAAAATCATAATCGACTGGGTGCGATACCACGTCTTCATTTAATGGATTCAGCAAGAAGACAAGTTGGAAGAAATTTGTTGAAAATCTTGGCTTATTTTCATTAATTAGTCACAATAAGGAGACTACGAAAATTGAAAGATTCAAGTGTGCACTCAATGATTGCAATTCTGAAAACCTACTTAGGCCAGACATAGATTTATGTTAAAACGGACTTTTAATGAAAACAAACAGTCCTTTGATTTGCTTCCGTCTACCAAGGACGCTTCATGGCTTCATATTTTAAGCGCCAGTTATCTAACAGAGATCTTGATATAGGCTGCAAATATTCACTTGAACCTAAAGATCACGTAGAGTAAATACGGGACTTCGGTCACATGAAAATGATACTTTTTCTCCTGTTCGGCATGCTTTCAACTAGTGACCTGTGGTGTTAGAAACAAACGCAATTATGTTACATGCAAATGTTATAAAGCTTGCCAAGTCTGCATATTTGGGTACGATTGCAAAGTACAACATTGTGCTAATCCTGTTTCGTCTTTTGAGAAACTATATGTTTAGGATTTGTACCATTGTACATTTTACAAACACTTCATAGAAATCGAAATATTTTCTTAACTCAAAGTTTGTCATGTATAAGTTGATTTATTGTGCATTTTCCCGTTTAGTTAGGCCCAACGCCGTAGCAGCAAATCGTAAAGGTCATATCACGGCCGTCCTAGAAAAGCTAAATATCTGGATTAAGCTCTCTACCAGTTACTAAGCATGTACTTTCATCAGTTACTGACATAATTACGATCAGTTGTAGGAGGTAGAATTTCAATTAAAATCATTTCATGAACAATCTCCATGATATAAATAAATAAATATCTATAAAAAATCTTTTGAACAATTTGAACGTATTCTTAAAGTTTTCTATTATAAATTTACTTTACATTTTGCAAGTAGAACACTGTACAATGATTGCATAGCTTAAATGATAAGAAAATGCACTGTGTTGACCTTTGACCTAAATAACACATTTTTATCACAAAATAGGTTTTGAAACATTCTCTATGTGGCTCAGTATGTCATCTAGCAACATGAATTATATAATAAACTGCCTTTTCAAAAGTTTTCCATATTTCTCAAAAAATCTCTAAAAACAGTTATACCACTCGCTCTTAATTTTACATAACTGTGACATTATTTTAACCCTATCAAGTATCAAATATCTACTAAAAAGGTCAAGAAGCATCAATTAAAAAACAATTTAAGTAGATTTAAACCATAAACACTAACTATAGTTCAACTAGGTGAACTATTGTAGGAAATTTTTATTGTCACCTATTTTCGCGACAAAATGCTAAAAAGGTAAGTAATCATGTAATCAAACATTCAATTTTTATAGAAATAAAGTCTAATCATAATACATTAGTTTTCGACAAAAAAAATCACCACTTTACCGATTCAATTTCTTGAAATTTCAGTAAAAAGAGCATAGGGTCTAATAAAAAATAAATTGACCTAGTTGGCCTTTGACCTAGATTACGGACTTAAACGCGACTTATAATTAATACATCCCCCGTGCGATATCAGGGAGGCATTCAGCTACATGAATCAATCATTAGATTTGCATTAACAAAAATGTCCTACGCTTTCATTTTCTAGGAGTTTTTTTTGAAATTGTAGGTAGACTATAATTGGACTTTGATATTTTAAGTTGTTTGAGTTTTGATTGATTTTGAACCTTGACTTTTTGAAAGGAATAGATTCGTTATTTAAGTTAAATATTATTTATTCTTCATAATGTCATTTATTGAAGAGGGTTGCGAAGCACCAGAAGACATTGAACAAGAAATATTAGAGATGAGACACCCACTGAAGAAGAATTGAGGATGATACGAATGATGAGAAGCTTTGGATTAAAACCAAAAATGGAAAATGCGGGTGATGTAAGTTATTAGAAGTAATGCAATAGCTGGGCAAGAAAGAAGAAGCTAGAGTGACAAGTATTCCACCTTCATTTAGAGGTCCTGCTTATCCTAAGTTCAACTTTTTTACGATGAAGATGGGAAAGGAGAGTGCAGCTGGCAGACCTTCAAATATAAAGTGGAATGCGTACAGAATGAAAATCAATATAATGATAAACAAATACTATTTGGTATCAGAAGAGCACTGAGAGGTACTGATGCTGATAAGCTGAGAAGAATTGGAATGGGTAGATCATCAGAGTACATAATGAATAAGCTAGACAGTGACTATGGTATAGTGGAGACAAAGGAATGCATATTGAAGCGATTCTTTAATACTAAATAAAAGAAAGATGAAAATATCGAGAAGTATGTTGCGAGACTGGAAGATCTGTTCGATAAAGCTGAAATATAATGAAATAACGAAATTATTGAAACAAATCAATAGTAGAATTAATGATCTAGAAAAACACCAGCAATCAAAAGAAACAGAAAAGCAAGAAGATAAACAACAAACTCCTTCAAACCCATGGAACCGATCACATAAAAGAGAAAGAGGCTACTATCGTGGAAGAGGGAACGCATACAGAGGAAGACCATTAGCAAGTAGAACTTTTGCACCCACATGTTTCATCTGTAATGAAAAAGGTCATACCCAATATAAGTGTCCTATTATTTTAGCGATGATGACATGTATCAGTTGTAAGCAGAAAGGACATCTACGAGCCATTTGCCCAAACTAGTTAGTGCTCAAGTCGTAGGATCTGACATGGGCACCAATAATTTAAAAGATGCTCAGTTAATTGGTACCGTAAATGGAACGTCCATCAAAGTCAACAATGTTATCACCATGGCCTTATTGGATACTGGCAGTGTAGTTAGTGTTGTTTCGGAATCCTTTTACCGTCAACATCTTCAAAACATCGACATCAAATCTGTTGGACAGATATTAAACATTGAGTGCGCAGATGGCAACAATTTACCATATCTAGGTTATATTTCCATTGACATATCGGTTAAGGAAGGTATTCAATACTCAGAACCCCTGCCATCACTACTTTTAGTAGCTCCTGATACAAAGTTTTCAGAAAGAACTCCTATTATACTGGGAACAAACATACTTCATGAACTTTTGAATAGATGTAAAGAAAACAATGGAGAATATTTCTATAGACAGCTCATTTATCTACACCATGGTATTTATCTTTTAGAACACTAACCATTAGAGAAAAGAGTTTAAAAAGAACAATTACAGAATTGCCATCCTCCGTAGTGCTACTTCTACCAACATTATACGAAAAAAACCCAACCAGTCAATAGAATTACCATGTTATACAGATAATGAATAGGGCTGTAACGATTCACCGATGCATAGTGAGATCGTATTGGCAACTGTCCGATACGGGTGTATCGAATCGCGTCCTAAAAAATCGCGATTCAGAGGGCCTTTTAGTTTACAAGAAATCTGTTAAAACGAAAAATACTATATACATTTGTATCCATAGCATTTAACGTGCAATTGCAATCTTTACTCAGTGTTCAATCTAGAGCGCGCCATTTGCCCTTATGAACGAAAATGGCGCAATATCATTCGTCTATTGGGCCCGTCGGGCGCACTGGCCGAAAATATGGCTATATCGCGAATTTGACAACATTTCGTATATTCTATGCCATTTGGTCTCGCTACATCTATTTTGCTAAATAAAACGGGTACCTCAGTCTTCGAATCTAGCTACCGGGCCGAAGACCGAGTCCGTCTTAAACGCCGACGGTTCGTTAAAAAGATATCGATCGCAAGACCAAATGTCTGGTAGCAATTTCAATAACAATATTACTAGAAATGGATAATTGAACATAAAAATTGCAGTAAAAAGCAATTTATTATTTGGACGCAAAAAACCAGCCGAGAGTCCGCAATACGCATTACATTTTATCCACGCTTGTAACAATCATAGACAATATGACTTATGTGTAAGGCGTCCTCTAAAAAATCAATAGTGCTACATATATGACGGCTCGATCAAATTGATTACGTTATCAAACGGTTGCAATTGACAAACACATGACAAACTTTGGTGAACATTGATTGAGGAAGGTAACACTTTCTTTTATGTTTGCCGATAAGCAAATAATTGTTATTAATTATTATCGTGTTGTGTGCCTCTTCAAATAGACATAATTAGTTGATTTTTTAATGAACTAATTCCTTAAATTCCACTAGAAACAAACAACTTTGTCATTATTTTACAACAAATAAAGTTATTTGTATTTCATTATTCATAATGTGGCATTCCATTTCGTAAAAATAAAATTCCGTCAATCATTATTTCGTTATGTCATACATTTTCGCGACTCACGCTATAGCTTTTTTTAATTTTATGATTGTTTGATTATAATATCATAATTTGTCTATGCATTCATACCAAATTTACAATTTACATCGAATCGCGATTAATATCGTAATCGCGAGGCATATATCGCGATACGTATCGTATCGCGACCTTGACCACGATACGCAGCCCTAAAAATGAAGTTGAATATCCCTGTGCTACTGTTATCACTCATGAATCAACACTCAGCTCCTTACCAAGTTATGAAGACATCTCTCCCACGTTATTTGAATATGAAAATAATAAACATCGACAAGTGAAAATAACAGTTTCTAATATTACCACCAATACTACGAACATAGCTCCAAAATCCATTATTTGTGAGCTGCAACCAGCTAGTGTAACTTATTTATATATTTATTCATTTATTTATTGGATTTAACGCCGTATGAACACAATTTAGGTCAATTTTGCGTCCAGCGCACCTAACCTAGCTTTCCTGGACCATTGTCTATAACCAGCACTCACCTACCCTTCCATAAGGCCGGAAACTTCTCCATATTATCTAACCAATGGAGGAAAATCGACATTATTGTCAAATTTTCATGGAAGGGTATAACCTCCCCGGGTGGGATTCGAACCCGCACCCCCTCGGGCACGAGTATCCAAATCCCGGCGCACTACCAACTGCGCTATCGACCCGGGTTAGCTAGTGTAACAGATGAAGTATTCACCAAGTTAGAGAAAGATAAAAAGACACCGAATAATTCCTCCAGTGATGTAAGATGAAGTTAGAAATTATATTGAAAACAGGCCTCGAAAAATTTTCCCTAAGCCACTCGCCCTGCAGGGCGAGTTGCCCTGGAAATTCACTCGCCCTGTGACAATATCTACTCGCCCTGCTATTCAGACAGTGAAAGGATAATTTCTAACATTAGTCAACCTAAAATGGGCTTAAATCTTAGGGGAAAATAAAACAAGCAAATTTTATTTCAGTTTAACAGATGTTAATTAACAATATTTATTTCTTAACATGCGAATTATATAAATATTTCGAAATTCTCAACAACAAAAAATCGTATTTTTTATTTCTCCTGATTCCAAAATGATTCAATTAAAATCATAATTTAGGAAGTCTGTATAAAGTTTGCATGTTTGTTTAACACATAACAATTAAGTTATGGCTATGACCCCCAATTAACTGTCCAAACTTTGGTTATAAATGGGTATCGTCCTTCGCAGTTTCCAAATTCAAGTGTTGTATAACACATGCCAATTAATTCAAGATCCCTAATTTACTGTCAAAACTTTTTCCATAGAAGGTGCCTTTATTCACATGAAGTGTCATTTTAATACTCTATTATTATGGAACACAATTGATAATTACCGTTAATTAAAAAAAATATTCGATAATCAAAATTTGTATTTGTTCGGTAATTAAACAAAGAAAGGTCAACATTTATGACATTAAACATTAACAGACGATTTTTTGACGCTTGATTGATATTACTATTCATAATAACAAAATTCTGGCCTGAGTTTGCCGTGGTACATTATTGTGACGAAAAATAACAAGTCGCCATTTTATTTAAAAAAAATTCAATCCTGTATTATTAGTGAATATATAAAGCATTTATCGACTTTTAAGCAAAACGCAACCAAAATGGGAAATAATACAAACCAACTCGATTAATTTATATCAGACACTGTAACACTACACGAATCAAACACATCAGCATGACGTCATTGTAACTCGTTTACTCACTTTCGTTGTGCAAATAGCGGTAGTACGTTGACTTTTCGGCGCGTTTTTACGACTAGCAAACACTTTATTTGAAGGATTTATTCAATACCTTTTCGACTTGGCACAAAAAAGTGCTCGCCCGAGCGGGCGAGCGTCAGGAAAACTTAACTCGCCCGACGGCGATGTTTATTCGCAAATTTGAGCGGGCGAGTGGATTTTTCGAGGCCTGGAAAACCTTTTGGCTTCTAAAATAATTAGACCATCAAAATCACCATACACTTCAAACGTTGTTCTGGTTAGAAAGAAAAATGGAAACCTCAAATTGTGTGTAGATTATCGTCACTAAAATCGGATTACAGTAAAAGATTATTTCGCCTTACCCCGTATTGAGGAGTTTTGACTGCCTACATGGTGATAACTATTTCTCAACCATCAACATGAAATCAGGTTACGATCAAATAGAATTAGAAGAAACCCATAAAAAACGTATGGCTTTTATAGTGGGAAATATAGGATTTTTTTTAATAACTGTATGCTTTTTGAATTGTCAAATAGCCTAGCATACCAGAGAGTTATGCAAGATTTTAGGGGACTTGAATAAGACAATTTGTGTCATCTACTTTCACGACATTATTATTTTTAGTTACTCATTTGAACAGCATTTATAAAGACTTGACACAGTTTTAAACAGATTAATATTAGCAAATTTGAAACTAGCACCAGAAAAATGATATTTTTCAAAATAAAAAGTTAAATTCTTAGGACACATAGTGAGAAAAGATGGAATAAAGACTGATCCTGAAAAGATACAGAAAGTTAAAGATTGGCCTACACCAGATAACCCAGACAAGTTAAGATCATTTTTGGCATTCGCCGGTTATTGTCGTAGGTTCATTACAGATTTCAGTAAGATCACACGTCTGAACTTTTACCATCAACCTCATCAAAGAAGACCAAAAATACGAAAGTTGTATGGAAATGGATTGATACAAAAGATAAAGTGTTCCAATATTTGAAAGATCTGTTGTCATCACCGCCCATTTTGGCTTATCCGGATTTCAAATTGCCCTTTGAATTACATACAGATGCCAGCTCAAAAGCCTTAAGTGCCGTTTTATATCAACGACAGGATGGTGTAAATAGAGTTATTGCTTTCGCCAGTGGAGCGTTAAACAAATCTGAACAAAACTATAGTGCTTTCAAGTTAGAGTTTCTTGCTCTGAAGTGGGCGATCGCGGAAAAGTTTTCTGATTATTTAACTGGCATCCAATTTACTGTTCTGACTGATAACAATCCATTTAATCATATATTGACTATGGCCAAGCTAGATGCCACTGGACAAAGATGGATTTCAACACTAGGACATTACTCATTGACACATTTTATCGAGCGGGACTCAGGAACCAGGACGCGGACTGGATGAGTAGGTATCCCTATGATGTCAACAATCATCAAAACGATCAACTCGTAGAAATAAAAGATTCAACTATAAAAGCAATTTGTCATGTAACCTCTTGTTCCATTTTGGATATAATTCCAGTTAATTTAATATTTTAGAATGTACTGAAGATCTTACAAAACCAATGGCTCAAAAAGCCTTGTTTGAAATAAGAAAAGCTCAAAGAAGTGACAAGTTAATAGATAGATGGAGAATTGCAGTTATCGATAATAAAATACCAAGACATTGCACTGGTAAGGAAGACTTTATTATGAAAAGACAGTTCAGACATCTAAGAATAAAGCAGAGAATTTTCTTCAGATCTTTAAAAGAGCAAGATGATGAAATCTTACAGCTAGTTATACCTGATAGTTACAAGAAAGAAATATTGGAAGGTTTGCACAATATTGTAGGACATCCAGGTCAAGAAAGATGTATGAAGTTATTAAAAGAAACATTTTATTGGCCAGGGATGAATACCAATGTGAGTGATTGGATTAAACAGTGTGACAGATGCATAAGAAGAAAATCTGTTATACCAAAGGCACCTCTAGTTAATATTTACCTGTAGATATCCACTAGAATTGTTGTGCGTGGATCATCTGAGTGTTGAACCATTGAAAGAAAATATTGGAAACATTTAAGTGATTAAAGATCATTACACCAAATTTGCCCAGGCTTTTCCAACCAAGAACCAAACCGCTAAAACTACAGCAGAAGTATTATTTAATGAATTGTTTGTACATTTTTGACTTCCAGACAGGTTACATTCAGATCAAGGTGCAAATTTTGAAAGTGAACTAATAAACTTTGTAAAATCATGAATGTTACAAAATTTAGAACAACTCCATACCATCCTCAAGGCAATTCAGGTCCTGAACGTTTTAGTAGAACATTAATTAGAATGATTGGAACTTTAGAAAGTGAACAGAAATCAGATTGGAAAAATACATAGCTAGCTTAGTTTACTCTTATTACTGCATTCCACATGAATCTACTGGATTTGCACCATATCACTTATTTTTTGGAAGAAAACCAAAAACTGCCTTCTGATACAGTATTTGAAAAAGCTCAGGATGACTTACTAACCCAGACTACTGACAAATTTATTACAGACCTACAAGAAAGAATTGTTAGAGCCCAATTTTAGTAAAGTTGTGGGGCGCTCATTATTTTAAGCCTAACACAGATAAATAATTCAAAATTATTACATACAGAAGCTGCCGCATTGCACCACAATTAAACACACTTTGAACTTACAACTAATCGAAATCAAATGTTTTATTAAATAATCCTTGCGTAAACATTGTAACCTGTATAAGTAATTTAATAACGTGTAAACAAGTAAATGCGAGAAAATGGCAGGACAAACGTTACAATATTTTATACAAAAAAGCCTTGGTAAAATGTGTTTGTATGGTAAGAACTTGTTTTGTTACAAAATGCTGTGTTATGAGAATATGTGTGCCAAATAAATATAATTTTTTGTGATAAAATATGTGTGTGCTGTAAAAAGATATGTTTGTGGTTGAGTATAAAATATGTGTACGTGTGTGGAAAAAGTGGCAAATTTATAATTAGATTTAATAAACAATAAACAGGATGGGTAATCCTGCCAGTAAGTTCATTCTTTAACAACGGCTATATATACGGTCGACAATACTGCAGACAGTTCTAAGAGTAAACGATCAAAATTCATATTCAACTTTTTATTTTTCTTATCATAATCCACAATGCGGCTGTGTTATTGTCGAATAATCAGAGCCTTTTTTTACAATAAACTTTATGGTGGGCCATGTTTATTATACCACATATATTTGATCGCGCATATTTTTTAAAACACATACATACTTTCTATCACTCATAACTATTTCTTATCACACACAATTACTTTGGTAACACAAGAACTTGTTTTGAAACACAATTTTTATACAACACAACCTTTTTTATAGCTTGTTTAGGATAACTTGAGACAAACGACTCAGTCTGTTTACATATTTGGGACTCAGGTATTACATAAAATAGGGAGGTCAGCTGATTTTGTGTAAGAAAGTATTAAACATGTTTTAATGCGTGGACCGTGTGTTCTCGTACTAAATTTAATACATCAAAAACACACTGATAATAGTCGATAATTACGTGTACTAAACTTAAATCCACCTGTGTATAAAAATGGTATCGTTGTATTTTGTCTCAAGTTATCCTAAACGAGTTATAACGCAATGATTATTTTATCCATTTGTGTTATTTACCCAACTTAAACTTTTCGATATAGAATATAACTTTCAGTATAGAATATTACAACTCTTGTCATGTCATACGCTATAGAATATATTTCGAGAGCCAGATTTTACGTAAACATGTGCATTAAGTAAAACATAATAAGGTATAGTCAAATGATATTGTATCAACAAATAATACCCTGAAATATTAGACAAAACATTTTTGAATATGAATAAGGAAACTGTTCTGTCAATACCAAAACTGGTGTAAGGTAAGAAATATTGATCGTTTGATTTAATGTCAGCAAATTTGTATTTATTTGAACGAAAACAGACAATGTACAACATTATGGTGGCATATTTCTGCCATCTGATAACCACATAACTAAATAGTTAATTAACGGGTTTACTAGCTACGGTAACTAGTTAACCTCCTTATTAATTAGTTAGCTAAGTGCCTAACTATTTATGGTAACTGTATGACCTCTTAAGTTAATTAAGTATTTAACTAGTAACCGTAATTAACCGTAGTTAATAAACTAGTTCGTTAAGTGGTTATCTGATGGCAGAAATATGCCACCATACGAAAGATCTACCAACTTTAATATTTATCAGTTTTTCAAGTAAGCTAAAACGATTAGTTACATTATTGGTATTGTCAGCATGTAATTCATAGTAACAGAATAATGTGTCTGCAGTGTTAAAGTATATCAAGTTACTTCCATCTTTCTGTTTAACATCGGTTGTAATACAGTATAACCTCTCCTAACGGCACTTCTAACGAGCGGCATATTAGAAATTCCGCGTCGATTTAGCACTTGGCTTTCCCTAAAGAACGACCCTCCAAGGAACTGTTAAAGTAGAACTCAACAGGGGGTCTAAAAGTATGTGTTTCTCTTACTCATTTGAACGAATAATATGTAATTAGATCATGGACCTTTAAAGTTGACACTTCCAAAAGGGGTCTGGTACCTTATTTCTTCATCAAAACCCCGATTTTCAAAGGGTCGACATGACTGATCTCCCCTGAATACGGCGTCCGTTGCTAACGAAGCAAGGGAGGAAACTCTCGCCTGAATCTGTTGTGAGTAAACATGGCGGCATTGTTTGATTTGTAAACGTCTCTTCTAAGTTCAATTTTTTCGAATTGGGACCCTTTAGTAGTTTCATTTCATAGTTGAGTTGACTCCAGGTTTTAGTTGTGTTTAACCTGCTAAATAATAAAACATTAATGATCGCTGATGAACTCAAGAGACTAGATTGGGCTTAGTCAGATTCAACGATACTCTCGATAGACGAATTGTAAACCTTGCAATGTTGTTCAACTTTAAGAACCAGATGATTGGTTGTAAAGAAGTAAAGTTAAAGATGTGTCAGTATTTTTGAACACTGTAAGTAACGATTTCATGTAGTATTGAGTAAATGAGTGTTTTGTTTATTCACCAAACCACGTTGGATTCGTCCCAAATAATTCCGCCCATCTTGTCATGGTTGGTCAGACCTAGAAGTGAAGTTACTGAACCTTCTGTAGTGCAGTCTGTTTTATTTGTGATTTGCAGTAATATTAGTAAAAGTAGTTATGAAATTTGACCATAATATTGATGTTTCACATGATTGATACCTCGATTGATCCGTATGAATCACGTTCATACTGATGGGGTGGAGCCTGGAGGGGTACTGTCTGTTATGATTTTTTATGAAACATACTTTGATTTTAACAATAATGAGTTTATTTGAAGTCAAGATCATCTGATCTAGACATCTTTGGTTGTTATCACTGTACAAAATAGTAAACTGTCACTGATGTTTATAGCTCTATCTCTCATTAAGTAACAACAAGGGGGTGGGACTTTCATGAACCAAACTTGCACACATTTCTAAACGTCATTATTAGTACATTCTCTTTGAAAGTGACATTTCATTTCCATACAGGTTCAATGATAAAATTTCATCAAGTTTATATGGTTGTAAGATTGATTGAATAATTTGTTAATTTTGTTCATTGTTACTTTTGTAGGAGAAGGATGATGTCAATAGAATGCATAATCCTGGCAGCAAGATACAGCTCATCTTGTGTAACAGTTTGTGGGGTTTATGTTCAGCTGCATTTTTCATTCATGTAAGTATTATTGTCTGATCTATGCAACACTGCTCTAAAAAATTGACAAAATTATTCAAGAGGCTTGAAAAATATGCACAATGTTTTTACATTTTGATCTTGATTTAAAATAAATCAGGTAGTATTGTCAGTTAACAATAAACCCCTTCAATTTTATCTTTACCATGGAACTAACATTTAAATGCATGAGTTATTTTTGTTGAAAAAAAGTTAAGAGCAGTGTTGCATTTATCTAACAGGTAATTTCAGCATTTAGATTGATTAACCATTGGTCAGGATACATACTGAATTTTTTTAGTCTGAACATGTTTATCTTGTTTGCTTTCAATCAAGTTAAGTCCATGTAAAATAAATGTGAGGCACATATATGTGCTTTTTTCTAAATATAATGAGGAACTTTGATATCTCTTCAATGATAAAAGAAATGACAAACTAATGGACCCTCTTAATCACAAGACAAAATCAATTTTAACGTCATTTATTAACTTTAAATATGAAAAACACAAATAAGTTTTGAAAAATGCATTTGGTTACACAAATTCTTACAATACTTCATACAAATTATAATTGAAATAATTCACACATATATGATATTTTATCATCACTTGAAGTTGACTAACATTCCAGAATCAGTTTATACTACATGTATATCATTGTTTTTGTCACCAAAAAGTTGTTACTTGATTTGGAGAGAACTGTTTGTCCCAAATGTTATTTTTTACTCTATCAGCTCATTTTACTTGTTTGAAAATAGTATGCCTGAAAATAGAAAATGAACATAAACTTTATTTTCACTATGTAATATCATATCATATTAAGAATAATTTATATTTCATGTCATTTCAGGATATGCATATTCAACAAATATCAGATACTTCGTGTTACAGTAAGAAAATTATATAAAGAAGGCACAGCATTCATATAAAAAAAGATTTAAAAGATCAGAGTTCTGCTGGAGTCTTTTTTGTATTTTCATTAACTTTCATTCAACTTAGAACAGATTATTCTTCCAACTGTCCAAGCAAAACCATGTTTATTATAATCCTACATGTGTCATTTTTTTATTTTGATATTAAAATACTAATATGAAGCTTTTTGTTTTGTTTTGTACTTGTGTTTTCTTTTAATAATATGCATATATGCATTTTTATTAATTAAGTCAACAAATACAACATAAGATTGCCTAAAATTAGTGAAATGTTTGAAAATATGAGCCCTTGGAACTACATTATAATTCCAAGTTATTCAAGTTACATGTATTACTCATCCTTGACATGTATTCAATGCACTTAACATAGAAAGCCTTCTTCTAATACTGGGAGGTATAGATCTAATGACTTTTGACTCTGAAAGCTGAGGTTGCTTTCCAGTCATAAGTTCCTTGACATATGTAAAAAAGAATTACAATATGATTTCCCTGCAAGTAGATCTGGTCAATATTCAACTTATTGTGCAACAATAACATGTTAAAATTCAAAAAATGATACTTGGTAAGTAAAGTGGGCTTTCAATGTATGAGAGAGAAGTGTTTTGAAGAAGTCTAAAATTTAGTTTTTAACATCAAAAACATAGATTTACCTGATTGAGCTGAAGCAGATTTTTTGTCATACTTGGCATTGCATTATGGTACACAAATTGCATTAGATCTAGTTTCTGTCAGGAATTCTGAAAAAAAAACCAGAAAAAATAACTAAATATCCTGTGAAATACTCGTATAACTGCTTTATTCTGGTAGTTGGAAAGCGATAGTATCACATTTACTTTCATTTCAATGTTCTTGAAAATAAAATAAACAAGAGGGGGAACACGGATGTTTGTCTACCTGAAGGATCCGCCCTTGAAATGTTTCTCGTAATTTAGTAGTGGGACACCCTGTTGATTTTCCAAAGGTAATGGTTCAGTGTTAGCACAATAAAATACAATATCAAGTACAAAAGCATAGTATGACCCAATGTGTATGTTAAGCTAGTTATTCCTAAGAAACAAGTATCATTCACAAGGCTTCAATTTTCCGAAATTTCCTATTCTACATTCCGAATGAATACCGGGTCTGGGAACAGACGCCGACATGACGAAATGCAAGCTAGTTGAAGTCAGTGAAAATAAAGCACACTTTCTGTCAAATAATGGCGTTTCCATTCGTTTGATAAGCTTTATCTTACTATAAAAATGACAAAGAATTACTATACTAACCATGAATGACTGAATTTCTTCACCAGAAAGTGATGTTAACAAACAAAAGCAAAATGTCGTCATCATTGTAGAAGTTATTTTTGGAAAACGTAAATTAGGTCATACAGGACAGACACCACTATAACTTCACGAGGAGTAATATTGATTATTTCCCTTGGCGTTTAGCAAAAGTTTTCTTTTCAAGGTAAAATTTGCGGTCATTAAAAAAGAAAAAAAAAGGTATTCAAATTTTATTTTGATAAAATCCGAGGATGCAGTAGCTAATAAAATGCATTTCATGCAAGCGTGATTTTCGTACATAATGAGGACGAACAACAACGTGGCCGAGACGAGTTACCGATGTGCATTATGGGAAAGCACGGGTTGTACGTGCAAAGGGAGTTAACTCCAAAATCAAGGGCAGGTAACACACCTAGCAACGCTAAAAGAACGACTTTTAACGGCCCCATGTGTCGTTACCAAACGTTTCCTGACCAAAATGCATGCGTCATATATCTTAGAATTGTCATTTTTATTGAATTAGCAAAAAACATAGGCATGTTTGACAGCGTGTTGAGTTCTACTTTAACGGCTGTTGAGATGCACTAAGTCTAAAAATGTTTATATAAATAATCGATTTGAACTTACAACCGGTAGGTTTCAACAATATGCGATACCTCTAATCGAAAAACCTACCATAAGATCATGTGTGGTTAAAGCATTAGACAAACGGGTGTTAGAACATACGTGACACAAGGTTTCCATGATTCAAAGAAGAAAATAATAAAGAACGCTTTTTTGGTAGGCTGATGTAATCAAATACGAGTCGTACACAGTCTCAGCTAGTTGACGATAGTAAATGAAAATTGAGTTGTTATTGTACTAATTATTATTAGCTTCGATGGAATTAATCGTGTTCTAAGTTATTTAGAGGTTTAAGAACCGATTCAGACTAGAATAATTCCCGAAAAAAACAATAATAGTTCATGCTAAATAAAATTTTAAAGGGCAATCTTTGACGGTACCTGCAAAAACGCGAACATGACCGAAAATAACCATCGCGCAACGCTTTTTATATTTTGTAATGAGTTTTCATTTTCTATGGTTTTACGGAAACATTTTAATTTTGTCGATCTGCGCACATTAATAACCGTGTTTACATTACGTAATTGGGAAAAGTCTACCTCTGCAGAGCTACACCTCTGCTGAGCGCCACTTTTTTTCAAAATCCGCCGGATGTCGCTCAGTAGAGGTTACACTATATTTGAATGTAAACAAACAAATTCTATGCAGAAGACAAAAAAAGAAACTAGACAAACCAGGTGAAATACACTCCATGCACGATTTGTATACAAATTAACAAGCGTATGGTGTGAAGTAGATACTGAATACTAGAATATTAACGTAATATAAAGTTCACTCCCTAACGGAACAAGTCATGTTTAAAAATGTTTCATATAAATCAGTTGAAGTACAATAGTAGCTTGTTCAATTACCCCAAACGTTCCATAACGTTCCGTAACGATACATTTAGAACTCCGCGGACATTCGCTGCGAATAATCTCGGACATATTTAGACGCTTATTTTGAAGCTACCGGTGTTGAAGTAAACAAATATACGCTCGTTTAGGCATTGAGTGATGTTTCGTTTTTAGTCCGTAAATTTTGAAACATCACTCATTGCCTTTACGATCGTATATTTGTTTATCAGGTTTTTTAAATTATTCTCAGCGAATGGTCGAGAAGTTCCGAATGTATCGTTACGCAACGTTTAGGGTAATTGCACAGGCTATAGATGTCATGTAAATGTACATTAGTTTGTTACATAATTTATTTGTAATGACAATTAGAACAGGAAACCAATAACTTTTTATGCAATGTTTAAATCAGTCAGTTAAAACTTCATACCGTGTGTTATTAATAAATTATTGTATCTAACTTGTACTGCTTTATCTTTAAATATGATCTACTCTCTGACAATTACATTACACAGTCAGTATCAATGTTTAACAATTAGTCTTAATCAGCTTATCTCATCTAAGATCTGTGGCTATATATAGAATGTAGATCCTGAGATATCAGATGGTTGCCATAGTAATAATTTTGACAGCATCCAATTTCATTAGTAACATTAGTAATTTACGATTTGATATACAGTGTTTAAGATTCAGACCAGACTAATTTTGAACAAAAAAGCAAAACATGGTACAACTACAAGTAATTATGTATATAAATGATGTACATGTAGTTGTAATAAGAATTTCAATAGAAAAATGAGACATTAAAGCATGAAAAAAATTCAAGTTATCTTTTACATCTACTAAAATTATGATAGTCATCCATGAGCCATTACTAAATATCAATGAAATAAGGAAATACATTAATATATTTTTAAGAATATTTCTATTGTCTATGATTATCCCCAGATATCATGAGATACTAGTTGTCTGCTATGTAATTTGTATAAAATGCTAAAAATATATATTCTTTTTCTGTATTTTTTGTTCATCAAATACATGTATTGAAAATAATAAACATTTATATTATAAACATGAATACATGTATATAATTTTCCTATCAGACCGATGTTTTTCTTTCTTTTACCCTTAAAATATAAATGTAGGGTTACACTAATATACGAAAAGGACTTTTTGGGCGAAAAGGCGCAAAAAGGACATATACCGGCGAAAAGGCGCAAAAAGGACACTAATATACGAAAAGGACATTTTATCGTCTTTTCAAACTCTGGATAGGGTATGAAAAGGACTTAAATCCGACAAAAAAACCCTTTATATTCGACGCAAAAAGGACTTTTACCGACGAAAAGGCACAAAAACCTCACTTATATACGAAAAGGACCTTTCTGCATCCGTTCATGCATTAAATAGAGTATGAAAAGGACTTAATGCGGGCGAAAAGACTTCAATACGAGGCAAAAAAGGACATTTACCGGCGAAAAGGCGCTCAAAAGTACACTATTATACGAAAAGGACATTTTTTGCATCCGTTCATGCATTAATAGAGTATGAAAAGGACTTAATGCGGGCGAAAAGACTTCAATACGAGGCAAAAAGGACTTTTACCGGCGAAAAGGCGCTAAAAGGTACACTAAAATAGGAAAAGTTATACAAAAAGGACATTTTTTGCATCCGTTCATGCATTAGATAGAGTAATCGTATGAAAAGGACTTAATGTGGGCGAAAAGACTTCAATACGAGGCATAAAGGACTTTTACCGGCGAAAAGGCGCTAAAAGGACACTGAAAAGGACATTCTGAAGTCTTTTTAAAGATATGAAAAGGACTAAAATTTGAACGCCTTTTCACCTGGTAAATGTCCTTTTTGCCTCGTATTGAAGTCTTTTCGCCCGCAATAAGTCCTTTTCATACTTTATTCAAAGCATGAACAGATGCAAAGAATGTCCCTTTCGTATAATAGTGTACTTTTTAGCGCCTTTATGCCGCTAAAAGTCCTTTTTGCTTAGAATTGAAGTCTTTTCGTCCGCATTAAGTCCTTTTCATACTGTATTTAATGCATTCACGGATGCGCAAATGTCCTTTTCGTATAATAGTGTACTTTTTAGCGCTTTTTGTCGCTAAAAGTCCTTTTTGCTTAGAATTGAACGTTTTTTAGCTCAAATTCAGCCCTTTTCATAGTATAAAAAATGATTTTTTTGACGAACAATGTCCTTTTCGTATATTAGTGTCCTTTTTGCGCCTTTTCGCCGGTAAAAGTCCTTTTTGCGCCTTTTCGCCCAAAAAGTCCTTTTCGTATATTAGAGTAACCGTAAATGTATACATGATAACCACATTCTTACTAAACAATATCTCTCATCAGATTTTTTTGTGCTAGTCATATATAGTCTGTATCTTAATACATGTAACTAATACATGTATATAGTCTATATCAAAGTTTAAATGATGCTTACATGTACAGTGTATTCTTTTCTATTATTTGGCACTGGTCCAAGTTATAAAAAATACATAGAGACTAGGGGACTTTTACCACTGATATAACATATAAGATGGGTAGTTGCTAAGTTAATTGCAGATTTTTTATACATTTGATTTAGTTGTAAGCCAGAAGAACTTCTCACATTATATATACAATATACAATGTATTATCATTAATGGGTTCATAATGCATTAATTAATTGGTTTTAAATGGATCATAAGCCTAGTTATTATTTTTGGGTTTGTAATTATGTAAATAACTTTAAAAAGTATTATTATTGTAACAAATTTGTTGCTTTACAAATATGTAATATATTTAAAGACTAAAACATAAATAATGTAAATTAAATAATATTTTGAATTGTGCCCATCTACTCCATAATTTATAAAAATTCTATTCTGCAGATTCATGAATCAGATTTATATCGTATTGTAATTTAGAGGTTTGTTTTTTTAAGTAAAATATAAGATCCCTCCCTTAGATATCAAAGTGTAACTATAGATCTCAGCCAATCAGCTTCAAGTAAAAACTAACAGTGTATATTATCCCTAATAAAACTGTCTTTTCAATGCAGGACCCCTAGTGTGAATGTTATCTAGTCTGGTAAGAGGGTTATATTATACACAAATAATATACATTCAGTTATTTATATGACGCAATGTTGCTTAGTAATTCATAGTGATCTTCTTATGAAGACAGAAGTTATTATGCTGTGATATGGTAAATTTGGATATTTAAGGTGGGTCGGTACCTTACTCGGAGGGAAAAACGAAAAAAATATTATGTTCACCGATTATGATAAAAGTTGGCAAGCAGATACATTCATGCTTCTTGTTTGTTTTTCTGGTAACCCTAGCGACGTTGTCTTTTATTTTCACGACGTCATGGACGTCACAATGGTTCGCGCTAAAAACAGGCATGTAAGTACATTAAACCCATATTTTTAAAGTATTGAATGTCCGAGGACAAAGATAATTATACCAAAATATTCCTGAAATGTTGTTGCATACAAATATTTTATGACGATTGTCCAAATATCATATCAATCGTAAAGATTGTACATTTAATCACTGAATTTAGGGTTTTCACGTCTAAAGAGTTTCACCAATTGCCGAGTTATAATGTTTATTTTTAGATTAATGCAGAACGGTGGTCAAATTCTTATCGCGATTTTTGAAATCTACACACTTTTCGTGTCATTTTAATGAAATAAAAATGGAAAGTGAACGTTCTCAGTTTTTCACAATATCGCTTTCAAAGTAAAATTACCTTCAAAACAACGACGTTAATATTACATTGCTCTGACGTTGTGATTTTGCGTTATGTATGTAATTTTCTTGTAAATTAAATTTTGTAGTTTCTTTCCCGTTCTTAATTGATTTCTTGTGACACTCAGCATCTGATCTGTTCAAAATTGATTTAACATAAGTCCGCTTGTACTTATTTTTGCAACAAATGCTTTAATCACAACGTAGCGTACCGTTATATCAACGTCGTTGAAATAAAGCTAATTTTACTTTGAACGCGATATTGTGAAAAACTGAGAACGTTCACTTTCTTTTTTTATTTCATTAAATTAACACAAAAAGTGTGTAGATTTCAAAAATCGCGATAAGAATTTGACCACCGTTCTGCAATAATATGAAAATAAACATTATAACTCGGCAATTGGTGAAACCTTTTAGTCATGAAAACCCTAAATTCAGTGATGAAATGTACAATCTTTACGACTGACGTAATATTTGGATAATCGAAACAAAATTTTTGTATGCAACAACATTTCAGAAACATTTTGGTATAATTATCTTTGTCCTCGGATATTCAATACTATAAAAATATGGGTTTAATGTACTTACATGCCTGTTTTTAGCGCGAACCATTGTGACGTCCATGACGTCGTGAAAATAAACGACAACGTCGCTAAGGTTACCAGAAAAACAAACAAGAAGCATGAAGGTATCTGCTTGCCAACTTTTATCATAATCGGTGAACAAAATATTTTTTTCGTTTTTCCCTCCGAGTAAGGTACCGACCCACCTTAATACACTTAAGATGCATGAATGATATACTTTATCTTTAAATTGTACAATAATTTTAATTAATGGCCCATTTGAAGGATAAAAACTATGCTTTATCAGTGAATCAACAGAGACAATAATCTATGATGTATATTGAGTCACACAAACTTGTTTTCAATAAATAACATCTATAATGTAAGATTATGTCAAGTCATTACAGGATCTTCCAAAAAAATAATAAAATTCCAGATACCCAATTATAATTTTAGCATGAACATTCTTGATCCATCCTTTAATAAAGACTTTTTATGAAGTAAAAATGATAAGGGTATTAGAACCTTGAAATGATCTTACCTCAATGTTACATGAGTGATATCACCAACTTTCATTATGTTGTATATGACAAAGCACAGAATACAAACATGTAAAGACATGTCGCAAATATAAAGTACCATACCTATGCATACCCAATCATCTGTGCTTGTCCAATAAAGTTCAAACCAAAAGTATGTTCTTCGTCAGGTAATGTTCATGATTGTTGTCACTCATACTAGCCATAGGCATCTAGTTGATGAGTTTCAATGTAAAACATCCTCACTTTTTAGACATCCAGAATAGAATATATTGTTGATTAATGTTTCCTCTATAGTTTGTAAAATGAATTATATATCACATTAATATTTTCTCAAAATTTCTTTATTTTGTTAGATCCATTTGATTGCATTAATTGTCGAAATTTGACATAAAAACAACATCCCGGAGTTTCGTTCCCAAAGCACAGAGTTTTACTTCCGGAATTTAAGTTACTAAAACAATTACTAATTTGTTTGTAATCGTTGTCGTCAAGATGCAAACATGTAAAATGAAGTTCTTTTATAATGTTTCAATAATTTTCAGTTTTTTTATCGCTCATGAAATATCATATTTAGGGGAGACTGGGTGGGTTGGTGCACGAGGCAGCTAGGTTTATACAGATCATTTGATCAATATTGTATTAGGGACCGAGTATGGCATTTGTTCAGAGTTATTACTGTACAAGCATGGAAATGAAATGAGAGTCTCCAAGTTAACAATGTGACTATTAGCACTGGTTTTATCTTGCACCAACTTATCCTATGCCTTGTACCAACCTGCCCCGAGACTGGAGAAAGTTGGGACAAATACATTGTTTCATTAAACTGATCGATGTCCTCTGTTTCTTTGTTGATATTCAAATGTTTATAATCTTACAAAAACCGCAATTTAACATCGAGTTGTGTTGTACCTTAAATTAGGCCTACCGGTATTTAAAACCACATTGGCTTTATATAGCATCTTAAAACAAACTTATATGAAAAGTGTACCATCCAGCCCCGGTCTCTCCTATAAAAGATAAAATAATGTCAAAATATTTTTACACGCTACAACATCAATAAATAGCAAGATTGGCTTACAATGCATGAATAGGCAGATCTAGCGGTGGGCCAGGGGTCCGCTCCCCCCCTAGAATGTCCAAAATGTACCTGTCGATTAGTGTATACCTTGAGTGTAAATCATTTTAAAGTAGCATTTAGTAATTTTTTCTTGTGTGCTTAACATAGGTTAAATGGTTATGTATTTCCATTATTAATATTGTTTATACCCTCTGTTGTTCATACCTGAGGAAGCCTTGAATGGCGAAACGTTGTTAATAACCAATAAGAAATTTTAGATTCAATATACTACATTTCCCCCTGGAAAAAATCTTGGATCCGCCCAGTTAAATATCCCTAGCGATGGTACAACAATATTAAAAAGGGTGTAAACAAACAATACTAGTTAAATAATGAAGTATACGTAGTTACTAGATCTATAAAAATAATTTAGAAAAGTAGGCCTAAGCAAGAAAATGCCAAAAAAGTTTTAAGTTCAAACTACGATAGAACAATGTGCATACTTTGGGAGTAAGAGTTGAAGTCATCGACTGCGGCACAGGCCTGGACTTATATAGTGCTCCCTGTGCAGCAAGTGCTACACAGTATCAGAGCGACAACAAACGTCACGAAAGTGCGGCAGCCTAACAAACTATCACGCTAAAGGTCCCATAATGCATCAGCACTGCGCTCTGTTGCGCCAAAGTAAAACGGCCCATTGTACTGCAAAATATACTAAAAAATACATCAAATACGTAAAGAAATATAATAATAACCTTGTAACGATGATTTCTGATGTTTTTACACTTAAATATTGTATAAATCAGTAAAATACTAAAAGTCCGTATATAAGAATAATAGATCCGTATAATAGAAAGAGCGTTGTTAATAGCAACGCACCGGAAACAGTGAAATGGACAGTTGTTCAACATGTGACAATTCTCGCTGGAAAATCGTTAATATCACAGTAAACAATTGGAATAAATTACTGACACTTGGCAGAAATGTGAATTAACATACGTATTACTGATTAAAACCGACAAAACTACGTGGGACGAACTGTCACAGTAAAATAATTGGATACAAACATGTTTACATTAACAATCGAAATGACAAATACCGGACTGAAGGTTTGACAAATAAGTCTTGTGAAATCGGGATTAATCTGAAATATCTTGGTGAAATTCATAGACTAGACATGATGCATTGTTATGATAATCCTAGTGCACCTGTCAAGATCTATGGGTGAAGCCAATGTTTGCTACAAACTGTATATAGACTAAGTTAAACATAGAAATTAGGATACAGATAACATAGGATAGAGTGAAACCTGACTGGACCACCAAGGTAAATTTCAGTTAAATAGTTTAATGCCAGATCAGTTCAATATGTTGCATTAGTCTGCAATAATGCGGTTCGAAAGTTTGGACCCCCCCCCCAGAAAAAGTTCGCAACTGAGATTATATAGATAAGTTTCCATAATTGCTATATTTCTCCTCTCCATTGAATTCATTTTACATGTTCATAGTGAAATAATGGCTCACTAGCAAGGACTTTGCCCTATGGATCTCTGGACCCCCAGTCTCCTTGCTCATTCCCCCATCTAGAAATCCTGGATCTGCCTAGGTAAGACAAATGTATTTTTTGGATTTATTGAAATACACATTACACAGTAAAATAAAGTTATTGAGAATCAAATATTCTAAATTTGAGCATGAAACATGATGTGTAAATGTTTATTATGGCTACAATATTATATATGAAATATTTTAATTGATAGTTTGATTAAGAAAACTGTGCCTTTTATTTTTGAAAATATTAGTTGTTTTTTTGGGGGGGCAGGGTTGTGTTGACGCAACTCATTGTATAAATCGCAACTTGTCGGTCAGTCAACCTATGTACTCATCTTTCCTGGAAAATTAGTATTTAACTGTTAACCAGTTACTTGGCACATAATTTTGTCAGTGACTGACAACTGCACTACATGATTAAGAATCAGTGATATGAGGGAGAATAGCAGTAGAAATCATTTCAGAACAAACTCACCCGGGTTGATAGCGCAGTTGGTAGCGCGCCGGAATTTGGATTCTTGTGCCTTAGGGGGTGTAGGTTCGAATCCTATCCGGGGAGGTTATACCCTTCCATGAAAATTTGACGATGTCGATTTTCCTCCATTGATTAGATAATATGGAGAAGTTTCTGTCCTTGTGGAAGGGAGGTGAGTACTTGTTATAGACAATGGTCCAGGAAAGCTAGGTTAGGTGCGCTGGACGCCGTAAAATGACCTAAATTGTGTTGACACGGGGTTAACACCAATAAATAAAACAACAAACTCCATGCAAGTGTGCCCCATTCGGGATTCTAGATAGAATGTTTAAAACACTGCTGAAAAAGATTTTAGTCACTGTTTCAACTAACCAGTTTTCAGACAATTATCTTACATGAAAACAATACATTCATGCTCTAACTAGGAAAGCTAGGGCTGCAACGATTCGATTCAATACATTGAAATTTGATTTTGATTCGATACTGACCGATACTGATACCTCCACTTTTTTACATTTCTCTTAAGTTTTCTATTACAATTTTAAGCAGTATGTCTTGGAAACTCTGTTAAAAAAATATTTATAATATATGCCCCGATCCTACACTAATTGGGTTGGTGTAATTGAATTTTACCTGTTCTGACGAACCGAAAGTTTTTAGGCTCTGCGGGCGCGAGTCAAGTTTTGATGTTAATAATTCCAATTTAAATATATTTGCCTACACAGTGTAGGTTTATGTTATATAAACAGTAGTTTATCAAGACCTGCATCTTTGTACAATTTATGCTCCATGCTGTCTACACCGTTTTGGTCGAAATTACATTAATATTACATTTTGTGACCTTTACATTCGTACCCAATTAATTTCGTACTTGAAAAAAGCAAATATTACTGTAGCAGTTTTTCGAGTTTCGTGTTATCAAATTTCAGTAAACTTTTATTTAATCATATTATTTAGTTTTAAACTCAAATAAATGCATAAATGCATATTTGAAGTAAACTTTATTAGTAAATGAATCGAATCCAAAAAAATTGAATCAAAATAAAAAATACTGAAACGCATTGAATCGACATTCCGGTGAATCGTTGCAGCTCTGAAGAAAGCATCAACTATAAATGAAAATAGGCATCAATTTAGTTTATAAAACTAGTTCATAAAATAGGTCATAGAACTGTTTTCAACTATGCAGAGTAATTTACTCATAAAATACAGTCAATTTATGAATAAAAAGCAATATCTAGTCATTAAATAACCGCTCCCTTGGATATTTGTTAACAAATAAGCAAAATCTAATACATTAGGAAATCACATTTTCAGAATGGGAGAAATCCCATTTAAAGAATGGGAGAATTCTCCCATGGGAGAAATCCCATATACAGAAATGGGAGAATTCTCCCATGGGAGAAATCCCATTTTCTAAATGGGAGAATTCTCCCATGGGAGAAAATTCCCATTTATAATATGGGAGAATTCTTAAATGGTGTTTAAAAGCTTTAAAAGTGACAAACTATGTATTTTTTCTTTGGAATAATGATATGTACTTATAGATCTATCCAATTGTGTGTCTAAATGTTTGTTTAGATGAATTTGAAAAAATGGGAATTTTCCCCATATTTGTAAATGGGAGAAAATTCCCATTTTTCTCCCATCAAAATCCCAATGGGAGAGCATTTCTCCCATGGGAATTTGCCGATTCCCATGGGAATTTTGACTTTTGACTTGAAATTAAACATATTTCTAGTAAAGATATCTGGATGAAAGTTTACTGGTCTTATGCCCATGTGTAGATCTACATTTATTGAAAATTTGAAATTAATCGGATGAAAAATAAAAAAAGTAAGTTTGCAAGATTTCCGGATTCGCAAACGTATTCCGGACTGTGTTATTGGTTTAAGGCAAACTGGTGTCGACTTCAAAATGCTCAAATCTTGATAATAGTGTATATCGCCGTCCATAAACGGCAATATCTTTATTGTATACATTAGAGCTGCAACGATTCACCGGAAAGTCGATTCGATGCGATTCGATATTTTTTTCTTTCGATTCGATTTCTTTCGATTCGATTCATCTATTAGAATAATTTACTCCAAAAATACATTTATACATTTATTTGAGATTTAAACTATTTATTATTGATAAAAAATATAGACAAGTGTTACTCAAATTAAATTCACATGAAACCCGAAAATCTGCTAAATTAAGATTGCTTATTTTAGTACGAAATAGACTGGGTACGAATATAAAGGTTGCAAAAATGTATCATTAATGTAATATCAACTAAAACGTATCTATATTTAACACATGCAACATAAATTGTTCCAGAATGTGCAGCTCTTAAAATACTGCAATTCTATAAATAGAAGGTGAAGATATCACCTCTATACTAAGCCGCACAACCGTCCCAAAATTCGGCGTTTGGTACGCAACAGAATATAGTATGGCGCATGAAGACAAAATCGTTGGATTTTTTCGTTTTTCGGCAAAATCGTAGTTTAAGTTTAAATAAATGATCACTCATAGCTACAGGAAGATAAATCTATTTATACAAAGCACTTTGAAACCTCTATAGGTATAGGTGCATAATTAAACTGTGTATTCTACGTTCGGTTTCGAATTAATGACAGATGTAAACACGTTATGATAAAGGTTTGACTACTTGTTAAAAAGTTTAATGTCATGAGGATAGTTGGTTGTATTGTTAAATTTTATTGAGTAGACACAAAATTCATACTCTATTTGTTCAGAATACTTGAAGGGGGAAATTGTTAGAATGTAAACATTGCCACGTGCTTTCAGGTAAATAAACAGTTTACCCGTGATGCGCGGCGTCTCCGTACAAAGGTCAGTCAGACCATTTGTGTACAAAATGAATATACTGCAGATAACGCCTTGCTACTTGATTTAATAAAGGGAAATAACAGTTGCGGGGAGTTAGTGTCTTTTAGATGCCCTTTTGCTTTTATGCTTATAACTTATGTAGATACGTTTAACGGTCAGTATCGAATCGAAATTCGTGGGTCCCAAATCGAAATCGAATCGTCGCCCTCGCAGTCGAGTTTCGATGTATCAAATCGAATCGTTGCAGCCCTAGTAAACATTATTAATACAGTAAAAAAACGTTTAACATGTCGAAATAATATGTTTATGAACTCTTCCACTTTGTATTAAACACAATTGTCTACGACATTTAACCAAATTGGTTTATGTATTTGCGTAATAATTCAAGAGCTCTGTAATTTTGTTGACATCTGTATATTCCACCAGAGTCAACATCAAATCCCATATCAATAAATTCTATGTTTCTTGGGAATCCACTCAATTGTGTAGACGAGGATATAGTAGGAAGGTTACTTTCTGCACCAGTATGCACAATAAGTACCACACATTTTGCAGGATCTGAAAAAAATAAACGTACAGTATATTCTATAACTCGGTGCGTTTGAACATAGTACGCTCAAAAGATAAGAGATCAACGTAATTGTATCAAGATTAGGATAACAATTACATTAATGCATTGACCCGAAGTCAACATGGGTCATCAACAGACCTTATTAAGCTTTTGAACGAAAAAACAAATGCCATTGATCTAATTTCTATCTAGTTGTAGAGTGGACAATAACTGGTCAACATACAAACTTAGTGCATCAAACCTAATATGATCCGAAACATACTTGTGGCGTTTGAAAAGTTTAACGGAATTTCATGGAGCGAGTGTGATAATTAAGGACTCCAACCGTTGACAATACAAGTAATGAGATCTCGAATGCATAAGTTTTGTACCTCCTATAATAAATAACATGTCTTGACCAAACGTTATTGATATTATGAGACCAAGTTTCATAATAGAGTAGTACAAATTTGATAGATATAGTTTTTTATTTAAGGATTGAAATCTAAAAACTGACTTTCATCGAAATATTAGCGCCTAATGCGTTTATGCTGAAATTAGACATCATCAAATGACATTTATTTTTCGATGAAAGTCATTTTCTATGATTTCAATCCTTATATAAAAAAACTCTATCAATTAAATTTTTACTAGTGTTTTATGAAACTTGGTCTCAACCATAATATCAATAAATATCATATAATTACAACCTTTCTGGACGAAATTTGTCGACTGAACAAAAACAAATTGCGTTAATATCAAGAACTTTATTTTAGAGCGTAAGAACCGAATGCATTGTAGTGTGGACTAATCTTGGTGGTGCACAGGTATTTAATGCCAGACGTCGGCCATTTTGTACTCCGCTTCGATGCAATATTTCATATGTTTAATGTCATTACAGAATCAATAATGCAATGATATGTAAGTAAAAGGATTTTATACTGTATAACAAGAGCTCCGCTGGGCGGGGCATTATACGCCCGTGTGCAGTCCATGCTGTGTTCTATCTCATCTGAAGTCCTGTGACCTTGACCAATGACCCAGAATAGGTCCCGTCCTTAGCTGCAGGGTTATCCCAAGCAAAGATTTTGAGAACCTAGGTACAGCCAAGGTTGAGTTATCACCGGCACAAAGTTTTCCCATACAAACTTCCAGTGACATAGACCCTGGGGCCTCAGAACAAAAGTTCTCACCCTTGACCCAAATAGTATTGATACATAAAATTCGGTGATCTTAAATAAAGTTTGTTGTTGGACAAGGTTTTTCCTCATGATTTCCTTGTGACTTTGACCCTTCACCAAGGGGCCTAAAACCAAAGGGGCATATGCTAGACATTAAGGCTACCCTTGAGTAAATTCGGTGAGCCTAGGTACAATCATTATTGAGTTATTGTCCGGAAAATGTTTCAATATAAATTAAGTTCCAGTGACTTTGACCTTTGACCCTGGGGTCTACAAATCAAAAGGGAACATCGTCTACCATTTGATTTTTGACCCAGGGGTCTCCATGATGTTTCCGTGACCTTGACCTTTGACCCAGGAGCCCCAAAACCTTGAGGGCATATCCTTGACACAAGGGCTACTCTCACATAAAATTTGGTGATCCTAGGTACATTGGTGGTTCAGTAATTGTCCGGACAAGTTTTTCATTGCTTGCCATTTCGACTTTATTAACATATTGATAGAACATTTTAAGTCACTGCTTGGTAATTTGATATCTTCTGGTTGAAGGTTTAAACTTTACCCTGTTTCCCCAAAACTGATGAGGCACATCCTTGGTACATGGGGTACTCTCACATAAAATTCGGTGAACCTAGGTACAGTCATTGTTAAAATATTGTCCTGACAAGCATTTTTCAATATGACGCCCCTGCGACCTTGACCTCTGACCTAGGGGCCCCGAAATCAATAGGGCATATCCTTGACAGAAGTGCTACTCTCACATAAAATTTGGTGAACCTAGGTACATTGGTGGTTCAGTTATTGTACGGACAATGTTTTTTTGATACAATGCCTCTGTGACCTTGACCTTTGAACATTGGGCCCTATTAACCTATAGGGCACATCCTCGACATATGGGCTACCTTCACATAAAATTTTGTGAACCCAGGTACAGTCGTTGTTGAGTTATCGTCCGGATAAGGTTTTTCAATATGATGCCCCTGTGACCTTGACCTTTGACCAACGGGTCCCAGAACCAACAAGGAACAACACCGACACATGGGCTACTCTATATCAAAATTTGGTGAATCTAGGTAGATTGGTTGTTCAGTTATTGTCCGGACAATTGTTTTCCCATATGATGCCCATATGACATTGGCCTTTGACCAGGGGCCCCAAAATCAATAGGGAACATCTTTGACACATGGGTTACTCTTACATGAAATTTTGTGAACTAAGGTACAGTCGTTGTTGAGTTATAGGCCGGACAAGTTTTACCTATTTTGAGTTCCAGTGACCTTGACCTTAGACCTTGGGGTCTCAAAATCAATAGGAAACCTCCTCCACCCAAGGGCTATTCAAACATAAAATATGAGGAACCTAGGTACATCTTTTTCTGAGTTATCATCCGGACAAGCAATTGTCCACGGACGGACAGACGGACAACATCATAACATAATACGTCCGTTTCTTCAAAACGGGCATATAAAAAGCACTGCAAAGAAAAAAACTAGTGTGTAGCTTAAAAACATGAAAGTAAATTGAAATTGTTTTGCAAGTCCCGTGCGTTTATCAAGGTCAAGGGCAACTCTTTAAAGTAAACTGAAACTAATTCATGAAATAAGTACTGGCATGACGTAATTTAAAGTATTGAATATTAATGAGACCTGGTAAGCAATTGCGTTTATACGAAGATAAAAACACACTTTTTCACATCACATGTTCCTTTTCCTTTTTGACCAATCAGATTGTATTTTTCTTTTAGGTTAAAAACTTTCTAACTCCACTCTTTTTTGGGTAATAATTCTTCTTAAATTGTTCTAAGTTTAAATGTATTTATACTAAATGTAAAGAAATGGAGGGTATTTAAAACCCTTAGAGTTTGTTTAGTATATAACAACGAAGAAAGATCGAACAAACTACATTTGTTCAACGATATTTACTGATTTAATCTTTTTAAAGCCACTTGTGTAAAGAACCATAAAAACATAAATAACTTTCAATGATAAAAATAACTTACATGACACATTTGCCAACGCTAGCGCAATATCTGGCTTCAAACGTGTAGACCTCAGACAAACGACAATAAGTGGAATTTCGTCTTCTATATTTGCTGTGTTCAGTATCAAACAATCAAAGTCATCCAACATGTTCTTCAAAGTTCTAGCAAATTTTGCCGATGCATTGGTCTGGATAGAATCTAGAATCTGAACTTTCTTCTTTTGCCTTTCTGCAAATATTATTTTAGACGATGGCGATTTTTTGAAATCTTGCGAATCTAAATTGAAAACCAAAAATTGTTTTGTTAGATATAACAGTTGTCTAAGACACTTATTGGCGGCGTCACATACACAAAAACAAAAATTATGTATTGGGGTTTTTTTTTGCAATATACCTCATTTAAAAATAAAATAGCAATTATCATATTATCTTTTAAAATATATCATCGACGCGGACGATTTTCTCACAGACAAAGAAAATAAATGTGACTACAATTATTATGTCGCTATTGTCCACACACCGTGTGTTAACTTATCATTTTGTGCCGGAAAATATCGATATGAAATAACAAGTTTTACTTACAAATACGCACACACGCGTGAATAATATGGACAAATTGTAAAATTTCAATTATTAAATCAACTTTCATAAAAATGTAATGACGTTTTTGAATCATATAGAGTCGTATTTAACTCGTTCTTGTCCAAGTGAAATGTCATTTATAACAGTTCGATAACTTAATGCTTAACGAAGATAAATGTTTGATCATTAAATAAAAGAATGCATTTTTTTAAAAATAAAATACAGTAAAGTTCAACTATTAAGACCAGCAAACAAAATCGATGGTGTTATAAGTGGACCGGTCTTATTATAGAGAACCATTTGTTCTCAAAGCATTTAGGTATTAATAATCGTCAAAAATCGCATGATTTTGAAATAACAAAAGTGGTCTTAATAGCGGAACTTTAGCGTAATATAATAACGAATGTTTTGAATTTTTGGAACGTTCAGGCGAATGGTGGTAATCAAATTGAATGCGGATTGTTGCGTTATGAACCACAGTCTAACGACGTACGGCTTATATAACAAGAATTTTAACCTAACTGTTTATAAACATTTATTTTAAACTGAACTAAATGAATTTCACCTTCTGTCTTCAATGTTTGTGGGTGATGAATATTTGACATTGTGTAAGTATTTAATACATTAATACGTTTGAATTGTACACACGGACCGTTTTAATCGTGTTTTCACCCGATACACGATATACGATTTAAATGTAATTAAAAATGTAATTACATTTTATAGTCTAAGTTTCATGCTTACGCACGTTCACCGACTTTACAGCAATTACCCCTGGTCACTGGGCTACTGGTATCTATCTATCAATCTCCCTGGGGAGTCTTTTTACTCCGCTTATTAGTGCAGCCGACAAATTGGCGCAGCGGAATTATACCACCCTCGCAGGTACCCATTTACACCTGGGTGGAGTGAAGCAATCGCAGGTAAATTTCTTGCTTGAGGAAATTAGCAGTGCCCCTGGTGGGATCCGAACCCAGGACCTCTCGATCCCTAAGCGCGCGTCCGACCACTGGACCACTGCTCCCACTAAATACACATATGCGGTACGCGCACACTGCATGAATTATACACACACGATAAACGATTGATACACGCAAATTTTGGAAACATGCACGACCCGAGTACTGTATAATACTAGCAAAAATAAATAGAACAATTACTAAATGCGACAATTTAATATATATTCGATTTCAAATGACACCAATAAGCGTTAAACTAGATCAAGTGTGCTTTAAGCACAAAATAGTTATACTGAAGTCATATGACATAGCGAGGTTTTATGAAAAATTCATTCACAGATACTCCTAAACAAAAAAAGGAATAGAACGCAATTAAAATTATCGCAGTTAAAATACTTGTGGTATGCACAATCAAATGTTTTCAAACTGTATTAGTTTTAAGGACACTCTTTTAAAGAAGATGAGTGTAAAATTATTTATATATGTATTATATTGTTCAACTTACCACATGTGCGACAATTAATGCGACAATTACTGCGACAGAACAACCACAAACCCACGAACCAATTGAGAAGAGCTCGAAAACAATTGAGAAGAGCTCGAAAACAATTGCGAATAGCTCTACAACAACATCTACAACATCCTGGTTCTCCAGGTTCATGGGTCGACTGTAATGGTGTGTTCATTGTATGTCTTTTTTCTTTGTGCCTACTTTGTTGTATGCCTTGGTTCTGAATATATAGAAATATATCAATATGTACTAGAATAACTACAAAACAAAGCTTACCATTTGTTTAAGGAGAGTATTAACATGCAAATGTTGAGGGTTACGATAACATTTAAGTCATATAGCCTGTTTTAAGATAAAATCTCGAAATGTTTTAACCTCTCTCTACTTTTCAACCTGTGATAAGACAAAGTCTGTGAATATATGTTTGTTGTGCATAAAATGCATATGATAATTACTATATTAAATACTAGGAGATTTCATTTAATTAGCATGTTGAGTAAACCTGCTGGTTATATTTTTTGTAACAAATAGGTTGACAATAATGCTTATAGTTCTTCAGTAACATAGTAAATGATAACTAGTAATCCAGACATGTTACATGCAATTATCGATGACTCAACAATCCAAAAATTTGCTGGGTCTGGTTGATATATGAGTGAACTATTTTAATTGTCCGAATCATCATGTTTAACCCGTTGACTACTGAAAGACATAATACATTGCGTAGTAGGGCTGCATATCGTGGCCAAGGTCGCGATGCGATACGAACCGCGATATATGCCTCATGATTACGATATTAATCGCGATACGATGGACATTGTAAATTTGGTATGAATTAGGGATGCGTATCGTGGCCAAGGTCGCGATGCGATACGAACCGTGATATATGCCTCGCAATTACGATATTAATCGCGATACGATGGACATTGTTTGGTATGAATGCATTGACAAATAATGATATTATTATCAAACAATCATAAAATTAAAAAAGCGACAGCGTGGGTCGCGAATATGTATGACATAACGAAATAATGATTAAAGGAATTTGATTTTTACGAAATAGAAAACCACATTATGAATAATAAAATACAAAATATAAAATCTGTTTTTGTTGTAAAATAATGACGAAGTTGTTTGTTTATAGTGGAAATTAATGAATTAGTTCATTGAAAATCAACTAGTTATGTCTATTTAAACTGCAACACAACACACTAATAATTAATAACAATTATCAGCTTTTCGGCAAACATAAAAACGTGTTATCTTCCTCAATCAATGCTCACCAAAGTTTGTCTCGTGTTTGTTAATTGCATCCGTTTGATTACGTAATAAATTCGAGTCGTCATATATATGTAGCACTATTTATGTTTTAGAGGACGCCTTACACATAAGTCATATATTGTCTATAATTGTTACAAGCATGGAAAAAAAAATTATGCTATTGCGGACTATCGCCTGGATTGTGAGTGTCCAAATAATAAATTGCTTTTAACTGCAATTTTTATGTTCTATTTTAGTAATATTGCTATTGAAATTGCCACAAGACATTCGGTCTTACGATCTGTATCTTTTTAACAAACCGTCGGCGTTTAAGACGGACTCGGTCTTCCGCCCGTTTGCTAGATTCGAATACTGAGATACCCGTTTAATTAAACCAAATAGGTGTTACGAAACCAAATGGCATAAAATATACAAACAATTATCAAATTCGCGATATAACTTTATTTTCGGCGTGTGCGCCCAACGGGTCCAATAGACGATAGATAGTGCGCCATTTACGTTCATAAGGGGCCAATGGCGCGCTCTAGAATAAACACCGAGTAAAGATTGCAATTGCACGTCAAATGCTATTGATACAAATGTATATAGTATATTCTGTTTTAACTGATTTCTTGTTAACTAAAAGGCCCTCTGAATTGCGATTTTTTAGGACGCGATTCGATACACCCGTATCGGACAGTCGCGAATACGATCTCACGATGCATCGCTGAATCCTTACAGCCCTAGTTTACATAGTATATTTGTATATAATAGCAATGCGAATAAGTAACCGAAAAATTTTTTACGAAGTTGAAATCAATCAGCTATAGCATCATACATTGACTGATTGATACGTCAATAATCAAATAATCTGTCCCTAGAAATATCTGCTTATTGGTTCCGCCAGAAAAACAAAGACTGACCTTGTCCTGACTGTGCATTATGAGAGTTAAAAACGGACGGACCAAAAACTCAAAACGACCCCATCAGATAGAGTTAAGACCAGCCTATAATTCTATCCGGCATAACTCTGGAAGTAAAAGAAATATTCAAACATAATAGTTACCTTTATACTTCAGATTAAACTCCAACAATGACTGTATACAGGAATATTTAAACAGTCAGTCGTATTTATTTTATCCTGAAACATGTAAAGAAATACCACTATCTATTATCGTCTGCAGCATAAACCATATACTCCACTATGTACAGACATGTGTATTAAACAGGACATCATTTCTATAATTAAACCACAGCTGTGACGTCATTCCATTGTATTCACAGTACCGTATATCTAATAATGTACAGGTAACCGTCCAATATTAAGATTACTCGTCCAATATCTGGCGTGTTTGGACAATATCTAACGTGTAAGTCTAATATTGTACTACACGCTAGATATTGTCCAAACACACCAGATAATGAACGTTTAACCTTAATAGTGAACAATGTATCTCATGAAAAAGACAAGCGAAATAGAGAAGTTAATTTTCATTTATTGAACAAAAATTGACAAATAAAATCAAAATTGTAAATTCTGTATAGAATCCCCTTCAAAATGAAGACGTTCATAATAATGCTGTTATTTCTATTTTGTCAACGTTGCACTGTCGTTCTGAAAATATAAATGAAATATACAAGTTAGCATATACAAAGATCCAAACTGGATTTTAATAACATTTTAACACATTCTCTGTCTAACATTGCTTACCATTTCTTGCTAATGATTCAACAAATTAGGTTTTGTCTTCCAATATAAAAACGTGAGAAAAAAACAAAATAAAGCCATTTTAGAAATAGTGGCAGAATGGAACATGTAATTCGTCATCAGCCAAGAAAAGTTTTATTTTGAAAAAAGAGACTATTCATTTAGCATGCTGTGACCTTGGCGTCCAGTAAGTGTTTTATTGAGCAATGGCATAGACAATATTACAACAGAAATAATATATTCTTGCACTTGACAACATAATCATTGAAACTAGTTCATTAACAAACAGCGTTACCAATATGACTTGGAGACATCGCTTGTGGTCAAATATATGGAACTACATATAAAACCGTTAAAAATTATGACCAATTGACAATATCTAGAATTCGAATGCGGTACAACGTAACTTCACAATAAAGATATAGGTTCAAACAACTATAGGATTTTATTCATGTTTCATGCTTTTTACCAATAATATGAAATTGTTTTCACCGCCTGCGCAAGGACGGAAAAAGGTACAAATTATAGTTAAAAATTAGGTCTTTTGAGCCTTGAACCGAACTAATATTAATATGTGAACGGAAGGGCAGACATGTAGCTTACGAAAGATGTATATTATACACATATTATGTAAATAAACTTGAAAACTGAACGCTGCGCCCTGAAACAATTTTATTTGGTGCACACTGGGCTCAGTTTCAGGTCTCTAAGTGGCTATTTTTTGCAAAATATATTTTTCTTAGATATATTACCTTACTTATGACTTGTTTCTGCAATATTAGTTTCTCACCAAGTTCATTAGAAATCAGCCTTGTGTCAGGCTGTGGCTGATATCGCTTCTTGGGCATGACTGTAATCAGTTGATATTCCACGTTTTCTATGCATTGCAACCTTCGTAATGTATTTAAATCCAAAGGAAAGATTTCCGAATGATAATTAGTACATTGTATATCCATGAAAGCACACACAGTAATTCTAATGATTAATTAGGTTTTGTCACACGTGTATAATGTACCCGACTAAATGAAAAACAGAAACGAAATGAACAACCACTGGCACAACTACACACAAGTTTACAAGTGAATGGATATGCACGAAAATCTCGTGAACAAACGATTCATTAATTTGTCAAATTAAAGGGGTATCATTTGGGAAACAATTATTATTTTCTATATTTATTTAAATTCTATAAATATATATTTCCTGTTGTTGAAGTTGAAATGTATAATTCTTTAATCATTATTTGTAACACGTGAAAACTAAATTTGATTTTTTTCGAAATAATTGTATTCTGTAGGTAAGCTGTGATTTAAGTAAGATATACCCCTCGAGCTGTCCAATATGTTAGACATTGGATACGCTTCGGCGCTAACACGCCTCAGCTATCCAATATCTAACATATTGCACAGCTCGAGGGGTATATCCCTTACTTATAGATTTCCGTTTCGATCACGTGATCATCAACAATAATTACCATGCGCGTATAGTCCGGTTTTATCCGATGAGCCGTGACTGCACTTTTGTATTGATAGATTTTTGGAACATTCCTACGAAAAGGAAACAAAGAGGCAAATTGTATAACATCTTAAAGGTTTATTTCAATAAAATATTTATATGCACGTAATATATTTTGATCAGTTAGCAAGTAGTTTCCTAATTTATTCAATTTTAGATTCATAGTTGAAGTCTACAATTTGGTTCATGTTAGTAGAGTTTTACTCAAAGAACTGTAAAAAGATCAGAATTCCAATCTAGGTTACATTCTGGACATAAAATAGTATTACTATTTTTGAATGCGTCAAACCAAATACCTTTAGTTTTTTCCATATTTATATTAAGGCCTGAGATATAAGCATAACATTTTAAGGTGAACATCGGTTTTTCAAATACTTTTCTGTACCGTCTAAAAAAAGTATCTCCATCATATTGCGACACTCTATATTCTGTACCATAAATATTTAAACCTGATATATTTTTATTATTTCTAATTAAGATTGAAAGAATTTCAGCACATATGATGAATAGGTAAGGGGACAGGGCATCACCTTGACGACAACCTCTTTGAAGAGAGAACCAATCTGACATGTGTCCTTAAACTATTACACAAGACTCAATATTGTTGTAAAATAACTTAGTCCAGGATCTAATTGAGACTCCAAGGTTAAAATATTCTAAAGCTTTATGCACGAAATTCCAAGAAACTGTATCAAATGCCGCAGCAAAGTCTAATAAGAGCTAAAGAGCTGGGATATAATTCTTTTTTTTTTGTATCAAATAGGATATCATATAGTCTTATATTTGAAGCCATTAATAGTATTTTGTAGGCTTATCAACGTCTTGAACCGATTTAGCCTTAGATCTTATAAAAATACCCTCCATTTTTTTCCTTAACTCGTAAAGTTCAGTTTTCTTGGTCTCTAACAGGTTGTGATTTGTATTTACTAATTGTTCAATTTCTCAATTTCTTTACGAGTTCTTCTTTATTTGTCTCAATTTTTTTCTTAAACGAGGCATAGCTAATTGTCATTCCACTAATGTTTTAGAGTAAAGTTCAAGAAAACAACTGGTCATTTATATTAAAAGTTAGATCTTGGAGTGAAAGATGCTCAATATTATCTTCAGTTGCATTACAAGAATATTGATATTTTGTTTCTAAAATATCTTTTTTAACTTTGGTAACAAACATTTCATGTCGTAAAAGAGAGTTATCAAATTTCCAGTAGGATCTTCCTTTTTTAAATTTCCCAAATTCTAAAAATAAAAAATCAACGAATGGTCAGTACGATAACCAGATAGAACGTGCAAATCTGTATATAGATTTTCTGAGATTAAGAAAAAATCTAGACGGGCCTTTTCATAAGATTTTGTCTAAACCAGGTATACTCTCTTTTTTCTAAATTATTCTCTCTCCAACAGTCTATTAAATTAAATTCTGACATTAAAGATAACAGTTTTTCCCGTGCGTTTGGGTTATTTAAGTGTAGATAATTAAAACAATCTGAACCTGGATCTAACACTAAGTTAAAGTCACAAGACAGAATAAAAAGAGAATCTTCATACTTATGCATTTTATCTATTATAGATTCATAAAAGGAAGGACTATCTCTATTAGGACCATAAATGTTGATTAAAGTTATGTTTTTGTCACAATTGAACAATTTATAACTAATAAGTTTCCTTTATCAAGATCTTTTTCAATGCATTTCACTTTGCATTCAAAATTATTATTGATAAAGATTGCAACCCCTCGTGATTGACTGCTAAAGTTAAAAAAGAAAACCTCATAGCCCCATACTGACCTAATATATTTTTCCTCCTTATCTGAAAAATCAGTGTCTTGTATCATACCAATAGAGTAGCTTTTGCTTTTTAAAAAGTGTATCACATCTCGTCGTTTTGCCCTGTCCGACATTCCCTGTGCAATACTTACAATAGAGACTTTACTAGTCATGATTTGTTACAAAATTCAAAAATGAGTATGTGATAAGATGGAAAATCATGGAAGAGACTAAATATTTTTCATTATTACATAAGATGTATGCCTTAATTAGTTTTACACTTCGTTTACTATTATTCTTCAAATTTAAACAGACTTTCACGAAACACCTATTCAAACCAAGTTTCGCACATCTTCTTGCTAGAATTATACCTGCTCTTATTTTTATGACAATTCTATTACATTTGAAACTGAAAAAAAACCCGAAGAACCACAAGGAAAAATAGAATTAACCTAAGCAACTGTCAATGATGAAATTAAAATACGTGCATCTAATTTTTTCCATGTTTTCAAATTCAAACTAATGAAAATTAAGAAGTAAAATAGGATACCGTGCTTAGACTTTTAAAATGTGTACCAGTGTAAGCTATTTTATGAGTAAAAGTATATAAAATGGAAATTTATGAGTAATAAGATATATAATGGAAACAAACATGTGACACAGATATGTTGTATATATTAAGTAAAAGAGAATAGATAGGCATACAAATCAGGTGACCCATGTATGTTGCATACATAAAGAACTAAATGAGACAAAAAAATATAAGTAACACTACAAGTGACACATGGATGTATGTTGTTAACATGTATTACAAGATTGTAAACAGAAATACAAACATGTGACACATGCACTTACGCTGCATATATAAAATACAAGAATCTAATTAGGGATACAAACATGTGACACATGCATGTATGTCGCATAAAATCATATTAAGTACAAGGATAAAAACGAACATGTGGCACATGTCAAGAATGTAAACTGGAATACAAAAATGTGACACATGCATGTATGTCGCATAAAATCATATTAAGTATCAGGATGTGAACAAGATCTCAAAATGTTTCACATGTATGTTTATCGCGTAAAAACATACCAAGTTCAAGGATGCAAACAAACATGTTGCACAATTCGGGAATGTAAACAGAAACACAAACGCGTGATACATGCATGTATGTCGCATAAAATCATATTAAGTACAAGGATGTAAGCAATATCTCAAACATGTTACACATGTATGTTTGTAAACTTTAAAACGTATATATTTATAATTTATGGTTGAATATTACGTGTTCAAGTATTTTAAAATGATACTTTAAATGAATGACTTATATAGTTTTGAAGATCTTGGTGAAAGCTCTCGTATTTTATACGACCAAGATAAACATTCCAAAATCAGGCCAATCGAACACCATGTGCCAAGTACGCGAGCACTTAAATGAATTATCGGACAAAGGTTTCGTTTTCCCTCTTCGCGATTATGTTTTACATTTTTTACATCATTATGATCGTGGTTGCCACAGACATATCAACTATGTCAAGCACAATAACGCCAGGGATAACACAAAAAAGGACAATCCCTTATTCCCGTCGTAGATTAATTGTCTAAAACAAGAAATCGGTAAATATCATGACAACCTTACCACTTATTGCTGTAAATTACTAACTATAGACTTTGTATATCGCAACTGAAAACCTCAATGTAAAAAAGGTACCTATGTCAATTTTGAATCAAAATTAAGAGGGGGCCATTTTCATATAAGAAATTGAATACTCTATATGATGCTCCCTCCCTTCTAGACAAGTATAGTATAAGTATTATAATGAGCTATTTTGAAAGAAATTGTTTTTAAAGAATATGTGAAAGATTCTCAACGGCTGGATGTAGGACCCTTTAATAACCATAGGAGATGCTGTAATGTTTACATACATTTCACTGCCTGATGTTTTTTTTCAATGTCTAAAGAGATGTTAGGGATAAGTGTAATCTTCCATAGCCTTGATCTTGTTTACTCGTTGCTCGTTATGAACAAAAAGTTTGATGGATTGTTTCACCATTTTTAACTAAGCATGTCTATCAAGCAATGTAAGCATCCAACTTTAATTGGAGATAAGACTCTTTTTGCATAATCAAAAATGCAAAAAAGTAATATTATTACCATAAAAGCTTACTTCATTGGAAAATTTACACAAAATTTGACCAAAATGCAAATAAAAAAATTGCTACCTATTGGAACAACTTTTGTTTTCGTCATCATTTTTTCTAGAAAAATCACTAAAATGCGTTTTCTAAAAAAATACTAAAATGTTGATAGGTACCCTTTTACATTGAGCCCTTCAATTTTTAAGCACATGTAGTGGTTTAAAGTAAGGCTACAATTCAAGAGGTTACAAACAAAAATTAAATATAACGTAGTGATAAAATATATCCAATCACAAGGCTTTAACAAGGCAGATTTATAATTTTGGAAGAATACTTAGCAGCTTTTGTAAATTAAACTTTTGTTTATGTTGAACCCGTAATGGGGTCATTCACTTCATTATCTTTGGCAAACATTCAATGTTTACTTCAGTTTTTGTTTATTTGAGCCACTTGAACCACTAAATATTTCTAAATTCAGTTAAGTTGAAACATGTTTGCTTGGATTCGCGAGGGCGTTGGTACTAGTAGTATGTGAGGGAGCCTTCCATGAATAAGGGGTCCCTAGTGAGAGCCTATAGTGAGTTGTCCACCACAGTTAGAAGCCCTCAGTGGTCATTGAGAGTAAATATGTCTTTATCTTCAGTTACCATAGACACCAAAGTTCTCAATATACCATGCATTTTATAATTAACATATTCCTTTTTAGTTAAGAATAACTTTATTTTGTTTTTAGTTTCTCAAAGACCTGAAAACGTCATTTCAGTGTTTCAGAATTTCAGTAGCACCGCTCCATCAGTACTTTCAGTACTTCGATTCTAATCGTAGCGACGTTATTTTAATGTTACAGACAAGACAATTTTAATCAAGATGCTACATAAACTCAAACTTTTTTATTTGATTGAACACCTATTTCGATGTAACATATTCAATGGCGTTGTACAAAAAGATACCTTATAAAAAACAAATATAAAAACCCCCCACCATATATACATAATGTATATACGATAAAATAAAACAAAATAAAATTTATCACACATGATGTACATGTTTTATAGTGTGGAAGCGTATTTTTTGTATTGTTTATATCGAGCTTATATATTTAATGTTTTTTGGACCTACATTATTTACAGTTCATGATTCGACTTAATTTTACATCTTTATCACTAATTTTACATTCGTTTTTTTATTCATTTGATATTGAAAGTTGATGTCCAGAACAGTATAACATAATGCTACTGTTATTCGGACATGTCCTGAACAGTGTAACATAACTCCATTGTAAACCAGACATTTCCCAAAAAGGTGTCGAAACATCACGGTTAAAGGGTTCTTAATACATCCCCAAAAGGTGTCTAACCATCACCTTCGAACGGGCAATTTTTTAAGCAGTAATGCAGTCATGTGAAACAAGGTATAAAATGACAAAAAGTGAGGCAATCTTCATTCTAACGTCTTGGGTATTGTATACTGTTTTGGGCCTTTTGCCAGTAAATTTGAAGAGTGGAATGAGCATACAATATGTGGGAGACAGTCCTATAAGACACCTACTGGTACCAGTACACAAGCGTGGAGTTCATATGAATCTCTCAAGTGGTTAAAATCAAATTTCAAACGTTCAAAATATACTGCATTGATTTATGATTGGTATATGAGATATTTAGTCGAGCATTTCTAAATGTCTCTCGAGTGGTTTAAACTAATACTTTTAAACATTTAAAATAGTCACCATAAAACATGGTGTGTTTTTATTTGATCAAGTATTTCTAAAAGACAATTTGAATAAGTAATAAATTATTCTCAAGATGTAGGCTTAGATTAGTGTGGCATTTGAATTCTCGTATTTTATATGATTTATTAAAAAATTGTAAACATATTTATAGAACATCCTTTCAAGTGCTCGTACAATAGCACTGACACTTTTATAGGCTAAGTAAATATTACGATGTTTATGCGCATGAATTAAAACAGAAGTAATATTTATAAAAGTGCTATAATAACCGACCACCCGATAGCAGATACATAATATTGGGGAAAATTTTAACAGATATTGTAAATAAAATGTTTTTCTATTTCTTATCATGCTTTATTTCTAATAAGTTTCCTAAAATGTATTACCAGTTAGATATACGATTTATAATCTTGATTAGTTTGAATGTTCTTAGCATGGGGCTATTTGTAGCAGATTTATTGTCTGCCAAAGATTAGTAGAAATAAAATCACAAGTTAAAACATTAATGTACAGCACAAATAGAAGATAGACACCTGTATAAACAGTCAACATTTGATAACTTAATAGGCAAACAAATTTTATGCAAAAACATATATGCAATGTTTTAAGGTAATTCAACAAATTGTATCCTGTTGTAGTGGGATTATTCCCTAAGATTATTAATAAAAAATAAGATTAAAAAAGTAATCAATTAAGAATAAACAAACAATGACGACTTTGTTCCAGTAAACAACCGCTCTTATTACAAATTCTCAAAAGCGAATTGGGAACAATTTAACAAATTGTGTTCTGATGATTTAACAAGCCCGAATTTTTCCAACTCTTCGGATAAAGCTTTTCTCTTTGCGTCCACTCTATCAAAGATAGCTGATGAGTGTATTCCTAAAACTTCAATGAAAAATTCAAGTAAAATTGAAAAAAACATGGTTCAACGATGAGTGCAAAAGATCATATCGGAAACGGAAAGCAGCACTTAAAAAATGTTCAGGTTTGCACTACAACTGCATATCTAGACAATTATAAAATCCTACGAGCACAAGCTCGTAGAACATTTATGTTTTCTAAACGTAAATCATGACAGTCATATGTTTCAAAAATTAACGCCAAGACTCCAAAAAAAAAGTTTGGGAAGCAGTTCGTAAAATTAATGGTGAACACAAAAAAGTTCCTACTGCTCATCTGAAACGTAAAGTTTCGAGCGTAGCAAAATCTAGCCAACACAAAGGCAGAAACGTTTGAACATAATTCTTCTTCAGCACACTACACTGAAGAATTTAAAAAGGTCAAATCTAACTTGGAAAAACAAAATATCTATTTTCATTCTAACAACAGAGAAGAGTATAACACCCTCTTTACAATTGACGATTTAACTGACTCTATTAAAGACACTAAACGAAGACAAAATCTTTATCATCTATCTAAAAACAAGTAAAACCATCAAAAAGACAATTGAATATAACTGCCTTTGGATTATAATAACTCTCTCTAGCGGGTTCCCTTTTAGGGGTCAAGTTATTCAAAATATCAATTTCTTATAAAAGTAGGGTACTTTTATAAAATGCAAATTAGATTACGGAGATATCCTCTCAGCCAATCAAGTTGCTTTAAAGTTGTTTGATAAAACTTACACAAAATTGTAAAGTGTTGGATATGTCATATCGTTTTTCCAGTGATCTACTCGAGAAATCAGTGCGTGCAAATTTTGAGTACGCAAACATCTAAACTGATGCTAAAATAAACGCCTCATTTCAACTAGGTACATAATTTTCGTGATTAAGAATAATATAAGGAAGCATTAATGTTGTCACCCAGTAAGAAGTCCTTGGTGACATGCGCAACGTGAGGTATGTCGTTACTATGCTGATAGACACAGTCATAACGTTGCCCAAATATAGAGACACTCACAGAGCATAAAAGCTAGTATATGTGATGTGTCCTCGAGATTACCTTAGCCAACAACAAGTTGTGGCCTAAACTCGTTTTGAAACGTTGATAAATCTGAGGGCGCTACATAAGCCAAGACGCGAATCCTTACTGAACTCTTCATTATTTCATAACCACGGTCGCGATGATACGAGCAGAGAGATAAACGTTGATGACGGTGGCATATCTTAAGAACTCTTTACGCCAAACAAGAAGATTTCCGTTGTTTATCGACTTATTTGACATACACGGTTATCTTTGACCACACATGACGTAGATACTGCCATGAAAATCTGTCACGCGAATGTCGTTGGCGTAAATATAAGTTATCTAGTTGTCTTGGCTTACCGACATTACACTCATTCTACCTGAACGTGGCCTATCAGCAAACGTTTTTGTATATCATAAGACTTAAAGCCACTAAACGAAGACAAAATCTTTATCATCTATCTAAAAACAAGTAAAACCATCAAAAAGACAATTGAATATAACTGCCTTTGGATTATAATAACTCTCTCTAGCGGGTTCCCTTGTAGGGGTCAAGTTATTCAAAATATCAATTTCTTATAAAAGTAGGGTACTTTTATAAAATGCAAATTAGATTACGGAGATATCCTCTCAGCCAATCAAGTTGCTTTAAAGGTGTTTGATAAAACTTACACAAAATTGTAAAGTGTTGGATATGTCATATCGTTTTTCCAGTGATCTACTCGAGAAATCAGTGCGTGCAAATTTTCAGTACGCAAACATCTAAACTGATGCTGAAATAAACGCCTCATTTCAACAACTAGGTACATAATTTTCGTGATTAAGAATAATATAAGGAAGCATTAATGTTGTCACCAAGTAAGAAGTCCTTGGTGACATGCGCAACTTGAGGTATGTCGTTACTATGCTGATAGACACAGTCATAACGTTGCCCGAAGATAGAGACACTCACAGAGCATAAAAGCTAGTATATGTGATGTTTCCTCGAGATTACCTTAGCCAACAACAAGTTGTGGCCTAAACTCGTTTTGAAACGTTGATAAATCTGAGGGCGCTACATAAGCCAAGACGCGAATCCTTACTGAACTCTTCATTATTTCATAACCACGGTCGCGATGATACGAGCAGAGAGATAAACGTTGATGACGGTGGCATATCTTAAGAACTCTTTACGCCAAACAAGAAGATTTCCGTTGTTTATCGACTTATTTGACATACACGGTTATCTTTGACCACACATGACGTAGATACTGCCATGAAAATCTGTCAAGCGAATGTCGTTGGCGTAAATATAAATTATCTAGTTGTCTTGGCTTACCGACATTACACTCATTCTTCCTGAACGTGGCCTATCAGCAAACGTTTTTGTATAACATAAGACTTAATGGGTTCGTTTCTTTTTCCCGTCAATATATGTTCATGTATGAAACTATTTACATGATTTCGTGAGTTTTAATTGGCTTTCGCACGAAATTCACTATACACAATATGTATTTATCAAAGCAGAAAATTTGTTGAATTAAGATTTAAAGTTGTGGTTATTTTTAGCCACGACGGGATGTTCCGATCTAGTTCGTTGAGTTCCGTGATTTTCCGTACAGTCATTACGTTGGGTTTTATTGCTAATTTCAAAATAATATTAGTATAAATTCTGGAGCAAATAATTGTGTTTTTTTGTATCTTAGATGCGTTTTAAATATTCATTGAATGTTTGCATGAGTTTTAAGCAAAAGCCTGATACTTGAAAATTATCAGCGTTCTATTTAGTAAAGGGGCTTTAAGCATGCCAAAGATACAGCTGCTGGCCCTGATGAAATTTATTATCAATTTTTAAAACACCTCCCATTGGTATCTCAACAATTATTGCTCGATATTTTTAATGATATATGGATATCTGGTAAAATTCCAGATTCCTGGAAGGAAGCTTTAATTATACCAATACCAAAACCGGGTAAAGACAATACTGACCCCCTTAACAACCGACCAATATCTCTTACTAGTTGTATTTGTAAAACCTTTGAACGCATGGTTAATAAAAGACTTATCTGGTTTTTAGAATCTAACGGTATTATAACTAATTTCCAATCTGGTTTTTTCGAAAACAGCGAAGTACTAATGATCATTTAGTACGCCTCGAAACATTCGTAAGAGAGGCTTTTGTTAAAAAACAACAACATGTAGTTTCAATTTTCTTTGGTCTTGAGAAAGCTTACGATACAACTTGGAAATATGGTATTTTCAAAGATTAAACGATGCCGGTCTAAACGGTAGACTTCCAATGTTAATTTCTAGTTTTCTGTTTGACAGAAATTTTCAACTTAAATAAGGATCAACATTATCAGATAGCTACAAACAAGAACAAGGCGTGCCACAATGCAGTATATTATCAGTTACCCTCTTTGGTCTTAGAATAATATTGTTAAGGTTATAAATCCTGGTACAGATTGCTCATTATATGTAGATGACTTTCTAATCTGTTATCGTCCTAAAATATTCGAAGTATCAAACGCCAACTACAACAAAACTTGGATAAAATCCAAAAATGGGCAACAGAAAATTGTTTTAAATTTTCCAAGTCAAAAATACAATGTGTACATTTTTGTCGATTAAGAAAGCATCATAACGATCCTAAACTTTACATTTCTGGCTCAAAAATCCCTGTTGTAAATGAAGCTAAATTTTTAAGGCGTTACATTCGATAAAAAAATCTCTTTTATATCACTCTTAAAGTCTTTTAAAAACAAAATACAGTCCAACCTGTGAACAACGGCCGGCCAAGGGAAAATAGAAAAGTGGCATTTGTTCACAGGTGGCCTTTATCCGGAGGGAGGATCAAACGGGCAATGTTTCGTAAGACTTGAGAGACAGAGTTCATAATTAACATGAATTAATAATTAAAATTGTTTTTATTTTCAACCTTAATTCATTATTCACATTATCATTATTGAAGTTGTGACTATAAATGAATAAAACGAAACTTTTGTTTGCAGCTACATTTCATGCTATGCCCTCAACATCAACAAATGCACTCCACAAATTCTCACTACTCTGACCTTTTGTATAGTCTTTCTATCTTATCCCAGTTGTCAAATTACCTGTATACAGCGGTCACAGTTGAACGAATTTAGCATGAATTAATAATTAAAATTGTTTTTATTTTCAACCTTACTTCATTATTCACATTATCATTATTGAAGTTGTGACTATAAATGAATAAAACAAAACTTTGAACAAAGAATGACTAAAACAAAGAAATCAGTGATTTTTGTTTGCAGCTACATTTCATGCTATGCCCTCAACATTTACAAATGTACTCTACAAATTCTCACTACTCTGACCTTTTGTATAGTCTTTCTATCTTATCGTCAAATTACCTGTGTACAACGGTCACAGTTGAACGAATTTAGGAATTAACAGCGTGTCACAAACATTTATCTAACTGCCGGACGTGTGAAATACAAACCTAGTAGAGTCTCCAAACATTCAAAACTAATTAACAAAGTGTCATCACATGACGTAATTTACTCCCGATTTACAAATAGATTTAACAATAAAAGGATACATTAACATATTTTTATAATAAGGTGACTAGAAAATTGTCTACAGCTTGATAATAACTAATAAAATCGAACTCGAGATGGTTTGTCTACAAAAAATCCGGAAAAAAATCGGATAATGGGTTTTTAGCTTAACTTTAACAAAAATGGCGGCCTGCTTTCGAAATCGCCTTTATACGAAAAACTGTCTTCAAACAATCGTCTGGCCGTTGTTCACAGTTCTATCTGGCCGCGGGGATGGTTTTGACTGGCCGCTGGTCGCAGTCGACAGGTGGCCGTTATTCACGGCCTTTTTAAGAGCGTTTTCGGTCGGGGGGAAATCGAAATGGCCGCTGTCGGCAGGTGCCCGCTATTCGGAGGTGGCCGTTAGCACAAGTTGGACTGTATATCAAAGCTTTAAATCTACTTAAAGTACTTTCACATACTGATTTGGGATCTGATTCCCAAACATTACTTAAATTATACAGAAGTCTTGTTCGTTCAAAACTAGATTATGGGTCAGTTGTGTATGGATCAGCACGTAAATCGTACTTGCAGATGCTTGACACAATACATAACCAGGGCTTACGTATCGCCCTTGGTGCATTTAAAACTTCACCTGTTGAAAGTCTTTATGTTGAAGCTAACGAGCCATCATTAAAATTACGTCGCAAAGGTTTCATTACAATATGCAACTCGAATATTTTCTAACAATAGTAACCCGGCGCGAAAAGTTGTTTTTCAACCAAATTACATTGATAAATTTGACAACAAACCAAACGAAATTAAACCATTTGGCCTGCGCGTTAAATACGACTTAGAAATGCTAAATATTAACACCTCTACCGTTCTACAGAACTTTGATGCAAATGTCCCTCCTTGGACCTACAACATACCAAACGTTAACATTGATTTGTCAAACTTACGTAAATCTTTTACCAGCCCAGAGGCATTTAAATCGGTATTCGTTAACTTCTTAGAAACATACAAAGATTGAACACGTTTATTTACTGACGTCTCTAAAGACGGAAACAAAGTTAGTTTCGCTGCATATGGAAATTCTTTTGTTGCTAGAATGCGACTGCCTGACCAGGCATCCATATTTACAGCTGAAGTCAAAGCAATAGATCTAAATAATCTTAATTTTTTCATTTTTCAGATTCTCTATCTGTATTATTGGCCATAAAAATTCGTAATTCAGACAATATTCTTATTAAAAGTATCGAATTGAAATTGCATGAATTTTTTACATCTAAAACATTACACCTCTGCTGGATACCAAGCCATATTGGTGTACAAGGAAATGAAAAAGTTGATATTTTAGCCAAAGACTCTTTAAACCTTCAGTGACTTCAAATGTTCAATAAACAAGTTAATTAAATCAAAATGGCAAACATTGTGGAACAATGCATTTTTTTAAAATAAATTACGTGACATAAAGCCAACCCTTAATTCATCTTCGCCAATTATATTTTCTATTCGCAGAGATCAAATAGTGATTTCGCGATGTAGAATTGGTCATACCAGATTAACACATTCATACCTTCTCAAAAGAAAAGAAGCACCTAATTGCATACCATGTGACGAGCATTTCAATGTAAAACACGTTCGCCTTGACTGTCAGGATGTTAAATACATTCGTGACAATCATTTTAAAGTAAACTGACTTAAAGATCTTTTTGAATCTGTACCATCGTATGCTATACTTAACTTTTTGAAAGAAATCAATGTTTATAATAAGATATAGAGTTTTACATAATTAGTATAGTTTAAATTATAAGTATCATTAATAGCTTTCGGCGCGATATGACCTTTCTGTGTTGGTGCGCCGTAAAACCAAAACAAACAAACAGTATTCTAAGTAATGAATATTCTTGCACAAAGGACAGGTCGGGGTCAATATATACGCACAGTAGTTTGATATAGGATTCATCAATGTGCGAAGCTTGTTGTTAATTCTCATATCAAAATGCTACGAGAACTGTACCCGACTTAGACAACCGGGGCCACTTTCACAAAAAATCTTAATTTTTTTCACAAGTCAAGACTTAAGACTGGACTTAAGTTAAAAGTTATGATGGACTTAAGTTTTTACTAAGTCAGTTTCTCGAAAAAAACTTAAGGCAAACTTATCTGTTCCTGACTTAAGTCTGGGCCCGGTTTCACGAAAGCTCTCATAACTTAAATAAATTTAAGATTGTCTTAAATATTTTGTTCGTAACTATGAGTATCTTATTAATTATCTTAAGTGGATTTCACGAAGCCTTTCTTACGTAAGTATAAATTTAGGGTTGATATAAGCGACCCAAACTTAAACCAACAAAATTGCCTTTGTGCACTAAATGTCCCATGTGTTGTATTGATGGACTCTATAGCGTAAACGGTTAGACTGTTGAGCTTGAAACATTGTTTTTGTCTGGCATAGGTTCGAACCGTGAATGTTGATTTTTTCACTTTTGGTCCATTTTTTTTTAATTTTTGTCAATCATTTGTGTTTTCCTATTATGTACAATTATCTTACCTTTACTTCATTGCTGTACTTGTAGAGTTAAGTATTTTTCGAAATTACAATATTGTGCATCAGCGAAGATGGAATAATAAGTGATATGTAGGTAATTAGTGGAGGATATCAGTGTATAGTTATAAGATTCATACGAAATCTCATATCTTTTGGGTCATTATCTAAGTTGAGAGACGAGCTAATTTTGATAACAAAAACTGCTAAATGCATCGCATACTATGATGCCCGTCTTGGCTAACTTAAAAATAAGGTGGCATGTCAAGTTTATTACTAGTAGGTTATAAAAGAACCCTTTGCTAAATATTTGGTTTACAACTTTTGAATGTGTGTAAATGTTCCAGACAGTTACACAAAAGCATTACTTGAATAAGGGACTTTAGTCAGTTATTTCCCCTTGTAAACTCTTCAAAATAGGTAGGTCTAATTAGTTGGATTACTCGGATTTTACCCTTACTTTTCAATGCTAATTTGCCAAATTTAATCTTAAATAAGTTTTTTGAATATCATTTAATTTGTTTGAAAGTCAAGCTAATTATTTTGAAGCTAAAGAGCAATTTAAATTCCTTCACTTCTGTTAATATCTTCATTAACAACAAAGATATTAGATGAAATATTTTGTTACCCTTACATAGGAATTCAATGATAAAATCCGAGGATTCCAACTGTAAGGACCTACTTACCAATTGGATTGCTTCAGATTTTATCAGGGAAAGATAATTGACTAAAGTCCCTAATTGTAGTGTACGGATCAGTCAGTTATTGTCCGTTTGGTAGAATGACAACAATTCCTACATTAAACAGATCGAAAATTGCTTAAAATGGCTTTTGACGATTGATGTTTGCCTCACAATATGCTTGACATTCTATTACTGTCTTACAATAGGTTTGGCATTCAATGCTTGCCTAGACAGTGTGTTTAAAATAAATTGCATGTCTTGCACGAGTATGGTGGTTAGAAACGTTTACATTATCTATGTTTAAAATGGTTCGTCTTTCATTACTTGCATCTGAAAATATTGAACTGTTTGAAATACAATTTTTTGTTAAAATCTACAAGCTATGAATCTTAATTAAAACACAACGAATTAATTTAGCACACTTGATAAGTCATGCCTCGTAAACAAAAATGTTGAATTTAGGTGAAATATTTATGCGAAAAAATGCATCGAAGTCGTATTTATTGTTGTTTTCATGTATTTAGGGGATAATGAAGGAATTCAATAAAGGCATGACTGCAATGTATTATAATACGATAATAATAATAATGATAAAACACCTTCGAATTACAATGCGATTTGGTGACCAATGTGTATTAAATAAGAGTTAATGAAATTGATAAAACTAATTAATCAATTTTCTGTTGGAATGATTGTCATCTCTTAAATCTTAGCAGAATGACGATCGATATAGATATTAAAGAATTTATTCGTTTTAATCGTCTAGTAATACTACAGAAACTCAATTCCGCCAACACTTGGGTCTTGAAGTAGTGCAGAAACTGCCGTCTTATACGTGAAGAGACGAATAAGTTCAACGATGAAATAAATCGTAGCAGGTGAAAATCTGTAACTCTGATATATTCTATCTTCCGACATACTTCCTAAACCATACTTAGTGTCCCTTCGTCGGAATCCTTGTCGTTTAGGGACTCTAGAGCCAGTCAAACATAAATTTAGACGCACGTTTTACCATTTGTTTATATTTAAGTAATGTTTACATTCGGTTTAATCTACCCGTTCACTCGATTAAATTTTCACTCATAACTTAGACTATTTAAGAACGGATTAAATTGTAAAATGTTTGTTAAACGCACTTAAACTTAAAAATGCTAAAAAAGGCAAATTTAAGGTTAATCTAGAAATTTAAGATAGGAAAGCGTTCGTGAAACCGGGCCCTGGTCTTAAGTTTTGTCTATATCAATGTTTCATAAATACGCTGTTTAATCTGTCGATTTTAAAACTGACAATGTGTAAATCGTCAATAGTATGATGTAATACATGTGCACTCTTTTAGCGATGACTTATATACACAACACACAAGCACATTAAATATCAATAAACGATGTCCTCGTGTTATCCTTGTACGAACAGGGAATGAAAGTAAAGCAAAAAGAGGTTAATGTAATGTCTAATAGTTATATTTATGTGTAGAGTTTGAAAAACAAAAAAAAATCACTCTGTGGGCAAAGCTTTCATGCCTAATTAGAAAGCAGCCAAACAATTGGATTTGCGAGGCTATCACTGAAAACGTAAATCAATATTTTCTCACTTAAATTCTGCATTTCGTTGCTTTTTAACATTCACTGATACATGATTTAATTTGTTTGTTTTTATTTTGCATTCAACCCTCGATATTTTTGTCGGATAGCTTTAATCGTCTTTATATGCATTTTGTTCGCCTCTTCATGGAAATAGCGGTACATATATATGTGTTTAATTGCCATTTATTCTATCAGTCATTCAATTTGAATTCTGTTATAATTGCCAGTAGCAATGAACTTCAATGCAACAAGAACTGTCATGTTAACTGACAAACTATGTGACCTGCTTGTAGGTTACTTGATGGTCTGGATAACCTGTTCATATATATCACATATTGTTCGTCAAACACTTCTAATGGGTTAAATATATTCTAATTATTCGCGGCCTACTCAAATGACATCTCTGAATTAAACATTGGGCGCAGGCATATTGAAATTTCTGACTCAAGTCACCTGTTTTAGACCGGAGGTGACTTAAGTTTTGTCTTAAGTTTATGTTTCAAAATCGACTTAAGTTTTTTTGTGAAACAGTGATACGATAAAAACTAGACTTAAGCAACAACTTAAGTTTAAAAATGAACTTTGTTTCGTGAAAGTGGCACAGGGTATAAAATTATATGCTTATGATTTTCATTTTATTTCGTCACGTATCTGAACTACTGCCTAGTAAAAGCCGTGTTTAACTAAGAATGATGTGGTTGACCTTACCCTTAAGCATTTTCACGATATTAGTGTCGTTATTTTCGTGCGAAATTTAATTAAAACTCATGAACAACATTCAGATAGTGAAGCGTTTGATGATTTTGAGAAGTCCAAGGCCATGTTGTTTTAGAACAGAAAATCCGTAGCACGAGGTTAATATCCGACTTACACAACGATTCGAGTGAAAGTAACGCATGTACATTGATTGGGCATGGACCACATTTTTACAAACGAATTTGATTTGAGGGTATCTTTCTCTCACGAGCGTTTAGTTGATCTGAAACTATTAAGGACTATGTAATAGTTGAAATTACAGAAAGGTACCTTTAAGTACCGGCCCTCAAAAAGTTGGTTAGAGTGAATGCAGTGCTAAAAATATCATTTTGATGAATCATCCCTCTTGCCTGAAATCTTTTCGACCAGGCAATGTTATCGTAGGTACTTCACATCACCTGTGAATACAGAAATAAATACGTTATTTTCTGTGCAAGTCCCCTTTTATTCTAGCGAACAAATTCAGAATACATATGCAGATATTGAATGCACTAATACTACTCTAGATGCACTGAGGCTTACATTTTCTATATATGTGACTGAATTTACATATATGAACAAACAAATAAGTGGGCTCTGTAATCAAAATTTTGGCGTCCATTTTGTGTGTATTAAAAACTTATTCATTACACATCTTTGCGGAAGTCAGGGCCTAATCACAAAAACGTGTGTACATACGCGAACAGAACTTCTATCTAAAAATTGCAAGATGGACGTCCAAATCATACCGGTAACGGTGATTGACTAACGTTAAATGCTAACTGAACGCAGGACTGATAAAGAACTGGGACTGTTTCATAAGAATCTTACGTAAGATAGCAAATTTCCAAAATAACTTACTTAAGTTGACCTTATTAGAGAATTTGAGGATTTGACGATTAGAGAATTTCAAAGACGCTCTCGAAACTTAAAATCTTTGCTACAATACGATCTGACTTAAGTCAACGACAAGTAGTGAACATGGGTTAGCACATAGCATTTTCCCCTCGTCCAATCAGTTGTCGAGGATTGTTGATAGTAGACATGTACTAAATTGTATAGTATGGCGTTTAAAATGACTTACTTTTTCTATGTTATGTCACGTGACTGGTCATCAATATAATCCCTTTTACACTATCGATGAATCTTTTACAAAAACAAATGTGTGTGCGAAGTTAACAGTCAAAGCAGTAATCGGCATCTTCACTTTCTGCTATGCTTCACTCAGTCTTACTCATATATAATTTATTGTAGCATGTATATTTTGTCTACTTATTTAGTACTAAATTACACAGCACGAGAAATCGTGAATTGGTCACGTGACTGATGAATATTGATAGGCCAAATTATTACATAGTGATCTACGTTGCTCAATTATATATTTGCGTACAAATTTAAGCACGATAAACAATTTGCTTTTATTTGAAAGGTTAGAAATTAGTTATTGCGTATGTGATATAATAGTAATGAATACAGAAATAACAAAACATAATTATTATCATCATATGACAATCGCTTTGGTCAAATGACCAAAAACATAGGAACTACTTTTTTTGTTTGGCTTCTTTATATTAGTGTACTTGTGTTTTCAATACAAAACAAACACTACGCGTGAAGCGTGTTGAACTTGGGGAAAAAGGTGTGCTAGCCAGTAAGATTATGTTTTCATTTTACTATAAGGTTCAGTGCTCGGGGCTCCGCCCCTCGCACTAAACCTTATAGTAAAATGAAAACATAATCTAACCAATACTTAAACAAATGAAGCGGTGTGTAATCATGGATATAAATATTTGTGCTCGTGTATAGTCCAACAGCATTAACCTGAGCTTGAAATACCTAATTATAATAATTACACACTTCACTTACATTAAATCGTGAGTTTCCGTATGTGTATACGGTTATACAGCCAGCCAGCATGACCATATCGGGCCGATATACAATTAATGTCGGCATGTCGACAAAATGTGCCGACTTGGGGCCGACATCGGACCGCTGCAGTGCCGACATACTCAATATTTTGAAAAATTATAAATGCAATTGAATTGCTTACTTAATTATGTTAATAAATAGTCCTGTGTATGATTTTAATTACTAGAAGCACACTAACCCCATTTCATGTTACATCAAAAAAGTATATCGGGTCTGCGTCGGGCCTACATGATCAATTAATGTAACTATTTTGTATATCGGATTGACATCGGTACGATAGTGCGTTTTCTGCTACACCTCCATATATTGTTAAATCGTTAAAATATTATGAAATAAATTAATTCTAATGAAACACCTTTGTTATCTACTTATTATATTTACGTACTGTCATACCAGCAAAATGTGCCCATTTTGGGACCGACATCGGACCGCTGCAGTGCCGACATACTTAATATTTTGAAAAATGCTAACTGCAATTGTATTGTTCACTTAATTATGTTAATAAATAGTCCTGTGTATGATTTCAATTTCTAGAACCACACTAACCCTATTTCATGTAACGTCAAAAAACGTATATCGGGTCTGCATCGGGCCTACATGGTAATGAACGCAACTATTTTGTATATCGGATTGACAACGGTACGATATTGCGTTTTCTTGATTACCATGCAGCAAATAATTGTACATTTTGGTATGAATTTAAAAATAATTTTAACTGTGTTTTGAAATGAAATGTTTGAAATTGAAATCAATATTTTTTAAGTACATAAAAACCACTCTTATATAATAATATTATTTTAAATGAAGAACTGGCAAATATTCACTGCATTCCTTCTTTCAACCAAAAAAACTAAAAGTCAAAGAAAGGTGATGAAGGTGAAGTTTATTTTCTTTTAAAAGTAGATCTAATGAAGATTTAACAAATATGTAAACACTGTTAATTACTTCATTTTAACCATTTGAGCGATTGAAAAATACAAAATTTATCTGTTTGTCTTATTTAAAAGTAAAATTATGGTTGAAAATATTTGTAACATAATTTCGCGACATGCTTTAACAAGGCCGTATTATCATTTGCTCTTTATAGTTAGAATATACTAAATATTCGCTTTTATAATCTTTTTTGTAACAAATCCGTTTGTTTTTTGCATACTGGCTGTTTATTTTCACTCCACGGTTTATTAATGTACATGTACACCGCTATTGTTTTGATGTTAGCCCAATGTAGCAAGAAATATCGGGCCGATATTGTTTAGACATTGGCCCGATATTGTACTACCGATGTCGGGTCGACGTCATTCCTATTTGCAGCCGATGTTAAATCCGACATTGGGCCGTCATAGAAAACCATAAAGTTTAACTGTCGAACTGATATAGAATAATTTCTACTCTTTACTGACATCACACCGCTATTGTTTTGATGTCGGCCCGATGTAGGCAAGAAATATCGGACCGATATTGTGTAGACATCGGCCCGATATTGTATAAGCGATGTCGGGTCGACATCATTCCTTTTGCAGCCGAGGTTAAATCCGACGTTGGGCCGTCATAGAAAACCATAAAGTTTTACTGTCGAACTGATATAGAATAATTTCTACTGTTGACTGACATCACATCGCTATTGTTTTGATGTCGGCCCGATGTAGGCAAGAAATATCGGACCGATAGTGTGTAGACATCGGCCCGATATTGTATATATCCGATGTCGGGTCGACATCATTCCTATTTGCAGCCGAGGTTAAATCAACGTTGGGCCGTCATAGAAAACCATATAGGTTTGCTGTCGGACCGATATAGAATAATTTCTACTGTTGACCGACATCACACCGCTATTGTTTTGATGTCGGCCCGATGTAGGCAAGAAATATCGGGCCGATATTGTGTGGACATCGACCCGATATTGTACTACCGATGTCGGGTCGACATCATTCCTATTTGCAGCCGAGATTAAATCCGACGTCGGGCCGTCATAGAAAACCATATAGGTTTGATGTCGGGCCGATATAGAATGTTGGCTGGGCACGTGTTTATAACAACTGGGCTACGTTCAGTTAACAGTTAGCGTTCGCCAAACACGGTTACCGTTATGAACGGTTAATTGAACGACGCGTTGAAGTGCGAACGTTTAAAGATGGCGGGCAAAAGAGTCGTGACTTCTATTTTTAGTTTGCTAACCCGCTATATAATCTTAGATTGTTTTGAATTCGGGGTTATTTCTATTGCGTTTCTTTTAAAAAATTAGCAAATCCGAGATTAAATCGAGTGTAGAAAATAATTGACTCGAGTACTTTAATGTTAATGTTGTTTCTTGCATTAAAAATGATCGAGACCGAAAGCAGAATTTAATCGTCGGTGCTAGAAATTAAAATTCGACCATAAGACAATAAATCTTGTCGTAGATATTACCTACATATGGTTCATGTAATTCTAAAAATAGTTAAGATAATGAATTCTTGAATTTTATCAAAATAACGGGTATAATTCTCTTTTTATTGAAAAGACACCATTAGAAACCAAGAAAAGCAATTATTTTAGTGCGAAGTAATTAAGATCGTATCTGTATACCTCAGATTTCCTAAATTGCAATATATCCATAGGTTCACAATGAGCACCAGCGACATTTTAAAATGTGCGTCGACTTTTCAGTAAACGTTTTCACGAGAGCATTAAGATATTGTAAGAAAATTGATTTATAAAGTGAGGATCAAATATATTTCATTTAGATAGAATATTATTTTAAGTTAAATGTATATAAATGATAGTTAGTCTATTGTTGTTTTTATATTGATGATATTTATCAATGTATGAAGGCAAAACTATATAATAAAAGATGACAAAACATGCGTATCAGAAGAATACATATTGAATAAAAACAATTAACTGTACTATGACAAAATAAATTATAATCTTAATTATTAAATTGATTTTCCATTAACACAACAATACATTCTTGTGATGTCATCAACATTCGTATTGCAACATAGTCACATGGTCACCTAAGGGGACCATTTTTAACTAATTCACGTGAACTTTGGTGAGTAAATCCGTACTCGGGTCAATTATTTTCCACACATTTGCTAATTTTTTAAAAGAAACGCAATAGAAATAACCCCGAATTCAAAACAATCTAAGATTATATAGCGGGTTAGCAAACCCCGAATTTGTCAGGAGTTAATCCTCCAGTACAGAAATTGGGCATGAAAGTTTGTTTGTACCTCAGGGTAAAACCCAAATATTTGAATTTCGGATATAATCTATTCGCTATGCCAGTTACTAATTTGTAATTTACTATTTTGTATCAGGTTGTTTCATATACTCGTACTATATACTAAAACCGTTAGCTGTTGGCCTTAAACGTTTTACGCTAACAGGCCGTTCAATTATGACTGTTGGCGAACTTTACAGAACGTTACAGAATGTTCGCGGTAACTGAACGCAGGGCCGATGTGAGTATATAGTGCGTACAAAAAACAAAACGTTTTTGGTAAACATTAATCAAAGTACTGAAAGAACTGTTGGAAGGAATTTTTGAACAATTTTAGGAGTTCAAGTTACTATTTCGATATCCTACATAATTTGTTTATCATTTATTACCAAATGTGTTTCATATTTCATTTTACATGCACATTATTCTACAGATCGAGAGGTTGTATGTTTTGATTCACGGGCAGGACATACTTTCGTGGAGCTATGTCATGGAATAATTTCTATGGTCATTCTCCCTCCTACCAATGATTCTAAATCATTTTAAGACGACAGTGTTCAGTCACTGAATTGCATATAGAAGTAATCCAGAGATTGAGTCTTTTCAGGAACAGTCATATGTGATTATGATCATAATGTAACCTAAACAATGTGTTGCCATGGAGTTTTGGTCACAACAAATTGATCACATGTTCTATGTATTTTGTTCCAAAGAATGGAGCATAAGAGCGAATATGTAAAGCTAGTAGAAAATTACTCCAGAAGAAAATTCATTTGAATATTTGAATTTAAAACTAATTAGAAGTATGGTAGAAGAGGTTTACGCCTTCATGAGTTCATACGTAAAAGATAACTTCATTTTCCTTTGGTATTACTTTTATCAATACTAAATAACTAGGAAGCACAGATTGCCAATTAACAGCGCCACACTATTTAATCTTATAATGGACCAGCCCGGTTCACTTTTTGTGTATACAATGAAATTAGATTTTGGTAAATTATGCTAATATCTAATAATACCACTTGAATTAAATCAAGCCTTATATGATATTTTGGGACTTAAAAATCGTAGGAATGTAATTTTTTCCCTGTCCTACCTGCTCTCTATGAATCCATCTTCATATTATTTTACGCTACAAAAACACGTAGGACGTCACACATCAAGACCACTGGAACCAGAGTCCATATCTTATGATCATAAAATAATGCGTTCATCCTTATATATAGTTCCCTGTGCATACATACATTCACACTACCTTATATTGTAATATACATGTATGACTAAATTATATAATGAAAGTATAGTTTAACTCGTACACGGTGATGTATACAGGACCGATATTTTAAAATGTTTGTTGACAAAATGTTATAAGTGTTCGTATTTAATGAGTATGAGGACTCTGGTGCCAGTGATCAAGATAAGGTGTGTAGACTGTAGGGAGTGTAAATGTTCAGTTAACGGTCTAAGACAGAGTGCAGTTATCATATTTCTGAACAAAGGATCGTGTCATTGTAATTTCTAAGGCCGTATGTTAGCAAGAATTCATTACTGCTTTAGACTCAATCCCAATTAGGGTGGACATATGGGCATATTTTTTTTCTTTTTTTTCATGTCATCAAATATTAGTTTTAAGGTAGAATACCCATAATACACATATCAAGGAATAAGACTTTTGCTACTTTCTTTATAATCAGGATCACAACCTAGATTCACTGGCAAAATATTTTAAATTTTTACCGTCCAATAAATTTTTTATAACATTTTTTTGAAAATTGAGTTATAAGTAAGAATCACACTATAAAATTGAAGGGGTATATGTCTTTAAAATGTAAAATTGAATTAAATAATCAAATTATTTTCATAAATTTTGTTTGATAAAATTCACAATACTTTAATGAATGCAAATACATCAACTTTAATAACTTTACCTTGGTATTTTTACACACATACCAAGTTAATAATAGGGAGACCCAACAGAAAATGTGACGATTTTCACCAGCTATAAAAACTACAAGTCCGTATCCTTATTTTTTGACTATGAAAACAGTTTCTGCACTCCTAGTTACACATTTAATAATTTACCTTAAACCAAATGGCAATGTATAAAACAAAGAACAAAAACTTTTACCACAGATAACTAAACAAAATGCCATTTTAATACATCAACCCCCTTTTTGAAAAAATGTCAAAACTCTAGTGACCATCATAATATGGAGTAAACACATCTTTACAGTATATATTTTACTTTTAAACGCCATTATTGACAATTTAAAGATAAAATAATGGTATTTTACGGTCTAATTGCATTAATCATCAACAACTTATTGATTACGAATTTGTTCGGGGACGAATCTGTTAGGGGACGAATCTTTTCGACCATTATTTGAATTGGATTTTTAAACTTCCGGTTTAAACTTTTTACACGAATTCTACCTATTTTCTCAAATAATTGAGAGAATTAATATTCTTGTGAGGTAATACAATAAAAATAATAATAATATTTGAAAAATGAGGCATTTACACAATAAAAAAGTTCATCCGATCTTTATCGATTGATAACGACACCGACGAAAACCGCTTACGTAATTTGTCGACATGACCCGACATCGCCCAAAGTTTGACAGCAGCTATTATGGGAATTCTACCTTAAATCAATTAAAAGCATTGTAGACATGTTCTGTACGCAGTATAAAAATCTTTTCAGCTGGGCTAGTATACTTTTTTAGATATAGGCTGGTGAAAGGTCACACCTAGCATTAAAAAATGTGCTTATAAAAATCGAACATGTGCTGTTAATTTCACTTATTTAAAAGTAGTAATTGTCAAACTGTTGAGAAATTCAATACGGTTGCATTCTATAAGGTATTATGTTTCGGAATAAATAATAAAGACTGAAGAGTAAGCCAGATACTTTCAGAAAAACATAAATATTGAATACGCTATTTTCGTTAGTTTTATTTGTTTTAAAAATGTCATTCATATCAACTGTTCCAGAACGATACAAACAAGTTAAATATAGAATGAAACTGTTTAAAATAGTTAGATACCATTGTCTTAGTGTTATAACAAAACGTTGTGTGCATGTGAACCACCACAAAGCAACCAATAAAGAATATAATTGTTGTCCCGTACGTTATCAAAATTGACTCGTACATTATATACTTCAGTTTTGTCATCTAAACTATTGATAACTAAGTTAAACTGCAGAATACAACTAACATTTTTGTGTTATTTGTTTTACAATTCAATGTACTTGTGTTTTACATATAAAACTACAATAATATCTCTCAATTACAATAATTACGCGAAACATTTTCATTTTTCCAAGAGAACAACATTCAACAATTTTGTGACAAGTTTAATAAAGAAACATAGCAAACTAACGCATAAACTAATAAAAGCTATTTAGTAGTGGGGTAACATGTGATTTACAACCATCAAATCATCCGGCAAATGCATGTTTAGACAATTCTACAGTGTCCCGTACGTTATTAAATAAGTAAGATAATGTATGAACCTGATCAAATTAATGCAGTGTGTGCTAAAATGATTCTAAAGTTATAATTTGATCAAACGAGGCATTGTTTTAATTTATCATTTCAAAGCTAGATGGTATTCAATTAAAAAAATGCAAATTATTTATCATTTATTGCAAATAATAGGTACTATAACTTATTTTCCCGTCACTCTTGTTAGTTACTTTTGAACATCATCAATTTCATTATAATTGCCGTTCCCATAATATTTTCGTCTGTGAAGATTAAATGCATGTTAAGGAACCTTACAAAAGCAATTTATCATAAATATTCAGACGATTATCAATTGTTGTGTCACATTTTGTCCCGTACGTTACGGACTCGTACGTTATTTTTCATTTTGTATTTACTGGGTTTTTGTGTGTCACAAATATGCACTTTAAATGAATTATAAAAACACTTTATAAACTTTTTATCTAAGCATTGAAGATCAGTTCAATGAAGAATTTATATATCTATTTGAAAAGGTTTGGTAGATAATTTGATTTTACTAATTGTCCCGTTCGTTACCCAGCGAAAATTACGATTCATTTTTTAATAAATGAGCTCATAAATTACCGATACCAATAAAATGTCAGCTAAAATGAATATCTTATCATTAGGATATAACTTTATGGACTTTACTTACACAAAAATAGTTTGTAAAGCGTGCAAAGCTGTGATATTAATGAAGCCTTTAAATAAATGTCCCGTACGTTATCGGAGTTTGGAGACAACGTTTGTTGTATGAGGTGTGAAAAATTATTTTTGAATTTACTTTATAATATGTGTTTTTCTTCAGGATTTAGTAATAGTTGACATATTAAAGATATATTTAATTGGAAATCTGTCTGAAATTTTTAACAATTTGAAGCTAACTGTAAGAATTTGTCATTGGAGACATAGGGATTTTCTACACCCTAGCTTAATTAAGAGACAATATTTTGAAAAAATCGAAGTTTTCTTCACGAAATATGTCGTTTATACTTTTACTATAGCACTATCACTTGTAAATATGCATTTTATTTACATAAATTCTGTAAGTTAAATTCCTGGAAACATGATAAACGTTGGAGACATCAAATGTACATTCTAAGTGGGAATGAGTCTTTAACGTAACAGTGAAATTATGCTGATTTATATTGCTACTTAGAACTCAAATTACTAATTTTCAGTTGAATTGGCCGAGTGTCAAAACTTATGCTTTTACGATATTTATGATGCGTTAATTTCATTTTTTTATTTTCGGATTTTAAGGTGCGAGAAACCAGATGAACATAACGATTAATTTGTTGTAGTCTAATAAAATAAAAAAATCAAATAAAAACATTTATGAAATTCGCATCGCGCTGTCATTAAACCTCTACGGACATCCATCCAAAGAATAACCCTACATTTCGTTGCTACTTAGATAAATGTCCAGCGCTTTACGCTCTCAAAGTAAACTCCAGCTGTGAAAACCGGTCGTTAAGATTGTACTTATATACAAGCGTGTGGTAGATACTAATGCGCAATAATACAATAAAACTTCTCTCCTTGCACAGTTAGAATGTTGTTTGATTAATGTGTATTGATTTCTATTGAGTTGAGGGTGTTGTTCGTTCTTTTTCAAATCTTGCAGAGCGCTGACATAGAAAAGGAATTGTTTGAAAACAATTCCTTCCAAAAATGAAACAATTCATTTCAGGGGTAGGCAGTAATGAAAATAAAACTTGTGTAATTCATTTTAACAATACTAGCATGGTTGATAAACCACCACCATTTGGTAAATCATGATTGTTATGGTAGAACGCTTTACTTTACACCAACAACTAAGACACAAGTAAAACATTATCATAATTGTTTATTTTAAAGTCATCCTGGGCATCCCCTCTTCGAGGGTTAGTTCATCGTATTGTTATTATAAACAGTGTTTTGGTTTTCTGTACGCACTATACATGTCATCCACGTAAACATTACGTATATAAACATAGTCCGTTTCATTACACACCAATATTTAGGGGTGAATTATTTTTTAAAATCTTATAGTTTAATTAATTTACTCTTGTTTTATAAACATATCATTATATAAAATTTACAATGTGCATACACACTGTTTAAAATAAATATTGCACATAAAAATGGCCTGTTTAAATCAGTAAAATGCTATATATGCATTAGCTTATTCACCTATTTAGTAAGCAAGTCCATTAATTTAAAGTACAAAAACACGCATGACCTAAAATAAGACCTGTACATAAATTTATTAAAAGAAGCATGTTATTGTACTTATAGTTTTGAACACATTGGTTTTGTTGTAAACAAATAAGTCAGCACTATTATGACACAGTTCCAAAGTATTTATACTTATGAAAACAATATTAATTGTTCAGTATACATTGATTTTGCCGAAAGCTTGCGATATAGCGCGATGAAAAAATTACACTGTTAAAATACTGAGTTTAATATATTCTTGCATAAAGGTCAAGCTCAGGTTAATTCTGTTGGACTTTTTTATACATCATGTGCAATTAAACAATGAATAAATGATACAAATCAACATCACTTTTATAAATAATCACAGTGGTGAGTCGTCTTTAGAATAATTCTTTATCACAGAACTAAAGAATTTTTTGGCTAACTAAGAGTGTAACTGGGCTGTAAGTACATGTTATTGTTTTATGAATTTTATCATTTTCTGCATTGTTATGCCTTGAAAACATGTGAAAAATCAATTAAGACTATATTTGTCTGTATGTAATCGGTTCAATATGTAATCTAGAGAGTGGATAGATGTGAATTGCATCAGCAGAATAATCACATAATATATATGTATGCTAACAAATTTGCAAATGAAGCATTATATCACATAATACTAGCCTCCTACAAATATCTTTTTTCACCTGCTAAAAAAACGCAAAGACCATTGTCGTGAACAAAATTGGTAGAAAATCTCAATAACATTGATAAATAAATCATGGCATGTAAACATTTGTTCATGATGACACCTAAACATTTGTTTTGTTGAAAATATGAGCTATCAAAATACAATTGAACGGAAATGTTTTTGTCCTTATTATAGTTTCTTGGTTTTCTTTAAATTGACTGAACATATTGCATTAACTTGTTCGGACACACTCAACAAAGCATTCGTTTGCAGTAGTTTTTAGACTTATAAAATAATGCGCCTCCTAGTCTCCCAGTAATAAGCAATGAGGACAGCTAATTGTTCAAGAATTACAGTGGATAGCTTTGATAGTAGTTCGGTTTATGCTAAATAAAGTATCCAAAATTCTAACGAGACTAATCTACGTCTGAATTGTATTCACTTCGAGTTTGTTGGCTAAATATACGAGCAATCACAAAAATCGACTTTGAATGAATTATGTACCGAATTCCTAAATCATCATGCAAGATAATTAAAATGTAGACAAAAACTTTGTTATCTGCATAAAACTGAGAGGGAAGCAATGATCGTGCTTTGCCTGACCCAATAACGATAGTGGTAAGGGCAGATAATCCAGACAATACAGATAAACTTATTGAAACGTTTCAATTAGTTGTATTAAACTGATTATGGGGTAGATTTAGACGTTTTACAAGGGGCTGTACTATTTGATGACTTATGATTGTCTTCAAATAGGCATTTATGTCATATACCGATGCCTTTGCTGATGTGAAATGTTGATCATGTGTGAGGGGTTTTCTCAAACTTGTTTTCAAAAAATTGTAAACACAGTGAAGATGTCCCATGAATCACGACTTTCACGTGGAGACACTTTTATACAAGTAAAAAATTGCTGCGAAATGCAGCAAAGGGATAGTCACGGCAAACAAAAAAGAATTATTAAGTATAATCTAAAGGTTACTCAAAAAGGCAATATATTGAATTGTCATGTTCAGGTTTTTTTAGTAATATAAAGGTAACTTGTTATAAAAAGTTTTCCTGTTCAAATCTAACATTCTCGTTCCTAGACCCTAGTAAGATTCTCGATATTAGTAAGATCAAGAATCTTTATTACCTTGGAGTACTAGAATAATCATGATCTAGACACCATCTTTATGTCGACAGGATGTTTGGTTTCAGTTGGATTTATTCCCAGTAATTCATATTTGCATGACGCTTAAAAAGATCGGCAAAGGGAAAACATATAGTATTTCAAAACAGAAGCTATTTACATTTACTGTTCAGTCAAGTGCTCCTTATATTGCGGATCTGTTCTCACCAAAGTAAATAAAAAGAGGACTTTTAACCACCACAGCTACTTCCCAAGAACAAAACCTGACGTAACCGGTTTAAGACGTTTGCGTTAAGATGTGTCATAATGATCATTAGAAAGTTCGTCCACAGATAAGCCCATACAGAACTGTCCAGAAGCAGTAGGATGTTAATTTGCTGTACAAAATATTTCATCTCTTTATACTACCAATCCCTCTCTCAAGTGTTACAGCCAGGATTAAGTGCACATCGGAAAGTGATAAATAAAGAAAAAGTTAAAAGGTCCTGACAAATGTTTTGGCAGCAACAGTGAGTAACAGATATCAACCGATTTGCAGGCCAGGATTTTGAATAATACAAAAGCATAACTGTCATTGATCGATATTGTGTTCGATACGGAAACGATCGATCCGATATATCTATCGAACCTACAATACTAGTATTCGATATATATCGTATGCTTGGGTAAGGCCCTTGTACTAGGTAATTCCTTACGCTCCCCTTGCAGCTCATTGAACACATTACATTCATTCGCTGCTTTAAAACGTGTTGAAGCATTTCCAAAAATGCTTGAACCACCGTTTAGCCGTGTATACTACATAGATTAAAAACATTCAAGCAATATGGGCTAGCGTCTTATACCGTCTCAAGTATACTTATTTTAGAATACAATAATTAGCGTGCCTAGCAGCGTGTTCAGTTATCTTGAACATTCCGTAACGGTAGAATCGGATCAACTTAACAAATTGACAGCTCAACCCGAGACAACTCAATATCAAACCTACGGATTGAGTTGTCCCAACTTAGTGTTGAGTATTGCACAGGTTGAGTTGACTTTGGGTTGAGTTCTCCTGTATCCTAAACGGTAGCTAACAGTAGTTACTGAACACGGGGCGGGTAAAGATATGTAAAATCAGTGAGTCATTTTATAGAATATCAGGAACTAGCGCGCCCTATGTAAAACTATTGATTTAGATTCGACCCGAAGAAGGGAAGTTATGTTTGCAATTTTTCAACAAATGCGAGTTTTAGAAAGAATAAAACATGTTACATATACAAATGTAGTTAAGCATTTTTTCTTGGTCTTATATTGCAGCTTTTAATTCAAAAAATGGCACACGATTGAATATTAATGTAGGTGTTTTCGGTAAATAATTCAAGCAAGTAAACCAACAAAACATGGCTTCGACGAGCTCATTAACGCACCCCTAATTTTACTTTTCGACGTCCATTTTTTTCATTATGTGACCTCAAATGCATCGTTTGATTGGCTTTGGGCAACCGGTGTTGACTACAAATTGCTCAAATCTTGATAATTGTCTATATTGCCGGTCCAACGACCGGCGATAATGATATTGACCTTTACTATGAACCTTTAAAAGGCAAAATGAAAGTTTACCAAATTCCGATATGGCTGGAAACTTTATACGCATTTGTATTGGTTAAGCGTGTAAACAACGCCTTATATGATATAATCATACTAGTGACGAATGCAACCTCGTTTTACTTCATATATCGTGGCTACACTTTGTATTCAAGTTCAATTAGTTGATCTATGTTTATACTATAGGTGAAAGATCAGAGATGCACGTTTTAAAAAATCAATGGTTACTTTTTTTTTTTTAATTTTCCGTTATCTAACTAATGCAAACCTGTCCAACATCTTTGAATTTCGACATTTTGATATTACAGGCGTGAACATTTGTTGCAAAACTCACAAGACAGTCATGAAATTTTAATGTGGGTGTCTCTGCCTAAAAATAGATATATCAGTTTGCACGAAGTATTTTAGCAGAGGTAGAAAGTCAACGAGTGAATCTTTCGAACCGGTGCATTGGAGAGTAATCATACCTTTACTAATTACAGAAGAATTTTGTTGCCGGATACACGAAAGGATTTAACATGTATCTCAATCCAAAAAGATGCGCCTAAATACAAAAGGCAAGCTATTTTGAATAGAAATCTTATTTAAAAAAATGACATGCCAGCAAAAATAGAAAATTAGAAATATATGGTTCTAAAGACATTTTCACTCGTGAAAAAATTTACTCGGACACGAGAAAACATAATCCATTCGAACAAATTAAAAACTGGCGAGCTTTTCACCTAGGTGTAAATGTCCGTCATTTTTACTCACTTACATAAAATAACCTGGTCCGCTGCAGTGATACCTCAGGTCAATAGTCCGTCAATATAGTACAAAATCTTCATAATAAAAAAGTCCGCAAAAAAAATCTTCCATCTGCTTGATCTATAACCTGGTCCCCCACACTTAATCATAGTTTTAAAAGATCGTCAATAAAACTCAGCAAAAGTAAGAATTAAAAGTCAATGTTACACGATTTGGCTTCTTTATTTATACAGTCTGCTAAAAAGGACAAAAAGGTATATTATTAAAATATTACATTTGAATCTTATCATTTTTTTTCAAATGACAAAAGCTCAAACAGTTGAAATATATAATATTTACAACAATATGTAATGAAGCAATCGACGATTCGTTTTATAGTTTAAATCTGCAAGTTTATATCTTAGAAAATGATTTCGATACTGGTGTTCATATATTTACATTTTAGTAATTTCCGAAGACTCTATCAATCCTATCTTTTCAAATAAAATATAGGCAAATCTCAATTATATATCTACCATACACACGTTATGATACGCATATTTGTTATACTGTATCCGTACACTAAACTGGTCGACTGGTCCGGTTGGTCCGCAAATTATACCTAGCCTTTTAATGTGAGTCGAAAGGATTTGCGGAAATGTGTTGATATACAAGTATTAGCATTTCCAAAAATGCTTGAAATCGTCGATTAGCCGTGTATTCTCCATAGAGAATAAAGATTCAAGCAATTTGCAGATCAAACAGCGCATGTCTTTACAGTAGAGGGCTTTAAATCAGACCTTCAGAAGCTCGACTACAGCACCTCCTTCCCCGTCGGATATAAATACCAGCAGTGGTCATCTGTCATCTGACGTATTACCCCCAGATTCAGGTATTCGTCAGTGCTTAAAACCGTTTCAAGTCTATTTATAGACTACAGAACACTTGATTAATTTTACACACTGTAAGACCAGATGAAAACCATCGAATTACCATTTGCTGTCCGGACATATTCTGACCGCACTCGTTTCAAGAACATGTTCTGCCCTACATTCCGCCAGCTAATCGAACGTTCATATTTACTAATAAACTCGCTCGGAAATAGGGAAGATAAGTTGTTGCTTTTCAACAAAAGCGAGCTTTCTTCAATAAATGTACATGTTACGAATAGGCATGAATGTTTTTTTTTTTGGTTTTATATTGTTACTCCTTGTAATTGATACCCGTTCATATACCGATAATGATATTTTCTTGTATTAAAAACAGGTAACCGTATAATACACGCCGTGGGCGATTCCATACACGCACCCCTTTTTTGCTACTCGACGTCATCATTTTGGTCACGTGACCTCTAATTCAACGGTCTGATTGGCTAAAGACAGCCGGTGTCGACACAAAAATGCTCAAATCTTGATAATTGTTATTATCGTCGACAGGTCGACGATAAAAACGCTGATTATTCGTGTTTTGCATTGTTGATAGAAATATTGCTTATAAGGTTTCCCATAAAATGCTTTTTCTATGAATCTTTTAACGGAAATGAGCCGTACTATGACTGAATTAAAAAACAAAAAAAATTGTCGGCAGTGGAAATCGAAAGGATTTATGTCACGTGATTTTTACCCATTGCTATCAAAATCTACCAACCACAATATCACGGCGTTGAGACGCTGTGAAATCACGACAAATATCACGCTAGACGGAATATGATTTATAAAAGGGGTGTTCGATCAGTTCCTACTATTTTAACATTAGCACATAGCATTTTCCCTCGTCCAATCATCTGTCGAGGATTGTTGATTGTAGACATGTACTATATTGTATAGTATGGCGTTTAAAGACACAACTTATTCTAAATTTAGACACCTGTCTTGCATGCTTTTTCGTAGTTAGATATGACAGTAGTATTTCAGTATGTTACGGTGAATGAACACAATTACTGAGGCCCTGCAATGAGCGCATGGACCTTGTTATAATGCAGTGTTGGTATCTCTGTATTGAACAGCCAAAATAATTAATAAAAATTAATGTTCCTAATTGGCATCGTTCTTTGCCGTTTCGTGTTCGAGTTATCAAAACTTTGATACAGCTTAAGTGATTAAGTGTGCCAACATAGGCAGTGAGACATTGGATGCCAACACCTGAGTGATAGTTTACCTCTCTCATTTTCTTCGAAAAGCCGAACTAAACTGTTCAGTTTTACCGTGTTATATTTTCGCCATTTGTAACCCATATAATAGACAATTAAGGGTTTAGTAGCCAACTTTGGCACTGTGTAAGTACGCACTCAAAAATATATATCATAATATCCTAACAAAATTGTCGTTTGCTCAATTAAATGATGTCTAATAAATTTAATTTTATTTCTTTTAATATGGTTTTCATTTTTACTTCGTGTTAACAGAGTTACCTGTTTTCCGAATAATAGCATAATATTAAGTAAGAAATAATTTGCTTACGTAATTCTGTAAGATATTCATTAATACAGTACAACAATACAGTAGTTACAATATAAATATATCTTTGCGGGGGCCTCAATTTATATCACATGCCAGCAAGCACAAGAAAGTCATGAAACATTTGATACTTGAAATTTTCATTTCTAATATGATTTAACCACTATACTACAGTTTTCTTTTGATGTCCAGGATTTATAAGTTGTGTCTCTAAAATGACCTAGTTATAGCGTGTTGAACTTGAGGAAAATGCTGTGCTAAGCCAGTTAGATTATGTTTTTATTTTACTATAAGGTTCAGTGCTCGGGGCTCCGTCCCTCGCACTAAACCTTTTAGTAAAATGAAAACATAATCTAACTAATACACGGTCTGACAAACCAGTCCGTAAACTTACATTTTGCCCTTCAAGGCCATGTTTTATTTATCATATCTTACCGAATCTTAAAGCCCCTTTACTAAATAGAACGCTGATAATTTTCAAGTATCAGGCTTTTGCTTAAAACTCATGCAAACATTCAATGAATATTTAAAACGCATCTAAGATACAAAAAGACACAAGTATTTGCTCCAGAATTTATACTAATATTTTTTAGAAATTAGCAATAAAACCCAACGTAATGACTGTACGGAAAATCCTTTCAGTCATTGTGTTGCTGTCATTTTACTATAGTGTGCTTTCAAAATAATAAATTTATATGTTCAGACGGATTTTTTATTTAGCAACAAATCATCCTCTTCTTTTCATATTTCATTTTGTTAATCAAAATAAGATTTTCATGTTATTAGACAAACACTTGGACTTAAGGAATTTCAACATTATATAGATAATATTTACACCAGGTAACCCGCTAAATCGGGCGCACAAGGCTTATTCGGGCCATATTCAATACGATTTATTTTTAAATCACAATCAGTGTAAGATTTTCGTTAATTATTCATTATGTATTTACTTTTATGTTAGAATAGTGGCACCGATCTGTCGGGCTGGGCTTGGCGATTCAGCACATTACTTTATATTTTCCACAAATGAAAAATTAAGAAAGAAAACGCGAGTTTAAGACAGAGGAACCACCACAAAACCCGTTTTTTTAAGTTCAAGGTCGTTTTTTACCTTCATTTTTGCAATGAGATGTGTAACTTTTGTGTTTGTCTTGTAGAGCTGTCCCTTTTCTACTTCTTATAATACCAATTTGTTAATATGACTTACAGAGCTTGATCCACATAACGTAATCAGACATTGTATCAATAAAATCAACACGTTTCAATTGAATACGTAGTCAGATACAAAAATCCTAGACCACCAGATTTTCATTCGTATTTCTGTTTCCTAGGTTTACTAAGAAACGTATGATTAGGTATTGAAATTATATCATAAAATTCCAATTCGGTTTCACTTACAGGTAACAAATTATATTGAGAGACGAAAGTTTGAAAATCTTGATACAATATTTTACATTTTAAACTTCAAACATTCAGGCATGCTGTTTTCAGTGATTTTTCTTCAACAATATTTGAACTAGTGATCGGTGATTGGTGTATGATTGTGTCGTTAACACGATTGGGAATATGCCCAGAGGTGCGTTCAGCAATGCGAACGCTCGGGGCGACATTGAGCGCCCGCGATTCAGCTCGACAGGTGTTTCGCTTAGAAATTGTTATATAAATAGATTTCAGTTTATATAAGTTACCTCCCTTGATTTAGAATACTATTTTATAATGAATGTTTACTTGTGAATCGTAAAGAATAAAGCATATATATACTATATATATATATATATATATATATATATATATATATATATATATATATATATATATATATATATATATATATATATATATATATATATATATATATATATATATATATATATATATATATATATATATATATATATATATATATATATATATATATATATATATGCTTTATTATATTTTTATATATTTTTATATATTCAGTTATAAGTAAAATGATACACATTTTTAAATAAAAGTAAAAAGCTTTTTATAATCATCAGTTTTCAAATGTTAGACGAACGCTATTAAGTAGACCTGCAAAGTGAGAATGACTCCGCACTTTTGGTGGGTATTGTATATAAAATGTAAAATGACATCATCTATATAGACATATCAAAAATAATATATTATAACTAATAAGTAATCACTGATGAGCCGTGTGGCGAAACATGTTTGAATTAGTAAAGAAAAGAAAATTAATTTGAACGTGAAGTCACATAAGCTTATAATATATATAATATAGAAAATCAAGCTTATGTGACTTCACGTTCAAATTAATTTTCTTTTCTTTACTAATTCAAACATGTTTCGCCACACGGCTCATCAGTGATTACTTATTAGTTATAATATATTATTTTTGATATGTCTATATAGATGATGTCATTTTACATTTTATATACAATACCCACCAAAAGTGCGGAGTCATTCTCACTTTGCAGGTCTACTTAATAGCGTTCGTCTAACATTTGAAAACTGATGATTATAAAAAGCTTTTTACTTTTATTTAAAAATGTGTATCATTTTACTTATAACTGAATATATAAAAATAGCAAACAAAATACATTATAGAAAATAATAACGATAAACATAGTTTTTCAGGCTTAAAGTGGCAAATTCTGAATATTACAAATGTGCTGCAATTATGATATTTGTTTTCTTTTTATCACAACCATACTTAAATGTAACTAAACTATTACATTTTTTTGTAATTCTACAAAAAATAATCACCAAAATTCAAGAATTGTAGTAAATTTCTTTTGTCTCTTAACTTTTGATGGGTATTGTTTTAATATCATTGGAAAGATATATTATATAACAGATACTAAAGGTGGCAGCTGTAAAAAATATTCAAGAAGTATCCTTGAAAAGTGGGACGCAAACTTGCGTGTTACTTGTTCCACATAAAATATCCACGCGATGCATATACACTCTACCATTTTACTCCAGGAAAACCAAGAAAAACCAAAAAGCAGCAAACTATGCGGATAGTTAGCACCTCAGCAGGCTTCCTAATTATACTCTGGCAGTGACCCTATATTCTTCACGGTGAAGTATCTTCTCACATCTGTTTGGGTCAAGCTTATCTGATACAGGGCATGATTACATTGTAACCTTTATTATATAAATAATAAGAAAGTCTAAGTGAAGTAAAAAACAAGTATTTATTTGATTGGATTTTTTTCCTGTAATGAAATGATCACTAAGTAATATGAGAAATAAAAGAAAACTTGCATAAATTAGTTAGTACAAAACTATTTCAACAATTATTTTTTTTTGCAGACAGAAAAAAGTTCTTTTAGCAGTTTCTGCTAGAGTAGGCAAAAATACAATGAAAATTAAAGTCTGTGCATTTTACACAGAAACAACAACTGAGTATACTAAAATTGCATGTAAAGTAACAATGATACTGGGTTAAAATTCCTTTCCTATCTTTGGTGCTGTTCACATACAAATAAATTTTGTCGGTTAAACGACATAAGAGCTTAACAAAAATTTTCTGGCAAAAAACCCCAAACATTTTATGATGATTTATCGTTCCCATTTCATGATATCTATTTGTCATTTTGATGACTAGGATGTTTTACATTTCACCAGGCAAAATAAAGGCTATTTTGTTTTGATGAGTCCTGTTAGTTATCCATAATGAGGTATGATTTAGCAGCCAAAAGGGCTCATCTGCGTTGTCATATTGAAGTCAGTACAATATAACACCATGTGATAATTAAAATGAAATACTATGATACTTGTTTACAGTATAAGATTTTTACCGGATAAAGCGTTTTGTTCTTGATCAGGAGAAACTAATTGCCATGCATCAATAAGGGCTCATCAACACATATTGTAGTACTGGGCGTATATATTCATAATTTCATATTAAAATCATTATAATGAAAAATGTTTTGAAATGTAACGATAAACAAATTGTACAAGAAGTTTTTTTTTCCATTTTTCTGAAAATGTTAAAAAGCTGTTGAGACCTTAAGGCCTTTAACTGACGTTAGTCTGATAGTACAATACATTGAATACAGGCAATATCAATTTGATATCAATCATGTTAAATTGATTTAATGATATATATTTCACTATCAGCTGAACAGAATATATTTGAACATTACATCCTATGCACAAATATTAATGTAATAACTATTGTGATCTATATGTTACTTTTAGCAGGTTTGTCACATTGCCCGATTGGGCTTACGAAATTAGACCACAAAAGAATATGCTCAATTCGTATACAAGACATCTTCAGACAAACCGCAGTTACTTGAACAAAGGTTGTTTCCATGCGTTTTAACAGGCTAAAAAGACTGTCAAAACTTGCGAAAATCACATTTTTAACATTTTTTTCAGTTTCACTTGTCCGATTGTCATGAAAATTTTGGATATTTTCAATTTTATAATAAGATATGAAAAATCTGTACTTAACCAGAAAATATTCAGCCATTTCTTGGATGGCATTTTTAAGTATTTCTACTTTCACGTTCAATATATATAATATGTAAAATCACTAAAATTCAATTACGCAAAATGTGACAACTCTGTATACTTTGATGTTTTCTTTTCATATTACATTTCTAACTCCTCTACAAAAACTTAACTTAAACCCATTTATACATCATAAAATCAACTAGAATCTTACAGAATATTAAATGTTTTATAGGGGTTTAAAAATATGGTAAAAACCGAATTGCAATGTACAAATTTTGTATTGCAATATATTGCAATATATATCAGGTTTTTGTGTTGACATGTAAAGCATTAACTAAAGCATGTGCATTGAAAATGTTACTCGCATATGTGCATTTTAAAATGAAATATTACTCAAATTTAGTAAAAAATGACTTAGTGTGTCAGATACATATTTTGAAACTGATGATCTAAGAGAATTTTGTTCGCAATTGACAATATAAATAAACTCTTTAAAGCATAATAAGATTATCTAGTTTTCTTCACATTCATACATTTATTCATACAATTTAATTTCAAGTTCTGATTAAAACACTAATTTTATTAAATTGATATTTTGAAAAGTCACTACTTCATAGAACCTATTAACTGTAACATCCAAAATAAACAATAATGGACATTAAAGATTACATTGTAAAAGATGAATTCAATCATGAAGAAAAGAAACAAATTATGAACAAAAGTTAAAGTTATCTTGCCTTTGATTCTTTCTTCAACGTTTGAACATGTAATTTTTTAAAACTAAAAAAAAAAATACTATCATTAAGCCGTATTCACTACTGGCATGTATTTATTTTTGTACTGTGCATCTTCAGGACTCAGAAATCGATATATAACATTTACATGTTTAGGCTTATCAGCAATCAAACAATAAACTTAGTCTGCAAAGTTTGGTGGACAGTGATTATGTAATTTATGGCTCAACTGCTGTGTCTGAATGGCCTGTGGCATTTAGCAGTTACTTGATAATTGAGCAACCAGCATTCATTTAACGGTAAAAGGATTCTCAATGTTGAGAGGTTTTCCTGGAGTAAAATGGTAGACTGTGTAATATACTAAATGTACTTTATTTGGTACAGTAAATTGTATCAGTATGATTTATGTTTGATAAAAAATGTGAAGATCTCGTGTATCAGCAGAAATAACCCCCCACCCGCTTTTTAAATGTGCTGTTTGACGCCATCTTGGATTTTACAGGCGAGCGCTCGCTGTCGTTCAATAGCCAAACAATTCGCGAGGCGGACGCTCGCTCGAGCGCTCGCATTGTTGAACACACCTCAGATATATTATTGTTGTTAGTCAAAGTGCTGGGATTTCCCGATACTATCTAATGTTTATAACGCTCTTTTAACAAGCATATGTTTCCATACGACGCATAGCACGGCTGTATTCACCAGTGACGTTACTGTCACTATCACTGTAGTAGAGTAATCGTTGGTTAACATGGTGTTATGCTCTGTTGTTGGTTCATTTATAACTGGTAGATAAAGAGTCGGTTTAGACGGAATGGAAGATGATGAAATATTTTCACGCTATCGTTTTGATAGAGCTACAATTTATTATCTATTAGACATTTGTAAACAGGATTTAAAAGCTGTTAGTGGTAGGGGTCGCTCAATAGAGTCAATTATTAAGGTGAGTTTCATTTCGTTTGCGTTTCATTTGTACGCTTTATGGTAAATTGACCATTTTTCACAGTCTTATGAATACAATGAGCACCGACCTTCACCTCATATCGTAAACATTCGGTGAATGTCGACCGTGTAACGACTAAATATACAACCCATTAACAACTGTTTTTTGCGGATAAGTTTATTTGAATTATATAATATTATTTATTTGTTGCACATTGATAGTGACACTGTGATTCTGTAGCCGTTGATTAAGGCCTGGGTTTTAGGGCTGCAGACCCCAACTTAGTCCAGAGATAGGTTTCCCAGCTGGGTTGATACATTTTAATGCTCGTAGTGTGCCCGTTAGCAAAGCAGTTAATTGCTATCACCGGGTTGTAAATGTCTTGTCTAAGGGCTTTGCTGAGAGTGTAATTAACGATCAACAAGTTGTTCACGCTTGATCAAAGCAAGGATTCTTCATGGTCATTGATCAGAGATATAAATCTACTAGTATTTCACTGCCTTGTTTTACTAATCTGGCAAAAGTGTTTTGACTGCTATCAAACTCAGAATTTATGGAATGTATTACTATAATATTCGTTTTACCGACAGGGCTTTCTAGTAATATTCAGCAATGGTAGACTGTAAGTAACATTTGGATGTAGAACTTGAACAAAAAAGTCAAATGAATTTTACCATGGCCGATCCTGGTTTAGTTTCTAGGATTGTCAGAACTCCTCTAGACGGGGGTCCAAACTTTTTCTAGAGGGTTTCCAAAACTCGAACCACAAACACTTTTTGCAGAAAAAATTGCAACATATTAATAATGAAAACTACATTACTATTTATCAGTGTTAAGTACCGAGAAAAATTGCTTCATGCTACTTAAAAACGACTTACAGGTAAGAAATCCACTGTTAGCCAAGTACATTTTCCAAATTCTAGGGGGGTTCGGACCCCACTTACCCCCCCCCCCACCCCTGGCTGGACCTACCTATGTCTTATTAGTAAGAATTACATTGTTATAATAATAAAAAATAAGATCTATGGATGTTGATTTTTTTTTACACCAACTGACACATTACTTTATTGCATTCGTTAAATATATAATATCTGAACTAGATGGGTACACAAGGTGATACATAGTAGATAGTTCAGATGTACTTTTATATTTTTCATCATATAAATTGATGTTTTATTATTTATTATTGAATGTTATATTTTTTTCAGTTATTGGTTACACTACGTTATTTAGCTAAAGGGGATTTCTACTCTGAAATTGCTGACTGTCGTGGCATTAGGTAGAAGTAGTATCTGCAGAATAGTTCACCAATGTGTTGATTCTATAAACAAAAATTTAGATAACATAAGGTATATATGCATATTTTCTTGTGTTGTTATAGATGTTGTGGCATTGTTTTATACTGTCCGAAAATGGTTTTAATTTTGAAGATACTTTGTAAGTGTGTTTAATTGGCAGCATTACTTAATGTACTTGTATAATGCACACAAAACTAAATTTTGTGAAGCATTTTTTTTGTTATAAACTCTTTTATTTCTTTTGATGACTTTTCCAACAAATTTGAGATGTAGTATTTGTTTCTGTTTTCCTTTGTTTTTTTGGTCTAATGATAAGATGTCTTTCACTTGTATATTGGGCAGGTTCTAACTGAATAATTAGTGACCAATATGTATATTTTTTCAGGTTCCCAACAGAAGAAAATATCCTCAGAAATATTAAGATAGATTATTACAGAAAATGTCGTCTACCTAACATTGTTGGTGCTATAGATGGAACATTAGTTCCAATTATAGCACCAGCAACAGATGAAGCAGCCTATATATGCTAGAAAGGTTACCATGCTGTTAATGTGTAAGCTTTGACAGATTGTAAGATGAGGTGAGATTTACATATAAATAATCACAACATGTTTTTCTTTAATTTTTGGAAGAAAATGGTACATACCATACAATACAATACAATACAATATTTCTTTATTTAGCATAATCTATACAGATCATTGCCTTAAACAAGGCGAACATGAATATCAGAGAAGAACATGACAATACATGAAACACACAAATAAATACAATAAATAAAATAATCACAAAAAGGAAGGAAAACAAAAACGACATACAATAAGAAAATGAATGGAATTAAATGAAATCAAAAATAATACTTAATACCTAATTTCGTTCTTTAAATGCTGCATGGATAAAATAAGCTAATTTTTTATAAGTACTTTCTTTATTAGACTGCATTAAAATATTAAACTTATTTATTGTTGGCCAACTGTGGAAATATTTAGGTAAATGTTTAAATCGTAATTTCCGATATTTTGGGCATACAAGTACTAAATGTTATTCATTTTCAATTTGATTTAAATTGCAATTTTTACATAATAACAAAGTTTGATCATTACTATTATCATATCTAAATTTCTCAATATTTAATTTATGGGATGTACATCTTAATTGTGTCAAAGCTATTCTATGTTTATCATTAATAATAGAATCAAGATATTTTTCAAATGCAAAATCTTTTTTAAAAACATTGTAACACGATAACTTTTTTGAATTATTTTTGATAGAGTGCCAATTTTGCAAGTATTGATCTTTAATTCTTTCGCATATTATTTTAATTTCATAATTATCTATTATCTGTTTATCCCATACATAGTTAAATCCCAATTCACAAAGCAAAGTTTTTAACTTATAAGTCCAAGAAGTTTTGTTAGGAATATCTCCATTTTCATTTATTTGATTTTTGTATATTTTATGTATTAACGATTCTTTATTATTTACTATTTTACCCCAATATTTAATAATATTTATTTTACGAAGTACTAAAAATGGAAATCTACCGACCTCACCATAGACGATACAATTTGGGGTTCGCGTGTTTACACCAAGGATTCTTTTTAAAAACTTAAGATGAACTCTTTCGATGTCCGGAGCACTATGGAACCCCCATAATGGAGACGCATAATTTAAAATAGGAGCCACCATTGAGTCAAAAAGTTTCAGTTTCTCACTAATTTTAAGCGGTAATACATCAAATAAAGATTGTAATGAAAAAAGTGCTTTCATAGCTTGCTGAGATAATAACTTTTGTGTTTTATAAAATGAGCCGTTAAATGACAACGGTACCCCAAGGTAATTAAAACAATCTACATTATTTAACAATTTCCCCTTTAAAGAAATATTGATATTTTCATGTCTAGTTCCTGATTTAAAGGTCATAACTACCGTTTTGTTGACATTAATAGTAATAGGCATTTATGGCTTATGCCGATGTCTATGTGAATATCGAATGTTGATCATTTGTTAGGGGTCTTCTCAAACGAGTTTACAGAAAAATTGTATATACAGTGTAAGTTTCCCATGAGAACCACGAATTTCACGTGAAGTCACTTTTCTTTTCATGATGAATGTCACGCTAGACGGAATACGATTTCTACAAGGAGTGTTCAATAAGTTTTTATTTTATATTCAACAAGACATCAGGATTTTAACTTTTGTCCCAAAGTACGCACATTAATTATATCAAAAACAGACTAGAGATTAAGTTAAACATGTTTTATTAGGATTAAGGCACGACTCAGTCAAATACAACTTTATCTTTACTTTTCCAGAATCAATTATAGAATATGAAAACATTTATAAGTCTTCATGTCATAATTCAATTATAACATAAAGTCAGTCATAATCTATATAAGATATATTACTTAAATTTGTACTTATTAATCATCAATCATAATTTCCTGACAAAATTATATTGCCAGAAAACGCATAAATAGGTATATTTTAACAAAAATAATGATATAACATTAGAGAACAACATAGAAAATAAGCAAAATAAGGTAAAAAACTAATCAATTAACTATATACAACAATGGGTGGGTGGGAGTGGCAAATAAAAAACGATGTTGACTCGAAGTCGTGCAACGAAACTGTGAAGATATTTTAAACCGCGGGAATTAGGATTAAAATAGTCCGCGTATGAATACATTAATTCTATTGGACATTGAAGTGAGTGATTGTCAACATAAGTCACGGGCGTGAATTTTGTTTGAAGATTAAGAAAAGGGGGCTGTAATTTTCTATAATTAATTGATTTTATAATAAGTATAAAATACACTAAATTATATCAAAAACAGACTAGAGATTAAGTTAAACATGTTTTATTAGGATTAAGGCACGACTCAGTCAAATACAACTTTATCTTTACTTTTCCAGAATCAATTATAGAATATGAAAACATTTATAAGTCTTCATGTCATAATTCAATTATAACATAAAGTCAGTCATAATCTATATAAGATATATTACTTAAATTTGTACTTATTAATCATCAATCATAATTTCCTGACAAAATTATATTGCCAGAAAACGCATAAATAGGTATATTTTAACAAAAATAATGATATAACATTAGAGAACAACATAGAAAATAAGCAAAATAAGGTAAAAAACTAATCAATTAACTATATACAACAATGGGTGGGTGGGAGTGGCAAATAAAAAACGATGTTGACTCGAAGTCGTGCAACGAAACTGTGAAGATATTTTAAACCGCGGGAATTAGGATTAAAATAGTCCGCGTATGAATACATTAATTCTATTGGACATTGAAGTGAGTGATTGTCAACATAAGTCACGGGCGTGAATTTTGTTTGAAGATTAAGAAAAGGGGGCTGTAATTTTCTATAATTAATTGATTTTATAATAAGTATAAAATACACTAAATTATATCAAAAACAGACTAGAGATTAAGTTAAACATGTTTTATTAGGATTAAGGCACGACTCAGTCAAATACAACTTTATCTTTACTTTTCCAGAATCAATTATAGAATATGAAAACATTTATAAGTCTTCATGTCATAATTCAATTATAACATAAAGTCAGTCATAATCTATATAAGATATATTACTTAAATTTGTACTTATTAATCATCAATCATAATTTCCTGACAAAATTATATTGCCAGAAAACGCCAACTCCCGGCCCAAAATAGCAAACATGAAAGAACAGTAATTATTTAAAAGTGGTTGACACACTTAAACAACTATTCACTTCTTTCAATTCCACACAGATGTAATCATGCAAAATAAAAGCAGCATGCAACAAGCAAAAGGCACATAAATAATATAAAAAATTTAACTAATATGCATCTAAGGCTTTTATATAACTAAGCAGAAAGCTCACATTGATAACTATTGCAATAAGATGGAAGCAAAATAAAACAGCTCAAGCAAATTAATACTAAAATATGACTTACACAAGATCTTCACAAGTAACTCATATCTACAGTGTACAAACAACATATATCATTATGATTAATTCAATATAAAGAAGATATACAATGTATAACAAATAAATAAACATTACAAAACTCACATAGCTATATTTACAAGACTATTTAGACAAAGTTTTTGACCCAGATGCAATTATTCCATGTTTATAAAAACCAAAAACCCCAACCAAGGATAACGTTGGCAAACAGCTCATTATCTCATGGTTAATCTAGTTTCCGAGACTTCTTTACAATCTCGTGAAACCCCACAGGTGGATAGTTTAACATGTGCAACTATCTCACTTGTAATAGGCTCCAAAGGAATCAGTAAAAACCTTCCTTTTGAAGCACCCCCACATGATGTTTAAAAGTGGCAACAGAATAATTACATCCATGTCTTACATGTCATAGAACAAGCATCTTGAAATGTTTTAATAAACAAACACATTAATTATACAAAACTGATGTCAGGAACAAATTATACGGTTATTATGTCAGTGCTACCTGCAAAACTTTCTTCATAATTTCACAATGAATACATGTATAAATATTTCTCCTTATTTCTTAGCTTTAATCAGTGGTAAATGAGATATGGTGTTAACAAACACCGACCTTAATTTATTGGTACCTTCATAGTTTAAGTGAAGTCCACCATCCCTAACTGCATATAATTCTCTCACCGGTTTAGCATTTTTCAAAAAGGGATAAAATGAAGCCACAAATTGAATACCTCGTTCTTTACATTTAATCTTTAGTCTTTTATTAAGTTCTTTTATTTTATTTTCTGTAAAAAATAAATCAATAGGACGTGGTAATATTGACGATATAATAATTTTGGTGCGAGAAATCCTGCGAATTAAAGCAATTAAGGAGGAGAACTGACTTAAAATATTATCCACTGACATATTATCTCGTGCAATATCATTAGTACCAACATGAATGATAGTATAAGGACAAGAAATCAAAGTTCTGTCCTTTTCTATTTTGTTCATTAATCTAGTAATATTTGCTCCTGGAAACGGATAAACTTTGGTAAACTGTATCCCATCTACATATTTCGCAATGGAATCAGATATGATGTGAACCAGGATTTCTGCAAATATACAATGATTATTTATCAATCACTTAATTTCACCAACATTATAAATTTTTAACGTTAGGAATCAGGAAACATACGTTTTAAAATCTTCAGTTTATCGCTCCAGTCTAATTCTAAATATGACCGATAACAATCACTTTTCCAGTCACCTAATAATCTTATGTATTCTGGGGGGATGTCAGATCTAAAGGCTAAAGTTGTAAAGCCACGTCTAAATGAATGCGAAGAAAATTTTTTGGCATCTAATCCAATGTTAGATAAACATTCTCTTAATTTATTTTGGAACAAACGATATGTTATTATGGATCCAGAGGGAAGAGTAAATAATGCTCCATTGTAAAATTTAATATTTAATGACATAAGGCGTTGGAATGCTGTAACAGGACATAATTTATGTCCATTAAGCTTCATTAAAGGACATATTATCTTTCTTTCACCAAATTGAATGGTCTTAGACCAATTAATATGTACTAAAATATGATTGTCTGAATACTGGATGTCTTTAAAAGCCAAAAACTGCTTGTTGAGAATATCCTTACCACTAGTAGGAACCAAGTTTGATTTCCTGGCCAGAAGAAAAAAGGCAAATAAAAATAGACACCAGTAAACAACATTAGATTTAACTGAAAATTCTAAACTATCAAAAATTTTCAATAATATGTCAACTGTAATGGGCTCTGCTCTTTTGATATGCCTGGGATTTAATCTAGCTATACCCTTTAAAGAAAGGTTTAATAAGTAGTCGTTAATGTGATCAAAATTATAGCCTAACAAGGAATGCATAGTCCTGATACCACTTATATAATTTTTAATACTACTGACTGAACTAAAAGATCTACTCAAAAATTGAGCATATAATCTCAAGGTGGATGTAGTGGCTGGTATAAATTGAAGTTTGAAGTATAAGCAAAACAACACGAAACTTTCCCACTGAATTTTTAAATTCTTGTTAGTCCCTTCTGCAAAGGCCGAAGAAGTGGAATTCTTCAACTCAACTTGTAATTCGTATAATTCTGAAATAGAATGTACTACCAGTTATATCGAAATTTGAAGTAACTTTGTTCTACTTTACATTCCTTCATATTGCCATAACCAGTAGTTAAAGCATTAAATTCCTTTTGAAATGAAGGGTTTAAATGCCATCTTGACAGACAATCTGCTAATCGATTAGATTTAGAGTCCAAATGAACTGCCTTAACTTGAAATTCATTTATACAGGCAATGAAACAAATCTCTCTCAAACACTTTTGAAGAAATTGACATTTGGCCTTACCCGAATTAATCACAATGCAAGTAGCCAAGTTATCACAATATATAACAATCTTTTTTCTTGATAGCTCTTTGTGCCAAATATTTAAACTAATAACCACGGTTAACATCTCTAAACAGGTAATGCTTAAGTTTTTCTCTAAAATATGGGTAGGAAATGCTGTATGAAAAAAGTAGTTACCACAAACTCCCCCACAACCAGTCAAACAACTATCACAACTAAAAATGGCATCAGTATAAGACCAATTGCCATAATCAATTAATGATACCCCACTGTACAATGGTAAGAATTTTTCCCACCATATGAGATCCTTTTTAACATCATAAGGAATTGAAAACAAGACATTATTGCTTTTGTAACATTCTCTCAACCAATTTAGAATCCTATTAACAAAAATCCTGCTGGACCTTACACAAGAGCCAACGAAATTTAATTTGCCCAGAAGTTGTTGAATTTCTCTCAAAGAAGCGTATTTTTTATTTAACCAACCTTTTATCAATAATTTAATTTCATCTAATCTTTCAGGGGTGACTTCCATAGTCATTTTTTCACTGTTAAAAAGAATACCTAGAAAAACCATTTCCTCAGAGGGGGGGCAAGCTTTGTCCAATGCTTCTTCAATACCACTACGTTTAAAAAGTTCCCGTAACAAGGAAAATGCAAAATAGGCCACATTTTTTCTCTCAGCACCTGCGAAGTCATCCAGGTAATTTAGGCATGCTAATCCAAACTTAAACATCATGAATGCAAAGGCATTAGTTACCCTTTGGCAAATATGAGCAGCTGATCTAAGTCCCATAGATAACACTGTATCAAAAAATATGTGTTTTTTCCAAATAAAACCCACTAAATTATAACTGGCTGGACATATACTTATCTGCCGGTAGGCTCTTTTTAAATCTAATTTGTATAAATGACAACCCCTCCCCTTAGCCTTTATGAGTTTAACAAAATCATCGATCTTAGGAAACACCAATTCAACCTCTTTATTCAGATACATTTCCTTATCTACATAATCATTGACCCCTGTACCATCTTTAGGATAACTTAAATCAAGAATAATCCTACGTTCGTCAGGATTGGACTTGGGTACTGTGTTTAAAGGTGAGAGACACATGCCCTCTTGAAATGGACATAACTTAAAAGGTCCTATGATAGCCTTATGTGAAGCTTCTTTTTGTAAAAATGTTTCAATATGATTCGGATATTCTCTAGCACCTGAATGATTTCTAAAATTTTTTGGAACAACTTTACGTAAATTATTATTAAAATTGGAATCAACTTCTACAGGGAATCCATATCTTAATAATTCACATACTTCTAAATCATTATATCCTTCTAACATTTTCTTCATAAAGTCCACATTAATCTTTAAATTAATGGGAATTTGGCATCCTTGAAAGTTAGGAATACCTGAATTAACTACATCCTTATGAACCTTAACAAAATTCAATGAAGTATTAGCAATATCCTTTTTAACTACATTACAAATTTTACATTTATTGGTATGTTGACATAAACTATTTTTTTCTTTTAATTCTATACTGTTAGAAAGAGGAGATATGTCTTTACAAAACTTAGGTAAGAAAATATCGACAATTTTATCATTGACACTACCAATTGTCGAAGACATATTTTGTCAGGCCAATTGATGGGGACAAGTATCAGAACTTTCTGAATGAGGAAGTTCTTTTTTATCATTAGACCAGCAGGTAGCACATACATGTTTAACAAATCTTGATTTTCCTTTAATAATGGCAGCATGGTGAGTTTTATGAATACATTTGTTTCGTTGGAATTGAGGGCACCAAAATACTCTCTCATCTGTATTTTGATTGGCAGAGGAGCTAGAGTCAAATTTAAAACCACTTTTTGGTCTTAATTGAATAGCATCAGTATCTCCTTTAAAAGTATAAGCATTATTTTTTGTTTTACTTTTGGTCAAAATGGCAGTTTCAACATACTGGAAATCTTCCCCCCATTTTAAATGACCCAGCTCAATTTCCCTCAAAACGGCTGCATACAGGGATTTGATGACTGAAACATCATACGAAGTACTTAGATACATCAATTTTTTAAGTAATTCAATTCGACCGTTAACTTCTGATCCTTTTTTGGATGCTGAGATAATCTCTAACTCCCCTGCCACAAACAAATTTAAATTAAGTTTGTCAAAAGTTAAATTTTTTGAAGCAAAGTCAAATCTTAAGTGAGCATGAGGGAACCGTTGCCTGCTCTTAATGCTTTCAGAAGCTTTGGCTGTTAACCCAGATTTTTTGCGGCTCTTGGACTTATTTTTCTTTGATTTTTTATTTCTCAAAGAATAACCAAATGAGGAAGCCTCAATATTATCAGATTCTGATGAGGACGAACTTGTATTGCTTAATTCAGAATCACTTTCCGACGAATCTGATGAATCCACAAGGGCAAGTTTTTTAAGTTCTTTTTTGGCCTCTTTTCTAAGGTATGGCATACTACGTAAATCGTTAATGTCAATCATACCTGATTTTACATGAGAGGCTTTTTCGTCTGAGGCTCTCAACACACTAGGACTGTTTATTGATGTTGAAACATATTCAGCCACTGACCTCCTTTTCTTCGATGTTTGACTCACTCCCTTACTTGCCTTAGCCTGTTCTTCCTGAAATTTAAGCTCAAGGTGTTGAAATGCCAACTCTTTCTCTCGAAGTTGCCTTCTCAAAAGTTCTAGTTCATTTGCCTGCTTCAAACTATCCGTTTTAACGTCCAACAACTCCATTTGCCTTCTAATTTCTAATTTTTGTATTTCGATGTTTTCATCCGGGCGACTACACGGCGAAGTCGTTATTTTAGCACTATAGTCTTTTTCACTATTGAGGCTCTCTGAGGGGAGGCTGACTTGAGGGACACTTTCACCCTTCCCCGTATGTAGTTTTTTGTAGTCAATCCTTTCTTTGGTGCGAGCACCTAGTTCTTTAGAAGATTTGTCGGTCATAACAACCTTCTTCAATATAAATTTATCCAATTAATGTTTAGAAATCACTTTTTAAGTCCTTCCCACGAAGGATTTCCCTTCAGGGTTCCTAAATTAATTATATAGCTATCACCGCTGTATCCAAGACTATTAATTTTTTGCAAACTAAATGAAACTTTTTGAATTGTTGAAGTACACAGTAAAGAACTCAACAAGAACAAATAAAAAACGATGTTGACTCGAAGTCGTGCAACGAAACTGTGAAGATATTTTAAACCGCGGGAATTAGGATTAAAATAGTCCGCGTATGAATACATTAATTCTATTGGACATTGAAGTGAGTGATTGTCAACATAAGTCACGGGCGTGAATTTTGTATGAAGATTAAGAAAAGGGGCTGTAATTTTCTATAATTAATTGATTTTATAATAAGTATAAAATACACTAAATTAGCCTGAAGCGTTTAAACATTTGTTCGTAAAAATTATCTGTACAAATCATTTGTGTTCAAGACCTAATGTACCTTTCGATTTAAATTTATGCAAAGTAATTAGAGCTTACGACTTTATCACACAATAGTTATTTATTTGCATTTATTTCGGTAAGAGAAAGGTAGTTGTTAGCCAATGTATATATGTTACAGGGAATGTGTGTAATTAGGGATTTCGCGTAATCCCTGAAATTTAGGGATTTCATGTAATCCCCAGCTACTTAAAATTTTGTCAGGGAATACATGTAATCCCTGAAAATTTCTAGGGATTTCACGTATTCCCTGATATATTTTTCAATTTTTACACATATTCCCTGACCATAAAAGTATCATATTTTAGATGTATAATATGATTAATTGTGTTGTAAAGTTTTTCTTTTTAAATGTTTTCACTGTTATGCATGGATATTTTGTTATGTGAATGCATTTATGGTATTAAAGCTTAAGTTTCCAACGCATCGGTATAAACCTTTTTTCGTGAATTACATGAATTCCCTGACTTGGTTAGGGATTACGTGAAATCCCTGATTACACACATTCCCTAAAGTATAATTATGTTAATGGATTACAAATAAGAGTGAAATTTATTCAATCATTTTGTTACAAATAGGTTCTCATTATAACTTGTTCTATATTTACGTCATATGTCTTGTACATGTGTACTTTTCTATAGGTCTTATTTTCAGCACTGTACGTTTGTTGGGGTTGTTTACTTTGATATTTTTTAAATTAAGTACTTGATAAAGTTAGTAGACTTTTTACCAACTATTTTAAACAAATTTACCTACTGTAGTACAGACAAATATACAGTGCCATCTATAATTACCTTAACACTTTCATGAATGTTTGAATTTGTTTTTTACCCTTTACCAATTCTTGAGAAATAATATTGCAACTTTTGATGCAATTACTTGTATAACAATTTCAATTTTATTAAGTATCATTACTTCTCTTTCAAATGTCACGATTTATTTTAAGCATCTTACTATGTGAAACATCTTATATAAAGTCTAATGGTATCAATGAAAACCCAGTTTCTTTACAAGTGTATTTTGGATGGCACTGTAGAATGTTTCAATACAAGTCATAAGTTGTTATTATGATAATTGTAATAAAAACAAAGAAGTCATTTGTACAAAAATTTTGCTGTAAATAATTTAAGTGTTTGAGTTTTCTACTTGATAGACATTGAATGTAAGAATTTCATCGCTGATCATAATCAGTATCAGAAATCAAGTCAGGGAATTTGTGTAAAAATTGAATAATATTTTAGGGATTTCATGAAATCCCTAGCGAAATCAGGGATTTCACGTATTCCCTAAAATCACGAGGAATTACATGAAATCCCTGACTTGGTTAGGGATTACGTGAAATCCCTGGTTACACACATTCCCTGTAACATATATACTTAGTACACACTAGACTAAAAAAATTGACGCGATCATTCTTAACGTAGAGGAGTGCAAGATTTCTAATCAAGGTGTCCCCTTTCGATTTCCAATTAGACTAAACCATCTAAACGGAATTTGATCATAAATGTGGATTATTTTCTTGAGGGGGCTAGGTTGGCTTCTTAAAAACCTATTTTAAAGAAATAAAGAATAATGTGACACAAACTAATTATGTGAGTCCATTACCGTACACAACATAATAAAGTGTTGGTAAACGGCCGCTTGGTTCAGGTATTTACTGCGTATTTTTAGTTATTTCCAATGTCAGAATGTCTTTCTTATGAAAGCAACTGAATTCGACCAGCACAGTCGTCCAAAACCGTAGACTACATAATTATACATGCATTTATTTAGACTTTGATTCAGTACCGTGCTGGACGCATTTCGAAACAATGCGACATACATTTGTGGAACATTCTATTTCGAATCCGGCAGTAATGTTCGTTATGCCAACTCAATCAAGTATTTCGGGAATAAATTCGACGTACCTGTCTGTTAAGAAAATGTGTCAGCTCATTGTGGAGAGCAAAAGATATCTGGGTTTTTTTTCAAAGAAATTGCTTGCTTAAACAGTCGTTGTGCATATGAAAAGTGAATATATAACTTGGGTTGTTTGTCGTTAGTAAGAATGCAAAAACGTGGCAGTGTCTTGGAACTGAATTTCATTACCGGACAAATATATTTACTCTTTGAGCAACTAAGCATGGTGCTTATTTGTTTTAATTCAACAACATATTTTATTCAGTCTCCATATCTGGAGAGAATAAACATGTACATGCTATCAAGAGAAATCAAGCAGACATATTTTTACAAGACAGTTAAAAGAAAATAAGAAATGTGATTACACAATTATGATAAAGACGGCAAAAGTGAAAAATACCAGTTTATGTAGAGCTTTGCATCGAATAGTATGTAAGAGTATAGCAATAATCAGTCAATGGATGGATGAGACGTTTTGTTTTATCAGCCCTTCGATGCAAATAATCGCTTGCGCGTTAAGTTAAACCACACACCTTTTATGTAAAAAGATAATGAATGATACATGAAATTTTTTGAATGACCCTCCAGTTTGAAATTTTAAATATGTTTGAGAAAATCCCTCGCAATTTGTAAGCATCCGACATCCACATAGGAATCGGATTAAGTCATAAATGCCTAATACCCCACTTAAGACAATAGTTATCAAGTTTATCGACTAAAGTTTGTAACCCTTCGATTGTGTATGAAAACGAAACGGTGTCATCAGCGAATAAAAGCAAAAATATTTGTAATTCGTCAATATTTATAACATTTGTTTGTAAATTATCACTATTTATTGTATCATACATATCATTAATAAAGAATAAAAATAACAACGGAGATAACGATTCTCCTTGTTTAACACCGGTGTAACTATCAAAAAAGTCACTTAATGACCCATGTGCTTTAACACATGACTTAACACTAGAATACATGGACTTTAACATATTTACAATTTTAGAAGAACAGCCAATTTCCAATAACTTATACCATATTCCGTTCCGATAGACCGTATCAAAGGCTTTTTGGAAATCAACGAAGCAACAATACATTTTTTTCTTTTCATATTTAATAACTTTATTTATTAATGTGTGAAGAATGTAAACACAATCAACGGTACTACGTTTGGCGCGAAACCCAAATTGAAAATCAGATAAAAGATTATTATTCTCTGCCCAGTATCTTAATCTCGTGTCAAGCAAAAACGAAAATATTTTAGCAAAAATGCTCGTAATTGATAAACCACGGTAATCATTTACGTCATTTAAGTTACTTTTTTATGTATAGGTACGATAAAACTTTTGAACCATGCTTCAGGGTACAACGAATTATCAAACATAAAATTGAATAAATTACATATAATGGGTGTTAAAACATCCGTTCCGTAAATAAATATTTCAGGGATTAAATTATCAATTCCCGCGTACTTTCCCTGTTTAACAGATAAAATTGCTTTTTTAACTTCATCATGCGTGAATGGTCGATCTAGCTGATCAACTTGACTACTGGACAAGTTATCTCCCTTACATAGTACATAGTATGAATAAAAATATATGACTTTTTTTAATAATCATTTCATTATTATACAGACATGTACATACTATGAATATAATTCACATGAATGCTTGCCGTACCACTATAACATACAATGTCTTTTTTTATTATAATTTTTTGTGTTTGTTGTCAAACTGACATTGTGTTGATATGTTTTCAGCAATTTGTAGAACTATATTTTTGCTCATAAATTTATGTTGAAATTAAATGCTAACATGCCAATTTATATATCAATTGTAATATGACGATTGAATTAATTTGATTTTATTAATTTAACAAAAATTAAATCTATCCAATTATACTGATCTACATTAGCGAGTATGCTAGCGGTAAAATTGTAGATCGGGTTTTAATCAGATTGCAGCTGGATATATGTTCGAATAGACTGCATTTTATTTTGTCTATTGAAGCCCGCTAGTAATTTTACTACTAGTGTTTCAATTCATTTACCCCAAGACTCTAAAATTTTAATTTCATTCAAAAAAAATCTGTATTTCAAACTGAGCATTCAAGAGTAATTGTTCATAGTTTAAAAATCTTTCTTGATGAATAATTAGTTGATGTTTTAATATAACAATAAAAATTCGACTTTAAATTTAAAAAATCTAACTTTTACCTTTTATGTATTCATTTAGTTTATGTTATTACTTATCTAATTGTGCAATGACATAAATTGTGTTGATACGGCGTTAAATCCAATAACTTATCTAATTAGAAAAAAATTAATAAAAAGGTTGTTCAGAAATATTTTTATTTTCAAGACTTTTGTCTGAATCCCTATTTTGTATAGAGCTAACAGATCTGTGTGTTATCACTAGCAAAGCCATATAAGTTAGGTGTTTGATTCTCATGTAGTATGTCGGCCCAGTTGAGAAAAGCGTCTAAAAAAGTGGTTCGCTGTACTCATTGGTATATCAGCAATATTTTGATGGTTTTTTTAATAGAAAAAAAAATGTGCTATTTACGAATCTGCAAATTGATTTTTCATATTTTGGGGCAGGAAGATGCTATTGGCCAAACACCGATGACATCACTTATTTCTTAAAAACGTCTTTAAAATTTAAAAACGCATTGCGCGCGTATTTTTCATGTTTCGAACAAATAATTTTGGTTCTAAATTATGAAATGCTTCGATAAGATTTTGTAAATGTTTTTTGAAAATAATCGGGTGCTGGAAGCACCGATCATCAAAACAAGTGATTAAGTCACATATTTACCATTTTCCGAGGTATAAGTTTCAAACGTCATTTATTCTATGTTCTAAATTATTTTTTTTAAAAATCAAATGCACGAAAGTTTTGACCATACCATGAAGATAAAAAATATAAATTAGAAAAAATACTTGATGACAAAACATAAGCTAATACCAGCCCCCTAACCAACCCTTACTAGTCACAGTTTTGTCAATAGCCCTGCAGTAAAATTTCATATTTAAGGTAAACCCTGTACTTGAGTCCCCACAGAGTTATTTTGCAGTGTATGTGTCGTTGAACTGTGCTGAATGAGAATCCGAGGAATGACACCCTACATTACTTGAACAATTTGTATAATATGCAAATTAAGTCCGCCTTAATCAAAATTCCTTTTTTCCCTAATAGCAAAATAACCAACTCTGATAGAATTTTAAAATACGCCTCTATACCCTCGTTTTCGTGGTCTATCTACAATATGGTACTAATTTAAGCTTGATCAGATCATTTAAATATGCAAATTTGTACAAATTAGGTATTTTACTGAATACAGTATTCGGGTTTTATATACATTAAAAAGTCCTTTGTTTTTGATTGCATATTTTGAGAAACATTTGGTTTTGTTATGTTATTTTTGTACGTTTAAGGCACAAATTTATCAAATGGAATTAATAAATCAGTAAATGATGATTTTAAGCTATGCAAAATATCTGAACTACACTATACAGTTATATTTGTTGTAGGACTATGCCTTTATACATTTCAAGACTGCACGTACAGTTATGTCATTTTTTATCATTTTTGCCTGGATAGTTATATTCAGAGTTTGTATCTTCTAACAATGCTGATTAAGAAACTAAGTAAGGGAATTCTGACATCCTTACGAAAATTTGCAATATATGCAAATCTATCCTCTCCCATCACCGAAATTCCGTTTTGTGATAATAACACAATAACCAATTATAATAAAAAGTAAATTTGTGTCAGTACCCATGTTTGAAGGGTCTAGTTAACATACGATACATGTACCACCTTCAGCGCCATAAGATGAATTGAATATGCAAATTATGCATTTTAAATAATAAGGATGAGGTAAAATAATCAATCAATTAACTAGCCATTTACTTTGTAGATATATTACAGACAAACATAATTGACTCCCAGTAGGTACATAAGACTTGAGACATGTCTTCATACAATACTGAGAATCTTCATTAATGTTTACAAGTTAAATCAACTTGGCAAGCAGTAAGTGTGACATGTTGATATTCAGTTGTTTACAATCTGAGACACCAGACTGAATGAGGCCTTGATAAATGCTCGCTAGTAGTCAAGCACTCAATGGCAATCATTTGCCATGTAACTACCTGATATCTATCTTATAGATAGAGCTAAAATATGCTTTGGCTAAAGCTTACCGTAAGCTCACAACCCTTCTGTGAGAGGTTTACATCGATTTGAATGTGGTTTAGTAAATGGTGGTTTATATGTTCAACAGAAAATAGTTTAGTTATATTGCAACAAGGAATTAGATATCATTGTTACAATAATTGTATGATATCTACTGGTATGTCTCTGACTGCAATTACTCATCATCCTAATCCAATGTCACTGGAGAGGCTTAATTAGATCTTGACCTTGAGGCTTAAATCGATACTCAGTAAAACCATGGACCACATTTACACATTTAACTAAGGTCCTGGGTATACAAGTAGCCTATAAATACTTGTGGCCGACAACTGCCCTGCTTGATAGAAAGAGTTATAATGGCCGTAGAAGTCTTTCAGGAACAAACTAGAGCATGTAGAACATACAATGATTATGAACATTGTAATAGTTCAGTCTCCTTTGCTTTCTGTCCTGATGGTTGAGTGGTAAAAATGACTCTCAGTATATATTTCAGTGATAATACATGTAATCAAGTCTTTTTGATGATGTGATTGGTCTAACACCATGATGATATTAATCTAGAGACTGTATAGAGGCTTTATAATGTAGCAGAGTAATAATACAGCACTAGTATGCCCTTAACTAAAAACTAGATTTTATGACTACAAGGTAGAGTGACCACTTACAACTCAAGAGGTTGATGGTTCGAATCTCAACTTGGACCATGGAATTTTACTGGGTTACATTTGGCACCAATGTAAACAACCCGGTTAGGAATTATGTAATGGCAGCCTAATATAGTCACAAAGGCAATCAAACTCCAAGAATTTGAGAACAATTCTGAAAGGAGTAAGTGTATGTTGCCGAGTTATGATACAGCACTTGCTTGCCTTCAAGCTAGTTTTTAAGGCGACATGGACAGGTGTCTGCTTATATCTCTAGACTATCTGGGTTCGACTATGAGAATCATGGAATTTGCATGAGGTATATTAAAGAAGAATGTAAACATAAATAAACAACAGAGATTGATATGAATTTTAAGACTGTATTTATTTATATAATTAGATTCTATATTTCAGATTTATATACAATATTATATATAATATATAATTATTGAATTAAATGTTCTTTTCTAAAACATGTTTTTCTTGGCAACTTGATTACAAAGATAAAGGTTTTAAATCCACATGATAATTATTTTCCTAGATGTGTCCGAAATTGCACTAATGACAGTTTATCCGCCTCCCCCCTCCTCTGTTTTTGAGACCTCTCCGCGGTGAGGAGGAGAAACATGTGCCCATTTTGTAGGTCTAAGTTGCGCCTGCATGATGGGCATATGGCCAACACCAAAACAGCCCGTTTACCGTGGGCAGCGTCCCGTAACCGGGAAAGGAGGATCCAGGTAGTTGAGGGAGACCCAGGGATCTCCAGTCTTCCCAACACACTACTTTGGCCTCTGATTCAGGGTAGACGGGTGTCCAAGTAGGCCCGACTTGGTCAATCGGCTGGTCATGCCTTGCCCTTGAATAGTTGCATACTTGCAAGAGCCATTTCATTCATGTAAGTTCATGTTCTCTTTTATGTGCACTATCCCAAAATTTTTAACATTACAGGCATACTCTTAATTTGAAACACCATATGTGCACTCCATTACGATCTGAGTGGGCTTACTGAATTTGAAGTACTCTCTTTTAAGTGTAAACGTTCAAAACACCTATTCAAGGAGGCGGTGGCTCATGGGCCAATTGTGTTGATTGTAATCATTTGCAATTACATGCAAGTATATCTCTCATGTATCCTTGTGGTGCGGAGGCTGGATACCCGCCTCCCTTGTTGGAGTCAGAGGTGGCTGGGGAACCTGAGAGATGAATCATTATTATCTCAACCATGGATCCTTTAACCTCTTCTAAAAAAACGTAAGTCTGACGAATCACCCAACATTCCAAATGAACAATCAAGTCAATCATCTTTTCCAAGTTTTCTGGTAGTAGAAGCGTTGGGAGATGAAAAATTAGCACAGTTGAACCCGTTTGTCATTGAAAATTCAATTTCTGCACTCATAGGAACTCCAAAATCGGTCAGGAAGCTCCGTGGTGGAGAACTCCTGATCGAGGTCCAAAGAAAACAACAATCAGATAATTTGCTTAAATTAAGATCTTTTTTCAACATTAAATCTTTTTGCACTGCACACAATACCCTCAATTCATCCAAAGGAGTCATTCGCTGCCCTGACCTTGCAGAAATGTCAGAGGCAGACATAGTAAAAGAGCTTAGCTCTCAATGTGTTTCAAATGCCTAACGTATTCTATCCACCAGAGACGGTAAACGTGTTCCCACTCACACATACATTTAAACATTTGATACCCCCATTCTTCCATCCACTCTTCGAGCTGGGTATCTCAACGTTCGCGTTGAGATGTACATACCAAACCCGATGCAGTGTTACAAATGCTTTAAATATGGACATCATGAAACTAAATGCACTAGAGAAAATATATGCCGTAAATGTAGTACTTCTCATGCTGGTCCGCTTGAAAACTGTTCTAATGAAGTCAAATGTTCAAACTGTGGGGTAATCATTTTGCAACATCCCGTTCTTGCTTAGTCTGGAAGACAGAAAAAGAAGTTCTCCGTGTTAAATATACACAAAGTTTGTCTTTTCCTGATGCACGCAAGCTTGTAGAAAGTTCCAAAACTAATTCTTATTCAGCTGTTGTATCAAAACCAGTTAAGATGGTTGATTCTGCAGTGCAGGTCAATTTATGTAAATGTTCTCCTCTTGAAATAACTCCAGTGCAAAAACCGTCTCCTATTCTTTCACGTAATACGTCCAAAGCAAGTACAAGTTCACAGACAACATTTACAAGTACCTCATCTGTACCTCAGAGGCGGGTCTCACAGGCTTATCCGTCTCCTGAGCGGGTGATTCAAAGGCAATCACCCAAAAAGAAGGTCGTCCTAACCGACCGAGTTAGAAAAGCGGAGAGGGACCCTGTCCCGTCCTCCAACCGATTCGAGGCTCTTATGAGCGACATCGAGTCGATGGAGGACGAGGACATGGGTGTCCACAGCTCTCCTGCCCGGACTTCGGCGCGAAGTCCTGTTAAGTTTCCGAAGTAAGTTTTTACTTTTCGTTGAACCATGAGTCAAACTATACTTCAATTGAATTGTCGTGGTCTTAAATCAAATTACAACGATTTACTTCTCTTATTATCAAAATACTCCCCGAAAGTTGTCTGTCTTCAAGAAACATTCCTATCTACAAATGATAAAACATCAATAAAGGACTATACGCTTTATAATAAAATTTGCACAGACACAATCAGGGCATCTGGTGGCTCAACAATTGCGGTTGCAAACTGTATCCCTCAACGACAAATTCAGATACGAACGAATCTTCAAGCCGTAGCCGTTGAAGTAACTTTGCAAAGACCTATAACAATATGCTCATTATATCTCCCTCCCAATTTATCTATAACTGTTGAAGACTTAGAAAATTTAACTAAACAACTCCCAGAACCATCTTTTTACTCGGCGATTTTAATGCACATAATCCATTATGGGGAAGTACATCTACGAATAATAAAGGCAGCATTACAGAGAAGTTAATTGATAATTTACAACTATGCCTTTTGAATAACAAGTCACCAACTTACTTACATCCAGCCACTGGAAGTTTTTCTTGTATAGACCTTACATTATCACATCCATCAATATACTTGGATTTTTCTTGGTCTGTGCTTGACGAACAATATGGCAGTGACCACTTTCCATTGTTGTTAACTTTAAACGACTCTGTTCCAGTAAACAACCGCTCTTATTACAAATTCTCAAAAGCGAACTGAGAACAATTTAACAAATTATGTTCCGATGATTTAACAATCCCGAATTTTTCCAACTCTTCGGATAAAGCTAATTTTTTTGAGTCCACTCTATCAAAGATAGCTGATGAGTGTATTCCTACAAATTCAATGAAAAATTCGAGTAAAATTAAAAAACCATGGTTCAACGATGAGTGCAGAAGATCATATCGGAAACGAAAAGCAGCGCTAAAGAAATTTCAGATTTGCCCTACAGCTGCAAATCTAGACAATTATAGAATCCTACGAGCACAAGCTCGTAGAACATTTAAGTTTTCTAAACGTAAATCATGGCAGTCATATGTTTCTAAAATTAACGCCAACACTCCAATTAAAAAAGTTTGGGAAGCAGTTCGTAAAATTAATGGTAAACACAAGTTCCTACAGCTCAACTCAAACGTAAAGATTCGAGCGTAGCAAAAACTACAAAAGATATAGCCAACACGCTGGCGAAAACTTTTGAACATAATTCTTCTTCAGCTCACTATACTGAAGAATTTAAAAAGGTCAAATCTAACTCGGAAAAACAAAATATTAATTTTCATTCTATCAACGATGAAGAGTATAACACCCTCTTTACAATTGACGATTTAACCGATTCTATTAAGCATGCCAAAGATACAGCTGCTGGCCCTGATGAAATTTATTATCAATTTTTAGAACACCTCCCATTGGTATCTCAACATTTATTGCTCGATATTTTAATGATATATGGATATCTGGTAAAATTCCAGATTCCTGGAAAAAAGCTTTGATCGTTCCTATACCGAAACCGGATAAAGACAACACAGATCCCCTTAACTATCGACCAATATCTCTAACAAGTTGTATCTGTAAAACCTTCGAACGTATGGTTAATAAACGACTTATCTGGTATTTAGAATCAAATGGTATTATTACTAATTTTCAGTCTGGTTTTCGAAAACAACGAAGTACAAATGATCATTTAGTACGTCTTGAAACATTTATTAGAGAGGCTTTTGTCAATAAACAATGCGTAGTTTCAATTGTCTTCGATCTTGAGAAAGCTTATGATACAACATGGAAATATGGTATTCTCAAGGATTTAAAAGATGCTGGTCTAAATGGTAGATTACCAATGTTCATTTCTAGTTTTTTGTCAGACAGAAATTTTCAAGTTTATATATGATCAACATTATCAGAGAGCCACGAACAAGAACAAGGCGTGCCGCAAGGCAGTATTTTATCAGTTACCCTCTTCGGGCTTAAAATTAATAATATTGTTAAGGCTATAAACCCTGGTACAGATTGCTCATTATATGTTGATGATTTTTTAATCTGTTATCGATCTAAAAATATTCGAAGTATCGAACGTCAATTACAACAGAACTTGGATAAAATTCAAAAATGGGCAACAGAAAATGGTTTTAAATTTTCCAAGTCAAAAACTCAATGTGTACATTTTTGTCGATCAAGAAAACATCATAATGATCCCGAACTTTACATTTCTGGCTCTAAAATCCAAGTAGTAAATGAAGCTAAGTTTTTAGGCGTTACATTCGATAAAAAACTATCTTTTATACCACACTTAAAGTTGCTTAAAACAAAATGTATTAAAGCATTGAATCTACTTAAAGTACTTTCACATACTGATTGGGGATCTGATACCCAAACTTTACTAAAATTATACAGAAGTCTTGTTCGTTCAAAACTCGATTACGGATCAATAGTGTACGGATCAGCTCGCAAATCATACTTACAAATGCTAGATACTATACACAACCAGGGCTTACGTATGGCCGTTGGTGCTTTTAAAACTTCACCCATTGAAAGTCTTTATGTTGAAGCTAACGAACCATCACTAAAATTACGTCATCAAAAACTTTCATTACAATACGCAACTCGTATATCTTCTAACAAAAGAAACCCGGCACGAAATGTTATTTTTAAACCTGATTACACCAGCAAATTTGACAACAAACCAAACGAAACTAAACCATTTGGCCTGCACGTTAAAAACGACTTGCTAAAACGAATGCTTAATATAAACACTTCGTCTGTGATACAAAACTTAGATGAAAATATCCCCCCTGGGACCTACAACATTCCAGACGTCAATATTGACTTATCAACTTTTCGTAAATCTTTCACCAGTCCTGAAGCTTTTAAATCTGAATTTGTAAACATCTTGGAAAAATACAAAGATTTTACTCATTTATTTACCGACGGTTCCAAAGATGGAAACAAAGTTGGTTGCGCCGCATACGGAAACTCTTTCGTTGCAAGAATGCGACTGCCTGACAAAGCATCTATATTTACTGCCGAAATAAAAGCAATTGATCTGGCTTTAACATACATATTAAATAGTATAAATAACAAGTTTATTATTTTCTCAGATTCTCTATCTGTATTACTAGCGATTAAAAATCGCAGTTCAGACAATAATCTTATTAAAAGTATCGAGTTGAAATTACATGATATTTTAAAATCAAAAATAGTACACCTCTGCTGGATACCAAGCCATATTGGTATACATGGAAATGAAAAAGTTGACATCCTCGCCAAAGAATCTTTAAACCTTCAACCAGTTGATCTAAAATTACCAAGCAGTGACTTCAAGTGTTCGATCAATTCGATAATTAAGTCGAAATGGCAAACAGTATGGAACAACGCTATTTTTAATAAGTTACAGGAAATAAAGCCAACCCTTGATTTATCTCCATCAATCAAATTTTCTAATCGCCGAGATCAAATTGTGATTACGCGATGTAGAATAGGTCATACTAGATTAACACATTCATACCTTCTCAAAAGAGAAGAAGCACCTAAATGCATACCATGTGACGAGCATTTCAATGTCAAACACGTTCTCCTTGACTGTCAGGATCTAAAATACATTCGTGACAAACATTTTAAAGTAAACTCACTTAAAGAACTTTTTGAATCTGTACCATCATATGCTATACTTAACTTTTTGAAAAAAATAAATGTTTACAATAAGATATAGAGTTGTACATCATTAATATAGTTTGAATTATTAGTATCATTAATAGCTGTCGGCGCGATATGACCTTTTTGTGTTGGTGCGCCGTAAAACCCAAACAAACAAACAAACAGTTTATCCGAATATATATCCACTTTGAAGATTTTGACGAACAAGAAAACCCGACCGATTCTAAAGTTAAAATCAATTTGAATCAATAATATTGTTGTATTTCTAATACCACGGGGGCCCAACTCCGTCACAATGTGAGTGGATTTCTGTCGAGCTAATGTCACGGATGCCTGTCGATAGTGTCACGGATCTTTACTAGAAATAAGATGCAGAACTGTTTAAATTAGTTAAATGACGTTTCTTTAATACTAAGATTGTTTCTTAGATTATGTTTTATGATATAATAAGTTTTGATAAAGTCGGTAAGCGACTAATAGCAGTTTGTGAAATCCGTTTGCAATATTAGATATGTCACGGTGTTGATGACGAGGTTGTATCTCATGTCACAGTATTCTGTCTATAGGGTCACAGATTTTTCCAAGTATAAAACAAATGTATGACTTGATGATCCACTCAATGCGTTGAATATAAAGCGTAAAAACATTGCAAAACAAAAGTATATTTTTAAAAAATCGATTATATTTCAAATTTGTACTTTTTTCAGGAACCATGTATTTTACCTGATACGCGTCGACATAAACTATCACGTACGTCAGTTAGGGCACCAGGCTTACATAAACCAGAAAAAGGCTCACAGCCAATCAGAGACCATCATCAAGTTGACCCATCGAAAATATTGCCTCATATTCTTGATGGATTGACTAATATTTGAATTTGATATTATCTGTGGGCACATTTTTTTATTGTTAAGTTTTAATTTTAACTTACAGCTTATTACAACTGCGATTACTTACAGTTTCGCATTCTTATACTTCTGTTTATTGTTTTTTAATTATACCTGCAGATAGTTTCACAAGAAATGTTAAGACATAACTCATAGTTGCTTAAATAAGAAAAAAAATTGGAATATAAATAATGGACTTATATCAAAAGATTTCTTGTTAAATAATCAACTGATACGCGTCATGGTTTGTTCTTTCATACAGATAATTGGAGTAACATGTTCAAATACGTGTTTCATTTACGGTGACTGATATTTACAAGCACTTAACAAAAATTATTGTATACATCATGTACATATTTTCATGTTGAAATTTGGCAAGACAATGTCACCCAAGCCTATAAATAGGATATTCATAATCAATTCCCATTCAATAACACCAAGCTCGTTTTTTGTTCATCATAACTTATGATTGTGAGTTATCCATATACAGTACACCAATGTAAATAATCTCCGAGCTGATCTCAAACACATTATAGTGTAAAAACATTTAACTATTTCAACCAATGTAAAACATAACAGATCAGAACAAATAATCAGCTTGTCCAGGGACTATCCAAATAGCTGAAATGACAATAAGTCTGTTGATCAAACTTAAAGTTTACTGAATTTGATTCATGACATGAGCTAAAATCTACAAGTAACGATATTATCTATTTATTAAGAAACATATGATTACAAAACCATCATAAACAAATTATTGTTGTATATTCAAACTGAAGATCCTTTGAACAGCTCTATGGTGCCTACTTGAATTACTACTTTATGTGGCCAGTATGGACAGTTTTAATATGTGTCAGACTCTTTGTAAAGTTGTTATTGTTGTCAAAAACTTGAACATTTAGAGACACATGCACTTCATCTAGAAAACAATATCACAAGTATCACTGTACAAAGTGGTGTCACTAGAATCTGAGTCAAAGCAACCATAACGCTAACTTTGTCAAATGTATATGCGAAAGAACATAGGACTCAGTAGCTTATATACATATCTATGAACACTTTTAGATGAATTGCTTATCTTCAGTTATGAGCTGGACATTCACGGACATTCAAGTTTGCACCTAGATGTTTCCGTTAAAACATCAACTTTCACTTGGGTTAATGTCAAAGCCTTTTGTCTTGTACGTCATTGGTTTTAAGTTTGCCATCATCGTTGAAAATCAAAATGGAAAACAGACCATAATGAATGAAATGAAGCCACGCTATGAACGGCTTCCGTTTCAGAGGTTAACAACTCAGGACAACATCTACATCTTGCTCGGGAAGATTAAAAAAATGAAAACTATCGTCAGTAATACTGTGACATTAACGCAAGTAGCGTCATATAAACTGTGACATGCAGGAAAAAATCCGTGACATCTAGGTTTTGCAATTTGGTTGATTCTTCAATAACAAAGACATTGATAACAGTTTAAAAATCATCACTTATCAAATATTCCTTATCATTGGCTTCTTATTGATAGGAAAATACGTAACTACCTTTTTCTGTCCGTTAAGTTTTTCAGTGCTCGTCTAAAATTCGTAACACTATCGACAGGCATTCTTGACATAAGCTCGACAGAAATCCACTCATGTTGTGACGGAGTTGGGTCCCCGTGAATACGCTATCGAAGTACAGTAAGGCGCGCGAATAACTAGAATTTTTTTGAGTATTTCGTACGTATTTCGTACGTATATGGTAAGTATAACGTGCGTGCGAATCACAGCGTATAAGCCGTACGTGCGTATAATTCGTATATCGTATCGTATCGTATCGTATGAATACATGGTATAAATCGTATGGTAAACATCGTATGAATGGTATAATCGTCTTGTTCGTATCGCATCGTACGTAAGACAAGTATTATCACACGAACTATTGAATTATTATAATTTAGCGGGGTATTTTCCCGACAAATTATTTATCAATTTCCGTCGAGTGTTTTTCACAATTAAATGGAAAATACGGACACCATAAGACTAGTTCATCATGAAAAATGCTTTTTTGTCAGCGATTAAGCAGGATATGATTCTTTTTCATCGGAAAGGAATGGCAATTTCTGATTTTGAAATAAAGAAAATTGGTCTACATAGCATAAAAAGATGCTTGTACCAAGAAATAAATAATATTTTGAAACGATACGGAAAACTGGCTCAGTCTCTCTCAAAAGTAATGATAATTTACTTTCAGTTTTAACTGGTGTTAATTATTTGAGGATTTACAATTTTACATACAAGTAGTGTCTTTAGTCTTACAGCATACATAGACATACTATTCAATAAAAAATATGTCAGTTACAGATTTCGATGCATGTGTACTATATGTTTGTTTGTTGAATTACACGCCATAGTAACACATTGTATTGTTCATATAACACTGGTCAGTCAACCTACTCACTCTTACTGAAGTCTTAATCTCTCGATGCAGCTATTAGTATCAACCAACTATTTAGGGCATGCTTTCGTCAGTGACTGACAACTGCCCTACATGATTACAAACCATTGGTAGGAGGGAGAATGGATGTAGAAATAATTTCATGATCAAGCTCCACGAAAGTATGCGCTGCCCAGGAATCGAACCCATGATCAGTTGACTTACATGCTACCAACTAAGCTAGGTGGGCGGCTATGAACTAAGATATAATTTAGTTAAGAACTGATAATATGCCTATTGTGTGCCTATAATAAGCTAGCTTAGTTCATGAGTTGTTTGTGTAAATCTGAAAATAAATACACTAGACAAAAATTTGGTATTCTAAAACACTGTCTTCTTCTGATATTATGAGTTACCCTTTCTCTTGACTTGTCCTATAAGTATCCATATAAAAATATATGGCCCTAACTGAGATTCATACCCCATACAACCTCTCAAGTCATAAGCAGACAATCTACCATGTCGACACACCAACTAGTTTTAGGGCTTGGAATATAAATGCTGTTATTTACCTCTGCTACATAAAGCTCTCCTTCATAAACCACTCCTTAACACAAAATAAAAGAGCTAGAATGTCTGTGAGACAATCTTAGTATGCGAGCGCACAATCCCTTGTGGGTTATTTACATTGGGCGCCAAATGTAACCCTATGAAAGTCCATGGTCAGAACTGAAATCTGAATCCTCTATCACTCAAGTCCTCAGCAGACGCTCAACTGTGTTGCTATTCATGAATCTAGCTAGCAAGGGAGTACAAATGCAGTAGTTAACCACTGCTACACAGATTTGTTTACTAAGATTAATTTGCTTCATAGGCAGATCTAGCGGGGGTCCGGAACCCACTTGAATTTCCAAAATCTGTTCATATGTTTACTTGTTGACTGTAACTCACTTTTAAGTAGGAAGAAGCAATTTTTCTTGGTTCTACTTGACTTGTGTTGTTTAGCATATACAATATAAAAACTCAAGAAAAGAAGATGACAAACATTTATAAATTCAATCTTTTAATGTTAAACCAAAAATAAAATTAAAATATAGTAGTTTTAATTTCAATATCAACTACATATGTATGATAATAGATTCATGCCAAAATTAAATTATTGAGTATAATACTATAGTCTTTCTCATTGTATTATGTTGAATTCTTGTCTCAAACACTTCCTAATACAAATACAGTACCCACCAAAAGCTTGGAGAATAAGGAAATTTGTTTTTAACTCTAATGATTGGTTATTTTAAAATTATTTCTTTCAATACTCTAATCAAGGATTATTTATGATGAAATGAAGGCACATTTGATGAATGCATCACAATTAATAGGTTCAGCATCTCAATTTTAAAACCTCCAAAATAATGATAATTAATTTTGTAAATCTTTTCAAAAAAATATTTTTCGGCTACTTCAGTAGTATCAACTGTAATAAAACAATATTAAACAAAAATTAAACAAAACTGACTAGTACTTTACAACAAATAGTTAGATAAAATATTTGAATACAGCTATTCAGTAGGCCTAAAAAGTTATAATGTCTCCAAAATTTTGGTAGGTACTGTACGGACAGGGACAACTCAACCCGAAAATAACTCAACATAGAACAACTCAACTCATAAGCCCGGACAACTCAACCAGTATGTACGGAAAACTCAACCCATGGATAACTCAATCCGTATGATATAATATAATATAATAATTAGTAATTCATTATAAATAATCAGAATATAACGTTACATTTTATTGATATTCAGATGAAATTATTGTTAATGAAAGATATCTAAGTATGAAAATAACAATGAAAATCTTAACCTAATGTTTGCATATCAAATTGGAAATATGTCATTCATAAGGAGCTCTCTAGTTTGTCATTCTAGGGGTAATTCTCCACTCAGTCACTAAATAAGTAAAAGCTGACTGAATAACTTCAATAAGAAACTGGGCAAATCTTGCTACATTTTTTACTTTTCTTTATATACCACTAAACAAAGTTGTTCACAGGTTGAGTTGTTCCCACTTTTGCGTTGTGTTGTCCTAACTTCGGGGTAAGTTGTCCATGGATTGAGTTGTCTACAGGATGAGTTGTACTGGACCAGTACATTTCATGTCTTTTATATAGCCCAAGCAAATAGTCATTTACTTGACAAACAATGTCTTATAATTATCCTTGGAATAACATTGAACTAAATATTATGTCTTTAGAATTTATCCTAATTAATCAGGAATTGTTGTCAATCATTGAACTGTGCCCAGGTAAACATTTTTGGAGATACATCAGCTGGAAATCTATCTGCTTTTTTGTTCGCCATACAGGAATAAGAAAAGTATATCGACTTCAAGATCTTGTTGGGATGAACACACTTGTACAACCTTTAGCAGCTTTAAAATCCATATATTGTCATCTGAAATAATCAAAATGGGAATTTTAATGACATTATCATACAAATAACATTCTAAAGTCTGATTTGAAGATCAAGGTATCATTGCATATCCTCAACTGAATGCAACTCGGCAGGAAACAGGCATGGCCGAGCATTTATGATGTTGGCCTGGTATCATTAGCTACCCAGCTCTGTGTTGGTTTGAATCCCATCTAAAACTTACCCTTGTTTTTTAAGCAATTAACATTATCCAACTAGCGCGGTACTGGGGGACCAGGAAGCATAATTGAATGAGATTGATATAAGATGGCCGAGTTTGTATCACAATCAAGCTAAAATTAGTATAGTAAAAGCAGATATATATCAATCCAGGCTATGCTTGGTGAGTTTTCTGAAAATACTGTCATTCAATTCCTATTTATTGTGATAGGAGGGAAGTTTTTTAATTCAACCTACAGTTAACATTATGGGAAGAAGGATATGTAAGTGGCCAGATAGCTCAGTTGCGAGAGCACTCTTTTTATATACCAGATTATATACCCTATTTATAAACCGGATTATATACACTCCCTGTAAAGCGAGAGGTCCTAGGTTCGAGTGCCAGTCAGACTGCATATTTCCGTCTGACATTTGGCATCAATTGTGGGTCGATGACAATAACTAGCTCAGTTGAGAAACACTTTTAAACAAAATAAATGCTCCAAAAACAGCATGGAATTCTGAAATTTGAGGCAAATTTCCAGTTCACAGGTGAGTATGTCACAGCCCTTGCATGTGCACATGATGGGCAGAAATAAATGTAAGTGTCAGCATGGCTAAGTTGCAAGAGCAATCGCACTATGAGTAAAAGGTCCAGGGTTCCAATTCCGGTCAGGCTGAATATTTTTCTTACCCGTAATGGGTCGAAATAACTGGGGACGAAAAACATTGAGCAAACTGTGAGACTGATGTTGTTAACACAGTCATATTATGCAGACTACAATCACGCTTACCTTGTCGATCATAATTGATGAATTGTTGAATATTGGCACATTTGACTTGTCTGTCCATCGACTCCATGCGATTTGGCAAGTCGTTTTTACATCAGAAATCTTAAGATTTCACCTTAACTTCACCAAGCGACCACATTGTTGTTTAAATATTGACGATTGTTGGTCATTATTGGCAGTCCCTGCGTCATTTCCAAGTAACTTTTGTGCAGTGTAAGGTTCCAACTTGACAGACCTGTCAGGTGAAGTGTTTAGTTTGCCGGACATTTAACTTTCGGCTACTTTTCGAATTTGTACTAACCCGGAGGGTGAAAATCATAACCATTGAGACTGATCCCGCCCACATTTATCATTGGAGTCCGCCTTGAAATAATATCGATAATCAAAGTTTTGAATGAGAACCGGCTGTTATTTGTGTATTTTTTATTGCATCATGGCTGATTAAGATATAGAGATACAAGCAAGTCGGACTGATCGCAAGATATATATCGTATCATTCGTATCGAACAAATGGTATAGTAAACAACCGAACGTATGGTATAAAACGTATAGAACGCATGGTATAAAACGTATAGAACGTATGGTATAAAACGTATATGGTAAGAACTTCGTATAGATCGTAATACGTATCGTACGCATTCGACTTCGGGAATGGTATAACGTACGAATGGTATGCGTATTGTCTTCGTAAATGGTAAAGATCGTATTTCAACTATTACGCGCGCCTTACTGTAGCTGATAGTCTCTATGTGCATTGTTGTACTTAATCACCATGTACTTAAAATCACTTGATACTACGGGATTAACGACATTTACAAAAATCATGTTTACAAAATGTAGAAAAAAAAACAATTTGATCATGAGAGTTTACAAAAAAAATTATAAAAAAAAAATAAATAAACTTATACATAAATAATCATTATATATAGTTCTATCACATTAACCTGTCACAACTTAAATAATTACACGGTCAATGAATCCGTTACTTTTAACCCCTTTTAAACTTGTTATAACCCCGATATTCAAAATCGCCGCATTCATTGTTAGATTATCAATGATTTATATTGATTGGTGGCTCAATGTTTTGAAAGAGGTTAAATAATAACACATTCAGTAAGTGTGTAATTATTCCAGTTGTGACAGGTCAATGTAATAGAATTATACACGCACACATACAAAATCAAAGCGCTGTAAGCATACTAAAATCTATTGGTTTGTTATATGAATGACTGTAGGGCTTGAATAAAGCTTTGCTTTTTTTAACTAATTGTTTACTGTCACCGCCATTTTGTCGATTATGTGATACCGAAAGTAGTGCCATTTCTTCAATGGCGGCCTCCTAGATATATCCGAGATTATGTTACGCAGTAATATCCGAGGTAGTTCCGATGTAAAAACGGTTCACAATAAGATGCTGACAAATTACAAGACAACATTTACCGGATTTTACAGTTTCTTTAGTTTTACCTGTTGTGTCCAAAATATATTTTATAAATAATATTTCACAATAAGCACAGGCGGTGATTGATGCCTAACAGTTGACATATTTTGGTCGACTTATGAGGCATAATTAATTGACAGTTTATTTTCTAGATTATGCCGACCTTTGCAAAGTCAATTAGTCGTCAAATTTTAGTCTTTACCAAAAAACCGGAAGCCGGTGGCAAATTACTAGATCCCAAATCCAGTTACACAACATTCGAGTATCGATTGTTACTATTTTTAGTAACCACCTTTAGCATATGTGTTGTACTGAATAGAGGTGTTTTCACAAGACAACATATGGTCAAATTTTCGTCACGCTTGGATTAACTCGGACAATACTTGAGACAATACTATAGTTTAGACACTGAGTATTTGTATTACTAAAGTTATTTGTCCTACTTTTGGACCCGATACGTAAGTTTGATAGTTTGAGCTTACGTATTTGATTAATTTGACAATGGCTACTGGTTGTGATTTAAATCATTTAAATGGCGATTGTAATGATGCAGAAGCCTACGTTGAATCAATATTATCTTCACAACTACTTACAAGAGTTAATACACCTATTAATTCTGGGAGAAAGCGACATCTGTCTGAAACTGATGCCACTGAGATCAACTAGGATTCCTCGGTAAAAAAGCCAAGAGTGTCTATAAAGGCACGTAGACATCTATATGAGGAGGTTGAAGAGGAATCGGGTGCCTCAGTTGTCAGTAATCCATCAGTTGAACAATTAATTGTCAAATTATCATCTGATATGCATATGTTGTTTGGTTCGTTACGTGAACGTATGGACAAATTGGAAGCTGGATTAGAGCAACGAATCGCTAGTAAAGTATCACAATTACTAGATAAGAGAGTAGTGAGCACGGAAATGAACCGTATTCGTAAGGACATGGATGATAAGTTTGACTCCTTCAAAGAGTCTATTAAATTAGATTTAGCTGATGATTTAGTTGATATTAATTCTAAAATTCAGTCTATTTCCAGTGATAGAACCCAGGTTGAACAGAAAGATGATATTAGTTTAAATATTGTAATCAGGGGTCTACCAGAATCACCAAATGAGAACATTGAAAACAAAGTGAATGGTCTAATTAACAATGGTTTAAGTTTAAGAGACATCAGGTGTTCTACTGCTGAGAGAAAGTCAGGAGGTAAAGGTATTAAGGCTGGTGTTGTGGTAGCTAGAATGAATTCTCATGAGGACAAACGTAAGGTCATGAGTAAAAAAAATTGTCTCAAATCACATAGTCAATTCTTCAGTTTTCATTCATCATGACCAATCATGGGCTGAGCGTAATATGTCGAACAATTTTCGTACTATCCTGTCTTCTTTAAAATGTAATGACCTTGAAATAAAGGGGTCTCGTATTGTACGTAAGTCTACAAATGGTAACTTTTCTTCGAACTCTTCTCAGTCTCAGTCTACGAGACGTTATACCAGTAACAATGACAATACACATAGTGTCACTAACGGTCAACCCACTATCAATAGGGATCGACGTCATAATAATAGATTTAACAGGGGAGGTAATCATAACAACCGAAGGAATCAAGGATCACAGCGACATTAGGTGAAAGTAGGGTTTTAGAATGTACGAGGATGGCGAAATAACTCTGAATCAGATAGCTTTATTTTACGTTCTACGTGTGTTATTAATGGTGATTATGATATATTAGGTGTAGCCGAATCACATCTTTTAAACGATGATGTTTTATCAGTAGACGGCTATAGTTGGTTTGGTTTTAATAGACAGCGTATCCATAAAAGAGCTCGTTTAGGTTCGGGGGGTGTTGGGTTTTTAATCAAAGACAGTTTATTGGAATTATTTAATGTACGCATATTATTACAAGCGTCTATGGAAGGCATTCTATGGTTGGAACTGAAACATAAATTTGAAAATTTAACTCTTCTACCATGTGTATGTTATCTTCCTCCAGAAATCTCTTCCAGATATTTTGATGTAAATTCTTTCTTTGACCAGCTTTTATGTGACTTTTATAGTTTTCAGAATGATGGCATGGTGATTTTAACAGTAGATGTGGAAACCTGGATGACTTTATCAGTGGTGTTGATAGTATACCAGATAGACATGTTATTGACTACATAGTTAATTCTTATGGTGAATTATTTATTGACTTTTTAATTAATACAAATATGTGTATTTTAAATGGAAGAAATACTTTGAAAAATGATTATACATCTATCTCTGTTAAAGGTTTATCTGTAGTTGACTACTGTATCATTCCATACGATTATTTACACATATTTAAAGATTTTTCGGTATTAAGAGTCACTGATCTTATTAATCAGGCTGTTAATTTGGCAACTTTAGTACCTACATGTATGCCTGATCATTCATTGCTTGCTTGGTATATTGATCTTTCTAGATTGTATAACGTGGCAGATCACTATGTATATAATGATTGTTCGGATACTAGTAAGACATTTGTTAAATTTAATGTTGATAGTATACCACCATATTTTATGAGTGATACTGAAACCTTATTGCAAATTAATTCTGTAATTGATAACCTTGAGCAAAGTATAAAATCTCAAGATGATATAAACCTTGTTTATGATCAATTTTGTAATATTGTTAAAGTAAATATGTATGAAAATGTTCCTTATAAAACTTTTACAGTAGGTTTGTCCAACATAAAACGCCGAGTTAGTAAGCCCTGGTGGTCTGATTACTTAACAGTACTATGAACTGAAATGTGTAAGGCTGAACGTGAGTGGGTGAATTGTAAAATTACAAGTTGTTAGTCAAGGCTTAAATCTTTGTATGTAAGTAAACGTAAATTGTTTGATAAACAAGTACAAAAAGCAAAAAGGATGTATTGGTATTCTTTACAAAATGATTTATTAAATGAGTGTAATACTGGTAATCCAGAGTTTTGGAGGTCTTTAGGTAATTTTGGTGTTAGTCAATGTCGTAAAAATCCATTCCAATGGAGGTTGTTTTAAATGATGGTAGCATCTCAACGTCTAAAGTTGATGTTTTAAATAAATGGAAAGAAGAATTTTGTTCTTTGTTGAATAATGATAATAATAATAACAATAATAATAATAATAATAATAATAATAATAATTATCACACTACAGGTATAAATATCAATGATTTTATTAATGAGGACTATGCACTACCTTTTAATGAGGGTATTTCTATATTGGAGGTAAAACAAGCTGTAAGTAAAGCAAAATGTGGAAAAGCTATAGGTTTTGACTCCATATACACAGAATCTCTCAAAAATGACGCCACTATACTGTTTTTTCATTCTTTATTTAATGTTTGTTTTGATAAAGGCGTTGTTCCTTCGTCTTGGGGTAAATGTATCATTAACCCAATTCCTAAAAACAGTACATTAGATCCAAGGGATCCGTTGTCGTACAGAGGTATAGCTTTGACGTCCTCAGTCTATAAAATTTATTGCAACATTTTAAATCACCGATTGCAAGAATGGGTTGAACAAAATGATATTGTTTCAGATGAACAAGGGGGGTTTCGTAAGAACCGTAGTACAATTGATCAAATTTCATCCCTTACCAGTATTATTCAAACTAGAAATAAACTGAAAATGTCCACTTTTACTGCTTTTATTGATTTTAAAAAGGCTTATGATTTTATTAATCGTCAGAAACTATGGAAACGTTTGTATGAATCTGGGTTATGTGGTAAGATTTTAAATGCTGTGATGTCATTGTATGCCTCTGTTTCGACATGTATTAGAGTTAATTCCCATACGACCGACTGGTTGAATGTGCAATCTGGTTTGAGACAAGGGTGTATCTTGTCGCCTTTATTGTTCAATTCGTATATTAATGATCTAGTTTCTTATCTTAAGAGTTTTAATCTTGGTGTTAACATAGGTGATGAGAAAATATGTATATTGTTATATGCTGATGATATTGTTATTTAAACTGAAAATGCCGATGATTTACAAATTTTACTATCTGCTTTGTCAGATTGGTGTCATTTAAATGATATGATTGTTAATAGTAACAAAAGTAATATTGTGCACTTTAGACCATTTTCTGTACCATGTACTGATAGAATATTTACCTGTGGAAATGCAAACTTGTCCGTCGTTAATAAGTATAAGTATCTAGGTTTGGTAATTGATGAGCATCTTGATTTTAATATATCGGCAAAAGCGGTTGCCCAGAGCGCTAGTAGAGCTTTGGGGTTATTAATTGCAAAATGTAAATCCATGGGGGGAGTATCTTATGATGTATTCACAAAATTGTATGATTCCATTGTTTGGCCAGTAATTAATTACAGTGCTCCGATTTGGGGTTATAGGTCGTTTTCATGTATTGAAGCTGTACACAATCGGGCAATGCGATTCTTTTTGGGCGTGGGAAAATTTACACCTAATGCTGCACTGGCTGGTGAAATGGCCTGGGTTCCACCTGTAGTTCGTCAGTGGAAATCTATATCCTCATTTTGTGCTCGTATTTGCAATACTTCAAACTTACGGTTAAATAAGAGAGAAGCTCTGTGGGCAGCAGGTTGTGCCGAGAATATTCGTACCTGTAAAAATTGGTTTTTCGTTGTAAAACAACAATTTCAATTAAGTAATTTGAATGATTTTTCATTTCATATTCCAATCTGTAAGAAGTTTTTAATTTCTCATGTATCGAATTTCATTCTTAGTAATTTTATTAATGAATGGGAAAATAGTATTAATAGGAACACTGGTATAAGTGGTAGAGGTCGGAATAAGCTACGTACATATTGTTCTTTTAAATCACATTTCAAAGTTGAAAACTATTGTAAAATGATTTTACCACCTCAACACCGATCAGCATTAAGTAAATTTAGATGTGGTGTCGCCCCTATACGAATAGAAACCGGCAGATTTGAGAGTATTTCTCTTGAGGACAGAAAATGTCCCTTCTGTAATTCAGTTGAGACAGAATCTCAAGTTTTATTTAAATGTCATGTCTATAATGTCCTAAGAGCTCCACTGTTTGATAAAGCAATCTCTCTAAATTTGTCGTTTTTAGCTTTACCTGATTCAGAAAAATTTAAGTTAATTTTTTCTGATAAGTCTATTATAAGAATTTGTGCCAAAACCTGTTTCAATATTTTAAATAAAAGGCAGTGTCTTTTAAATAAATAAAATTTAGTTCTTTAAATCACATGGTTTTTTTCCATATTCCTTACTATCTCTTTATGTAATATTTGTTTTAACTGTACTATAAATCTTTTACCATGTATGAAGGTAATCAATGCTATTCAAATCATCTCTGATCAGATATGATGATCGATTTTCTAAACTAGTTTTTTTTTCATGCGCGTTAGGGCACCAAATTAATAATTGTCATGTTTTAAGTCTTTTCTTAAATATATATTTAACTTTGCGAATAGCATTGATTAGCTGTTTTTATTTTTAATCTGTGTATAGTATTTTTGTTGAAATAACTATATTGTATGAACGTGTGATAGTTTTAGTTAATATGTAAAATGCTTATAGTCTTTTATAACACTTCTAAGAGTGGCTATGTACACGTTGTTGTTTTTTTTTTTATATTGTATAATATTTATGTTTTATGCACATGATATACATAGATAAGACTTAAATAATAATAAATAATTCGGTTTTACCCGAAAAGCTGTCGTCGTCAAGTTTCGTAATAGCTATTTTTAGTAATTTTCACCTCGCGACCCGGTTTTTCCATGACGTCAGAGCGTAACAAATTTTCCGAAAATGGCGATACCAGAAGCTTGACAGCGTGATCGTCGAGGACGTTAATGTAAAAGTAATGGTTAATCGACAAACCAAAGTTACGTCGAATAGGATCATATCTACTGGGTTAATTCTGTGTGTGAAGGAGTAAAATGCACTGTTTTATTTTGTATTTGCGATTTATTTGCCATCACAACCGCTAGATTCTAGAAGATATCACCTCATATACCGGTACGAATACTAGAATGACGAACAACACATCGCCATATTCAGCAACTTGGAAGGCGGTAGAATATAGTGAGGCAGGGGTGGATCCAGGATTTTTTAGGTTGTCCGAACTTTTCTAGGGGGGGGGGTCAGAACTTTTCTTGGGGGTCCGAACTTTTCAAGGAGGGGTCCAAACCTCGAACCGCAACCACATTATACACAACTTGCAGAAAAAAAATCAACATATTGATAACAAAAACTACATAACCAATTTACATACGTTAAGCACCGAGAAAATTTGCTACATATTACTTAAAAATTACTTTAAAGTAAGAAATACACGAATGGACATGTCCATTTTCTAAGTTCTTGGGGGCAGACCCCTTGATCCCCCCACTGGGTCCGCCCATGTGAGGCATATGAAGACAATATCGTTGTACTTTTCTGTCTTTTAAAAAGTAAATAATGCAAGTATCAGCATTATTTGAAAGCTAAGCCTAAACCATGCCAACATTACTAAGTCTGGTGTCAAAATGTGTATGCAAAACTATTGCAGAAAACACGGCAGGATAAGGTTTAACCCTTAACCGTTCAACCTCGCATTTTTATGTGTCTAGACCCCCCCCTCCAAAATGGTTGCCACAGCCTTGAAAATGGTGTTTTTAGCTGGAATAAGTGAATTTCACTTAAGGATAGTTGTCTCCAAAAAATAAAAGGGGCGCAGCGCCCCACATCGCCAGAAAAAAATCGGGGTCATAGAGTGCAAAAAATTGCGCCAAATGCTGATAAGAAAACTCGTTTTCAGTGTCTGAAAAGACCTGGCACATTAGACCTGATTTTGGAAAATATTACTGTTTGAAACGCAAATGTGGGGCGAAAAAAGAGCGAAATTGCATTTTTTGCCGTTTTTGCTCCGCCCCGGCGTTGCCATGGTAACGGGGATCGGGGCTTAACTTGTTTTTTTCTTAAAGACATTCACCCAGGTAATTACTTGGCCAAGTTGCATATCTGTAAGATAATTAGTAATGAAATTAGAGCCGCTTGAAATAGCCCTTGCGCGTAATGGTGAAAAAATGGCTACTTTTCACACATGTCGCAACCAGCCAATGGTTAACAAGCCTGCTTTACTTCCTCTGATATTTCTCTGGCTGGTCAGAATGGACTTTTAAATGAGTTTATGAGTCAAAACTGTGTTAGTCGACCAAGAGTCTCTAATACAAAAAGTGTTTGACTCCGTTGCCTAACTAGTCAGAATTTTTTACGAAAAACGTTCTAAGTTGTAAGTTTCTATAATATTTCCCTCAAACCAGCAAAAACCAGTAAAGAGAAGGTTTTATATGATAATCCAGAGTTCAAAAAATTCATATTTCTAAATCCAGTACAAATTTACAGATGATAAATTTTAATAAAAGAGAATTATCTGTAATTTACCATTTTGACGTATTTTCTTCGCTATAAATTCTCTTGCAGTTTCATTGTAGTAATCTTATACAGATTTTTATAAAAATTTTAGAAACGGCAAACTTCCTTCAATGTTTTAAAACATGGGCAGAAAAGACTGCAGAAAATTTATGAACTGGTTGCATGTGTTTAACTAACTTTAGACTTGAGATTTAAGCTTTTAAAAATTGAGTATTTTTTGAACACTCTCAAAAACTCGGATTTTTGCTCGGGGGTACATGTATACAAAGCACTATATTTTTGTAAGTATTTGTCCAAAGTTTAATCTGGTTGTCCTGGATTATCATGATGTGATTGTGTAACAGGAAAAAAGATTAAAATGTGAATATAAAACTGCAGAATTGGAAAAACAGTTTTTGCTTTTTTGTCACGGCACAATATACGGTCCCTTCGATAATCAAGGATCACGTTATTAAAATGCACATAACTTAAGTTACAAACGGTAAACTTCCCTAAAAATTCACCATTCAATGTCTTTATTAGTATAGATTCAATAAACAATATCATAATAAAGACTATGGAATGTCACCATACAGTTCCAGAACCTTTAAATGGGTATGTTTTTTAATAGTTTTTATGTTTGCCAAAAGTAAAATTTATGTGTGACTATCATTTTAGCAAGATGTCATTTGTTTTGATTTCTTAAATTTGCGTAAAAATGAAGCTATATCATAAGTCTATCCGGTTACTGTTCTACTTGAACTTTAAATTTGTTGAAGATCACTACTGCATGCACAGGCCATGGAATATAAGTTAAATTCCAGTTAAATACCCATGAAAAGAGCAAAAGCCATGAAATTATAGCATTAAATCTCGTATCAATTTATTTAATAGGTTCTGCTAAGTTATTGGGGACAAATTTTAAATACCATGAAAAGCATGCTCTATGACCATGAAAAGTACCATTAAACATGTGAATTTGTACCTCAAAAAAGTAATGCCTTTTAAAAAACCCTGAAATTCTGCACTAGTAAATTTTAACAGTCATATTCATGGCCCTTAATTTTATTTAATTCCCATGAATTATTTTTCTTAGGAAGGCAAAACTGTTAATGGCCATAACATTCAAACTGATGGCCATTAAAAGGCAGCTGATTGGTAAAAATTTCAAGTTTTGATTTAGAAGACCATTATAAATTCAAATTTTTGCCATTAAATAGCAATGAAAATAAAAACGTTCCCTTTTAAATGCCATTAATTGAATAAGTCATTTTAAAAGTAGAGTAGTTTAAGTCATTAAAATAGTCATTCACCTTTTAAGTGCCATGAAAGAATGCTTGCACAGATGATCATGAATCATGTATATGCTACCTTTCAACTGGTGCTATTTTGTTCTTGAAGAGTCCAGGAACAAAATAGCTACAGCTTGATGTTGTGCCATACATTAATTTGATGTTTTGAATTCAGGTTCAGTTCAATTCAAATTTCCAGTTTATGTTAAAACATGGCTTGATTTACATTTATTTATTTATTTTATTTATTTATTGGAGTTAACGCCGTATAAACACAATGAAAGTCATTAAACGGTGTCCAGCGCACCTAACCTAGCTTTCCTGGACCATTGTCAATAACCAGTACTCGCCTACTCTTCCACTAGGGCGGAAACTACTCCATATTGTCTAATCAATGGAGGAAAATTCACATTATTGGCAAATTTTCATGGAAGGGTATAACCTCCCCAGGTGGGATTCTAACCCGCCCCCTCAGGCACGAGTATCCTAATCCCGGCGCGCTACTAACTGTGCTATCGACCCCGGTTGCTTGATTTACATCTGTTTAGACTATGGCATATATGATTATTACAGAATTGCTAGAACATTGAAAAAAATCAAAGTCCTAACATCAGGTTAACATCAACTGCATTCTAAGCTAATGGTACAACATTGCTTTTTACCTCTGTTTTGACCATCACTGACATGATAACTACAGCATTGCCATATTTTTTATCAAAATTTAAGCTGCAAACGTCAGGATCAATTCAATTCCATTTCAAGTACATATCACATGGTATGAACTACATCACTTTTGACAATTTGTTAGGGTCAGGAACAAGCAAATAATATTAATGTGCTAAAAGAATTGTCTTTCACAATTTAAACCAACGTGTTTAAACCTATGTGAATACTTTCTTAGATGATGTAAACGACAAGTTTTAACTCACACAGTACTGACAATGTCCATCATGAACTGTTCATGAACTGGTCATGAACCAGAATGTACCTACAAACTGTATGCATGTTTCGTTCATATACATAAACGAGAATAGTGAATCATCAAATAGCTGATATAAAACAGCAGGAAAGCCGCCCAGCTAGCTCAGTTGGTAGAAAAGTTTATTGATTAAAGGGTAGTAAGTCCAATTCCCGGGCAGGGAAACTTTAGTGAAGCTTGATCATGAAATTATTTCTACAGCCATTCTCCCTCCTACCAAAGATTTTCAATTATGTAGGGCAGTTGTCAGTCACTAATGAAAGTATGCACTTAGTAGTTGGTTAACACCTAAATACAGAAATTTAGCCTTTCCAAGAGGAGTCAGTAGGTTTACTGGCCACCGTTGTATGACCTTTACAATGTGTTGCTACGGCTTTCAATGAAACAAAAAAATAAAACAGCAGGATAATCTATCCATTGTCAAGTAGTAGTATGATCCTTGAAAAACATTATTTAGAGGCCTAAAGTTTCGTTTTTCCTTAATTCAGGGGAGACTACTGTGGATTAAATTTATGAATATACTGACTTTTATCCCAATCTTTAATAAATTCAAAGATGGTTGAAAGCAAAAAAAGTGCTTTACCGCCTATTACAAAAAAGAAGATTTTTACATAGAGTTGAATAGTTACAAGGCATCTATTGTCACCATCAACTTATAAAAGATGCAAAGACAATATGGAAATTTTTTATTTGATTTAAAACATCTGCAGCATGACAAAAACAGGTAAATACAAGTGTACATATTTTCGGATAACAATTTTTGGACAACCATATTGCTTTCATGAACTGTTCTTGTGATGGGATGTTTGAATCTGTATGTCTTTGTGGGTTTTTTTCTTTTCATTTTGATTTACTTGCAATCAAGAGCGGTAGTTCAAGGATTAACATTGAAAATCAGTATGTTCTCTACAGCTAATTCATAATTAATGTCATAAAGACAAATTATAAATACACACTGATATAAATTTGGTGAATATTATCATTTTATAACTTTCAATTCATCAATTTACATGTGAATGTGATCTACCTTATTATGTTTGTTGTTTAAAATGCAAGACCAAAATATACATTGTCAGTTAAAACAGTTTCCTTCTGGATTCTCCCATTTTTTAAGGTAAAGGAATGGAACAACCATTCTTATTATTTCTTCAATTTTAAGTCAGGAGTCTTCATGAACTGTAATAAGGACATAACTAGGGGGATGAGACAGTCATCCAAGGGGTGGATCAAGGAATTTTTTGGGGGGGGTCTGAACTTTTTTTACAGGGTGTCGAACCTATTTAGGGGAGTCCAAACTCTTCAAGGGGGGTTCAAACTTTCCAACCGCATTACCATTATGCATTATTTGCAGAAATATTTACTGTTCTAGAGGGTGAGGCTCTAAACTGAGCTAGAGCAGTCTACTAGACAGGTGGCATCTATGAGTGTGACTGGTATCTGGATCCACTCACGTATGGTGCATGGGTAGAACAAACTGTAGATGCTGCTGTGGCCTGCTGTAACCTTGATCTTCCTCTGGGTCTGGTGTCGCCACTTTGGAGGATAGGTTCTGGATCTATGTCTACCAGTTTGTTCTAGATCTTGTAAAGGAGGCCTCTTCTTATCTCCAGTAGAGGTTACCAAGCAAGATCCTTTAGCATACACACAGCCTGGAGTTCTGTCTCAGTAGTTGTTGCAGACAAACCTTGCTCCACTTCTGATAGATGGTGTTGATTCCAAGCATTTCATTATTTCCAGATCTATTTTCTAAATTTCTATTGCAAAATTTTAATGGGCATCAATAGGAAGTCATTAAAAACCACTGAATCCTGTTCATTGTATTTTAATGGCACCATGAAAAACTAGTAAAACCCATTTTATGGCATAAGAATACCATTAAAAAAGTAATGGCTCTTATCCTTTAACCTGTTAATGGGATTTTCATGCCATCATTTCATGCCATTTTTATGGCCAATTAATAATGTACCCATTAATAAATATTCATGTTTTTTTCTAGCCATTACTTTTATTTAATGGTATGTTTAATGGCTTAATTTCATGGCACTTAAAACGCAGCATTTTTTATGGCACATTTCATGGTCCTTAAAATGATAGTTTTAACAGCTTGTTTTAATGCGATTTTAAAAGGCTGAAGTAATGGATTTTTAATCAATGCCATTAAAATGGCCATTAAAAATTGTCATTAACAGGTTAGAGGTTCAGAAGTTTTTTTAATGGCACAGCATGAAAACATCGTGAAAACTGTGTTAAAATATTAATGGTATTTTCATGGCCAATTTAATGGTTGATGCGTGCAGTAGTGGATGTATCCAGTGGTTTTTTTTCGTTGTTTTTTCGATTTGGTTGATTATTGTATTAATACGAATTTAGGTGCTACCTAAGACGCCGAAAGCTGACTTACACTTAAATTTTTCTTCTTCATTCTGCCAAAAATACTCCAGTCCATTGCATATGTTATGATGAGCATCTGCTTGAAAAGGCTTGGCAGTTTTTTTTATTAATTGATCCGTTGAATGCTTGTAGTGCAATTTTCTATAGAGCGTCGCAATAGGTAAAACGTAAACCAGTCTTTTATCGAATGTCAGACGATCCGGCCCCAGTCACATACGTCGTTGGACGATTCGTCCTTGGACGATCCGTCCCCAATTTTGGGACGGATCGTCTAATGAATATTAGGTTGATTCGTCCCCTTATGTGTATAGCACAATGAGTACTATTAATACGACCTGATATAATATATGTGTATTCTGTGTTTATTCTTTTATTTTTACATTATTTTACATATCTTTTTAAGTTTTATACATAATTACGACACAAAGAGCATCAAATTAATTTCATAAACGTTGGCTACTGGATTGAAAATCATGTACTATGCATTTTTGAATAAAGATGTATTTTAATTAACGTGATTAATAAAAAAATACTCATTGTTTCAAATTAAAAAGTGAAAATGTAAACAATAGACCTTCGATTTATATTGACAAATAATGCTAGTTTCGAATCGAGTGTTCTTGTGTTATTAAGTGTATGTTCTGTTCTGTTCGATTATATATTTTTATTATTTTCAACCCTAATAAATGGATTTGTATGAGAAAAACAATAGTCAAATTGCATTTACACAATATAAAATATTCCTTTTTATTACGTTTGATGTTTTTAATTTTAGCATATTGATTATAGCAATCTATATGAAAATGCAACATTGTTACAGATTTAAGATGTGTTTAATTTAATGAGATTGGTGAATATGAATAAAATAAAATTAATTTCAAAAATGTTTGTTTTATTTTCATATTTGTATCACATTTTAGCAATTTTGATATAGATCAATGTCACGCTCTCTTGGATGAATACTTACTTCAAACATGGAGGATTGTATTGAAATAAAAAATCAATTGGCAAAATCTTATTAAAAGATGAATATCAGTACAGTCATAAATCTTCGTATAAAATCAATTCCAGTATACACTTTTATATAATGGGGACGAATTGTCTAAACTCTGATATTTTGGGGAGGGATCGTTCAAGGACGATCGTCTAGAGGGAGAATAGTCTTGGGGACGGATCGTCTGTATACCATTTTATCTTGATAAGCAGATTTTTTATTAAGCGTCTCATGAAAATGGTGGCACCCATATGTAACTAGAGTTATTTTTCAAACTCATAGGTATATTAATTTTTCATTGATTTTGTCAGTTTTTTTTTCAATTTCAAAGAATTAACGTACGTCATACAGGTTTTCTAAAAGCACCCAAAGCCCTCGCGGGGCCTTGGGCTTCGCTCGGGTTTTCCGAGTATAAACATACAGAATAATTTCAGTCATTGTTTTAACCCTTAAGAACATAATTAGGGACGTTTAATTGGATCAAGTGAATATAACTCCAACAACGGTTGCTAGTATAGTCTGACAGTATTAACCAGTGTATATATACATTACGCCATGCCAAATTGGAATTCATTTAAGCTTCAACTCAAATTTGACAAAGTTTGGTACATATTCACAAAAACACACAAATTGAAAACGAAAACGCATTTTTTTTACGACAAAAACAATACATTATGTATTTTATGAATGAAATAACTTTCTCATAATATAAAACAATGGTCTGAATATAATATAAAATGACTAGTGTTTATTTCACGTAAAATGTATATTGTATTAATGACGCCGTAAAGAAAAATTGCTTATGATGAATATTGATGAACTTTCCCTGAATTAAATTGTCGTATCGAATCCCAAAACATCGGAATTATTTAAAGTGATAAAAGTGACGAGAAATAAAACCCACCACGATATCAAATACAGCAGAAAAGCATGCATACTAATGGTCTTTGGTCACTAAAATTACTACTAATCATTATAGAAAACAGCGATTAGTTTCCATCATACAAATGACGACGGATGAAATAATCCAATTTTCATCTCAGAAGCCATTTTACGAAAATGGCCGTAAGACTCGTACGTCATCAGAAATTTCCGACAGTCACTAATTTGCATATTCAAACGGTGTTCCGGTAAAAATCATAATCATGATAAATGTCAACCCTGAAATATGCGGAACATCCATTTTTACTTAGGTTTACTTCATTAAATATGCAAGTCACGTGACTTACGGAAACGACCGGTAATTTTCGGCGCAGATTTTAAATCTTTAAGGACACGGCATGTCTCAAAATATTTATGAAATTTCATAATTGAATGAAATCAAGAGGCGGATACTTTTTAAAAAAATTTTAACAAGTCGATAACTATTCAAATATAAATAAGTCGATAATGTTTTTTTAGCAAAATTAATTTCTTTAATTTCGTCACTTTTATATCTTTAAGAAAACTTTACCAACAGTTTTGTTTTTATTTTGATTGATGGCTCTAAAACCTACGCGCACGCGGACGCTTAACAAAATTCAGACATGGCATGGCCTTATATATGAGGGGTGTCAAATTAACCGTGTACTTTGTCCATAACTTTTTTCCTTACGTCACATGATGATCATAATTTAAAAAACTGTTTGTTGGATATATTTTTATACAAATTAGGCATTTGACCAATAAGAACTTGCATTAAAGGCGTCATTTTTATGAGGCTTAAATCGATACTTAGTTAAACCATGGATCCCATTTACACATTTCAATATGGTACTAGGTATAACCTATAAATACTTGTGTCCGACAACTGCCCTGCTTCATAGACAGAGTTATAATGGCCGTAGAAGTCTTTCAGGAACAAACTAGAGCATGTATAACATACAATGATTATGAATATTGAAATAGTTTAGATTCCTTTGCATTCTGTCCTGGTGGTTGAGTGGTAAAAATGACTCTCAGAATATATTTCAGTGATAATACACATAATCAAGTCTTTTCGATGATGTGATTGGTCTAACACCTTGATGAAACAAATGTAGTGACTGTATAGAGGCTTTATAATGTAGCAGAGTAATAATACAGCACTAGTATGCCTTTAACAAAAAACTAGATTTTATGACTACAAGGTAGAGTGACCATTTACACCTCAAGAGGTTGTTGGTTCGAATATCAACTTGGACCATTGAATTTTACTGGGTTACATTTTGCACCAAATGTAAACAACCCGGCTAGAAATTATGTAATGGCACCCTAAAATAGTCACAAAGGCAATCAAACTCCAAGAATTTGAGAACAATTCCGAAAGGAGTAGGTGTATGTTGCTGAGTTATGATACAGCACTTGCTTGCCTTCAAGCTAGTTAACACTGTATTTTTTTATATAATAAGATTCTATATTTTAGATTTATATACAATATAATATAAAATATATAATTATTGAATTAAATGTTCTTTTCTAAAACATATTTTTCACAACATATCTTTGCAACTTGATTACAAAGTTTAATTTTTTTAATCCACATGATAATTATTTCCTAGATGTGTCCGAAATTGCACTAATGACAGTTTATCCGAATATATATCCACTTTGAAGATTTTGACGAAGAAGAAAATCCGACCGATTCTAAAGAAAAAATCAATTTTAATCAATAAAATAACATAAGCGGCCAAATATATCACTCCTTTCCGGAATAATCACGCCTTTTTCCTATTTTTTTTTACTAAACATCAATATTTTCAATTGTTGCTATTGTATTTCGAATACGCTATCGAAGTAGCTGATAGTCTCTTTGTGCATCGTTGTCGTCACACTTTGTACTCAACCACTATGTGCTTTAAAACACTTGATACAACGGGATAAACGACATTTACAAAAATCATGTTTACAAAATGTAGAAAAAAAACAATTTGATCATGAGAGTTAACAAAAATACAAAAAATAAATGAATAAACTTATACATAAATAATCATTATATACACACACATACACATACAAAATCTAAACGCTGTAAGCATACTAAAATCTATTGGTTTGTTTTATGAATAACTGGAGGGCTTGAATAAAGCTTTGCTTTACTTTGCTTTTTTTAACAAATTGTTTACCATCACCGCCATTTCGTCGATCATGTGATACCGAAAGTTGTGCCATTTCTTCAATGGCGGCCTCCTAGATATATCCGAGAGTATGTTACGCAGTAATATCCGAGGTAGTTCCGAATGTGAAAATACTGCCGTTAAATTAGCAAGCAGACTTAGGTCTAAAAATAGTAATTACGATAATCAACATGTGATTAATAGTGTATTCGTCTAGATGAAAGCTACACATTGATTGGTCGACACAAAGTTCATCTCGACGTGACCTTGCATTGACTAAGTAGAGATCCAGTACGCCCACGCTCTACAGGTCTCTGTTTACGGACATTGTGTTGGCAGAAATTCTTGATACCTTATTATAGTTCTATTACATTAACCTGTCACGACTTAAATAATCGCACGGTCACTGAATCTGTTATCTGTAACCCCCTTCGAACTTGTTATTTCCTAGATATTCAAAATTGTCGCATATATAGTTAGATTATCAATAACTGATATGGGTTGGTGGCTCAATGGTTAACAAGAAGTTAAATAATAACACATTTAGTGACCGTGTAATTATTCAAGATGTGACAGGTTAATGTAATAGAACTATAAATGATTAAAGAACTGCCTAAATAGCATGCTCATTGCGCTAGACAGGTATAGATTGCCTAACCCTTATTTGAAGTCTTACCAAGACGTAATCTTTAGAAACTGAATTATTCTAAAGTAGTGTTCTTATAATTGGATACCAGCTTCTTCTCAGATAATGAATTCAATGTTCACAGAAATTTGAATTAAATTCGAACCACTTTCGTTAGAATTTCTGCCTGTCTTGTCTTCGTAATAACACATGAGTTTTAGTCTAAGTAAAATAAAAACACATTTACGAATACATTTTTATTAGTATGAACACCATTATACAAAGTTAGTTAAGCTACATTTCCTGCCATTTACTTATGCTTGTTTGCAGGTATAGAACATACAGTGTCCACCAAAATGTCCAGACAAAAAAATCTTGAAAATAACTTAACAAGCATTTCGCAAGAATTTTGATTATAATCAAAGATTTTCATGCTAAACAGAGTTAAATTTATCTTGATAAACTCACTAATGCTGATTATATAATTTGCTCGGATGATACTTGTTTTTTGTATGGGTAAATGACAGATCTCAACACGTTATATAATATAATAATAATAAAACTCTTTGCACGGACATCAGTCATGTTAGTTAGAAGCACTAGAATATAAATGATAAAACAATGTCAACCTATTTTATTTAAGTGCCTGCAAATTTAGACCACATTACTGTTATCATGCTCGTAGTTATAATGATGACATGCATTCTCAAGTATGTCGTATAATGCAACTAAAACAGGGATAACCTTTGCAGTTTTTAGTTGCAGATCATCTACAAAATTTATTACTGGATGTATAGATGATTTCTGAATATCGAAAACTTCATGTGCATAGTTTACAGCCTTTTCAACTTTTTCACTCTTGAAAATATAACTGGCATCTTTTTTAACATCGCTACATAGTAGATCACATTTTGTAAGGACGAGCAGTCCGTGAACTCCTGTAATTAGAATGAAATAAATATGATCACTTATGTTATGATGGTTTAAACAGTCATAACAAATAAATTAGTGTATATTATGTTTACACTATTTAACTGAAGCTAGAAATTGTGATGAGAACGTCTAAACAGAGTTTAAATGGCACTCGTCGATTAAATGGACAGCTTTCTTCTATAAACCACAAGACACAACCACTGGACATACTTGTAATAAGTAAGGGGGTAAGGGTTATTCAAATATTTTATTATAACATTTTATATGATCGACATTTAAATTACTACAAAACAGCAATTATTAGTTTTGGAAATAACACGTACACTATTGCTCTAACACCTAGAAATTGATAATTCGCATAAAATAATCATACTTTTAATAGTCCAATGTTATAAGTAAAACACGATTGTAGTTGTATTTAATGGTACTAGTTTGGTACAGGCAAAAGTTAAACTTCATATTTCCTAATTATGAATCACATTTTTCAACTGCGAATGCAACAGACACATTGTTATATCACTTGACAAACTATTTCTTTATTTTCTCACAATATTTCAATTGTTTCCTAACAAGACCCACGTGAGTCAGGTAAGCTAAAAAAGATTAGTATTAAAATATTACTGATGAGAAGATACTAGAGCTTATTGTTGTGCAACATTGGTATAATTATATCCAAAAGATATCCTAACCACCAAAGAATGTTGGAAAGATGAAAAGCGACCAGTGACAATTTTAAATTTAAACAAGTACGACATATAACATATCTATATATATCTTGGTGATTACCTCAGTATCCTACTTTCGTTTTCAACAATGTACTTTCCACATGTTTTAATTCGTTCAGTTAAATGCTTTAAGTGACAAATGTTTTAGTTAGTGATTTCTTACGTTCTTAATACTATTATAAAGACTAAATATGGTTCTATACGTTTGGCATAGTCATTTGCCTGCATATCCCTTTAATGATTAGTATCACCATAAATATATGGCGTTTAGTGACGTACAAGCAAAAAAAAGTTTTGCATGCCTATATTAATTATGAATTGGAAGTATGAAAGCCATCGATGTATTCTGTAGATCGTGACTACCCAAGTTAAATTAGAACAGCACGTAAGAAAGTTCAATATATGAGGTTTTATAAAATAAACAATAACACTTGATTCAGTTTGCCATATCCTGCCTCATTATTGGTCAACGATAAGTTAGTATACAACGGATGTCTGTATAGTCCGTCCACAATTAAAAAATACCTTGAAAACGAAAGCGTTAGACATTTTTTGTTAATGCGTATGAACGTATGTTTGTATGTATGCATGTAGCCAAATGCATATTGTTTTTAATCTAAATGTGTATTTAGAAAATATTTTGTCCACACAAAAGGTGCCAGACACAAACTTTCCTCTTAAAGTATATTTTCTGAATATCAGTACTTCTCATTTGAAGAAAATTGATCAAAAATTAAGGAAATGATCCCATATATCTTCAAAAAGTCTGCAGTGTTATGTATTTGTCAGGGTGTGGGTGTGCGGGTGTGCGAGCGGTTGTGCGTATGTACGTTTGTATGTATACATTTTGAATGAGTTTACTTTGGATATCCATGGTTTTTTTTAAATAATGTACTGACATTAGTGTACGTTATGTATATATGTATTGAACAAATAGCTTTCTAGCAACATTTAAACAGTTTTTTATGTGTGTGAATTATTATATGAATCTATGTTACATACCTGCATCCTTCATATCTTTCTGTAAAGATCTTATTTTGTTGAGGTGACCATTTGGAAGACCCACATCTAAAAGTCTTGCATCAAGTACAAACACAACTAAGTGCGTTTTGTTTCCAAGATTAGGATTAGCAAGGTAATGTTCACATCCAGAATCTATTGGTTTTTTCTCATCAAACTAGTAAAGAGATATTAAAATGTATAATTATAACATTGTCTCAACATTATCTCGTATGTCAACAAAGCGCATTCGTCTGATACAAGGCAAGACTAGACTTAATAGCCTGGTTATTTAAAGATACTCTTTTTAAGGCAATATATGGACAAATAGTCTGTCTCTGCAATGAAACGAAAACATTATTACTTAAAAAACATTTATATTAGATTATACAGTCACGTGTTGAACAAAAACTCATGATAGTGAGTATTTTACATCTGGCCGACATCGGGTCTAATTCAAAGCAGGAACGACACCAGCATTCATATCCTAAAACAAAGTGTTAGCAACTATGACCCCAGGGTTTTTTAGAATGCAAGCATTTCCCAATTAGTCGACGTCAACTCTCCATGAACTAATGAACATTGACCACTAAATAAGAGTAAAGTGCTATAAGTGCAAAAAATTTGGTATGCAGCAAAAATGTAAGAATAATTCTGAAATAATTAACAATGCAATGTGGGAAATGTTTTTGCTAGAGTAAATCTGAGAAAAAGCCAGGTTTAGTTTATGGTAGACCGGTAAGTTTAAACTAAAAAAAAATTTCTTGATAGAACCGACGGAAAAAAAAAATTTGAGTCAAGTTTTCATAATTATAGAAAAAAAAATTAATTTGAATAAATCTAAATTCAAACATGCTGAAAATAGATTTCAATATGTTAGAAGTAGACATTCATTTATCCTCGATAGTTAGAACTAAACATGTGTTATTTAAACCACAAACAGCTAGTATATGTCATGGAAAATTAGAATTTAATCCTGACTTACAAATTGATAAAGATAACGAAATCTCATTTATTGAAAATAATATTTGATAAATGAACCTGGATTATAAATATTAAACTCAGTTGGTAAACTTCGAAACATAATAGCATACATTGTATGATTTCAAATAATACAAATAAGACAATTAGTATTTAAAGATATCTTTCTCATTTTGGTGACCGTTCCGTGGCGAGGAGGAGAAACATGTGCCCATTATGTAGGTACTATTTGGGCCTGCATGATGGGCATATAGCAAACACCAAAACTTCCTGTTCGCCGTGGGCAGCGTCCCGTAACCGGGAAAGGAGTATCCTGGTAGTTGAGGGAGACCCAGGGATCTCCAGTCTTCCCAACACACTGCTTTGGCCTCTGATTCAGGGTAGACGGGTGTCCAGGTAGGCCCGACTTGGTCAATCGGCTGGTCATGCCTTGCCCTTGAATAGTTGCATACTCACAACAGTTGACTTATTTATGTAAGTACATGTACACCTTGATGTGAACACACCCAACGATTAACAACGCTACTAGCATACTTTTTACTTGTTAAGACATATGTGTTATCCATTCTGATATACATGCGTCTACTAAATATGCTTTACTTTTCTTTGAAGTTTATACGTTCAACACTTATTCAAGAAGGCGGTGGCTCATGTGCCAATTGTGTTGATTGTAATCATTTGCAATTACATACAAGTATATGTCTCAGATATCCTTGTGGTGCGGAGGCTGGATACCCGCCTCCATAACACTTCCCCTTGTTGGAGTCCGAGGTGGCTGGGGAACCTGAGGGATGATTCATTATTAACTTAACCATGGATTCATTAACTACTTCTTAAAAACGTAAGTCGGACGAACCACCCAGTAAAATTTGTAATGAAATACCAGCCAATCGTTTGCACGCTTCCTCATAGTAGATAGGCCGTGAGCCAGATACACTTTTGCTCCCCCCCCCCAAGGGGAATTTTCAAGACCCATATTTTTTTATTCCCCTATCTATCTTGAGTACAACAGTACAAAGTTTGCAAGTTTCCAGTGGGGCATTGCTGAGAAAATCAACTTTTAATTGTATAGGTATATAGCAAGTTTTGTTCTATTTTTATCGATTTATTTTTGCAAAAACCATTAAATCATGTTTGCAACACCAAGTTCTCTTGATATTGTTTGTCAATTAAGAAGAAAATGTGTCTTTTGTGTTTTATAAAGGAAATTGTTGTTGATACTGAGCTCATAAGTACCTTAAAATGTAAGATACGTTACTGTGCCTTTGCGCGCAGACTATGAAACATGGCCACATAAAGTAGTCATAATACACTTGCTTTTTAAGATATAAAATCTTGTTGTATGTAAGAATATGATTTTTATCTTGTTCCTCAGAAATATTAACTTAAACACAGCTCTTTAACTTTGTCGCCAAGAGTGTTGAAACATACATAACCATAAAAAAATCCATTTTTTTCAAATTAGAAAAGATTTCATACTTGTAAAATATTTTAAAACATAAGATCAGATATGAATATATATGAAATAAAAACGATTGTCATTAAGTATTCAATGACATTTCATTAAATTTCAAACTTCAAATTTTCGGGTAGACATTTAAACATGAAACATACGTGACCATGGTTTTTCAACTAATGTGCAATATCTTAGTTGACTTCACGTTTACTAATTAGGCTCTCTAATGAACTCTTCATTTATGATTACTACTTTTGCCATTCCTCAGGATTGTCTAGAGATAATGCTGTCAAAAGTATCAAATAAAACATACGTGATGTAACATACGTTACCGTTAAAATGATATACCGATCTTACAGTGCGGAGAAGGGTTAAACGATTACATATTAAAAATTGGTTTACACCAAAAATGTTATTCACAATGAATGAAGTCGTTATTATCTCATTGAAAAATAAATGACATCTTCAACCAGACTAAAAAAACATGAAACAGTGTGCATCCCAATGGCTTTGATAAATTAAACTATGAAGATTTTTCACCATTGCATGCAATCCTTCATAGCAATACTCAAATCGATATTTTTGCAATTCATTTGTTACTTCAGTTCTTACTAGATGTAACCAAATCTCAAATGTAACCAAAGCGTCCTTTGTTCGCTTCTTATTCAATAAAACATGGTTTTATGATATGTAACATACGTTACGTTTGGTTAGGTATGCTTCATATGAAATGTATCATAGTTGATGCTTGTTTGTTTGCTTGTTTCCCAATGTTTCGCTTTTTTGGAAACTTGAAACGTTTAAGCTCTGAATGTTTCTTTTATACCATGTCTTTAGTGTAAAGGAACACAAATGTCCGTTGAATTTAACAGCAGCGAAATAATGTAGTTGGACTTTTATAAACACACGTAACCACAAGTTGTTGTAATTCCTTACAACAAAAAACAGCACAATTTATGTCCGAATTTATTTTTTGTCGTAGATGAACTTTAATACATCCCGGATGATTTTGTTGCAGAAATATTTAAGGGAACATGGTACATAAGCATGGTACAACAAATTGATAATGATAAGGAAGCAAACACATCGTTCATGCAACAACGCCGATCTCTTATCTAATGGCAAACCCTTGAGGATGTAATTTTGGGTGACAAATGACTTTTTATAAGAAATAAGTGTGCCAATACCTAATGGAATAATATAGGAGAACGTTTTGATTTTTTGCTTCAAAGTGATTACTGCATGAACTTTGAACACAATTGATCTGTTACGCTTTTCTGAGACTAATTTGTAACCTTTTAAACTCTTAATTTTAACATGTTTTCCTTAATTTTGAAGGCAATCATTATTGATGTAATTAACAGTATTTAGATATGACATAGTACATAGAAAATAGTTTGTGCTACAACTAAATTATTTAAACTGTTGTACTGGGAGTGACAGATAAAATTGGGATGCGATATTTTAAACAGTGTTGTTGTAACATACGTTACTACCTATTTCTTTCTTAAGGCATTCATAATTATGAACTTTTCGGTGAGTTAAGTATATAAACTTTTAAAATGTATTCATTGATTTTGACTGTTCACTGCTATGGTACTTGAGTTTCTTTCGATTTTTCCAAGTTTGAAAGTCATTGTTTCAAGGTTTATAAATGTATTTCTGTAATTTTCCTTAAGTTGATCTAAAATTTAAGTCATATTTGAGCGAAGGGGCGTCCTGAATTTATTATTTTGTGGTAAATGTATTTCCAGTATCAACCATTTGCCTTCCTAAAGTGCTAAAATCATAGACAAACATACACATAAAGAAGAAAAAATACAGTTTTATTAGTGTGGTCCGTATAGAAACATACGTTACCATAAAAAATAGGTGCTTTTATTCAAATATGCGTAAAATTTATTTAGTCTGACTAACGAATGACCCTTCCCGTAAATACTTTATTCATTTGTCCATCTTGTAAAACTTTTATTAATAACTGAAAGTTATCATTAAAATCAAGAAATAAAAATATATAAAGTGGAGATTTCCTTTACGGCTGACATAAGAGAACAGAGAAACGATGCACTTGATTTGTTTCTATTTTTAGTCTTGCCAACACGAAAGTACTCTACCTGTCAAGTGGCTCTCTAGAAATAGCAAGAAATAAGGAACGCCAATCTGTCTGTTTTATTTATTGTTTTAGAAAAAATGGCATGTTCAAAACTAAACTAAGAACGTAATAGGAAAAAGCACCATTTTTGTGTTGAAAAGAGGTATGAAAAGAGTCCCTCAACATCCCTGCCTCCTCACATATTGGTGTTAAGAAATCACCACACTGCTTAGTATCGGAAATGCACAGGAATGACATTACAGGGTAACCCAAAATCCAAATCGTTGTCAAAAACAAAATGGCTTCGTAATTAAGATGTGTCGAAATAGAATACCGGAGGACAGTAATAAGAACATTTTGGCATAGAAAATGGCCATAGGGGGTCATGAAGTTCAAAGTCCCAGAACTCTGTAAAGCCCCTACAAAACTTTGCAAACTTTTATAAGTGAATTGCAACTACCATGTGGGTTAAATAATTATACCATAGATAATTACTTCCAGGAGGAGCGATGTCATATACTGGCTTTAAAAGCACTTATGGTTTTACTGGAAAATGAAAATGAGCGATATTTCAAAGTCCCATAAATCTGTAAAGCCCCAACAGAACTTTGCAAAGTTTTTATCAGTGAACTGTTACTTTCACGTGGGTTTAAAAAATATACAATAGATAATTATTCCCAGAAAGGAGCAATGTCTTAAACTTGCTTTAAAAGCACTTATGGTTTAAACCAAAAATGAGAATTGGCGATATTTCAAAGTCACATAACTCTGTAAGGCCTTAACAGAACTTAATAAACTTTTATCAATGAATGACTACCACGTTAATGGGTTAAGCAAATCATACATTTGAAAATTCCCCATGTGGGGAGCAATTTTATAAACTGGTCATGGTCAATTAATATTTGACTGGAAAATGAGAATGGGCGATATTCCAAAGTCCCATAACTCTGTAAAGCCCGAGCACAACTTTGTAAACTTACATCAGTGAATGCCTAACATTATATGGGTTAAGAAAATCATAACCTTAAAAATTCTCCATGTGGGGAGCAATGTCATATACTGGCTCATGGTCTGTTATGGATTTGACTGGAAAATGAGGATGAGCGATATTTCAAAGTCCCATAACTCTGTATTGCCCCAACAGAACTTTGTTAACTTTTATCAGTGAATGCCTACCACTACATTGGTTAAGAAAATCATATCCTTAAAAATTCCCCATGCGGGAGCAATGTCATATACTGGCTCAAAAATATGATGAATTTGACCGGAAAATGAGAATGGGCGATATTTCAAAGTCCCATAACTCTGTAAAGCCCCAACAGATCTTTGTAAACTTTGATTAGTGAATGCCTACCACTATATGGGTTAAGAAAATCCTACCCATGAAAATTCCCCGCGTGGGTATATACTGGCTCAAGGTCTGTTATGGATTTGACCAGAAAATGAGAATGGGTGATATTTCAAAGTCCCATAACTCTGTAAAGCCCCAACAGAACTTTGCAAACTTTCATCAGTGAATGCCTACCACCATATGGGTTAAGAAAATCATACCCTTGAAAATTCCCCCTGGGGGGGGAGCAATGTCATATACTGGCTCAAGGTCTAAGAGGGAAAAGAAAAATTATCTAAGCTAAACCCTTTTGTCATTGAAAAGACTATCTCGGCACTCATAGGAACACAAAAATATTTCAAGAAGCTTCGAAATTGGGAGCTTCTGATTAAGGTCAGCAGAAAACAGCAACAGGAGAATTTGCTCAAAATTAAATCCTTCTTTGGAATCCCAGCATTCTGCATTACTCACAAAACTCTTAATTCAAGCAAAGGTGTAATTCGATGCACTGACCTAGCAGACATGTCAAGGGCAGAAGTCGTGAAAGAGCTTAGCACTCAATGTGTTTCTAATGCTAAACGTACTTTGACTACTAGAGACGGTAAGCGTGTGCCAACTCATACCTATGTATTGACATTTGACAGCCCAATTCTCCTATCTTCTCTTCGGGTAGGGTATCTCGACGTCCGCGTTTAGATGTTTATTCCAAACCCGATGCAGTGCTATAAATGCTTTAAATATGGGCCTCATGAATCTAGATGTACTAGAGAACATGTATGCCGTAAATGTAGCACTTCTCATGAAGGTCCGCCTGAGAACTGTTCTCTTGATGTCAAATGTTCAAAGTGTGGAGGTTTTCATTTTGCAACCTCCCGTTCCTGCTCTGTTTGGAAGACGGAAAAAGAAGTTCTTCGTGTAAAATATACACAAAGTTTATCTTTCCCCGACGCTCGCAAGCTTATTGAAAGTCAGGTTTTCAAAATAAACTCATACTCAGCTGTTGTATCTAAACCAGTTCAGATGGTTGATTCTGCAGTGCAGGTCAACTTATGTAAATGTTCTTCATTGGAAAACCATACCAGTACAGAAACCGTCTCCTACCCTTTCACATAGTACATCTAAAGCGAATTCAAGTTCACAGACATCAACAACTACACGCACCTCATCTGTATCTCAGAGGCGGGTCGCACAGGCTTCTCTGTCTCTTTAGCGGGTGGTTCAAATGCAATCACCCAAAAAGAAAATTATCCTGACCGAAAGGGTCAGGAAAGCGGAGAGGGACCCTGTTCCGTCCTCCATTCGATTCGACGCTCTTAAGAGTGACATCGAGTCGATGGAGGATGAGGACATAGGTATCAGAGCTTCGGCTCGCAGTCCTGCTAAGGATCCAAAGTAGGTTCTTTACTTTTCGTTGAACCATTAATCAAAGTATACTTTAATGGAATTGTCATTGTCTTAAATCCAATTACAACGATCTTCTTTTATTATCAAAATACTCTCCGAAAGTTGTCTGCCTTAAACATTCTTATCTACTAATGATAAAATATCATTAAAGGACGTTGCGCTTTACAGTAAAATGTGTACATACACCATCAGAGCATTAGGAGTCTCTACAATTGAAGTTGCAAATTGTATCCCTCTACGACAAATTCGGTTACAAACTAGCTTACAAGCTGTAGCTGTTGAAGCAACTCTGCATAGACCTATAACAGAATGCTCCTTATATCTTCCTCTAAATTTATATATTTCTGTTGAAAACTTACAAAATTTAACCAAACTACTCCCAGAACCATTCTTTCTACTTGGCGATATTAATGCCCATAATCCAATATGGGGATTCTACGAATAATAAAGGCAGCATTGCTGAAAAATTAATTGATAATTTACAACTTTGCCTTCTGAATGGCAAGTCACCAACTTATTTACATCCAGCTACTGATAGCTTTTCTTGAATTGACCTTACATTATCACATCCATTAATATATTTAGGTTTTTCTTGGTCAGTGCTGGACGAACAGTACGGAAGTGACTACTTTCCATTGTTATTAACTTCAAATGACTCTGTCCCAGTAAATAACCGCTCTTATTACAGATTTTCTAAAGCGAACTAGGAACAATTTAACAAACTATGTTCTGCCAATTTGACAAGTCCGATATTTTCCAACTCAACGGATAAAACTCTATCAAAGATAGCTGATATTCCAAAAACCTCAATTAAAGATTATAGTAAAATTTAAAAAAAATATGGTTTAACGATGAGTGCAGAAAATCAGTTCGGAAACAAAAAGCAGCACTGAAAAAATTCAGGTTTGCCCTACTGCTGCAAATCTAAACAATTATAGAATCCTGCGAGCACAGGCTCGTAGAACCTTTAGATTTCTACGCGTAAATCTTGGCGATCATATATATCGAAAATTAACTCCAACACTCAAATAAAAAAGGTTTGGGAAGCTGTTCGTAAAAGGAAAGGTAAGGCACCAACAAATTGATATTCTGTTCGTCGGATTTCCCGCACGTAATTTTCCGAAAATGGAAGAAAAATGTATATTTTTTTTTGCATCCGGTGCTTCAAATTCGCGCCGCACCTAGCTTTTTTGATAAAAAAATGATTTTTTACGCTCTCAAAATTTAAAAAGCAAAAAACGACGGTAAAATGTTTGACAAAACGGGAGGTAACTCCGTCTGCGATAACGTTTACAGTGACACCGGTTGCTGAATTTCGCGCAGATTTACGTCATTGTTGAGATGGTTCAATGGTTCGTCAATACATCTACGAATATTGATAATATGCTGTGAATGTTGAGCTCGATTTTTCACTAAAAAGTAACATTTTTTGTTTTATAAAAGTATGATGTATTTATTGCAATCGATGTCAAACAACTGCCTTCTAGATAAACGAGTCTACGTAGTCCACACCTCAGCAGAGATTCCTTATCGCTAAATACAAAGAGAGCATGTATTTTTCCATAAAAACTTTACACATATTGCATCTGTATACAATACAAATAATAATTGATAGTATTTCGTTACTTGTCACGACTTATATGATGAACATTCTCCGTGGAAGATTTACGTAGCGTCCCAAGTCGTTTCGTACTCGGCCCGTGTATTTTCGCACTCGGTCCGAGTAAGTGCTTGTTAAGGTTAAGATTAGCATTGGCACTTCGAAATATTTTTTGTTGGAAAATCGGAGCAGAATAAAGTAATTAGATTAAAGAAAATTTTGTAGGACCATCTTCCATGTTATTAAACTCTTATAGACGAATGTGTTATGTATAATACAGGAATATTTGTTTTTATTATAAAAATAAGAATGTTTTATTAAATGTTTGATATTCATCAGACAGAGAGCTCAGTTGGCAGATTATTCAACCAGGAAGCAAGAGCTTTGGGATCAATAACTGTACAACAAAACTATTTAATTCATATCATTTTTGATACATTGAGAGTGAGACTAGGCTTGGAAGTTAGATCATAAGTGAAATCTTGATTTTATTTATTTGTATATACCAGGTTTAATGCCGTGTCAATTTTTTTTGTTTATTTACGGAAACCAGGGCACCTAACGTAGTTTTCCTAGGTCAAGGCCGGAATCTTTTCCACATACCTATTAAATTTATGGAGGAAAAATGACATCATTGTCAATTTTCATGAAAGGGTATAACCTCCCAAGGTGGGATTCAAACCTGTACCCCAGGCGCACTTCCAATTGGGCTAACAACCCAGGTTTAGTACTTCCTTATGATTTCCAAACAAAGAAGGAATTATATCAATTAAAATCATGTAAAAGTTCTATATATGTTTTATGAGCCTGTTTTGCTATGTTTTTAGAGCCTCTGCCTTTCAAGCCACTCATGTTGTTTATAAACTTGACCCGTCGTATTACACATATAAACTTACTGATATTACTTTTTGTTTTCAGGAATTATCTGACTTGAAATGGCTGGACCAGTAACATTTGTTGCTTTAGTTAGAGATAACAATGGTAATGTGGTATTCCCTGCCACAGCTGTTAGGCATCAACAGACAGACACATTTGAAGACTTGTTCAATAAAACAGCTACTCTGTCAAATAAGCATATCAATTATGATTGTATAGGAAGTGTCAAAATAGGAGAAAACTTTTGGAGGATCACAACAAATTAAAATATCAGATGTAAGCATGCAGCTTGACATAGCTGTAGAATCAAATAAGAAATACATAGAATTTATAGTTGATGCCAACCGGCTACCATCTTACAGCCAGCCACCCACATCTTATGCCAGTAATGAGCCAAATGTTTTTCATTTATGATGGAAAAGTCAAAAGTATTTCGCATGCCAAGAAAACCAGATGTAACTAATACAAAGAAACTAACAGGGCCACAAAAATGTTTTCTGATTTAATTGATTGGGGTGCAAGTCTAGGGTTTGGCTGGACACCTGACATAGTGGAAGGGAGCGGAAGACAGGTAATGAAAATACTGACAAATGCATTGTGGTATATAGATTATTGTCATGAAAAACTCAACTCAGTAGGATGTCCAGTCCCCAAAATTATTGATAAATTTCAAAACTATAATAATTACAAAGCCTTACGTCATAAAATTCCAGCTGTTAAGGCAGAAAGATTGGATGACATAATAACTGATTTAGTTTCAACAATGGGGCTACCATCAATGTCTGATAATTGAAACAAAAGATAAGCTCAAATTATGGAAGACTTAGTCAAATCATTAAATATGTATAAAGAACGTCTTGAGCGTGACAATGAAGCACAAAAAACTCAACACCATGTTAGAGAACACCCAAATGAGGCTGACACTAGTACTATATATATTGAGCCAGTTGTTTAAAAAATGTTAGAAATGAATATAAAGAGTTAAACAATTTCATGAAGAACATACAGGATTTTAATTTCATTCACTTTGATAAGTTTTGCCCTGATAACCGCATATACCGCAGAAAATTTATCAAATGTTTGTGTCGGTCTAAGCAAGTTATGCTACATAGAGTAGCCTATGGTGGAAGTATTGGAACTTTAAACTTTATTTGGAGTGTACCTTCTGGTGACACATTGGACAGATTTGATAGAAACATGAATATTATATCTTACATTTCTTAATGCTTTTCCTAAATACTCCAGCAGAGCAATGAGACAAGATTTCATTGATAAGTATACAAACCATTTTAAATGTCCAAAGTCTATTTTAAGGCATATGTACTTCACTTTGACAGGATACTCCGAAACAGCAGTCTGTTCTTCAGAAAACGAGATTAATCGAATGGTATCAAAAATCATTGAAGCTGACGATACTCAGCTTTTGTTAGATCTCAGAGCAACAAACGGGTCAGATTCTTATTATGACAACTTCTTTGATGAAATGGGAAAATACTTTGATGAGCAACTGCTGCAAGTAAACGAAAGAAGGAAAGGGGATGAACTGTACTTACCCTTAGCAATATCTATAGAAACTTTGAAACAAGAAGTTGCAAGAAGAGTTCCTGATGGTACTCCGATACCAAGCAATGAAACAATTCGTTTACAGTTTTCTCCATGTAACCCTTTTCATAATACTGCACTTAAGTATACTGGCAAGTTTAATGTAAAGTTTAGAGTTCCAACTCGTCAGGCTAGAATATCCCATCCAGATTCACACTATGCCGCTAAGTATATCCAATACATGAAATAATTTTGTGTGAAGTTCAGGGACAGTACTATGTTCTTATGCTTGGATGATAAAGCAGTAGTGCCCATTGGAGAGCCGGGTGTGCCCATCTCAACTGGAGTGAGGGGCCATAATAAGGTATTGACTCCAGGACAAGGACCTTATTTAGTAGCAGTCGACCATGACTTTCATGTTGAAGGTCTCGTACCATCTGTAGTTCTTGTAGCCAATATCCCAGAGCATCCACTTGACAGTTTCTTTTCTGGTGACATTCATGTAACAACAAAAGAAAAAGTTTTCAGTCCTTCAAAACCTTTGCGACATGCTGCAGAATTAATTAAAATCCTAAGATCATCAACACACTATTCAGAAGATGTTATAAACCTGAAAGGTCAAGTACTTTGCCTGTATACAGATGGAGGACCAGATCATCGTGTTACTTATGAGACTGTAAAGCTGTCATTGACTCTTCTTTTCATACAGTTGGACCTCGATATGTTAATTGCATTACGCACTGCGCCTTCTCATAGCTGGACAAATCCAGCAGAACGATGCATGTCCATACTAAACCCCGCTTTGCAACATGTAACTCTGGACAGAAATGAAATGGAGGAAAAGTATGAAAAAATGATCAAACGATGTTCTTCATTAGAGTCTTTTAGAAACCATGCTAAACTTAAGGAAGGTTTAGAAAATGCTTTAAAAAAGAGCATGGAACCTGTCAAGGAAAAGGTTAATCAGCGTTTTGCTAATATGAGCTTAAAAGGCAAGACTGTAACTACACATACGGGGTTGTCTGAAGAAGAAATTCTATCTTTGTCTGAAGTATTGAATGTTTGTTTGGGTGCAGATAGTCCTATTGCAACTTAAGATACAACAAGTGCTGACTTGAAAAAATGCAAGCAGCTGCAGGTAAACCATTAATGTACTTGATTTTTTCAATATCTGTTGACAGTAAACAATTGGTTTGATTACACCCTAAAAAATGCTGTGTTTAAATTAAATTGAGACCAACATAGCACTGCAGTAGGTTAAGTTATGTAAAGTACTAGTCAGCAGATTCAAATACATGTATATGAAAAATGCACTCTGGTCACCCGTGATGCCGATTTGTTAGTGGGAGAAGCATTATATTATTTAATATGCATAAACTTACTTGAAAATCATAATTGCATCAATCATTAAATCATGGTATTTGTGACATGGATGTCTTCCATTTATATGTTCCGTCCATTTATGTGAAAACACTAGGAAAGATTTTTTTAAAGCAAACACATTTTAAAACCTGATATAGTAAATTTAGACTTTTCATAATTTATAAGAAGCTGCTAACTGCTAAGGTAAACTGATGTACTTGGCTACAGACACTTCAAGCCATTTTTGATTATTGTTTTTTAATTTTTGAGATAAGATGGACCAAACTTCCAGAGAGTTCTAAATGTATACATTTTTTCCAAAATTAAATGTATGTTATTATTTTAGATGTATGGAAAGACACTCACAAGAGACAAGTTCCGTCCATCTGCTTCAATGACTGGAAATTTTGATCTGGAAGCCAATGATTATGACAAGCAGCATAGAGACATTTTCAAGGTATGTCTTACTCTTTTTCTGAGATTATTGGCACAGTGGGACACAGGGGCGGATCCAGGATTTGTTTACACTTTTTGCAGAATAATACACTATACATTTTGTATTTATAGTACAAACTACATAACCATTAGATCTATGTTAAGCACAAAGGCAAGCGAAGCCAGTCTGAGAAAAATTGCTTCATGCAGCTTAAAAATGACTTACAGTAAAGTATACACTTATGGGCAGGTTCATTTTTTACATTCCCCGGGGTTCCCAGACCCCCCCCCCCCTGATTGGACTTAACAATCCTTAATTTTCCTTCTCTCACAGTTTTTCTTTTATGCTCTCATAAACTCACTTTTATAAATTTATATCTATCATTTTGCTTTCTGTTAAAAAGATATTAATATATTAAGTCTAATGGTAGAATATGACAAATATTAAAGAACCAAGTGTTTGTTCTTTATACAAGTAGTTACATTAGTAAATTGTTTTAATGTAAAACATCTGTGAATATTCATAAAACACTCAAAGATTAAATGTGATGAAGTCTACTTTTGATCAAAATATATAGAATTTTAAAAGATTAATTTGTTTTCACAGATAGAAAAAGTCCGGGATGCAGTAGTTTGTGGTGAATGTAATAAACCGAGATGATTTTACAGTCCAAATAAGTTTGACAGTCAGCAGGTATGAACTAGAAGCAAATTTATCTTTATTTTATTGGAGTTAACGCCGTATCAACACAATTTAGGTCATTTCACGGCGTCCAGGGCACCTAACCTAGCTTTCCTGGACCATTGTCTATAACCAGTACTCACCTATCCTTCCACAAGGCTGGAAACTTCTCCATATTATCTAACCAATGGAGGAAAATCGACATAATTGTCCAATTTTCATGGAAGGGTATCACCTCCCTAGGTGGAGCAAATTTATCTTTTAAAACATTAGTTTGTTTGGTAAGCACATTAAGGCATAATTAGATCTATATTTCCTACATTTAGAAAGTGAATAAAATAAGTTCATATAAATGATTAAAGCATTTTATCATAAAAATTATACATATATATATACTATATGGTAGCTGTGGATGTGTGGATGTATGTGATAAACTTGCAATTCTAGCAAATTTAAATTGGCATGTCTTAATAAATATCTTACAGAAGAAGTCTTACAAAATATAAAGTCATACCAGACCTACATTTGTGGTGATGAAATAAATGCTGTTGGTATGTTTGTCAAGAGATGTGTTACCTGTACATCTGAAGAGGAAGTGGCTTATTATTCTTCTAAGTGCCGTCAATATTTACCTCCAGTTTGCATTTATTGTGGTGCTAAAGATTCATTATTAGATGACAATGACCAATGCATTGCAAATCTGTATGACAAATTTTCTACAGTTCGTCCTTTGTGTGATTCATGTCACAAACGGGGAAAGGAAGCCAAGACATGGGGGGCCAAAAAAATTACTAAGAGACAAAAAACCAAATAGACATGTTCTGGTATACATTTTCTACAGACAGGTCCTATTATTGCTCTGGTTTTCTTATTATCCTTTCCAATTAGACAATTTTCTGCATTTAATAACTTTACCTTTTCAATGAAACAAAGCAATTTTTAAGGACAAACTAGTCTTGTTTCCATATGCTTAAAACATTCAATAGCAAGCATTACTTTATGCAAATATTAATTATGCTTCCAAAAAAATTAAGTTTGAGTATTCCTACTAATTGGACCTTTTAAACTGCTAATTAAATCCTTTAAGACTTTTGTGGGGATAACTAACAATTGTTGCTCAATGATTTATCATTTGTTATTATATATTTTTTTATTGATGATACATTATGCTAGGTTTACATCTGGCCACGATTACCACGATGTCCCCGATTCCAGAGCATCGTGGCGAACGTAACAGAGCGTTGAGTCGAATCGGGGTGATCGTGGGGGAGCGTAACGGAACGTGGTTGAATCGGGGACATCGTGGGCATCGGGACAGATTTTAAATCAAACTTAAATTTCACCACGATTGCCCCGATTTATTTTCTAATCGTGACAGAGCGTGGCCTTCGTAATAAAACGTAACGGAACGTACCGAAGCGTAACAGAACGTAACAGAACGTGGAGTACAATCGCAACAGATCGGGACCAGCGTGGACACATTCATCATCCCGCGTCGCTGGGAAAGAATTATTTATTGTTTAAATATCAAATCGTGACGTAAAACGTGGTCATTTGTCTCAAATCGTAGGTCAAATCGCAGGAGATCGCAACAAAGCGGCTTTGTCGTGGGAGATCGTAACAGGACGTAACGGAACGTGTTGGAGCGTGGAAGCCAATCGTGTTGATCGCAACAAAGCGTAACAGAACGTGATGCAAATCGTGGGCTCGATCGTAGTAAAGCGCAGTAGAGCGCAACAAAACGTGTTGATTTCGTAAGGAAGCGAAACAGAACGTGGAGTATACCATTTAATCGTAGAGCTTCCCGATTTGTTTTGCCTCTGGCTAATCGGGGAGATCGTGGCCAGATGTAAACCTAGCATTATAATTGTCAGGGAGACATGTGAAAAATGTTCTAGTCCATTTGTTAAGTTTTCACCATGGCTTGATTTATGTCATGATTTTACATATGTATCATGTTGATATATTCTGTTTTAGTATACTTTATATGAGCCTTTTTATCTTGCAATATTTTGTTTTGTTTTACATTTTTTGTCCGAGAGACAATAGTTTACCGTGTACTTTTTATTATCAAAATGTTTCAAGCTTTCATATCTGAGATTCATATACAAAAATTATGTATTTGAGAAGAATTAAACTTCATTGTTACTAAATTACACTGTCAACTACATTATACATGCATACATACTTGATAATACATATGTAATTGTTCCTTTCTCACAATAACAGTAATCATGTTTAGTTTGTGCATGTAGTTGGGTAGTATTTTCTTTTGGTTAGTCATAGAAGTAAACAGACTTTACATGATATCCCTTAAAAATAAAAACAATCTTTGATGTGGATTAGTTCATTATATTAATTATCAACGGTTTATTATATTGTACAGTGGCAACCCTGCATTTGTGTTAATACTAATTGTTTAGAATTTTAACCAAAACTTGAGAGTTTAGAAACAGATTTTAAAATATATGTATTACAATTAAACTTGTATGAAGTATTAATACACCTATTTCAAAGGTTACCATCTGTTATAGCTGTCATAATGTGTATGTATGTAATAACATTCAATTGTTTAAATGAAAAAAAACAGCTATTTTTACAATTGTTAAGATATTTTTGGATGACTCTTAATCTAACTGTGACATGTAGGCTTTAAGGGATTTTTTATACTAGGTATTTACTTCCATGAATGCAATATCTCTTTAGCCAGTATACATTCATATTGTTTTGCTCATGTTACATATTTGCAATCACCGTAGTCATATCACTTGTGCCTGTTCTAAGTACTTTTTTCAGATGTTAAATGTTAATTCAATGCCTGTTTTAAGTACTTTTTTCATATGTTGATTCCAAATTCAATATCATTCCTGCCAGATTAACATGATCTCAGGTTATATAATTGAGATATATATATATATATATATACATGTATATATGTGCATGTATGATCTCAGAATAGTAAATTTTGTTGTAGTAGATTAGTATGTGATGTTTCTTTTTTACATTTGTAGTATTTGTAGTAAAATAACTGATGTTGTTTGTGTTGTTGTTGTTTATGTTACTTTAGCTTAATAAAAGTTGTAGAATTTTTTTTTCGCTTTTCGCTCGCCTGTAAAATTTTGCGATGTGAAAAAAAAAATATTTTTTTTTCACTCGCTCGCTCCATTGTTTTTTGGAAAAAAATCCATAGAACATATGATCAATTTTGTTGTGGCATAAGCATAAAAAGTTTCAACTGCTCATCTCAAACGTGAAGACTCGAGAATCGCTCAACAACTAAAGATATAGCCAACACGCCAGCGGAAGCTTTTGAACACAATTCTTCTTCTGCACATTACTCTGACAAGTTTAAAAAAGTCAAATCTAAAGCTGAAAAAGGAAATATTAATTTTCATTCCAACAACGAAGAAGAGTATAACGCCATTTATACGATTAATGATCTAAACGACTCAATAAAAAATGCTAAAGACACTGCTGCTGGTCCAGATGAAATTTACTATCAATTTTTAAAACACATCCCCTTAGTATCTCAACATTTATTGCTTGATATTTTTAATGATATATGGATATCTGGTAAAATTCCAGATTCCTGGAAAAAAGCTTTAATCGTACCAATACCGAAACCGGATAAAGACAACACTGATCCCCTTAACTATCGACCAATATCTTTAACAAGTTGTATCTGTAAAACTTTCGAACGCATGGTTAATAAACGACTTATCTAGTATTAAGAATCAATGGTATTATTACTAATTTTCAGTCTGGTTTTCAAAAACAACGAAGTACAAATGATCATTAAGTTCGTCTTGAAACCTTTATAACGGAGGCTTTTGTCAATAAACAACACGTAGTTTCAATTTTCTTCGATCTTGAGAAAGCTTATGATACAAAATGGGCAACAGAAAATGGCTTTAAATTTTCCTAGTCAAAAACTCAATGCGTACAAATTGTCGAGTAAGGAAACATCATAATGATCCCGAACTTTACATTTCTGGCTCTCAAATCCCAGTAGTAAATGAAGCTAAGTTTTTAGGCGTTTCTTTCGATAAAAAACTGTCTTTTATACTACGCTTAAAATTGCTCAAAACAAAATGTATTAGAGCTTTGAATCTACTTAAAGTACTTTCACATACTGATTGGGGATCTGATACCAAAATATTACTAAACTTATACAGAAGTCTATTTTGTTCTAAACTTTATTACGAATCAATAGTGCACGGATCAGCTTGTAAATCATACTTACAAATGCTAGATACTATACACAACCAGGGCTTACGTATTGCCCTTAGTGCATTTAAAACTTCACCTATTGAAAGTCTTAATGTTGAAGCTAACGAGCCATCACTAAAATTACGCTGTCAAAAACTTTCATTACAATACGCAAATCGTATATCTTCTAACAAAAGAAACCTGGTGCGAAATGTTATTTTTAAACCTGATTAAACCAGCAAATTTGAAAATAAACCGAATGAAATCAACGCTTTTGGCATACGCGTTAAAAACGACTTAGAAATGCTAAATATAAACACTTCGTCTGTGATACAGAACTTAGATGAAAATATCCCCCCTTGGACCTACAACATTCCAGACGTCAATATTGACTTATCAACTTCTTGTTAGTCTTTCATTAGCCCTGAAGTCTTTAAATCTGAATTTGTAAACGTCTTGGAAAAATACAAAGATTGTACTCATTTATATACCGACGGTTCCAAAGATGGAAACAAAGTTGGTTGCGCCGCATATGGTAATTTTTTCGTTGCAAGAATGCGACTGCCTGACAAGGCATCTATATTTACTGCCGAAATAAAAGCAATTGATCTGGCTTTAACATACATATCAAATAGTATAAATAACAAGTTTATTATTTTCTCAGATTCTCTATCTGTATTACTAGCGATTAAAAATCACAGTTCAGAAAATAATGTTATTAAAAGTATCGAGTTAAAATTACATGACATTTTAATCTAAAATAGTACAACTCTGCTGGACACCAAGCCATATTGGTATACATGGAAATGAAAAAGTAGACATCCTTGCTAAACAATCTTTAAACCTTCAACCAGATGATCTCAAATTACCAAGCAGTGACTTCAAGTGTTTGATTAATTCGTTAATTAAGTCGAAATGACAAACAGTGTGGAACAACGCTATATTTAATAAGTTACATGAAATAAAAGCGACCCTTGATTCATCTCCATCAATAATATTTTCTAATCGCCGAGATCAAATTGTGATTACGCGATGTAGAATAGGTCATACTAGATTAACACATTCATACCATCTTAAAAGAGAGGATACACCTGAGTGTATGCCATGTGACGAGCATTTCAATGTCAAAAACATTCTCATTGATTGCCAGGATCTCAAAAACGTCCGGGATAAATACTTTAAGGTTGGCTCACTTAGAGAACTTTTTGCATCTATGCCATCACATGCGATACTTAACTTTTTGAAGGATATAATTTTTTAATGTATATGATAAAATATAGGGCTAATGATCTTTTATATCAATTGAATTGATAGTGTCATTATTTGTTTTCGGCGCGTATGACCTTTCTGTGTTGGTGCGCCGTAAAACCCAAAACAAACAAACAATTTAAAGATATTCTGTTAAAATAACTGAAATTAAGAAACTGTGAAACAAATCAATTCCCTTACATGATACAAAATTCGGAATCAAAATAACACTTATCTGATTTTATAGTACCAGTTCAATACAGAAAAAGATTGAATTAATTACACCAAAAGACCAAAATTGATTTGCGAATTAAGATTCTGATAAGGTCACACTGACACTGTGAAAATGCATTTTGATACAAATAGACATGAACCGATTTAACTTAGGCAATACACAATTTTTAGATGTAAGGCCATATAGGCCTATACAAAATAGAAAAGTAAATGATGATGTTTTACATGTAATTATTAACTAGATGCACTTTACTTTATTGTATGGGTTGCTCATGATGTGATCCTCATCTTTAACTTACTTGCACTACAACTGAATTGCACTTTTTGCATGACAAACAGGTTGTGTTGTGTGTGTGTGTTTTGGTCGATGGACGCACATTGAGCGATACAAACTTAAAAGTTACTTCGATATAACACCAACACGTGGAAACGCGGAAACGTAATATTCTTATATTTTGCGTGAGTCCATCGTTCAAATATAGTACCATACACATGTACCTTTCCCATGTTTCACATTGTACGTCTTTTATGTGTGTTTTATAACATGTTTATATGTATATGTCTTGTTTTCTTCTGGGTTATCAGCCTAAGAATTTATATATGATAAACCGTTAAACCGTTTTCAAATGCTTGATGCTGAGATTATGAGGTCAAGATCATCCTGAATTGTCCCTGTTGTAAGAGTGAACAAGAAAGGCGGTTGTATACGATGTTGTGTTGACTTTAGGAAATTAAATAGAATAACTAAAAAAAGTCTTACCCCTTTCCTCTAATAGATAATAGATGATATATGAGCTCTTTTACGAACAAAATTCTTAACTTTATTAGATCTTTAAAGTTGTTTTTGGCCAGTTCTTATAAATAAGTCAAGATTCTGAAAAACCGCTGTTGTATGCAATATTAAACTATTTGAATTTAATGTCTTGACCTTTGGTCTAGTAAATGCACAAGCACTCTTCTAAGAATAAATGTCAATTCTTTTACAAGACCGCAACGATTTTGCAACTGCTTATGCTAGGTTTACATCTGGCCACGATTACCACGATGTCCCCGATTCCAGAGCATCGTGGCGAACGTTACAGAGCGTGGAGTCCAATCGGGGTGATCGTGGGGGAGCGTAACGGAACGTGGTTGAATCGGGGTCATCGTGGGCATCGAGACAGATTTTGAATCAAACTTAAATTTCACCACGATTGCCCCGATTTATTTTCTAATCGTGACAGAGCGTGGCTTTCGTAACATAACGTAACGGAACGTACCGAAGCGTAACAGAACGCAACAGAACGTAACAGAGCGTGGAGTACAATCGCAACAGATCGGGACCAGCGTGGACACATTCATCATCCCGCGTCGCTGGGAAAGAATTATTTTTTGTTTAAATATCAAATCGTGACGTAAAACGTGGTCATTTGTCTCAAATCGTAGGTTAAATCGCAAGAGATCGCAACAAAGCGGCTTTGTCGTGGGAGATCGTAACAAGACGTAACGGAACGTGTTCGAGCGTGAAAGCCAATCGTGTTGATCGCAACAAAGCGTAACAGAACGTGATGCAAATCGTGGGCTCGATCGTAGCAAAGCGCAGTAGAGCGCAACAAAACGTGTTGATTTCGTAAGGAAGTGAAACAGAACGTGGAGTATACCATTTAATCGTAGAGCTTCCCGATTTGTTTTGCCTCTGGCTAATCGGGGAGATCGTGGCCAGATGTAAACCTAGCATTACTTAGATGACATTCTTATATTTACCGGTAGTATGGAATAACATCTTATACATGTACATATAGAAATGCTCTTTGAATGAATTAGACAAGATAACTCAAGATCTAAATTAAACATGTATTTTCTTACAAATCGAGACTAATTATTAGATTTATTGTGGATAACAATGAAGTAAAACCTGATTAAAAGAAAGTTGAGTGCATACATTCGTTTATATGAATGTGTAGCTACGATTTGTAACCAATTTCTCACAAAAAGCAGAACCTACTATAGATTTCACTCGAACGGACTACGAACAACAAAGAGTATTGGAATTTATAAAGATAGTCTGAGTGTTGATCCATTATAAGAGTAGCCGAATCCCAAAAAGCAGTATATATTATACACTGATGCAAGTGGCTCATGTGTTTGTGCTGTATAACCCAAGAGTAAGATTCAAATGAACCCGTCCTTCAAAAATTAACTATTTGTCAAATTAATTGAGCAAATTCAAATGTAAATGGTCGGCTGTGGCAATAGAAGAACATGTCATAAACTATGCTTTACACAAACTTGAATATTAGTAACACTGCTGAATTTGTAATCAAAACTGATAATAAACCACTAAAACAATTGTTAGATTCACTAATGCAAACAATCCATTACGGGGATTATGTCAGTACCCACCACAAGTTTTGAGCCAAAAGAAATTTACTAGATTTTTTTTTTAATTTTGATGATTACTTCCGTAGAATCGTTATTTTGATACATTTAAGTATCGCGTGTGATGAAATGAAATAAAACAATTTCACGAATGCAACAAATTTATAAGATTCAGCATCTGACATCCTAAAGCCTCCAAAATCATATTACGGATATCGGAAAGTGCACACGGAACGGACGGTACACGCACGTTGCACGAACACGGATTGCACGTTACACGTTACACGAACGGTAAAATACACGATTCCGTGCCTCAATACACGTCTAACACGATTGTTCGGAATCCTCGGCTTTTTTCGCCCAAAGAAAAAAGTTTTAACGACGGCAGGTTAAAGAATTAATTAAAAACAAAAAATGTTCTTCTATTTCGCCGTAAATATGTAACTTAATAACATAGGTTTTGTTAAATAATTGAATATCGAAATTACCGCACAAATTCTTTAATCGAATTTAATTCACACGATAGATAAATTAATAAACATTTAAATATGTTACATGTTTTTTTTTCAAACCCGTTCACGGAGAAAAGATCATAAATTTATACCTGGTTTACACACAGTACACAGTTTAGCGTGATTGTAAAATATTACTGTATCTATAAATTAATTGAATATCGACTTTATAGGCGGGCAGTCAATACACGATAGACAAAAAAGAATCACGATAGATAACATTTTGTATAAAAATTATATTAGTACATGGTGTACAACGAAATTACAAACTGTATAATAAAGAAGAACATTACTGTCAAAATAATGTAATGTCATTCTTAGTAAGTTGGTTTTAATCGGATTAAAAACCACACAAAACCGATCAACCCACACGATTGATAGAAAATACAAGTTTTTTCCTTTGTTTCCTTCAAGCTATTCATGGAAGGTGTTATTAATCGCATGCGTATATATTTCAAAACATAGTCATTGCTTGATTGTACAAATACAAGCAAGTCATATGGTATAGATTATTTTATTGAATATCGACATTTTAAGTAGAAATAAAGGTACACGATAGGCGAGCAGTCATTACACGATAGACAACGAAGAACACGATTGATAATTTTTATCAGAGAAATTATATAAGTACTTGGTGTATAACAAAATACAAACTGCAGAATAAAGAATAACATTACTGTCAAAAATTAAAGTCAATCTTTGTTAATTAGTCTTAATTGGATTTAAAACTTCACACACTCTAGCCGGCGAAACTCACACGATTAAAAATAGAATACATCTTTCAAGTTTATTCAACCGACTCATGGGGAAAAGATACTTTGAATTAGTATACTTTTTCAAAACACAGTCTTAGCATGGTTTAATAAAATATTAGAAATCATATTGTATAATAGTCGCCTTTTTAGTAGAATGCATACTAGATATAAGGTTAACGTTTACATGTAGTGCTAGCATGAAGACGGGGTATTAAGACAGTACACACACCGCGTGTTAACTTACTATTTTATACCGATTAAAAATCTATATATAAATAACACGTTTTACATATAAAAAGCGCATGTGCGTGAATAATACAAATTGTAAAATCTTAATTGTTAACTTTACTTTTAGAATTAAAACAATAATTGTTTTTAATCATATTAAGTCGTGATAAACGAGCTCTTGACCAAGTGAAATGTCAATTATAACAGTGTGTTAACTAAATGCTTTAGCCACCGACAAACGAAGAAAAAGTCAGATGATTAAGATAAATGAAAACATGTGTTTACATTTTAAATATTATAATATCAAAACGATCATTTAAATTTTAAAAAATAGTTACAATATTTCGGTTGGGCCATGAATTAATTGACCACAGATTGGCCCGGTATGAGCTGCAGTTTAGCGACGTACGGCATTTTAAACAGGAATTTCAGGTTTCAACCTAGTAAACATTTATTTCTATCTCTACTTAATGTTTTGGATGATGATTTGCGACAATGCATTAGTATCTAATACATTTATACGTATGGATTTGCCAATATCTCGGGCACACGATAATAAAATGCAAAACCACAAGATCTCGGACCGATTTTTACCGCGTATGTACACGATGAACGGTCTACACGGTACACGATTGAAAAACACGATGAATGATACACGCACGATTCACGCTGCTAACACGCAAATTTCGGAAACTAGCACGATCCGAGAACTGTAATTGTTTTTTTTCTATCGCATGGCTTTTACGCTTATTCATTAGTGTTAGTAATAATAATAATGATAACCAAAAAATAAAGCATATATAAAAAGCATTGCAAAAGTAAAAAGCTATTCAATAGGCACACAATGTGAAATGTCTCCAAGCTTTTGGTGGGCACTTTATGTCTGGTTATCATTGTAGTATAGAGCACGCATATTGCTGGAACTACAAATACTTGCACAGATTTGTTATCACGTGTTCCCAGTAAAAATATTAATGATAATACCAGCTTGGTTAAACGCCTTTTTAGACATTAGTGACAACTATTTAGATGTTAACGTGATAGATACCATTAACTGCTAACCCTTTGATTGTGCATGTTGTACAGATGATATAGAATGCTCTTTGAAGAATCGTGAAGACATTTTACCAGGTTTTGATATTATTAAAGAACAGTATGATAACCCAGTTAATAGTTAGTCTATTATCTAACAACCAGTAGAGTTTTTATTTTTATTTTTCACATTTTTAAAGCATTTTGAATGGGTACTTTTGTGTGGCTAGATGTGGTGTCTTTTCACTTAAATAAATTGCAAAACCAAGAATGATCACAAGAGGCCAAAACAAGGGAGACTTATGAAAAAATATTGAATATCTAATTTGCTGTACTGATTACATAGAATTCATGAATTGTATCAGTAACATTTAACATATTATGTACATTTTAAATAACATAATGATGAAACTTTTTTCATATCATTTTGAGTGATGCACCTCAGAAAACCCCCAAAAGACAACCATGAGAGGCTTACTAACAAAATTGTGGGGGCCTTAAAAGGGGCAACCTATTACAAGTATAAACAGTCAATAGTGTAGTGTAAATATTTAGACAACGATGACCCCCTCTCAGCCAATCAAATTGCTCAAAAAGTGTTTGATTAATCCCATAACACACGGTAAAGTGTTTGATATTATCAGATCGTTTTCTCCGTGCGTTTAATGGGGTGGATTCAGACTTTTTCAAGTGGCGTGCACACTAAGAACAAGATGAAATATTATAGTTCGTATACAAGCGGCCACGAACATTGGACAAGTCTAATTATGATCTTATTTGTTGACAAGCGTAAGTCATTAAATAGTGCAACCCCTAGTTAAAAGTCAAGATCCGCCCCATAATCAGTTTATACAATTAACTGAAATGCTTCAATAAGCTGTTTTTAGTCTTGATTACCGGCCCCTAACCACCATCGTTACCAGGTCAGGCAAAGCACGATCATGGCTGCACTCCCTTTTTTTATTCAGATAACAAAATTAGCGTATACGTTTTCTTTATCTGCGTGGTCATTTGCTGACAATAGTAACTTTAGTAGGAATTCGGTCCTAATAAAGAAATTTAAAGTCGATTTGCTGATTGCTCGTATACTTAGCGAACAATTAAGCAAAAACCATGTCTCGAAGTGAACACAATTCAGACGTGAAATGGTCTCGTTAGAGTTTCGGAAACTTTATTTATCATAAAGGCATCCACTGTAATTCTTGTACAAAATGATCTTTAGATTTAAGCCCGTGTTGTGAGAAATGTTCATATGAAAACCTTATTATCCAATACCTTATTCATTGATAGGACGCGGCCATTATCATGCTTTGCCTGACGTTCTTTTACCTGCCAAAGTACGACTTGGAACCGGACAAATCTATTTGAAAGCTAACCGTAGTTTTGAAAAATTAACTGCCCTCATTGCTTATTACCGGGAGACAAGGAAGCACATTTTTATGAGTCTAAAACTACCGCAAACGAATGATTTTATTGAATTCATCCGATCAAGTTGTTACAACATGTTATGTTATTTTAAAGAAAACCAAGATCTATATTTAAGACAAAAAGCTTTTCGATTAATTGTATTTTGGATAATTCATACTTTCAACAAAACAAATGTTTAGGCGTCATCATGCACAAATGTTTATAAAACATAATGTATTTAACAATGTAATTGAGATTTTCTACCATTTTTGTCCACGACAATCGTCTTGATGGTGAAAAAATATTGGTAGGGATTGATTCAAAGGTCCACTTGGTCCTTCATAATAAAACGACCAGTATTATGTAACACAATGCAATGTACATCTATCCACTCCCTTGATTACATATAAAACCGACTATATATGAGAAATATTGTTTAAATTGAATATTCGCATGTTCATTAGGTATAACAATGCAGAAAAGTATGAAATTCTTGAAACAATAACCTGTACTTACAGCCTAATAGCACTCTTGGTTAGCCAAAACATTCTTTAGTTCTGCGATAAAAAATTATTCCTAAGACGACTCACGACTGTGATCAATTATCAAAAATGATTTATCATTCATTGTTTAGCCGATATGTACATGGGCACAAATATTTATACCATGAATAACACTATCTAAATGTTGTTCATGAGTCACTTTAATTAGCTTTCGCACGCACTTTACGACACAAATATCGTACGCTTTAGATTAAGGCCAAGCATATTTTTCTGCGTTTTATATGGCTTTAAGGTGACCGTAGTATAAATACGTGACAAATAAATGAAAACATTGGACATTATAAACATATAATTTCCAACCCGTTGTCTAAGTCGAATAGAGTACTCGTAGCAGTTTGATATGAGATTTATCAACTCGCTTCGCTCGTTGATAAATCCCATATCAAACTGCTACTCATGCTCTATCCTATACTTATCTATCAAATAAATAAAATAAATTTTCTTCACGCACGATGAGTACAATCATGTCAGAAACTTTTTTTCAAATTTAACATGATACAATGAAGTGTAGTTGAGGTCCTGGTAAGGGTTTTTAAGAAAACAAAACACACAAAAACTATAAATGACCAGTGAAATTAGTGTTTTCGATTTGTTTTAATGTATGAATTAAAGTATTTTGAATGGGTAATTGTGTGTTGTTAGCTTTCAGGCTCTTGTTTTAGAAATAATTCACAAAACAAAGTATGATCTCGTGAGGCCAAAACAAGGGGGAATTTACATAAATTTTGAATACGTGTATATAATTTTCTGTATTGGTTATATAGGATTCTAGTGTTAATAGGACTGGAGACAAAGATTTATCATAACATCAGTAACATTCATCAAAAATCACATTATAATACGATAAGTTTTTATTTGTTTATTTCATTTTGTTTCTTCAAAAAATAAATGAGATATATCAAGCATGTTTGTTTGAATCTATATAGAGGCCCCTCTTGGAAAATTTGAATATGAAAAATGAAGAAAAAATGTCCAAAAATAAAAACCAAACTCCAATCACATTTTAAATTTAATTACTGAGAAGAAGCATCAATTACTTGCAACGATGAATAAGGAGAAAATAGAAGTGGTCCCACTTGAGCAAACGTACTTACAACAGTGAAACATGTATGATACATAACATACATGTATATTGTTCTGCTATGGAATTAATGGAGTTTAACTTTGGTTTTAGTTATATGTGAAATATATATAATGTAGTTTTTTAACTTGATTAGGGTAAAAATGATAAGGCCTTTAACCTTTTACTGACTAACCCAGTTACTCCTGAACCGAATTTGGCTTCTACTTTCAGACAACCAAGTAAGAAATATATTGGTCAAGTTGCATTACTGTCCGTCAATTAATCATGAAAATCATATATTGAAAAAGCCCTATCGCTGAGGTGAAAATTTGCCACTTTTTGCACTTATCTTTCCTTGTAAAGGGTTAAAGGAAAATCTACTAAAAGGCCCTTTTTATGTTAATCAGTTTTGTTTGATTTTTCATCTTTTGCTCTTTTATTATGAATGCAACCTTAATTTCCAAAAACTAATTTTAGCATCTTTCAAACCAAGTCATGCATGTTTTATAATGTAACAATATATGTTGCAAAGGCGATAACAAACAACCATAATTTGATAATATATACCATGTAGTATTACACAAGTTGGACATATCATGTACCAATGCCAATGACTGAGATTTAAGAAACCATAGACTGGATAAACCACCAGTGTTACTAAGTAACTTCCTTCAGATTTGATATCATGGTACTGGTACTCAGTAGGGAGGAGTAAGCATAAAAAAGTTTCCGACGGATCTTGAACACATGTTCACTATTCTTGCAATTCATATTGTTGATTTCACTGGGGTTAAACATTTTCAAGATTCTTGACAAGCTTGACGGTCTATGAAAGCTATATAATGTATGATCCACTTGATAGACAAGGTGACCAGTGTATGGACGTACTCCACATTGTCATACTTTAATAGAACCATTTATTGTAGACGTATGTTATGTATGAACGTATAAAAGTCGCAGACGATTTAGCTATGACAGTGATCATGAAATTTGGCTATGACAGACATTTCCATAACAGTATTACAATAAATAAAATTGAAATATTTTAAAACTCTTCAAATGAAGTTATACTCCCGTTTTTATGCCGGGAGATGTAATCCAAGATGTAATCCAAAATGTAATTCTTTAACTAAAGATATTTTTGAGCAATAATAACACTTGTGAATATTTATTTTATTTCATAAGGTTTGCAAAAATAATTATGTACGGTATGTTTGCTTAACATGATTTCACAAAATGCTCTTAATCTCATACACTCGCTAAGAAATAGAAAGGCCTAAGATTGTAACCCATTCAGAGTCAATGTATATTTCTTTATGCAAGCCATGTGTCTGCTTTTCTTCAATCTACTCAGCTGTAAAACAGCATCTTTCCTTGTTATGTCATTCCATTTACCACATTGACTTCCTACCAAATGAAGTGAAAGTTTCGTCAAGTAGACTAATAAACACCGAAAAGTTTACTAGTATCTATGATTAGGGATAATAGCAAGTCAGTGAGCAATTGAAAAGATGGAATCTAGATTACAAAATGCTATAATTTTTACCATGTTTAGTTGAATAGTCCAATTAATTTTACCAATCTTTATGAAGAAATGTCGTGCTTTTGGGGATGGTTATATTTGATACATGTATATAAGAAGGGCCTCTTAAATTGTTCTCTCTATAATATCTAACATACTAACTGTTTAATTGTAACATATTTACCAATGATTAAGTATGTTGTGTTGGTGCGCCGTAAAACCCAAACAAACAAACAAACAATTAAGTCTGTTTAAAATTACATGTAGTTTGTACATCAAACACAGTAGACATACATAAATTTGTCTCATTATTACTCCGAGTCTCAAGGGTATGGTGTCGGTGTAATGCATAGTCTCTTACATGACTCTTTTATTTTGTAAAAGGGTGATATTAGACTTTTATTTAAACATGATCACATACTGCTTTAGAACTTGAAATGTACCTAAGGCGTGGGTGCCTATAGAATATTTTTTTATCAAAACTCAATACATAACAGAAATATGATTTTGTTGAATTTAGGATGAAAACAGGTCGTATAGTCTCTCGTAATACAGGCCTAAAACGGTATTGAATATAATAATCATCCATGTTCAATTATGATTAATTCGGTATCGTTTAACCTTACCAAATTGTTATATGAACTGTTGAAATGTAACACACTTGTGTTGACAGCATAAGTTTCAATTATAAAAATAGTTAGACTTTTTTACAATTATCTAAGCTTCATGTTGTGATATTACTTATAATACTTATGACAAGTTCAAAGCAGATGCCGGGCCTCAACTGCAAATACATCGACAAAAAGCTATTTTTGGGTGTACAATATACTTTCTTAGGCATATAAAATCATAATACATATATTTTGATAACCATTTTAAATTTTTATATAGATGATAATTTTAAAATTATGTGCCTATTTATATGCCCCTTTCGGGGCCCCATTTAGGCAGATACAAGGCCCCTCATGATTGTCTCCAGGGCTAATATTGATCAGTATGACTCAAAGTACCTCCTTGCCAAATTTGGTGCTTTTATCACATTTTGCACACTTATTTCACTTACACACCCGAATAATCGCAAGATCTGGCTGCTATAAGGTTTATTGTGAGTTCTCAAATTTTTCACATTTATTTCTGTTATATAACATAGATGTTGTATTGCCCTTCGACAATACATTACGTACTATAAACAGAAAGAAACATTATGTTAAAGAATTGCATCAAATTGCCTTCAGTAAATTCTGAGAATGAGGATAATATAACTAGCTGAAAGGTTAAAATCGAGAACAGTCGAATGACGAAATTGATAATTCCAATAATGACCATGACCCTATAAGTAAAATTAATAATGACTATTCTGTGTAAATAGATCAGTTAGATTTGAATGATTCTTACTAACCAAGTGCCGTTGTTACGCCGAGAGGAAGGTGTATAAATGAGGTTAGTACACATTGTTACATTAGAGAATTAAACTGCATGAGAGAAAGGGTGTGAGCTAGAGTAGTGAGAGAAGAAAAGAGAGCTAAGTATGACAGAAAGATTTAACGAAAAGAAAAGTCAAAATTTGTCAATCTGACTTAAAACTGTTGCTGATCTTATATAAATCATCATTAAGTCGTGTTCACACTTAATTAAGTAAGTGCATTTTGTATTGTTATGAAAAAATGAGGTTCAAAATACGTGCTAACGTACGGTTATTGTAATGTGTGTGTCACGTTGTTTTATGTGATGATTGAACAGGTTGAGGCCTATTCGGATGGAAATATTAGTAAAATCGTCTAAAATGTTAGCGCGCAAGTCATTTATAGTTTTAATATAAACACATTATTCATTGATAATTGCATTGTGTGAGAATGTGAATATAGTTATTACATATGCTTTTGTAATTTCAGATAAATACAAATATGTTATTCAGAAGAATATAATATATGGTATGCATTAGTCATACTTATTGAATAATCGTGAGAGGGAATGTTGTTTTCAATAAAACATATGACATTGCAATAAGTGATTCTAAATGATGATTAGTTTTGTGTATGATTTAAAACCGTATGCTTTGTTCTTTAACAAAGTTAATGATGATTTACGTAATACTGATAAAATATTTAAAGAAATGTAAAGCGTATCCTGATTAGGTATTGATCATTTTACCAATTCCTTTAGTTGATGTTCGAGAAAATAATAAAATATACAAAATTATTAGTAATTAAAATTAAGAAACGTATCTTTTTACATAAACTTTAACTAAATATGGTTGCTCAATTTCAACATGATTGTCGACAATGTAATGATAAAAGATCGAGATACTGTGATATAAAAAGGGTTAAATGCAAAGTAAATTTAAGTTGATTATATGTTTTGTCGTTATTTTTGTCACGTTGCCGCATTATTGAAACATTTTGAAGTGGTAATGTTATTTTGGACACAGCATCACCGTATGCGAAATATCTGCATTCTGAAACATGGGTTTTATGAAAAAATAAGGTATACCGTTACCCAATTTGGCATGTGTCATCATTTCAAGGTTTTCTACAAAGATTGTTTAAGTTAAACCCATGAGGTCAAATTTGTCCCTGCCCCATGGGTCACAAGTTAATATAGATTTATTAAAGAAATGTTGAAAAATATTTTTTCAAAAACAATCATGTTTGTTGTAGAGCACTTTTTACAAAACACATAATCAGCATAGTGTTTGTGTATCATTTATACCCCTCATCAAGATTATTATGTTTAAGATATTGATTTTACTACCGAAAAGTTACCTGGTAGTTCTTCTTAATATGGCCTTGTAGAAGAAACTTGAGATCATCTGGATTAAAACCGTCTCCATATGTCCCTTCAATACCCATAGAATCCATAAATAGGAACTTCTTCAGCCAAGTCTGACCACGGTATTTTGCTAACTGAATATAAATCACAATATACTGTAATCAGATAACTGTAAGAAATTAATACTGTACACAGCATGATAACAAACAGTCAATTGTATTTGTCCAGCTTTGTGTCAACATTTGAAACGCTATGCAAATGTTCCTGGTCTAGAAAGAATTTAGCTTTAAATTGTCCCGGTATGTATTCGGCAGTATATTTTGTCTCTTCGTGTCTAAAACTGCGAAAGACTTCGGATTATATAAAACTAATACTGGTTAATTTGAAATCAATCTTGTTTGAACATCTAATTTTTGCCATGGGTACAGTCTATGTAAGTATTTAACAAATGAAACACCAAGTATTGATTGAATTTAGAAACAAATCACATACAGTCACTTATAAACACGTACCTTCACTGTATAACTGCTTGCACTATTGCCCGCGAGAGCTATATTTATCTTGTAACCATTATCGACTGACAAAAATGTATTGATGAGGCTGGATTTTCCTGCTCCAACAGGACCCAGAAATAAAACTGCTATATGATCTTCTTTTGGTGCCAGTTTCATCATTTTCTTTTTATATGTCTCTACAAACTTCTCCTTAAATATATGTAATATAAATGTTTGTTTGTTTGTTTGTTTGTTTGTTTGTTTGGGTTTTACGGCGCACCAACACAGAAAGGTCATATCGCGCCAGAAGCTATTAATGATACTAATAATTCAAACTGTATTAATGATGTAATATTTTATATCGTATTATAAACATTTATTTCTTTCAAAAAGTTGAGTATAACATATGATGGTAAAGATTCAAAAAGTTCTTTAAGTGATTTTACTTTAAAATGTTTGTCACGAATGTATTTAAGATCCTGACAGTCAAGGAGAACGTGTTTAACTTTGAAATGCTCGTCACATGGTATGCATTTAGGTGCTTCTTCTCTTTTGAGAAGGTATGAATGTGTTAATCTAGTATGACCAATTCTACATCGTGAAATTACTATTTGATCTCTGCGATTAGAATATATAATTGACGAAGATGAATTAAGGGTTGGCTTTATGTCACGTAATCTATTAAAAATTGCATTGTGCCACACCGTTTGCCATTTTGATTTAATTAACGTGTTTATTGAACATTTGAAGTCACTGCTTGGCAATTTGATATCCACTGGTTGACGGTTTAAGGATTCTTTGGCTAAAATATCAACTTTTTCAATTCCTCGTATACCAATATGGCTTGGTATCCAGCAGAGGTGTACTGTTTTAAATTTTAAAATTTCATGCAATTTCAATTCTATACTTTTAATAAGAATATTGTCTGAATGACGATTTTTTATGGCCAATAATACAGATAGAGAATCTGAAAAAAATGATAAAAGTATTATTTATACTATATGTATGATAAAGCGAGATCTATTGCTTTGACTTCAGCTGTAAATATGGATGCCTGGTCAGGCAATCGCATTCTTGCAACAAAATAATTTCCATATGCAGCGCAACCAACTTTGTTACCATCTTTAGAGCCGTCGGTCTATAAATGTGTACAGTCTTTATATTTTTCTAAGATGTTAACGAATTCCGATTTGAAGGCCTCTGGGCTGGTAATAGATTTACGTAAGTTAGACAAATCAATGTTAATGTTAGGTATGTTGTAGGTCCAATGAGGGACATTTTCATCGAAGTTCTGTAGAACGGTAGAGGTGTTAATATTAAGCAGTTCTAAGTCGTTTTAACGGTACAGCACAACCAAGAAAAGAATGATAAAGTGGCTTATGATCTAAGCAATCTAATTATACACCAAGCAGAAAAAAACGAATGATCTTGAACAATATACGAGAAAAAATAATTTAAGAATCACTGGCATTCCAGAAAGTATTGATGAAAAGAAATCAGCAGAAGAAACCACAAAGAAAGTAGTGGAATATCTGAACAATAACTTAACAAATCTAAATATAACCACAGCAGATATCGACATAGCACATAGACTAGGGAAGCAAACAACAAATCAACCTAGACCAGTCATAATACGTTTTGTTTCTAGACATTGTCGCGATGAAGTTATTAGAAAAGGAAAGATCTAAAAGGAAAACCAGTTTACTTCAACGTAGACCTTACCAAAATACATCAAATGGTACTTACAACAATCCGGAAAACAATTCCAACATCGGAAGCAACTTGGTCATGGGATGGTAAATTATACCATAAAAATTCTACAGGAACAATAAACCAAATTCCATTCTCGAATTACAGACTTTGGCTTGGTACTGATTGGGATATCAATATACTAGGAAAACGACTACCAAGGATGTGACAAACTTTTTTCGTAATGTATACTTAGTGTCACAGTGAACATACTTAATCAACCGTAACGGATACCACTTTCACATTTGTATATTGACTAAGACTTACACACCTCCTTTTATATCAATATAAATAGTATGTGTTTCTATAAAGAATATCAAAAACACTACAGTGATGAAGATAGAGCACAACATTAAAGAAGATGCCATACAGACTTATCTCCCTTAGAATGAATATTTGACACTTTCAACATTACAATGTTTATATCACATACCAATAAATTGTTTGTATATGGAAATTCTATCTGTATAAGTATATAGTTGTATATTGTAAGAAAACTATTATGTAGATGTATAGAACCATGTAAAACTTATATGTATATGCATGTATATGTATGCAGGGGCGTGATAGTAGGGGTATACTTTCTGACATTAGAAATTATATATAGATACAGTCAAACCTGTCTATAGCGGTCAGCTAAGGGACTGACTGAAAGTGACCACTATAGACAGGTGACCACTATATACAGGGTTTCTCAAAACAAACAAATATATTTAGGAAATGTTTTTTATCTATGTAGTTTCATCACAATATTTTTACTTTAGTCGTACATAAACAGTATATTTCATTTTAAATATAAAATAATGTAAAGACATAATATTCTTTGGATAATGAATTGTATTGGAAACGAAATTATAAATCATGCTAGTTTAGTATTTAGCTAAAATATTAAGCTGTATTATCAAGCCGCATATCCACAGATGTACTGATTGCTATGTAAATATTCAATAACTTGTCATTTTCCCTTGAAAATCATATAAATATACATATATTGCTGGTCATGTCGACGAAATCAAAACTTATTGCCCAGCAAATAATTTCGAAACCAAAAAATCTCCGATGTTGAGATAAATAATCAAAATAAAATTGTGCATTAACCTTATAATTGTCTTATTAGATACATAACTTTCACTTAATTTTGTTTGTTAGCACACACAAAACTCTCTTTAACAGATTAAATAACAACAATTGTCATAATCTATTGTAATATAATATAATAGTATGTTTTTCACGCCTTTAGCGGGATTAAATGTTTTCATTCTGTCAACTGTTGACGGTGATCGTTATTTTTACACATCCGTAAAAATTACTTATTCCGGTCAATTGACCGTTATACTGACCGCTATACGACGCTAATCGGTCCGAATTTAGTGGCCGCTGACCGCGTTGAAGAGGGTCACGCTATATAAAGGGTCAAAATAGAACAAAACTGTTCGGGAGGACCCTGAACTGACCGTTATGGACAGGGTCACGCTATAAAAAGGTGACCGTTAATACAGGTTCCACTGTACATAGGTACGGATATGAACGTATGTAAGAATACTTGAGCATATAAGTCTTATGCCATTAGGAATTATATATAGATACATATGTACGGATAGAACGTACGTAAGAATACTTAAGCATATAAGTCTTATGCAAAACAAGTTGACATGAATATGAATATATAAGATTTAACTGTTTATTTCTTTTTGAAATATTGTTGTACGTATAGATACTGTACATACGTACATGTACATGATAATATGTGGGTGTGCATACGTGTATATGTATATATGTGTGCATAGATATGAGGGGGGTGCGTATACAAGTGTGTATATGTTCATGAGTGTGCATATTGGTATGTAAAAGTACGCATGGATACGTAAATGAGCATGCATATAACGAATAGCATATGATTTGTTACGTATATTGTTTTTGTCTTCATTATTATATCTTATAGTTGTATGACAAAATATTGGGTCATCAACTATGTTATGATATATTCATGAGTAATGTGTTCGTGGGTAAGTCTTTAATCCTGTGCTACCTCCTCATGAATATTGTGAATACAAGTATATACTTGTTGATAAGATACATGTTCATAATTAAATACGTGATGAACTATTTCATGGAAACTGTAGTCGTAAATATATATTTGTGTAATAAAGCTACAGTTTTCCTTCATCAACCAGCTATGTTCTGTAATCTTATGAATACAGTAATAAACTACACTTTCATCTCTTTAATTGCACGATGATCTTCGTGAATAGTGGACGATGAACTAACATAACTATTATAGAAATGAACAACATTTTATCATGTAATATGAAATGTATTCTTTATAAGAATTATGAACATCTGTTTGTAAAAATGATTGTATATGTTTGTAATAAGTTACATACCCATTACTAACTATATTGTGATCTTCATGAATACAAGTTGTTGAATACTGATACAATGAATTTATCTCTGAGAATAATCTTTCTTTTTTGAAAAATTGTTATATTAATGAATAACATGAATTATGTTTGTAATAAGTTACATACCCATTACTAACTATATTGTGATTTTCATGAATACTATGATCATGAATATATATTATCATAATAAACTACATTTTTCATCACTGTTATTGAATACTGATACAATGAATTTGTCTCTGAGAATAATCTTTCTTTTTTTGAAAAATTGTTATATTAATGAATAATGTGATATTGATCGTATGTATATGCATGTATATATGTGAATATATATGTGTGCAGGGGCGTGCGTACTTGTAGGGGTGTATGTGTACGTATATATAAATGTATCTGTAGGTGTGTATGTGTGTGTGTATATATATGTATGTGTATGTATATATGTGCATGTGTGTGTATATATGTGTAGATATATGTGTATGTGTGTATATATGTGTATGGATATGTGTATGTATGTATATATACATATGTGTGTGTATGTGTGTATATGTATGTAGATGTGTATGGATATGTGTAAGGGTATGTTCATGTATATGTATATTCATATGTACAGGTATATGTAGTATATGTGTATGTATGGGTGCATGTATATATTTTAAGTAGCTACTTTTTCATAACTGAATATGTATTGTGATATTTAGGAATCTGTTATCATGAAAGTATCTTCGGTAGTTAACTACTACTCCATGATATTCACAATTAGATCTACATGAATGCGATGACCATGAATGCATATTTTTGTAATAAGCTACATCCTGGTAACTGAAAATGGAATGAGGTGCTCATGAATACTGTTGTCGTAAAATATATTGTCGAAATAAATCCTATTATTTCATCACACCTTAACTATTGAAAGCTTTATAAATGTTATGATCATGTATATTAATGTATAATTGTAATAAAAGAGATTTCAATACTGATAATGTATTGCAGTCTCATAAAAACAGTGACCATAAATATATGTATCTTTGTAACAGATTGCATACAAGCTAATGTTTTTATTTTTTATTTTCTTTCATCATTTATAATGTATTGGGTTTTTATGAATACTGCAATCACAAAATCAGTTCGTCTGATAAGCTACAATTAATAAAAGTTTTTTGTTTTGTTTATGTAATACATTCATAATGTATTCCTCTTTATGAACAATAACACGATACATATAAGAGCCTATGTATTATAAAACATCATATCCAATAACTGAATATGTGATTGTTATTATGAGATTGTATCACTCTAGACGATGTAATCATAGTAAATTTTAACAAAATTACACTAAATTCATGTCTGAGCTATAATGTAATATTTAGTTTCTGTGCACTTAGTTATATACGTATTCTGAAAGGCTCATCACTAGTAATATACTGTATTATATTTTTTTGTACTATCAGATTCTCATGTCTTGGAAACTATGATCAAGAGTAGTTTTATTGTACTTTAAAATATCATCGAAAGCTTATGATAATTCTTTACTTTTATACTAACAAATCTGTATATATGTACCTGAAACTATTCACCAAATTTTTGAAAGAAAGTTCAAAACCGAGATCCCTTCTTTACTGATATTCTTTTTTCTAGACATCTCCTTTTTTCTATCTTGATAACTTTTCATACACCAATATACCAGGTACTCTCTTAAAACATATTTATTTCCTATATTATGAGCTCAGTATAAACACAAAATTTGCATATAAACATGAGCAACCAAAACTTAATGACTAAAAGTTAGATAGTTAAAACAAACTCATCGAAAAAATAATCTGAACATTCAATAGTAAAAGCGGATTGTGATATTAATCAAATAAGATTAAGAAACATGAATACAGATAATGAACGATCAAGACCCATCAATATAGTATTTTTACTACATAATAAATTACAATGGAAACCTCCATAATGACTTTGAATGTACGAGGATTAGGCCAAAAAATAAAAGAGCTTTAGTATTCCAATGGCTAAAGGAACAAAATAAAACGATATACTGCCTTCAAGAAACTCATCTAACTAAATCCCAAATAAACAAATAGAAACATGAATGGCAAGGTAAAGTAAGTATCAGTGGTCAATACACAAACAATAACGGGGTTTGTATATTAATAAATCCAAATAGTAACATAGAAATTCTAAATGAACAAGAAATCATAGCAGGACAAATGAGAGCAGCTGAAATAAAAATTGACACAAATAATTTTATTCTTATCAATGTATATGGACCTAACAAAGAGGACGACTTACCAATTATATCACTTTATAAATATATTGAAAGAAATAGCGATAAACAATTTATAATTTGTGATGATTTCAACACTATATTAAACATTTCAATTGATAAAAAAATGGGAAAACCGACACACATAAAAAATATAGAAAAAAGATTCTTGAAACAATGAATAACTTTGAATCTATTGACGTATGGAGAATAAATCACCCGATTAAAATGCAATATAACTAGCATTCTAATACAAAACCAGTTATTTACACTAGATTTGACTATATTTTGATATCAGATAGCATGAGTAATATAATTAGATCTTGCATGATAAAACCAGGATTTAAAACAGACCATTCAGGAGTAATATTAAATATAGACAATTTGGCAAGTTCTAGAGGTCCAGGATACTTTAAAATGAACAACGAAATATTGCTTGAAAAAGAATACCAAAATATTATCCGAAACTCTATTGTAAACATCGATAATGAGAATAAAAATAGCAATCCTAATACACTTTGGGAAATTATTAAAGGAACAATAAGAAATGAAACGATAAAATATACAACATACAGAGCTAAAACTAAAAAAACAAAAGAAAACGGAATAAAAAAAGAAATGGAACAAACAGAAAAAGACATACATAAAACAAATCAAACAAGCAATAATATTGAACAACTATCAGAAAAACTAAACACTCTACGTGAAAAACTTGAAGATATTGAAACATCAAAAATAAACGGTATACTAATACGATGCAGAGCTGAACATATTGAACATAATGAAAAATGCTCAAAATATTTTTCCAATTTAGAAAAGCAGAAAGCACAAAGTAAAACAACACACAAACTGACAGAAAACAATAGAGAAATAACAACAGTAAAGGAAATATTAGAAGCAGAAGTAAAATATTACACAAGACTATACAGCAACGAATCATTTGACCAGACGGACGCGGACGACAATATGAATTTTTTCTTAGACCCAGACGTTAAGTTAAATAACACCCAAAAAGAAAATATTGAAGGACCTCTAACTGAATATGAATGTAAACTATCCCTTAAAGAAATGCACAATAATAAATCTCCAGGATCAGTTGGATTAACTGTAGAGTTTTATAAAGTATTTTGGAACGATTTAAGCCCCTTTTTAGTAAAATCATTAAATTTCTCTGCAGAAAATGGGCATCTGACACAACTGCAAAAGCAAGGCGTAATAACTTTAGTACCAAAAACAGGAAAAGATCTTAACATATTAGCAAACTGGAGACCGATAAGTTTACTGAATGTTGATTATAATATAGCCACAAAATCTATAGCTAACAGAATAAAGAAAGTACTACCAATACTAATCAACCCTCAACAAACTGGTTTTATAAAAAGTAGATACATAGGTGAAAACATAAGAACAAATTTAGAAGTCATTGAATATGTAAATAAACACAACATTCCAGGTTATATAGTTTTCGCAGACTTTGAGAAAGCATTTGATAGTCTTAATCATGAATTCATTCTTAAAACTTTCAAAAAATTAAATTTTGGAGACCAAATAATAAAATGGGTAAAATTATTTTATACTGCCATAACAAGTGTAATTACAAACAACGGACACATGTCTGAATCATTCCCTATAAAACGAGAAGTCAGACAAGGTTGCCCATTATCATCACTTATTTTTATACTCTGCATTGAAATATTGTCAAACACAATTGAAAAAAATAATCAGATAAAAGGCATTAACATTGATGAAGAAGAAGTAAAGCAAACGTTATTTGCAGATGACGCTACCTTCTTCATAAATGGAAAAGAGGAATCACTGCAATCACTGCTAAATACTATCAACAAGTTTTCAAAAATTTCTGGCCTAAAACTCATTACTTCCAAATCTACTGTTCTAAAAGTGGGCTCTTTAAAAAAACTCGCCAATAAACCATATCAAAGATAGTAATCTACAATGGACTTCCCAAAAAAACATTGGTAACAGACACGAAGAAACAATAATACATCTTTTTTGGGAATGTCAATACAGCAAAATGTTATGGTGCAAATTAGAAGAATACCTTCATTCGAAGGAAATCATTATAAAAATTACTAAAAATGAAGCATTCATAGGAATATTCAATCATAGTTTTAAACACATCTTGAACTATATGTTCCTTTCAGTAAAAACATATATTTACAGCATGAAATCACGAACAAAAATTCCGAATTTCGAACATTTCCTCAACTAACTAAAATCTAAACTGAACATAAAATCCAAAATTGCACTATCAAACAATAAATATGAGCTTCACTTAGATAAATGGAAATTTTTCACTGAATAAAGATAATAATATAACGTAAAAAGGGTCAATATCGTTAAAATATCTTCTTTAACTTGATTTTATAAACTCCACTTAGAATTCACTATCAAGATCATATTCGACTTAAGAAGGGAAAGCATACCAACCTCCAGTAAAATATGTTGTATATATATATTAACAAAAATGTTTTTCCCCTCTCTCTCTCATCTTTCAGTTGTTGTTTTTTTTTAAACCAACAACTATTCTATTTTTTCTACTGTTCTATGAATCCAAAAAATTAATCTCTACTTCTCTTTAAAAACATTCTTATATTTTATAAGAATATTTTTTTTCAATAAACTTATAAGTTATAAAGAATTGACATGTATACATGGTGCATTATATTTATATATACAATATTCTTTAGATTAGTGAATTGTACATGTAATACTATATATATATATTTATTTACAATTGAATCATGTAATAATGTATGTTTTGGTGTTTCTTTTCACTTATATTCTTTTTGTCTTGTATGTAAGAATGTATGATTATGATTTCTTCTTATAAATTAAATTAATTAAGAAAAAAGTCGTTTTTAACGCACAGGCCAAATGGTTTAATTTCATTTGGTTTGTTGTCAAATTTATCAATGTAATTTGATTGAAAAACAACTTTCCGCGCCGGGTTACAATTGTTAGAAGATATTCGAGTTGCGTATTGTAATGAAAGCTTTTGTCGACGTAATTTTAATGATAGCTCGTTAGCTTCAACATAAAGACTTTCAACAGGTGGAGTTTTAAATGCACTAAGGGCGATACGTAAGCCCTGGTTATGTATTGTATCAAGCATTTGCAAGTACGATTTACGTGCTGATCCATACACAATTGACCCATAATCTAGTTTTGAACGAACAAGACTTCTGTATAATTTGAATAACGTTTGAGAATCAGATTCCCAATCAGTATGTGAAAGTACTTTAAGTAGATTTAAAGCTTTGATACATTTTGTTTTTAGAGACTTTAAGTGTGGTATAAAAGAGAGTTTTTTATCGAATGTAACGCCTAAAAATTTAGCTTCATTTACAACAGGTATTTTTGAGCCAGAAATGTAAAGTTCAGGATCATTATGATGCTTTCTTAAGCGACAAAAATGTACACATTGTGTTTTTGACTTGGAGAATTTAAAACCATTTTCTGTTGCCCACTTTTGAATTTTATCCAAGTTTTGTTGTAGTTGGCGTTCGATACTTCGAATATTTTTAGAACGATAACAGATTAAAAAGTCATCTACCTATAATGAACCATCCGTACCAGGATTTATAACCTTAACAATATTATTAATTTTAAGACCAAAAAGGGTAACTGATAATATACTGCTTTGTTGCACGCCTTGTTCTTGATTGTGGCTATCTGACAATGTTGATCCTAATTTAACTCGAAAACTTCTGTCAGACAGAAAACTAGAAATTAACATTGGTAGTCTACCGTTTAGACCGGCATCTTTTAAATCTTTGAGAATACCATATTTCCAAGTTGTATCGTAAGCTTTCTCAAGATCAAAGAATATTGAAACTACATGTTGTTTATTGACAAAAGCCTCTCTTATGAATGTTTCGAGGCGTACTAAATGATCATTAGTACTTCGCTGTTTTCGAAAACCAGATTGGAAATTAGTTATAATACCGTTAGATTCTTAATACCAGATGAGTCTTTTATTAACCATGCGTTCAAAGGTTTTACAAATACAACTAGTTAGAGATATTGGTCGGTAGTTAAGGGGGTCAGTATTGTCTTTTCCCGGTTTCGGTATTGGTATTATTAAAGCTTCCTTCCAGGAATCTGGAATTTTACCAGATATCCATACATCATTAAAAATATCGAGCAATAAATGTTGAGATACCAATGGGAGGTGTTTTAAAAATTGATAATAAATTTCATCAGGGCCAGCAGCTGTATCTTTGGCATGCTTAATAGAATCGGTTATATCGTCAATTGTAAAGAGGGTGTTATACTCTTCTTCGTTGTTAGAATGAAAACTAATATTTTGTTTTTCCGAGTTAGATTTGACCTTTTTAAATTCTTCAGTATAATGTGCTGAAGAAGAATTATGTTCAAAAGTTTCCGCCAGCGTGTTGGCTATATCTTTTGTAGTCTTTGCTACGCTCGAATCTTTACGTTTGAGATGAGCTGTAGGAACTTTTTTGTGTTTACCATTAATTTTACGAACTGCTTCCCAAACTTTTTTAATTGGAGTGTTGGCGTTAATTTTAGAAACATATGACTGCAATGATTTACGCTTAGAAAACTTAAATGTTCTACGAGCTTGTGCTCGTAGGATTCTATATCTGTCTAGATTTGCAGCTGTAGGGCAAATCTGAAATTTCTTTAGTGCTGCTTTTCGTTTACGATATGATCTTCTGCACTCATCGTTGAACCATGGTTTTTTAATTTTATTCGAGTTTTTCATTGAAGTTTTAGGAATACACTCATCAGCTATCTTTGATAACGTGGACGCAAAGAGATTTGCTTTATCCGAAGAGTTGGAAAAATTCGGGATTGTTAAATCATCGGAACACAATTTGTTAAATTGTTCCCAGTTCGCTTTTGAGAATTTGTAATAAGAGCGGTTGTTTACTGGGACAGAGTCGTTTAAAGTTAACCACAATGGAAAGTGGTCAGTGCCATATTGTTCGTCAAGCACTGACCAAGTAAAATCCAAGTATATTGATGGATGTGATAATGTAAGGTCAATACAAGAAAAACTTCCAGTGGCTGGATGTAAGTAAGTTGGTGTCTTGTTATTCAAAAGGCATAGTTGAGCATTATCAATGAACTTTTCTGTAATGCTGCCTTTATTATTCGTAGATGTACTTCCTCATAATGGATTATGTGCATTAAAATCGCCGAGTAAAAAGAATGGTTCTGGGAGTTGTTTAGTCAAATTTTCTAAGTCACCCACAGTTATAGATAAATTTGGAGGGAGATATAATGAGCATATTGTTATAGGTCTGTGCAAAGTTACTTCAACGGCTACGGCTTGCAGATTGGTTCGTATCTGAATTTGTCGTTGAGGGATACAGTTTGAAACCGCAATTGTTGAGCCACCAGATGCTCTTATTGTGTCTGTGCAAATTATATTATGAAGCGTATAGTCCTTTATTGATGTTTTATCATTTGTAGATAGGAATGTTTCTTGAATACAGACAACTTTCGGGGAGTATTTTGATAATAAGAGAAGTAAATCGTTGTAATTTAATTTAAGACCACGACAATTCCATTGAAGTATAGTTTGACTCATGGTTCAACGAAAAGTAAAAACTTACATCGGAAACTTAACAGGACTTCGCGCCGAAGTCCGGGGAGGAGAGCTGTGGACACCCATGTCCTCGTCCTCCATCGAATCGATGTCGCTCATAAGAGCCTCGAATCGGTTGGAGGACGGGACAGGGTCCCTCTCCGCTTTTCTAACTCTGTCGGTTAGGACGACCTTCTTTTTGGGTGATTGCCTTTGAATCACCCGCTCAGGAGATGGAGAAGCCTGTGAGACCCGCCTCTGAGGTAAAGATGAGGTACTTGTAGATGTTGTCTGTGAACTTGTACTTGTTTTGGACGTATTACGTGAAAGAATAGGAGACAGTTTTTGCAATGGAGTTATTTCAAGAGGAGAACATTTACATAAATTGACCTGCACAGCAGAATCAACCATCTTAACTGGTTTTGATACAAAAGCTGAATAAGAATTAGTTTTGGAACTTTCTACAAGCCTGCGTGCATCAGGAAAAGACAAACTTTGTGTATATTTAACACGGAGAACTTCTTTTTCTGTCTTCCAGACTAAGCAAGAACGGGAGGTTGCAAAATGATTACCTCCACAGTTTGAATATTTTACTTCATTAGAACAGTTTTCAAGCGGACCAGCATGAGAAGTACTACATTTACGGCATGTATTCTCTCTAGTGCATTTAGTTTCATGATGTCCATATTTAAAGCATTTGTATCACTGCATCGGGTTTGGTATGTACATCTCAACGCGAACGTTGAGATACCCAACTCGAAGAGTGGGTGGAAGAATGGGGGTATCAAATATTAAAATGTATGTGTGAGTGGGAACACGTTTACCGTCTCTGGTGGAAAGAATACGTTTGGCATTTGAAACACATTGAGAGCTAAGCTCTTTTACTATGTCTGCCTCTGACATTTCTGCAAGGTCAGGGCAGCGAATGACTCCTTTGGATGAATTGAGGGTATTGTGTGCAGTGCAAAAAGATTTAATATTGAAAAATGATTTTAATTTGAGCAAGTTATCAGATTGTTGTTTTCTTTGCACTTCGATCAGGAGTTCTCCATTACGGAGCTTCCTGACAGATTTCGGAGTTCCTATGAGTGCAGATATTGATTTTTCAATGACAAACGGGTTCAACTGTGCTACTTTTTCATCTCCCAACGCTTCTACTACCAGAAAGCGTCGAAAAGATGATTGACTTGATTGTTCATTTGAAATGTTGGGTGATTCGTCAGACTTACGTTTTTAAGAAGAGGTTAAAGGATCCATGGTTGAAATAATAATGATTCATCTCTCAGGTTCCCCAGCCACCTCGGACTCCAACAAGGGGAAGCGCAATGGAGGCAAATGATTACAATCAACACGATTGGCCCATGAGCCACCGCCTTCTTGAATAGGTGTCTTGAACATATTAAAAGAAAGTACTTTAAGTTCAGTAAGCAAACACAGACCGTAATGGAGTACACTTATGCTTTTTCAAATTGTGAGTATGCTAGAAATGTTAATAATTTTGAGATAGTGCACATAAAGGAGTACGTGAACTTACATGAATGAAATGGCTTTTGTAAGTCTGCAACTATTCAAGGGCATGGCATGACCAGCCGATTGAGCAAGTCGGGCCTACTTGGACACCCGTCTACCCTGAATCAGAGGCCAAAGTAGTGTGTTGGATAGACTTGAGATCCCTGGGTCTCCCTCAACTACCAGGATCCTCCTTTCCCGGTTACGGGACGCTGCCCACGGCAAACGGGCAGTTTGGTGTTGGCCATATGCCCATCATGCAGGCACAAAAAGCACCTACATAATGGGCACATGTTACTCCTCCTCACCACGAGGATGTCCCAAAAAGAGAGGAGGTATAATATAAATGTAACAATAATTTCATTGCAAAATCAATTAACATTTAATGATAAAACCAAGGTTTCAAGATTAAAATTAGGGCTCTACACCGGTATACGATATACTATGGAAATCGAATACCGATATTATGGGTTCGATAGATATATCGGATTGAACGTTTCCGTATCGAACAAAATATCAATCAATGACGGTCATGACGGTCATGCAAATACAATCCATGGTCTTCAAATTAGTTGATATTTTGTATTGCCAATTATAACATTCTCGTGCTTCCAGTTAGGTATGGACTAAACTGTGGACGAACAATTTCATAACATGATATCCTTCATGCAAACGTCTCGCACCAGTTGCGTCTTGTCCTGTATTTTTGAATCAAGAGATGTAACTGTTGCTGTAAGAATGTCCCTTTTGTTTTCAATTAGTCCGTGAACCAACAATTAGTGTTTAGAATGTAGATCAATTCTGGGAACTAGTAGTCACTCGGATATGTTCGGGCAGATCCGCGATGTAAAGAGAATTTGATTGAACAGAAACGAAATGTCATGTAAACAGCTTTAAGTTCTGAATAAGTATTTTATCCTTTTGCAAATTCTAGACCAGAATCACTGTATGCAATGATAGTTTTTTTTAAAATGCATACTTCAATTTTTTTAAAACTTAAAATATCAATAAGACAGTGCATTTAGTAGTTTGGTGCGAATACAATTAAAATAAATGAATAAAACAACACTGTTTTGCAGTTTCATAAGAAAGCTTTTTGTTATTAAGAGCTTATTATTAAAAAATCATAATTTTTTTATATGGTGTATCGAATATCAATCATTTTTATCGATACAAATATCGGATCGATTATTTTGACCTATATAGAGCCATAAACTTGGCATTTAGCATATCTATGAAGTGCTTTACTAAGATTGTTTAAATCATGCGCCTTGGGTCAAATTGGCTCCACCCTAGTGGTCAAAACATTTACATACAGTCATATAGGGATATGTTAAAAAAGCTTCTTCTCAAAAAATTTAAGCCTTATATTTAGCATTATTAGAAGGTGCTTTACAAAGATTGTTAAAATTTTGCAATTTGGGTCAAAATTGGCCCCATCCAGGGGTCACAAGATTTACATAGAGTTTTATCGGGAAATGTTAAAAAATCTTTTCTAAAAATGTCGGTGCGATTTGACATTTATGTGTTGGTGAGCTGTAAATCACATACAAACAAAGAAACCGGCAAACAATCTTCTAAAAAGAGCCTTGATATTTTGTATGTAGTAATACTATAAGGTGCTTTGCAAACGCTGATCAAACTATGCCTATGGAGTCAAAATTGGTCCCGCCCGAAGGGCACAAGATTAACTGAGAGTTATAATATAGGGACTTCATTTGTCACTGAATGTGTTTTCTTATTTAGAGGTATCACAAAATTCTGGTCGTTGGATATTTAAGATCTAAGACCAGACCTGCTTTGTACAGACCTATCGAGAATTTCAGTCATATATGCAGGAACAGTTCCAGTGAAACAGTTGTACATGAAAGTACATATTTTAAAGCCCCATTACTAAATAGAACGCTGTTAGTTGTCAAGTATTTTGTTTTTGCTTTAAACTTTTGCAAACATTAAACTAATGTATAAAACGCATTCCAGACACAAAATCACAAGTATTTTCTCCAGAATTTTTACAAATACTATGTTGAAATTCGCGATTAAAACCGAAAGTATAGATTACGGAAAAATAACGGAACTCAACAAACGAGGTCGGAATATCCCGTCGTGGCTAAAAAGAACCCATGTCCAACTTTTAGTCCCATACATGATCTCAAGTCGACACTCAATTTTCAATAGAAAAGTAAATGGGAAAATTCTTTGAACGGTCATAACTCTTTTATTTTTAAAGATATCAATTTTGTGCAAATGATGCAAAAAAGTTTAAACTGTCTTCTTTCATTTGATTGTTTTATTTTTTTTTTGTAAAATAGTAAAGTTTTGGTCCTATTTAAGGTTTTATTTGATTACTCATGTTACTATAAACAAAGAAGGGAAATAAATACACATACTGATATAAGTTGAAAAATAAAGCCTTTCTGGTTCTTTAATCAAATTTGTGCAAATGACATGAAAAAGCCGTATGTTTCTAGTTTTCGGAGCACTTTTTAAATTTAAAATATCTTAATGAAATTTTGGTCCCATTTGCACTTTTTTCCAAAAGTTTTGCATTTTTGAAGTATTTTTTCTTAAATTTATTGTGCGCTATCGGATTTATGGACCCCTGGTGTGATTGTATAATACACTGTGCATAGCAAAGCACAGCAGGAACACTTTTATGACAGGATTACCTTCCTGTCTCTGTTTTATTGATAATTATTTGTATATACACATGTGGTTGTATCTGTCAAGTGATGTTGTAATAAAGGCTCTAAAATAATTATAATGAACGTGTTAAGATTCTAGACAGGTTAAAAATACATGCATGCAATTTATATATTTATTCAAAGAATTATTGTTCTTTTTTTTTTTTTTTGGTTTCTTTTACGTCGCATTCAACACATATATAGGTCATATACACGACGGCAAGCTCTTCCTACTACAGGTTTCCTGGACATTTTTTCTATCACCAGTACTAACTTACCCTACCACGAGGCCGACAACTCATGTATAGGGTATGACCTGCCGCGACCGGGATTCGAACCCGCGATCTCCGGATTCGAAGTCAGACATGCTAACCACTACGCCACAGCCGCGGCTGAATTATTGTTCGGGAAGATTTACTCGACTATACGTTTTACTGAAAACAGTATCATGAACATATTACTTTATTCTTGCAGCATATGTATAAATGAAATACATGTACATCAATTGTTTATAGTTTACCACTACAATTATTAAATAAAACGTTAATACATTGAAAACTTTTTATTTACTAGTTTACAAATCATTGTAGAACGATTGTACTAAAAAGGTGAAATATTAGAATAAATAAAACAGTTATACAAATAAATGCATTGGTATTTTAGTCCAAGAAAAATAAAGCGGCAGACGAAACAGACAGCGGCTAAACGATAATGCTGAGATTTGAATAGTGTTTCAAAACTATTCATTTAAATTTAAAGCTTTTATAACAATAAATATAAGGCATATCTAAATAAACGGATGGGTAATTAATAAATTCAAATGGTAGATGAGTACATATAAAATTCTCATTTCTAACATAATTTGACCATCAAAAAATAATTTCAATCATCATTCTTGTGTTATCTGACTATATTGCATACAAAATGTCACCTTAAAAGTTATGAAACATTTATCTGTTAATGTACACTAGTTACACAATGGACAATATAAAACATTTGTCTACAACGGATTTAATTAATCCCTTGACATTACTTGAAATCGTGACCTATGATCCTTACCTTATCTCATCGATCACAACATGGGGTCACGGCTTGTAGATTATATCATTGCAAAACAGACGTTTCTACAATCAGAGCTATATGGCTGTATCATACAGCGAAAATCTTGATGGGTCTAAAAGTTGGGTATGCACAACTTCAATTTGGAAGTAAACACTTTTTCTGCTTTGATAAATACACCCTTTGTGAGGTGAATTTCGTGCAAAAAGCTATTTAGAATTCACGAAACTCGTGTAAATTAATGTACAAGAAAATATTGATGCAAAGCATCAAAGAGCGCAAAAATTAATAACATGAACGTTCTGCTTAAGCAATGTAATTCTCTATATTAAATGAGACATTTTTTTAAAAAAATATTGCTTATTAACTTCAAATTAAAGCAATTCAGTATGATTATTAAAACATAAACACCTATATAAATGTACAAAATATATAACAGGGTTATAATAAATGTATTTTTTGCCGGTTAAGCGAAGCGAATTAGGCGGAAAATATTTTCCTTTGATATGTTAAGATCTTTGGTTGGTTAATTCAAAGTTGTGATGAAGAAGATCATCAACCAATGAAACATCGTGTTTCATCGCACAAATAATCGTACAATTTTAAAGTAATTGGAAGGACATTCAGCTTTGGGCGACTGTACTGACTTCTCACAAAAATGAATACTTATTTTTTTTTAAGAAACAATAAATATCAATTTTGTTACGAGTTGTTAGTTGAAAGAGATGAATATATTGTAACGTGCACCGGCTACTAGACGTACAGAAATGGTCTATATACAATAAACAGTTTTCAATATATAATATATTTTCCTCAAGCTACTTAGCTTAATGATTCGTAAAATAATGATGAAATATATATATATATTTACAAAATGTGTAAACTAATTATGGCATAACATCAAACATTAATAAATTATCAAGTATGTACAAATGTTAGGTTATCAATATGAAAAAGGTTTATTCAATAAAGAAAGACGGGCTTCCAGCTCGTATTGAACAATAAATGGATGGGCGATCAACCAGATCACAGCTATGAAATTTAAGCTAGTATATTACAAAGGGAAAGGTATGTATTATTCATAGGACAGGATAGTGATAGTGAACGAGCTACGATACTTATAAGCCCGTATTTATGTATAGTAAGTAGACGAGCGACAAAAGTGGATAGTCTCTATCGCTGAACTAATACATATAATCAAGACCAGGATAATTGATACACAGAGTGGATGGGATTGTAAGACGTTCACCGGCTATCACAAGTTTGTCATAAAATAATCAAGACTATATCATCAAGTGAATCTCTATTGCTGGTTCTTCAACATAAAATATCTATAACTCCCAAACTAGCTCACACTATCACCAGCTTATCAATATGATATGTACGAATAAACCATAAATGCCCAAAGTGATGGTCTCGTCCCTTTTCTTATCCTCAGGAACGTATTGCTCTAAGAGATCGTACTAAGAAGGCGATAAACCAATCACTTGTGCTATACTAATCTGAACACCAGCTCTCTGTATACTACATATATATATATATTCAACAAGGTATACCCTAGACGTCGCTCCTTTTCCTATGCATTGGAACGCAATGCTCCAAGCGGTCGTACTAAGAGAGCGGTATACTATTCTATTATCTGTCACTTTTCACAACTACAACAGAACGCAATGCTCTTTGTAGGTTACTAAGATGGCAGAAAATAAATAATAATTAATTATACCTTTTTATTTACTTCTTTAATGTTGACTCCACGAGAGCTAACCACGATCTGCCAGAATAAAAGAATTTCTCTGCTTATATACTAGTCGGCTCTACTACAGCCAATAAGCGTCCCACAACTCGGACTATAATTGCGTTCAATGACTAAGATTAAATGATATCACTCTGGATAGCTCTAAAACCTGGACATCCGGATCCGTACTCGTCACATTGCCCTCCCCTCCGATTTCATGCGTCCCGCATGATTAACTTGATTAAAATCAAATAATATAGTTAAATATAATTGTTTCATCAACGAGTTATGAAAGTTATCTATCTTTCTTTTTTTTATTTGTCTTCTATCAAGGACAAAGGATTACATTATATAATCCCTGTATAACTTTTGTTATATTGCTCAGAAGTATATTTATTTTCTGAGCTCATTATGAACCTAGTTCATTGGTGTGGAAAACATAATCTTTAGCCCACACAGGAGGTCTTCGTTTTCTTACTGTACTTTCGTGATCAGAACTATTGTCACTTATATTGTCATCAGATAAGCAATTATCATCACTAATATCGTCATTTTCATCATTGGTAGTGTTTTCTTTACAATCTTGATTCAAAATAGAATCGTCATATTCGCCAAGTAATGACTGTTCTTTGCATCTTCTAATGCGATCACAGTGAATGACCTGTACTGGCTTACCATGGCCAAAATCAACTTTATATAACACATCTGATAATTTACTAATGATCTTGTATGGACCACGCCAAAAGGATGTAAACTTTGAGGAAGTACCAACTTTTTTTACGGGGAAATAAACGTAAACCTTATCGCCAGTAGCAAAAGTTTCATAACAATTTTTCTTATCATGAATCAGCTTTTGTCGTTGCATTGATTTTCCAGTATGGTGCCGAACGAAAGTATGAGCCCTTTCGATCTTTTCTTGTAATTCCCATACCCATTCACTATTAGGTATAGTTTTTATACTTCCGGGCATTTCGTATAGTAAGTCTAAGGGGGTTGACGTCTGTCTTCCAAGCATGAGCATATTCGGTGTCATACCAGTGGTCTCATGCTCAGCACTACGATAGGCCATCATTACATATGGGATATGTTGATCCCAGTCTCGGTGGTTTTCGTCTACGTATGCACTTAGCATTGTTGTTAATGTTCTGTTAAATCTCTCTATCATACCATCAGACTGAGGGTGATACGGAGTAGTTCTCGTTTTTTCTATATTTAGTAATTTGCACATTTCTTGAAAAAGCTTTGATTCAAACTGGCGGCCTTGGTCAGAGTGAATTTTAGTTGGTATACCAAAACGCGTGATAACTCCTTCAACTAAAATTTTAGCGACCGTACTTGCTTCCATGTTTTTCATTGGGAAGCATTCGGTCCATTTTGTAAAATAATCACCTATGACTAGTATATATCTATTGCCAGCCTCAGTTTCTGGCAATTCACCTAAAATATCAATAGCCACCCTTTCCATCGGATATCCACTCCTTTCAATTTGCATTGGGGCTTGTTTAGTCTTGTTTGGTCCTTTCTTTTTCATGCATGTCTCACACCCAGATACATAAGTGCGGACATCATTCTGTAACCCAGGCCAGTAGTATGTTTCTCTAAGTCTGTTTAAAGTTTTCCTTATACCCAGATGTCCTGAAGACTTTATATCATGTGCTAATGTTAACACTTTTCGCCTACATTTGTATGGGATAACTGCTTGATAAGCAACCTCGTCCATTTCAAATTTATCCCATTGTCTATATAATATACCATCCTTAATTGTTAGTCTCGTAAACTGATTCCATAACGATTTAATTACATAACTACCTGAAGCTATTTGTTGGAACGGTGGCCTTTGATTTGCTTGTACCCAGTTAAAAACTAACCGAATATCAGGATCGGCAGCTTGCATAGTCCGTATATCCTCATTATTTGCCTCAATAGTTGTCGTCGTCAGTTGGTTAAGGTATTCAATATTTGTCTCAGCTTGTATATATTTATGTTTTTCGAAATTACTTAAACCACACTGTCGACAAGGGATTCTACTTAATCCGTCAGCATTACCATGTAAGCGTCCTGGTCTGTGTATTATGTTTATTTGAAACGATGACAGCGTCTCGAGCCATCTGGCGACTTGTCCTTCAGGGTCTTTGAATTTGGTAAGCCAACGCAGCGAGCCATGATCTGTGCGTGCTGTAAATTCCTTACCATAAAGGTAATGACGAAAGTATTTTACAAAATAAACCAATGCCAGTAATTCTTTTCTGGTAACGCAATATTTACATTCCGTTTTAGTAAGAGCTCTGCTAGCATAGGCAACTACCATTTCTTTGCCATCAACTATTTGAGACAGAACTCCACCAATTGCAAAGTCGCTAGAATCTGTGTCTAATATAAATGGTTGAGAAAAGTTGGGATGTTTTAACATCGGAGCTGTGACCAGTTTCTGTTTAAGCACATTGAAAGCATTGTAACATTCATCAGTCCAATCAAATTTACTATTTTTCTCCGTGAGCATGTGCAGTGGTTTAGCTATTTCAGCGAATTTCGCGATAAACTTTCTATAGTAGCTGCAAAGACCTAGGAAAGAACGAACTTCAGTGACAGATTTTGGCACTGGCCAATCTTTAATACAAGCTATTTTATTTGGATGAGTTCGTACGCCAAATTGATTTACAATATGACCCAAAAACTCAACCTCTTTTTTGAACAATTGACACTTTCTAGGCTTGAGCTTAATACCTGCTTCTTCAAACCTATCAAATACCATTTGAAGATTCGTCATCATCTCATCAAACGTTTTGCCAATGATTATGATATCGTCTAGATAGACAAGACAAATCTGCCACTGAAGTCCAGACAATATTGACTCAATTAACCGCTCAAACGTTGCTGGTGCATTACATAATCCAAAAGGAAGAACGTTAAATTCAAACAGACCCCTCCTTGTTACAAAAGCTGTTTTAGCTTTATCTGGTTCATCAACTTCTACTTGCCAATATCCAGAACTTAGATCTAGGCAAGAGAACCATGTGGAGCCGGACAATTGGTCAAGTGACTCATCAATCCTGGGTAGGGGATATGCATCTTTTTCTGTAACTTCATTTAAACGACGATAGTCAATACAAAACCGCCTAGTACCATCCTTCTTCTTCACCAGGACAATTCCACTGGCCCAAGGACTCGTAGATGGTCTAATGATATCATTTTTCAACATATTATCAATTTGTTCATCGACTTCTGTCTGTAGATGCACTGGTACGCGACGTATTGGTTGTCTTATTGGATGGGCGTTACCCGTGGATATTTTGTGTTTTATAATACCAGTGCGACCTAAGTCATTATCAGTTTCCGAAAAAATGTGTGCATATTTTGTCAACATATGCCTTATCTGCTTCTTTTGATCTTTTGTCATGTCACTGGATGCACGTTCATATAAATCCTTCATGTGATCAGGCAATGCGTTTTTCGTTGGTACTGATTTATTAGCGCTAATCAAATCTACTTCACTAAGGGTTGCAATGTTTGTGCCTGGGTACAATACCTTATTCTCTTCTGAAAAATTGGCAATTCTAATTGGGACGGTCTTGCCAGCTTTAACTAATACCCTTGCTGCAACTCCTTCCCCAAGCTCAACTGCTCTTGGGTTAGGTTCAATTAAACCATATTCAATGCGGTGAACACCTGATTCTTTTACCATACCAGTAGTGATGACTTCGGTTCCTGGTGGGATTTGTACCTGGTTGCCAATAATGACCCTGAAACATCTATTCTTTCTCGAGCTATGCAGTTGAAATGTTTGTCCATGTATGACCATTGTTTCGCTGACTATATCTATGCTTACATTATGTATTTTCATAAAATCGACGCCCAATATGACATCTACATCAACATCAGCCACCAGTACTTGTATTGAGCAAGGAATATCATTAAAGCATAATTTTATTTCTGTGCTTCCTTTTATATTCAAATTATCTCCGCTTGCTGAAACTACTTCTGTATCAAATGGTGTTAAGGTATGGTGCGTTTCTATTAAGTTCCACATTTTAAATGAAATTATGCTTTGGGTAGCCCCAGTATCAACCAAGCAGTTAACCAAATTATCATCCATTGAGGATTCAATAAAAAATCCAGAAAATCTTTTAGATGAGCTATTCATATTTTTATTAGTATATTCATTGGCTGAATTGTCAATTCCGTCATGTGGACAATTCCTTGCGATGTGTCCCTCTGAACCACAATTAAAACATTTTAGTATCCTATTACCAAACTGTCTCTGACGACTGCCATATCCACGCGAGCCCATGCGCGGATTAAATGGCCGTCGATTATAAGAACGTGGTCTATACCCATTTCCCTGGTACTGGCCATCATAACTATTCTGTTGATTTGTTTGTTCTGGTACGTTCTTATCATTTTGCTTGGAAACCAGTTGTTCAACAGTACTTTTCAGGGACTGTACCATGGACTCAAGATTGGCATATTTATCATCATCTTTTTCTTGGTATGCCGTGGTGAGACACGCACCTTCATTTTCAATCTTCCTCTTTTCGGCCTTGAAGAAGGCTTCAAGTTCCACAGCATGCCTAATAGCATCATTTAAGTCAATAGGCCGAGCTTGTTTCACACGGAGCCTCATGTCCGAGCTATATAATGCGTCAATAAATTGTTCTTTTGCCAATGTCTCCCTAACGTCTATAGGAGCACTGGCGTATGCTAAATTAGTTAAACGTCTAATGTCTTGGCCCAGTTCAGACAACGTTTCATTAGCTTTCTGTCGCCTACTGCGAAGCTGTACTCTATGTAATTCTGTCTGATTGCGTGGAGCAAATCTGTCTTCTAACGCTCGTACAAGTGCATGATAATCAGTGGTCTTATCCATCATATTTCCATACACACCTTGTGCTTGACCTCTCAATGATACAGACAGGTAAAGACCCTTCTGGTGATAATCCCATCCATTTAGCTGAGCACAGGCGTCAAAATGAGCCTTGTAATCGTTCCAACTACTCATGCCGTCATACGTTGCTGGCTTCATATACGTTTTGTAGCTTTCTTGTATATTTCTACTTTCGGCTTTGTCAGATGTATCGGCCAGGGCTACTCTTTTCCGCTGTGTTACAAATTGATCATGCTTGCTGTCATTCATGTCTGATCTAAACATTGACAAAGTGTCATCATTGTTCATTCGGCTACTTGATCTCATAGCTCTTGTCTTTTCATTAACATGTCTAGATGTAGCATGAGTAGGCGTCGAAGTTTTAATCAACGACATAGTATGGTCTAGTTCACGCTCTAGGGCCATGATCTCATTTTCTAATTTCACTAATTGTCGGCTAGGGTCTAGTTTTTTTCCATGCATGACCGTATCATGGGTAAGGTTAAAATCTTTATTATCAATAGCACTATCCATATTTAAAAAAAAAAATTTATGTGGATAATATAACTTGTAATGAAGTTAATCGGGTCCCACGTTGGGCGCCAAATTTCTGTAACGTGCACCGGCTACTAGACGTACAGAAATGGTCTATATACAATAAACAGTTTTCAATATATAATATATTTTCCTCAAGCTACTTAGCTTAATGATTCGTAAAATAATGATGAAATATATATATATATTTACAAAATGTGTAAACTAATTATGGCATAACATCAAACATTAATAAATTATCAAGTATGTACAAATGTTAGGTTATCAATATGAAAAAGGTTTATTCAATAAAGAAAGACGGGCTTCCAGCTCGTATTGAACAATAAATGGATGGGCGATCAACCAGATCACAGCTATGAAATTTAAGCTAGTATATTACAAAGGGAAAGGTATGTATTATTCATAGGACAGGATAGTGATAGTGAACGAGCTACGATACTTATAAGCCCGTATTTATGTATAGTAAGTAGACGAGCGACAAAAGTGGATAGTCTCTATCGCTGAACTAATACATATAATCAAGACCAGGATAATTGATACACAGAGTGGATGGGATTGTAAGACGTTCACCGGCTATCACAAGTTTGTCATAAAATAATCAAGACTATATCATCAAGTGAATCTCTATTGCTGGTTCTTCAACATAAAATATCTATAACTCCCAAACTAGCTCACACTATCACCAGCTTATCAATATGATATGTACGAATAAACCATAAATGCCCAAAGTGATGGTCTCGTCCCTTTTCTTATCCTCAGGAACGTATTGCTCTAAGAGATCGTACTAAGAAGGCGATAAACCAATCACTTGTGCTATACTAATCTGAACACCAGCTCTCTGTATACTACATATATATATATATTCAACAAGGTATACCCTAGACGTCGCTCCTTTTCCTATGCATTGGAACGCAATGCTCCAAGCGGTCGTACTAAGAGAGCGGTATACTATTCTATTATCTGTCACTTTTCACAACTACAACAGAACGCAATGCTCTTTGTAGGTTACTAAGATGGCAGAAAATAAATAATAATTAATTATACCTTTTTATTTACTTCTTTAATGTTGACTCCACGAGAGCTAACCACGATCTGCCAGAATAAAAGAATTTCTCTGCTTATATACTAGTCGGCTCTACTACAGCCAATAAGCGTCCCACAACTCGGACTATAATTGCGTTCAATGACTAAGATTAAATGATATCACTCTGGATAGCTCTAAAACCTGGACATCCGGATCCGTACTCGTCACAATATCTAATTTGATCGGATTACCATACGTCTTATTAATTTGAAGTATTTCACAAATATTTTGTTGACACATGGAATTGATAACTTAGATAATAGTTTGTCATGTATATATTGTTCTGTATAGCCACTAGCCCAAGTGCTAAAATACATGTTATACAAAAGTTTTGTTTTGTTGTTTATAGATCATTATTCAATGATCTGGGGTGTTCAAAGGAAGTGATGGTCTTTAATCTTTCTTTTTTTATGGTGTCAGTGTTCTCGCAAGCGGTTTAGAGCGTCCCAAGTGATTTCTATAAATAGACCACACATTTGAAAAAGAACGAACAACACCTTCAACTCAATAGAAATCAATGAGTCTATGCGATCAAGAAATAGTGCAGCAGAAAAATATGTGTACTATCAAAAGTAGATACGTTGAAAAAGTAATTTCACCAAATACTTAAAATTATGATATTAAATGTTTTTTTTACACATGAATCAAACAACTTTCTAACTGTGAACGGAGAGAAGGTTTTTGTATAATTGCGCAGTAGTATTTTCCACATGCTTGTATATATATATACAATTTTAACGAGCGTTTAAACTCAGCTGGGGTTTACTTTGAGAGCGTAGTGCGCTGGACATTTATCGAAGTTAAGCAACAAGATGTACGGTTAATCATTGGATGGGTGTATGTAGAGGTTTAGTGACAGCGCGAAGCGAGTTTCATATTTTTTTTTTGATAGACCGCAACAAATTAATTGTTATGTTCGTCTGATTTCACGGACCTTAAAATCCACCAAAAAAAAAACCAAAATATGCGTCCGCACCTTGAAATGAACGCATCATAAATTTCGGAAAATCAGAAGTTTTCACACTAGACCAAGTAGAAATTGAACATAAAATTAGAAATTTGAGTTCTAGATAGCAAAATAATCAGAAAATTTCACTGTTACGGTAAAGCAGTAATGTATTCTTGCTAACATACGGCATTAGAAATAAAAATGACACAATCCATTGTTCAGAAATTTGATAACTGCACTATGTCATAGACCGTCAACTGAACATTTACTCACTCTACACACCTTATTTTGATGTGTGACGTCATACGTGTCTTTGTAGTGTAAAATATTAAGATTGATCCATAGAGAGCAGATAGAACAAGGAGAAAAATTTACATTGAATTTCCTACAATTTTGATGTCCCAAAATAACATATTAGGCTCGATTTAATTCTTGTGGTATTATTAGACATTAGCATAATTTACCAAAATCTAATTACATTGTGTACACAAAAAGTGAACCGGGGTAATCTGTGCTTCGTTGTTTAAATATCAAGTATAAACAAAAGTAATACCAAGGACAAATGAAGTTATATTTCCGTATGAACTGATGAAGGTGTAAACCTCTTCTACCCTACTTCTAACTAGTTTTAAATTCAATTAAATTTTCATCTGGAGTAATTGTTAACTTGCTTTATATTACCTAAAACTAATTACTACGTGATTACACTATAGTCAATAGATATATGGTTATATGTTATATAAGAAAGTCCATACCTTTTCTGCTCTTTTTAACTTATGGTAAATAAATGTCTTAGAAACCACACAAATTTATTCTTCGTTTTCGCTCGCTTCTCAAAATTTAAAATATGGAAAAAGAATTTTATTTCTCTTTAGCTCCATTCTTTAGAACAAAATACATAGAACATGTGATCAATTTGTTGTGGCCTTAACTCAATGGCAACACATTGTTTAGGTTACATCGTGACCAGCAATCCACCTATCACTGTTCCTGAAAAGACTCAATCTCTGGATTACTACTAGATGACTGAACACTGCCGTATTTAAATGATTTAGAATCAGTGGTAGGAGGAAGAATGACCGTAGAAATTATTTCATGGCATACATGTAGCTCCACGAAAGTATGCCCTGTCCATGAATCAAAACATACAACTGTAACGTGCACCGGCTACTAGACGTACAGAAATAATTGTTTACAATGAAATGGTATATCAGATATTATATATATTTTCCTCGAGCTACCTAGCTTAATGATTGGTAAAATAATATAAAAGTTATATGTACAAATCATAACATATAGAACACATTAAACAACAGCAACTGTACAACATATATCTATAAATACAATGATATACATGATTATGAATCAAACCGCTACATGATATAACAAGAGCATCACAAAGCATGAGATTAATATAAGGACAAAAAGTAATACACGTTAAACAGCATCACCAAATATACACATAGGACAATGAAAGCAAGAGTGATGCTATAATAAACAATATCATACAACATGATCAACCATAAAAGACAAATATAGACAAACGGAAAAAAAGTTCCATCACTCTTGATATTTAATCTGTTATTGTTCGTTAATAAAACAAATGCATAGACAATTATATACATTGCAAAATGACATAGATAACTATGATAGACGAGCTTCTCTGAAGCTTGTCCCTGTTATCAAATGGATGGGTGATCAGAGTTGCCTGTCTCTGTCGCCGAGCTATATCCATAATTACATATGATGGCACAGAACATACAAGTAGATAGGACAAACATAAATGATACATAGAGAATATTAGGTTAGTGCCAATCTGTATCTAGTTTATCCGGCAAGTTGGAGAAAGGTTTATTCGGCGAGGCTTGCCGAGTCGAATAAACCTTTTGGAGACGAGCCGGATAAACTAAGTACAGATTGACACTAACCTAATATTCTATTTATCCTACTCGCATTTGCTTGAATGACTAATTTAAAATCCGAAAATTCTGCGTTTAACATGCTTTAAATTCAGAACATGGCCGAATTGTTCATAGCGCAGTAATTGTGTAAAACGGTCTTTTAACTGTTTGCGCGTCAAGAAATAATTCCGATAATTGACTCCATTATATATTAGTAAAGGTAATATTTTAAATGAAAGAAGCGAAAATACTAAATAAACTCGGTTTAGAAATAAACAAGGAAAAAATCATTTTTGGACGAATAAATCACTTGCGAATTTTCCGAGGACGAATCAGTTTTTATGACGTCATGTAAGCGAAGTTTCTTGTCAACATGGCGGTCGTATTTAGGAGCGTTTGTAGGATTCGTCATTTGACGCGTTCACTATTATTTATCATGGATTTAACCAATATTATCAGGATAATTTGTTATTCAAACTTTAAATAGACGATAGGATATATGGATGAAAGGATTATCAAGGGAAATACACTCGCAGCGAGCCAGCGACGCTGAAAGATGTCAACCATTTTCAGAAAATGGCCAGGACGGTCTGTGTCGTGGATGACGATGATGGTTTTTGAAGCCAGTTTCATTATATTTAATTTATGCGTGGCTTGGCTTTGGTAAAACAATAGTCAACCTATGTATTTACTGTATAATGGCTGGATATTCGTCAAAATATACACAGAAAGGAATTCATAGCAAAATTTGGAGTTTGGCACTGTACAGCGTCAACGATTGAGTTTTTGTAAAATTTGAATGATGAAGTAAGTGATTTAATTAAAGATTTAAATTGAAAGTGTTTGTAAAAGCCCGTATTTGATTATTTTGTGTAAAACGTATTTGTTAAGTTGCCGCTTAAAGATAGGTTTATTTGGTCAATATGTTTTCCTTCTAAAAGATCACTTTGGGGTAGGATAAAAAACTTTCTACAGAAGCCGAGCTATAAGCTCGTCATAAATAACCAGTGAACGGGCGATCATGATAAACCGTCTCCGTCGCTAATATATTAATAGACTACATGGATGTGGACGCTGTTGAACAAATGACGAAGCAGTCGAGCTACAATATCTACATAAGCTCGTGTATGTATCAAGTGGACGAGCGACCAGAGTGGATCATCTCTGTCGATGACGATTAACAATATATTCGATGACCAGGATAAAACATATAGAGTGGGTGGGGATGTATAAAATACGCCGGGCTACCATAAGCTTCTCTTAAGTAATCAAGGCTATTTCCAATAGCTAATCTCTATTGCTGGCTCTCCAACACATAATCACTATTACTATCAACTCAACTCAGCAGTGTCGCCAGCTTTTCTACATAATAATATACATATATGCAATAGACGCCCCAAGCGATGACCTCGTTCCTTTTCTTATCCTCAGGAACGCATTGCTCTGAGAGATGGTACTAGGGAGGCGATAAACCATTCACTTGTATTCTAATGGCTTCACAAAGCTTCAACATATATAATCCACCGGCTTTATAACACTTCATAGATTCCCACCAAGGTATGCTCCAAACTAAGTCCCCGTTCCTATGCATTGGAACGCAATGCCCCAAGCGGTCGTACTAGGAAGACAATGCATTCATTCTCTGTCACTTTTCACAACTACAACAGAACGCAATGCTCTGTGCAGGTTACTAGGATGGCTTGAACAAAATACATACTCATCCTTGTATCTATTGTAATGACTAGCAAAGTCAGTTTAATATAACCGGAAGTAGATAAATAATTATTAATTAATTCTGGAGCTCAGAGAGTCGGACGTGCGAGTCTGCTGTCAACTGCAGACTGACTAATTCAACTAATTTTCCTCCATTTATACTTTTTGGTACAACTACATTTAATGAGCGTCTTAAAACTAAGACGTAATAACGCATCTTTTGACCAAGATGAACTGACGTCACATTGGACAATGTTAAAACCCGTATCTTCGTACCAATGATCGTCACACAACTTCTCGATCAGTAGCATAATATGCATGTAAAATGAGATATGAAACACATCCGATTATGAATGATCAAGAAATATGATGATGGATATCGAAATAGTAACTTTGAACTCCTAACATCGTTCAACAATTCCTTCCAACAGTACTTTCAGTACTTTGATTAGTCTTACCTTTGCTGACTTCAATGGTGGCCTCTAAGTGTGAGTTAGACAGTAATTAGGCAGTAACAGCCGAAAAGTTCCGCATGCACAGGCATATTCAAAGCGCATTCCATATAAGAGCGCACACTTCGGTATGCGCTCAAGAATTATACATGAACATACACCGGGTGTCAAAAGTTTCTTTACAGACTTGTATATTACATTTTGATGTTTTGAAGAATATTTAGAAATAGTTTACATGAAGTTAATATGAACTTAGGTGCTACCTATGGCGCGGAAAACAGACTTATATACATGTATTACTTAAAAATAATAAAATAAGATTGTTACTTTGGCAAAATAAAATAAAGAAAAGATATTCGGCGCTGTGAAGGATTTATTTTGTTTGAGGGCCTATTAATTAGATAAGCTAGGGGAGATAACTGCGTAATTTATTGCATTCAGAAAAATCAGACAACATTTCATTCCTTTATGTCAGAATCATATTTCAATTCTGAAAGAAATGTATTGTACATATTTATTTATCTTATGAATAGAGATGAAGATAAAAAAGCCTCGATAAAACATTCATTTATGAAGATAGAAATGTTTTCCTCTTTCCGTAACGTTAAGTTACGGAAACGTGCCGGTTTTATCATGAACGTCTCGTAGCAAGGTCACGAACGGTGCGTTGGTAAGTATTTCCAATGTAAAAAGTCATAAAAAATACTTTAATGAGGAAACAAACGAATAAAACGACCAAATATCTTTGGATTGTTATCTTGGAATAAGCATCGTAAAAAAGCACATTTGAAAATTATTTTGTAAGCGGAAAAGGCCAGGAGTAAGCTGCCAAAATTTTTATCCAATGAAAAGCCGCAGTTGCTTCATTTATTGATCCAAATCGTTGAACGCTTGTTGTGCAATTTTCTTTAGAGCGTCTTTAATCTTGATTAGCAGATGTTTGATTAAGCATCTAATAAAATTGATGAAAATGGCGGCCCCCATATACTGGAGACGTTTTTCAAACTCATAGGACTATATATTTTTCATTAATTTTATCGTTTTTTTTCAATTTTAAAGAATTAACGTACGTCATACACGTTGTCTAAAAGCGCTCAAAACCCTCGCGGGCCTTTGGCCCGCTCGGGTTTTCCGCGTATAAGTTTCAAAACTAATACATGTATACAGTTTAACATAAACCATTACCCATGTTCGGTGTGTATCATAAGTATAAAATAAAGGTACTTAACAAAATGCGTCTGCAATAATTTTACAATAACACAAGAGCGTAAGAGAAAATAAGGAAAATGTACATGTGTTAAGAAACTTTGGGACCCAAGTGTATACTGACGAGAAAAAGAAATGCATCAGTTTAAAACTTTAAATATACAGACATGTTTGCTGATAGGCCACGTTTAGAAAGAACGTGCGTAACGTGCGTAAGACGAGACAACCTTAAGATATAGGTTAATTTAGGTCAATCGCGTGATAGATTTTCACGGCAGTATCTATATCACGTTTAGTGAAAGGGTAACTGTGTACGCCAAATAAGTCTACAAAAATAGGAAAACTGCTTGTTTAGCGTTGACCCTACCGCGGACTGTAGTTCCAAGTTATGCCACCGTCGCCGAGGTAAATCTTTACCCTCGTATCATCGCGGTCATGGTGATGGGAGTTTCGACTTATCAGTGCATTAAATACAACTTGACCTAGACAAAATTACAACAGAAAATATGTTTATACTGTGCGAAAGACCATCAATACAATAACACACACAAAAAAGTTGCACTCCAAATAACGAAGGAAAAGTGATGTATTTTGTATATACAAAAATGTATTTACAATAATGCATTTTCTACTTATATTAAATGGCGCTGCAATGCTTCCGTACTTCTGACCCGTAGTAAATATACCTGTTTGGTCACAAAAAGTAATGGATGCCGGTAGTATTTTGACTTTGAGTTGACTTCCCGATGTGAACCTATATACCTTCATTTAATTGATTGTATTTATTGGCAGTAAATTCTTTAAAGCCCCATTATTAAATAGAGCACTGATAATTGTCAAGTATCACGCTTTAGCTTAAATTCATGCAAATATTTAATGAATATATAAAACGTATCTAAGGCACAAAAAAATTAAATATATTCTCCAGAATTTATAGTTTTACTATTTTGAAATTAGCGATTAAACCCAAAGTAATAACTCTACGGAAAATCTAATATATGATTTCCCGTTAGATATGAAATTTTCTGGTTAAATTAAGTTTTGTAGTTTTTTTTCCTGTTCTCAATTAATTACTTGTGACATTCAGCATCTAATCTGTTCAAAGATAATTTAACAAAATTCAAAAAGTCCGCTTCTACTCACTTTTGCAACAAGTGTTTTAATCACAACGTCAGCGCAACGTAATACTGACGTCGTTGAAGGTATTTTTACTTTGAACGCGATATTGTGAAAAACTGAGAACGTTCACTTTCCTTTTTTATTCCATTAAAATGACACTTAAAGTGAGTACTTTTCAAAAAACGCGGTAAGAATTTGACCACCGTTCTGCGTTAATATGAAGTTAATCGTTATAACCTGGCAATTGGTGAAATCTTTTAGACGTAAAAAAACATGAATTTAGTGCTAAAATGTACAATCTTTACGCCTCACGAGATATTTAATTAATCGGAACAAACTAATTGTATGAAATTACATTTCAGAATCATTTTGGTATAATTATCATTAGCCTCGGACTTTCAATAGTTTTAATATGTGGGTTTAATGTACTTGCATGTCTATTTATAGCGCAAACCAGTGTGACGTTCATGACGTCGTGAAAAAAACGACAACGTCGCTAAGGTTACCAGAAAAATAAAAAAAGAAGCATGAAGGTATCTGCCTGCCAACTTTTATCATAATCGGTGAACGTAATATTTGTTTCATTTTTTTCTCCGAGTAAGGTACCGACCCACCTTAATGCATCACTTACAACATTCAACAAAATTGTTTGGAATTTAAGGATAATTTGAAATAATCAGTAACTCCACCCACTTGATAGTTTTTTTTTCAATTTCAACAAATGATAAACCCTTAATGTTCCCTTATATTATTTTAAATCACGAAAATTATGTACCTAGTTGAAATGAGGCGTTTCTTTTAGCATCAGTATAGATGTTTGCGTACTCAAAATTTACACGCCCTGATTTCTCGAGAAAACCACAGAAAAACGATATGACATAACCAACATTTTACAATTTTGTGTAAGTTTTATCAAACACCTTTAAAGCAACTTGATTGGCTGAGAGGTTATCGCCGTAGTCTAATTTCCATGTTATAAAAGTATCCCACTTTTAAAGGAAATTGATATTTTGAATAATTTGTCCCCTTAAAGGGAACCCGCTAGAGAGAGAGTTATTATAATCCAAAGACAGTTATAGATTTATTTGTTTTGAAATTGATGATAACGATTTTGTCTCCGTTTAGTGGTTTTAATATACCGTTTTTGGTGACGACCTGACAAACAGAAATATTTTACTTCGGTAGCGCGTTAGGACCAAAATTGATAATGTTTAGTGTTAAATTTCGTGACACGATACTTTTGTTGTCTTAGCGCTGAGTACGAAACTTTTAACTCACCAAATTAATGTTATCTCTTAGAATTGTTTTATAAAAAATAAATGATAACCAAGTTAAGCTTAATTCACTTGATATATTGTATCTGTTTTAGTAACAACATGAAAATAGCATCACACTATATATTTGAGCTTAAACGATTTCTAACTTTCTTGTGTATGAGTTGTAGCACCTCCGTCATTATTTGATTATTATAGACCGGTGTTGGTTTTGATATGCCATCGTACTAACCTGTTTGGCCAAAACATTGTCTTCAGGTCTGACAAAGCGAGGAAAGTCGAGAACGGGACTTGGCTAACTTTAAATAAGTCCCAAGCTGTGTTTACTTCTCTTTCTTTAATGCATAACTTAATAGGATGCCAAACAAACTTAATATCATTGAACGTTGTAAAATCAGTAATTTTGAAACTTCCCAGAATTTACACGGAGTTCAAAGAAGCCGTTCAGGTATATATTGACACCAAAAAGGAAGTAGACATCAAACCTGGCGGGAGATCATAATGCTCTTTATTCATCATGAATTTGCCACACTTACAACATCCTTTTGCACAAGTTTGTTACTAAAGTAGTCAGTGCAACATCGTGCGTGCAAGATAAAAGCTTGTCATAAACATATGACACAACATCATGCCGCATAAGAAGAGTATACATACAGAATTAATAAGGAAGGACAACCAAGTCTTAAACCCATGTGAGTAGGGATGTGAGTCTGTTAATAAAAATGTTCAGTCTGTAAAAACTAAGTTACAGTCTGTCCCTGAAGATATATTAAAGTGATTCGATGTAGCTGTAGACCGATTTGCGGTACAAGTTGCTGCTCCTGTAATAGCACGGACTTGAGTGTTCAATCATTTGCACAGTGTCAAGATCTATTTTTGCGTCTGATAGCGAAAATGCCGACAGTGACAATAATCAAAAGCTAAGCCTCATGTTAAAAAAACGGAACGAAAGTAAGCACATTTTGTAACAAATGTACACTGTTACAATATTCATTGTGTAAAACAGTAACAAAAGTAGAAAAGTAAATGACTCGTTTACGGGTTTTGAATTTTGTATATAAAAATAATTTTAATAACAAGTTGTAGTTTTACAAGTGTTTTCATTCGTGAATGATAACGAACTTTCACATAGTACAAAAATAAATTTTGCTTCAATTATGGCAAGGTTAGCCTATTTTTTAGCTGTATTAAATTGACTATTATGTAACACCCATAGACTTATTAGTGTCTTCAAACGAGACTCAATCACTTCTCGTATGCCAAGGTTATCTCGTGGACACATCACATTGACTAGCTATTATGTCCTGTGAGTGTCGCTATATTCTGGTTACGTCAATACTTGTCTATCGGCATACTAACAGACATCACGTTGCACACGTCACCAAGGACTTCTCACAGGATAACAACAATAAAATTTCCTGTTGTTATTTTGATCACGGAAATTATGTACTTAGTTGAAATGAGACGTTTCTTTTTGGCACCAGTTGAGGTACTCAAAACTTGCACGCACTGGTTTTTCGAGTAAATTGCTGGAAAACGATTTGATATCCAACATTTTACGTCGTCGTGTAAGTTTAATTAAACACTTTTGAAGCAAATTGATCGACTGAGAGAGTACATGTGTATATCCGTAGTCTAATTCACATGTTATGAAAGTATCCCACTTATATAAGAAACTGATATTCTGAAGAACTTGACCCGTTCAAGACTACCCGCCAGGGAGAATTATCATAATTCAAAGGCGGTTAATATTCCATAGTCTTTTAGATAGTATTAATTGTTTTACGACTGATAGTAAAGATTTAGTTTTCGTTTAGTGGCTTTAAAGTTGATTTGATTTGACTGGTACCCAGTGCAGTGAATACAAAGGATCTTTTGAGCTGGTGATTTTACTATTACCTAATCCGGAATATAAATTTATGTGTTTCCGTCCGTTTCGTTGAAGCAGTGAAAGTTTGTTTGTACCGTAGGGGAAAACCCAAATATTTGAATTTCGAATATAATCAATTCGCTTTGGCAATTACTAATTTGCAAAATGTACAGGAACTATTTTGTTTCAGGTTGTTTCATATTCGCGTACTATATACTAAAACAGTTAGCTGTTGGCCTTAAACGTTTTCTGCAAAAAGACCGTTCAATTATGACTGTTAGCGAACATTACAGAACGTTCGCGGTAGCCGAACGCAGGGCTGTTCTACTGATCGTCCACGTAAGCATTACATATATAAACATAGCCAGTTTCATTTAACACCAATATTTGGGGTGAATTATTTCGACAATTTTATAGTTTAATTAGTTTACACTTTTTACAGACATATTATTATATAAAGTTGTCAACGAGCATACGCACTTTTCAAAGAAATAAAACATATACAAAAAGGTCAGTTTAAATCAGTAAAATGCTGTTCATACATTAGTTTGTTCACCTATTTAGTTGGCAAGTTCATAGTTTAAAGTACCTAGAATACGACCTGTATTCTTTTGGGAGAGGGGGGTGTTCACGCCGTAGCAACACAATATCTGTTCTGTATAGGTAATACAAGTACATGTATTAGTAATACTATATACAACATACGCATGTGCATTTTCATTAGTCAAATAAACAGATACACGCAACTATCTTTTTTCTGAGATAATATCGAATCCCGAAACAACATAATTATTTAAGAAATTTGACCAACAATTTTGCTTTGTTTCAGATTGAGGCCTTAAAAACCTACGCGCACGCGGACGCTTAACAAAATTCCGGTATGGTATGGCCTTACCAGAGCCGCTAATTCCTGGAATCCTGGAGTGGTTTTACATATCTTTAGCTGGGCACGCTAATTCTTGTATTCTATAATTGACTTGGCACGGTTTGATACGCTGAGAATACACGACTTAACAGCGCTTTCATATCTAAAAATGCTAATACTTGTTTCTTTATTATTCAAAATATTATGTCAATATTGCATGCATACGGTCTTAGTAAATATTTCTGAAATGAAATATAAGTGTGTGCAAATTACTTAAATAAACAAGAAGAAATTATCATGTTTTTAAAAAGGCAAGCAAATAACGTTTCAGAAACAACAAATGAACAGTTTCGTTCAAAATCAATATCAGCATGAGTTTAGTGTGTACTTACTGGGTGTTCTATTCCCTCATATTGTCTCCATGCAGACTCTGTAATAAAAGGGAGAAACTGTACCGACACTCATTATTGAAAATTCATTTCTTTCAAACATTTATTGTATTATGATGACTGCGCTTTATATTGGCATGTTCAACATAAGGCGGTCGTGACGCTGCCCAACAAAACGTCAATATATAACAGGCGCCAATGATAAGAATTATACAGTAATAATAATTAGTTCCTTCCTTACCACTTCAAAACATACGGTACTATTCTTAACCTGTTATCTTAGAAGTTTGTATGAATACTAGCAATCAATTCAAATGAATCCTGCTAGGCATTACTCTTTATAAAATATTAGTTAAAAAGTTTGTATCCTAACTTTTTAGACATTAAAGAAGTCTCTTTTTAATTAACTTAAGATATATACGCAACGCGCCCAGACTTAGTGACATCACATTAAATCCATAATGTCTAATTGTTTAAAAAAATAGGCTAAATTTAATAGTGTTAAATGAATCAATTGTAATTTTTACAAAAATAAAATTGTAGAAAACTAAGTTAAATCAGAAAATTTAAATATTAAGTATTAATAAGAATATCTTACTCGAGTTTCCCATCGTGAATTTTTCTCTTCAAAGTGTACGCTGAAGTTTTCAAGAATAAATTAAACTCGGTATATATAGCCTTTTTAGTCTTCATATACATATTTCGTTTTATATCAACTGTCAAAACGTGAATAATTTCACGGTGACTGGTTTAACTAGTTTTAATATCGTATGACACTCGTGATATACTGTCTATTTTATCAACGGGTATAATTATATACTATCTGTGAGTTGAATATCTAAGTGGATGTTTTGTTTAAACACAATAAATTTACTTTTGAGTAACGAAAGAACAATAGCTCAGATGTACATTACCCGGACTACTAAACAAACTTTTACAGGTTCGTTCCTTGTCTTTTTGTTATATCGACATTTTATAATTAATCGTCTTTATTTTTTGTTCTATTGCTGTTTGGGTTTTTGTTTGTTTTCTTTTTTTAATAATATAATTCAAAATCGTTGCAGTTTTCAAAAAATGTATTATATAGGTATATTCGTTTCATAAAAATCATCAATACTATAAAATTATCGCACCTTCTGTTTCGTCTGCCGTGTCTGCTTCTGTAGTGCTGTCGACGGCTGGGTTTATTGTGAAGCTCTCCAAATGATTATCAATATAGTTGTCCATTGTCCGACAAACAACCTGATTGCATGCCTTTCTCAATTGCTCACAACTAATCTCTTCAAACAAGGCACCTGCGATTTCCTGCATTTTAGCTTAACTGGATAACAAAAAAATTGAATAGAAAATTCTCTGAAGCTGGATAAAACATATTTTGTGCTACAAAAATGAATCAGAATTATGAATATGAATAATTTAGCAAAATATTTTCATTGACTGTATGCTTAAGTATGCTGATAACTACACCGTTTTATATCTTAATACCTGAATGTTGTGTTTCTTTTGCGTACCGGCCACTTTCACGAAACAACTTAAGTTCATTTTTAAACTTAAGTTGTTGCTTAAGTCTAGTTTTTATCTTATCACTGTTTCACAAAAAAACTTAAGTCGATTTTGAAACATAAACTTAAGACAAAACTTAAGTCACCTAAGGAGGTGACTTAAGTCTAAAACAGGCAACTTAAGTCAGAAATTTCAATATGGCTGCGCCCAATGTTGTAATTCGGAGATGCCATTTGAGTAGGCCGCGAATAATTAGAATATATTAAACCCATTAGAAGTGTTTGACGACCAATACTTAATAAATATGTACAGGTTATCCAGACCAGCAAGTTACTGCAAGGCCATTTCGTGCGACCTACAAGCAGGTCACATAGTCAGTTTACATGAAAGATCTTGTTGCATTAAAGTTCTATGCTACTGGCACAGAATTCAAATTGCATGACTCATAGAATAAATGGCATTCAAATATGTATCACTATTTATATGAAGAGGCGAACCAATAAAAATGCGTTTAAAGACGATTAAAGCTATCTGACAACAAAACTCAGGTTTGAATGCAAAATAAAAGCAAACAAATAAAATTATGTATCAGTGAATTTTTAAAAAAAGCAACGAAATGCAGAATTTAAATTAGAAAATATTGATTTACCTTTTCAGTGATAAACTCATAAATCCAGTTATTTGACTGCTTTCTAATTAGTCATGAAAGTATTGCCTGCACAGTGATTTTTTTTGTTTTTCAAGCTTTACATACATGTATATATTACACCAACCTGTTTTGCTTTACTTTCGTTCCCTGCTTGTACAAGGATAACACGAGGACATCGTGTATTGATATTTAATGTGTTTGTGTGATGTGTATATAAGTCATTGCTAAAAGATTGTACATGTATTACAGCATGCGATTGACGGTTTACATATTACCGGTTTAAAATTGACAGATTTAACAGCGTAGCTTTGAAACATTGATATAGTCAAAACTTAAGACCAGACTTAAGTCAGGAACAGATAAGATTGTCGTAAGTTTTTTCGAGAAACTGACTTAGTAAAAACTTAAGTTCACCACAACTTTTAACTTAAGTCCAAGCTTAACAGCCGTTTCGCGTTAAGTTAAGCAATTGCAAAAATATCATGTCACATAGTAATTTTACTAAGAATATAGCATGGTTTATTACCAAATTTGTCCTTTACCTAGGAGACATATGTCTTTACCGAAAACATATACATTTATAAACATAACCATTACCAGATGATAATTTTACTCAGCGGGAATGTTGCATATTCATCAAAATACCTTGTCCCACTGTTTGGGTCAATTGATATTCAGATTTATTGTCGCCCTATTCTGCTCAAGGAATGAGAATTCTGACTTTCATCATAAAGCATACACATAGGCCAAACAACTGCAATAGTTTGAACTTCCACAACTTACATCATGAAAATATTTACGCATTGACTTTGCTGTCCCACAAATTCACGTGAATTACGTTACCATTTTCCACAGGCTTGCTGGCATGATGTTCATTGCATTATATATATGTATTTATCTTCTGGGAACTACTCAATGTATGTGGCACACAATTGACAAATGAGATTGGTTGTTAATTAATTGTATAATCCACACATCTCCTCAGAACGGTATTCACTCAATAAAACCTAGGTTTAGTGAATTACGTTACTAGCTGTTTTCATACACACTAACATTACCTATATCCACTTACTAAATTCCATCTAAACTACCCTCTTATAAACTTAAGTAATAACCAAATGAATTAACATTGCCTTGATGCAATTAAATAAACAGCCCAATAAACAATTGATTCGTGAATTACGTTATTGTGAATTACGTTACCGCAAATATCAGTTAGTCGCCGAAATTAGGACCCAGGGTCAATTATAACCGGTTAAATTTACAGCAACACCTAAGAACGTTGAGGTGTCAATATTTTGAAAGTTTTTGAAGAAGGAAATTGCATAAGTAAGAGACTTTTACGAATATTTTATGATGAATGTGAGTCATGTATGTTTCTTAAATAGTTTCATCATACAAGTGCATAATAGATAAATCAGTTTTGTATCAGTTGTTTTTTCTGGGGCATTATTTTAGTTACACAGTAACAATTATTTTGTATTGTTCATATGTCCATGCTAGACACACATTTTAAATGGTAACGTAATTCACAGAGCGGTAACGTAATTCACAATCCCTCTAATTTTGTTTGGCCAGTGGGTAAAAGCAATGTTTAGATGCAAAACGCATAGAGAGATTGAAGAAAGCCAAAATATGGCTAAAGCTGCTTGAAAAGAGAAAATTAATTGAATTAAAACTTTAAAACATTTTAAAAACTATTAACCAATATAGGTCCAAATATATTTAGAATGAGACAAAAATGTATACGATTATGGACCCATACAATATATAAAAGCAAAGACCAAAGGAGGCGCATGACGATAAAAGGCAAAGTTGCAGATCGTTGTAACACTAATCTAAATGTAGCGATAATTGATTATAAGGCAGATGGATTATGCGATTTAATTAAAATGGTTGCAGTGCACAATTCCTTTTATGTAGAGAAGGAGATATTCTGACATGGTAGTAAACATGAAGTTCACAGGGAGAACGGGTAGCTGGAAAACTACATGTTCTGTGAAGAAGGCAGACAAGAAGATAGAGAATCTAGAGGTTAAATTGTCCGTGCTACAGTTCGAATTTATCAACACTTGACGCAAGAGACAACCAGCGGTGCAAACTTGTGGGCATACATACTGTGGGCTAAGATACTGTTATGTATATTATATGTATAAGAACGTTGGTAATAATTACAATAATAATTACATGTAGGCAATAAAATATGTTATATCTAAATTGGTGATTATGTGGAGAGAGAAAACAATGCACTTGTCTTTACAATAAGAAGTTACATCATCGTTACTCGACGCTGACGTCGGAATGCTTTAAGTTCAATATACAAGAAGTGTTGAAACATGTTACATGTAAACTTATTTTTCACGCATCAAATATATTTTTTAAAGCTTCAAATCAATCTTGACAAGGAGTATTGAGTGATGTTCTTTTACGTTTAGTCCCATGAAACAGAAATAAATCATGTATAAACTGCAGGCTTCCAATTATGCCTCGTATGTAAAATATGAAAATATTTCATATAACAGAAAATATGCCCCTCCATTTAAATCATTGTTAACAGTTTGGAAAATTGTGTTTGCAAACTCGTTAACTAATAATAAATTATACATAATGACCAATAAGTTAGTTTTCATCATTGGCAGAACAAGGATTTCTCTATTGTTAAATTAAGTTAGAGTGTCAGCAATATAGAACATTTTCAAACATGAAAGAAGTTTTGTACAAATATATTGTGAATTACGTTACCGTTCTTTTCTTAAATTAGCGACATTATGGTTCTCCATGATATGTCCTTTTACAGCTTTATCAAGTATTTACTACGTATTCAGTGTTGTAGACATTTATTTGTTATCACAGCTTGCGTATTAATCATTTTGCAATGTATTTTAAAAGGCATTTGAAATTTTATAACACTGCGTATGTCGTACAAAGGTTTCAATTATATAAAAGTCCGAAGTCATCCAATCTACTGCTTAAAATCTAAAAATTAGCACAAATGAACTATACACTAAAGAGATTTTTCCATTTTATATCTCTAGTTAACAGTATTTACTTTTACAGATTCTCGCCATATAAAATAAAATTTATGTGAATTACGTTACCATTAGTACATATAAATACACACTATTGTACTACACTATCCTTTCAATATTTTGACACCGTAGTTTGAATACTTTTAGGAAAGGGTATGACATTTTGTATCGATATTTCAATGTTAAAGTATGTCATGCTTATCATTATCTATACTTTTTGACAGGGAAAGGACTTTTTCTAAAAGAAAAAAGCCAATAAAATAGTCTATAATCTATTTGTTTCGTCCTTATTATGTTTGATATACATATTTGTTCTTGTTATGCGTTGGTTGTTTGATAGGTAGAAATGATCAATGAATTGAAAGAAACTCATCATCGGTGTCACACATGGTTTGTATTTTAATTTTAGACATTGTTAATAATTGATTCACTACAGTAACGTAATTCGCGGATAAGAATTACCAGGTAAAACTCATCACAAATATTTACTTATTAACGAACTTGTTATTAAAAAACTTCTGATTTTAAGTCCGTGAAAGGTTGAAGTTTACATTTTTAAACAAACTTTTTGAGTGCTGCAACATAAATTTCATGTGACATATTTTCTCAATAATTGCTTAACTTAACGCGAAACGGCTGTTAAGTCTTGACTTATGAAAAAACTTAAGATTTTTTGTGAAAGTGGCCTCTGCAGATCTTTAAGTTGACCCTAGATGAGCTCAATAGCGTTAAGTCTGGATGGTACGAATGAAGCTTGAGGATTTCGTGACCATTTCTTCTAGCTAGCTCGTCGATTGTGTATGTAAGTGGTGGCTTATTGAGTCTAGCAATTTTTAAAAATTCTGGACGAAGCATGGTGTCACAGTAGCAAATGTTATGTCGTTTCAACCACTCCTAGAAATAAAAAAAATCTGAGTGAACTAAATTTAAGCATCAAATTATATTCAATTGTTATTAAAAGCACAGTAATATAGAACACTTACCTTAATTTCTGCTTTTCTTGTGTTAAGTTATTCAATACCGGTATTCCAAAAAAGTCCCCCGGTATTGTACCACCAGATAAAAACACGGTTTACCGGCAATACCGCACAACTCTAGTTAGCATGGATATTGACAATTTGGGTCTTGTCATATTGTGTAACGGTACAGAACATGAATGTAGACAGCTACAAACAATAATGACTCAATACAAGTTTATTTATCAACAGATTTTTTTCAAAAGTTACAAACAGAAGAAAATAAATAATTTTGAATAAACCCTGGTCTATGTTAAATCCAACAGTTCACTGATCCTGGTTAAAAATCCAACAGTTCACTGATCCTGGTTAAAAATCAAACCAGGTCATGAGCCAGATACACTTTTGCCCCCCCCCCCCCCCGGGGGAATTTTCAATATTGTTTTATTCCCCTATCTGTCCTGAGTACAACAGTACAAAGTTTGCAAGTTTCTAGTGGGGCATTGCTGAGAAAATCAACTTTCAATTTTATAGGTAAATAGCAATTTTTGTTCCATTTTAATCCATTTATTTTTGCAAAAACCATTAAATCATGTTTGCAACACCAAGTTCCCATTATATTGTTCGTCAATTAAAAAGAAAATGTGTCTTTTATGTTTTATAAAGGAAATTGCTGTTGATACTGATCTCATAAGTACCCAAAAATGTAACATACGTTACTGTGCCTTTGCGCGCAGACTATGATACATAGCCACATAAAGTAGTCATAATACACTTGCTTTTTAAGTTTTACAATGCTGTTGTATGTAAGAATAAGATTTTTATCTTGAACCTCAGAAATATTAACTTACACACAGCTCTTAAACTTTGTCGCCAAGAGTGTTGAAACATACATGACCATAAAAAATCCATTTTTTTTTTCAAATTGGAAAAGATTACATAATTGTAAAATATTTTAAAACATAAGATCAGATATAAATATATATGAATATATATGAAATAAAAACGATTGCCATTAAGTATTCAATGACATTTCATTATATTTTACATTTTACCAAAATTTCCGGGTAAGAATGGAACATACGTGACCATGTTTTTTCAACAAATGTTAAGTATCTAAGTTGGATTCACGTTTACTAATTAGTCTCTCTAATGAATTCTTTATTTTATGATAACTACTTTTGCCATTCCTCAGGATCGTCTAGAGATACTGCTGTCTTAAGTATCAAATGTAACATACGTGATGTAACATACGTTACCGTCAAAATGATATACCGATCTTACAATGCAGCGAAGGGTTAAACGATGACATATTGAAAATTGGTTTACACAAAAATGATATCCACAATAAATGAAGTCGTTATTATCTCATTGAAAAATATATGACATCTTCAACCAGACTGAAAAAAAACCATGAAACTGTGTGCGTCTCGATTGCTTTGATAAATTAAACTATGAAGATTTTTTAACCATTGCATGCAATGTAAGCATAGAATCTTTCATAGCAATACTCAAATCGATATTTTTGCAATTCATTTGTTACTTCAATTCTTACTAGATGTTACCAAATCTGAAATGTAACCAAAGCGTTCTTTGTTCGCTTCTTATTCAATAAAACTTGCTTTAAAAGCACTAATGGTTTAAACGGAAAATGAGAATGGGCGATATTTCAAAGTCACATAACTCTGTAAGGCCTAAACAGAACTTTGTAAACTTTGATCAGTGAATGCCTAACATTATATGGGTTAAGAAATTCATTCCCTTGAAAATGCCCCGTGTGGGGAGCAATGTCATATACTGGCTCAATGTCTATTATGGATTTGACTGGAAAATGAGAATAAGCGATATTTCAAAGTCCCGTAACTCTGTATTGCCCCCAACAGAACTTTGCAAACTTTAATCAGTGGATGTCTACTACTAAATTGATTAAGAAAATCATACCCTTGAAAATTTTTCCATGTTGGGAGCAATGTCATATACTGGCTCAAAGATATGATGGTTTTGACTGGAAAATGAGAATGGGCGATATTTCAAAGTCCCATAACTTTGTAAAGCCCCAACAGATCTTTTTAAACATTAATCAGTGAATGCCTAACATTGTATGGGTTAAGAAAATCATACCCTTGAAAATTCCCCGTGTGGGGTGCAATGTCATGCTGGCTCAAGATCTGTTATGAATTTGACCAGAAAATGAGAATAGGTGATATTTCAAAGTCCCATAACTTTGTAAAGCCCCAACAGAACTTTGCAAACTTTCATCAGTGAATGTCTACCATTGTATGGGTTGAGAAAATCATACCCTTGAAAATTCCCCCTGGGGGGGGGGAGCAATGTCATATACTGGCTCAAGGTCTAAACAGTTCACTGATCCTGGTTGAAATCCAACAGATTTAAAGTCAAACTTTAAATGAGAATTTTATAATCAAACTATTCCCTTAATTTAAATCCAAAGATAGAGGTGAATTCAAATTCTATATATTCCAAAACTATGTTTGTATAGAATGACCTTTAATGACTGAAAAGTACAGACATTTTGAGTCAAATCTGCGGTATCAAATGGCACCATAATTTTTATGAAATGTAGTGAGCTATTTGGTTCGGTTTTTGTCCGTCATCCGTTTACGCAAGTTTTGTTGAAGCTACAGCGATTAAACGTTTGCCTCAAATATTCAAGACGTTCGGATATGGATTATAAACTAGGTCACAATACCCAAATATGGAAAAAAACTATAAGTATAGTGGCTACATTCATTATTATTATAACAATGAAATTTGTCTACAAGGTTAATTCAATGCTTTCTAGTTCAAGTTTGAATATAGATGAACTGAGGTAAAAAACCAGGTTATAATGGTAACTATGAGAACAAATTATCAATATTCTACATACTACATTTACTGTAAGAATATCTTGGAATATATCAGGAAATTTCTGTTGTGAATTCTGGGTCAAGTTAGGATTTAGATTAAAAACTAGGTCACATTACACAGATCACGTAAAACATTGTTTACACTTTTTAGCTACATTTAGAATCGACCTAATCTGAGGCTTATATAATTTGCTATTTTGTCAATCTGACGGTATAGTTCCGATAATAGTTTGCCTAATAGTATCGTTTGCGCCCATGAAAAAATATTTAGAATTTGTGATATTATTAATTAGCCGCTTTATTTTGGTTATGTTTGAAGCATGATTATATAATGTAATAATGGGAAAACATGATAGTCCTTTAACCTTTCACTGACCAATCCAGTATTTTACTTCTGAATCAGAGTTTGGCTTCTAATTTCAGGCAACCAAGTAAGAAATAACTCGACCAAATTGCATTGCTGTCCGTCAATTAATTATAAAAACGCATATTAAAAAAGCCCTAAAGCTGTGTTGAAAAAATGGCCTCTTTTTGCAAATACAATTGTCTCTCCTGGTAAAGGGTTAAAGAAAAATCTACTAAAAGGCCCTTATTTTGATGTTTATCTGTTTCATTCGTTTTTTCATCTTTTGCTCCTTTATCATAATTGCAACCACAGTTTCCAAAAAAATTATTTTAGCATCTAACAAGGATCCTATAATAGAAGGATTCGTAACGGAAGGAAACTAACGAAAGTTCCCAGTCGTCGCGAGACGATGCGAGAGCGCCATTCCGTCTCATTCACCATTTTCACGAAAAGGCGAGCTAATTCTATCCACGAATATCCACTTCAAACTAATCCATCGAAAGATGTTTTATGAACTCATTAAGAAAATTATGTCCAACAGTCATAAATAAGTTGGTCGTTTATGACTTAATTGTCCGATTTGGTAAATTTCATGTTTATTCTAAGACATTAATTATCGACCAAGCACGATACATGTGTGAAATGGCGACCGATCGAAAATGTAGGCTGCACTGTAGCGCAGTATATGAGTGAAATGGTCACTAAATATGTGTTAAAGTTGGATTTGTCGATAGATCTGTGATGTTTAAATGGATTTGGTAACTTAATAAATCGAAATTAGCTAGCTTAGATAATCAATTTCATCTTCAAACATGGCCATTTTTGCATAAAAACAACGATTTTCATGGATTGAAGTCCTTCACGGGCATTTTTATTTAGCAGTCTTCACATTCAACGCGCGTTTGAACAGCATTTTGTTTTTACTTACGTGAAAAAATACATTGAAAAATGGTATCCAATAAACCTTTTCCTTGCTTATGCTTGATTAAACCTAAAACGCAACTTAAAAACACCCCCTTTCCTAGCTGATTTTAACATTGATTTTAGAACTTTTGAACTTAATCATATACCAAGTTGATGTTGTATCCTCAATTAAATGTGTTCTAATCCACTATTTTGATAACCAAAAAGCGATTGGTTTATTGTGTTTTAAAGGATAATGACTAGTAGTCTGTACTAAATGCCCCTTACTACTATTGTTATCGGGTCAGGCAAGCCGTAATTATGGCGGTTTCCTCAGTTATTATTCAGGTATTACGTTTTCTTGATTTTGCATGAACATTTGCTGACGCAAGTTACTTTAGGAGAGTTTGATACTATTTAGGACATTCGATTTCGATTTTTTCTGATTACACGTATATTTATCGAACAATTTACAGAAACAAGACTCACTTGATCACAATTCGGACGTGGCTTAGTCTCGTCAGAATTTCGGATACTTTATTTAGTAAAAATAAAACCAAACAACTGAAAAAGGTACTAACTGTAATTCTTATACAATGATCCCTTGATTTAAGTCTTTGTAGTGAGAAATGCTCAGTTTGAAAACATGATAATCCAATATCTAATTCATTAAATAGGCGCGGACATGATCATGGTTTGCCTGACGTACCTTTACCTGCCAAAGTACGACTGGGAACCAGACAAGAATCAAACCTGCATAAATTGACATGCAAATACTTCAGCATTACCATGCTTAACTAAATTAATTATGTTTATTTGCTTATAATTTGCTACAATTTTCAAAAAATGTATGTTTCAATCTCGATAGCTACGGGTCGTACTTGCCAATTCCGGGTCACGTGACAGATTCTTGTATCTTTAATCCGGAGTGGTCTCAACGGGGTTAAAAATCAATATTAATGGACAAATGTCTTACATATGGGATAAATTTATGTGTAAAATAAATTTCAAATGATAAAAAATACTTTTTAATTGAAATATAAGATTCTACATAATAGGGGTTAGGTTTTGACCCGAAATTGTCACGTTCGTACTTTGTCTGCATAATTGTCAAACAGAATTTAGATGAAACAAATCTATGAGTTGAAACGTGTTCACCGACAAATATCCAACGAAGCAGTGTAAAATAAGGACTTATTTTATGCGAATTGTAGATATAAATCACTGTTTTTTTCGAACGCATGGACGAAACGTTCTCGTACTATAGCCTTAATTGGTTGGAAAAGACGCTGTTCAGTGTTTCATGACTATGACTTTCGGTAGAGAAATTTTAACATGCAAAGTTTTTGTTACAGTAGCGAAGTAATTGGTGTACATAGCTTCATTGTACTATCACATAATCAAAATATTGCGTTACTAAGGAAACATCTGTGTACTATTGAAAAAAGTGACCCGGAATTGTCGATAACTCGGAACTGTACTCAAAAAGATCAATTACTATTAAGAATTTGTTGCATTTTAAAAATTTAGTTGTAATTGAGCGGGAAGAATTCTAAATAAAAAGACAACTTAACATTTGCGATCGCGCAATTAATTGAACCTTTCGCCGATTACCGCCACTTTGGATTAAAAACCCCCGCTCTTTCCCCCAATTAATACACTTTACGATAAATGAGCAGACGAAACTGAAACGACTGTGAAAATCGATAAAATCTGGTTGAACGATAGGGCGTTATATATCCTTCTAATATAGGATCCTTAATCTAACCAACCAAGTCATACATGTGTTATTATGTAATGATACATGTTGCAAAGACGATAATTAATAACCATGATTTTAAAAAAACATATAGAGTAGATAAACCACCAGTGTTACTAAATAACTTCCTTTAGATTTTATATCATGGTACTCAGTATAAAAAGGTTTCAGACGTACTTTGGACACAGGTTCACTATTCTTGCAATTCATCTTGTTGATTTCACTTGGGGATTCTGAACAAGTTTGACGGTCTACGAATGCTATGTTATGTATAACCTGCTAGTTAGACAAGGTGACCGGTGCATGGAGTACCTTCGCATTATCAAATTTTAATAGCACCATTCATTGTAGACCTATGCTATGTATGAATGTATAAAGTCGTTTAGTTGTGGCAGTATTCAAGAAATTTGACTATGAAAGAATAAGGTCGCTAAACATGATTCAACAAAATGCTCTTAATCTCTTACACTCGCTTAGAGAAAGAAATGTCTAAGCTTCGAAACCATTCAGAGTCAATGTTTATTTCTTTATGCAGGACATGTGTCTGCTTTCATGACGGTCATTATCGTAAAAATAATGGTTTATTGACTTAAGAAAATGTACAGTCGTAGTGGATCATTACAATTGTTTTGATTATGTGTGTACATGTGAAAAATGCACTGTTTCATCTTGAGTTTGTGATGTACAATTGCCATCACAACCAAGAAAGTAAGCAGCAAGGAATGTTTTACTTCAAGTCGCCAGTCATAATAACCGAATATACTACGGAAAAACAAACCATCAAAGCGTTTTCCTGTGGGAATGCCATGCTTTGACGTAAATACAAAACTTGAGAGAGGTAAATCATTTTTAATTAGTTTATCAACCTTTTGTGTCTCTGTTAAAATGTACATGTGAACATAAACAAAAAACTTTAAATTGAGACATTGTCTAAAATAACAAAATGTTAAGCAGAGTAAACATGAGTCATATATAAACATCTCTGTGTTTAATGGAATTGGATTTATTTGTAATTCTATTTTCTTTAATCAATACTTCCTCACGTCTCTCGCGAGTTTTATGGTGATTAGTAATTAAAAATGAAACAAAAATACTTTGCTCACATGTACTTGGTACCTAGTTTATGAATGGTTGTCTGTTTAACTTGTCTGCAGCTTAATTTTATAATGATTTTATGTCCATCTGCTTCATACAGGAAGAAAATACAAGGCAGCAAAGTAGTCGAGATTTATTTTATATGTGCATACTGTATCCAACTCAACAGTTTTTATTCTATCATTTTGAATAGCTGGGTTGATAGTATCTGTATGAACAACTTCCTGTTCACAAGGAATGTTCCTAAGCAACACTGATTTGAAGGCCATGGACATACGACGATCTTGGACTTCTATGGAGGCTGTGTCAGACTGTAGAACAGCAGCTCAAGATACGTTTTGGAAAGAAATAAGGTATTGTTTACATTAAAATACATTTACTCTGGCTCAATGACTGTATTAAAATGATTATTTTTGTCGCATGTTCTCTTTATTTGAAAAATCCACTTAGATATACAAATTATCAGTTGAATGATAGTAACAATAAATCAATAATTACAACCGTTCCCCAGAAATGGTTACCATTTTGAAAAACACGTGTCTTCAGGTTATATACGACTATATACTCAACGTGAAACAACACTTATGGTTTAATCATTTGGAAATGTTAACTTAGATTGATGTTGCTAAAGTGGTACAAAAGAAACATTGAAAACTTACGCCTTTTGGCAAAAGTTTGCTAAGCAAAAACTTCAATAAGTAGAAAATGCCGTGTCTCCAACTCTATTTTTAATATTTGCTTTGAAAAATAATTAATCTTAGGTTTGTTATTGCTTGAAATATGTATTTATCTTCCATATATGGGAAGTGAATTGTATGATTTTAAAGATATTCAACTGATACGAATAAGACATTCAAAGATTTTTCACATTTTAGGGTCGTCTCCAAAACATTCTTATGTTACTGTGACTATTTTTGCGTGGTTAAATTACTTTCAAAAAGGTGCTGTTGTTAATTGTTAAACCGTTTACTAATACTACAATGAGTCAAATATCGTGGGAAATGTAGTTTGAATCTTATCTGTCCAAAGAAGAATGAACAAATTAACTCCAAACTCAAATTTTCAATGTCGCGTTTAAGAAACTATGCTTCCATAAAGAGCGTAGCACAGTTGCTAACGACATTATAGGTGTTTTTACATTGCATTGTTGTTTGGGACTGTAAATTGGTGTGATAAAGTGCAAGTAACGCATACATTTATTGTTACTTCTATATTTATGGAGGGAATTATATTTACTAACGGAACATCGGTATACCGTAACTACTATTTTCCTTAACAAGTATTTGACTGGCTATTTGATGTAATTTATGGAAGATAACAAACTGTTATTGTTTTCGATAGTCCTCTTTTGACCATTTGATCATGTCAAAAGCAAACTTAGGCCTTAGCACTAACAATTACGGTATATGTGTAAGAAAAACATATTTTTAAAAGTGCAGGTCATGATGAAGGAAAATTTGAAATCTGTGTAATAGATGACAGTCATAGTTTTAATATTACAACTATAAATACATTCATTGACATTTTGTTTAGGTGGAAAGAACAAATGTTGATATCTCTTTAATTGAGAATGAGAATTCATTTCGTTACGGAATGAAGAGGGTATGTTACGGAACATAGATTGTAATAATAGCAATTTATGTTATCACTGAATTAAATTGAATGCATTTCACATTATCACAGTACTTTTACTACGTAAACAAACTAACTGAACGTTTTCCAGTCTTATATGATGAAAATTGATGAAAATACAGTGAAAATTAGGTTTAAATAACGATTGCGAAAGGGCCGTTTTTGTTTGCGTACATGTTAAAATCCGTTATTCCCGGACATTTTGGCCATAAAAACAACCAATATTAAGGTCATCAGAGTAAAGGCTGTTACAGTTAAAAATGTGAAATTTACGCAATTTATAAGAATTAATTGTGATAATTGTCCATCAGGCCAGCTAATCATTTGTTCTAACGAGCGTTGCAAACTACATGTGTAAAAATGTTGACCTCGTTTGAAATTAGAACGTGACGCTATTTTCGGAAAACGTGTCTATAGATAATGTCTTCAATATTGACCTTTCCTTGTTTAGATATACAAATTGTTTCTGCTTACGAATATTTTAATGAATATTACTTTACACGTTCTTTGCACGTATAAAAGTCAAATTAACAGACTTGAAATGTTTTAGAAAGCAATAACTCTCCACGGTGATTGAACGGTAAGAACAGATGTTTTAATCGACCCCGATATGGGGCTATGGGGCTAATTTACCAATGTGTATTATCATATTAGTGTCACTTTGTTGATTGTTCCTACTTACCCCTTTATCTTACAAAATTTATGACTGTCAATTATTGATTTTTAGAGCCTGACATACGACTTTCGGTGATAGACATTGAGACGACGTACTCCCGGTGTTTATTTCCAATTAACATTTTTTATCGATTTTCGCCAAATTCGATTTATTTGAGCCGGTCGTTTAACACAAATAAGTCAGTCAGTTTCAGCCAAAGTCAGTGGTTGCTGGTCGCGTTAGACAAAAGTCGCTAAAGTCAACGATTTAAAGAGTTAAAATGGTCCATGGGAACTCAGAGTGGTCGCTTAGTGCAAATGGTCGCTTAGGAATAATGGTCGCTTATGCAAGATTCACTTTTAGTTGTGTCCGTGGAGATTTTCATATTTGAATTACCTGTATGTGTTTCAAATTTATACCAATACAATATTTGTGAAACTAATTTAAGCAAATTTATGGTCATAACAACAATTAAGAATAATTATTAAATTGACAATGTCTGATTTGAATTAACAATGATTCTTAACATTAAAACAATGACCAAAAAATCAGCATGTCTAAACATTTGAGAATGTTAATATCATTCAAAAGTTTCATTTTATCTTGTGCATTATCAGTTGAAATTTCCAGTTTTTGCTTCGAAAAAATGTCTTCACCACTGATCACCAATATCAACATGAGCACCCATCAGTGATGTTGCACGAAGACAATTTTAAACGTCTCTTGCACCTACGACTCATATATTCAAAATCCAAATAAAACGCATAAAATATGATGAAATATCTTATCAAATTTCTTTAAAGACCACATCTGCTAAGCTAACTTACTTTACTAACTTTTATCATGGGGTAAGAACCAAGTAAATACTTTAATAAGTGATTGCAGTATCTTAATGAAAATAAAATATATTACAAAATAAATTTAACAATACCAAAGTGTTTGCCAGTTCAATCTTAGAAATACTTCGTAAAAACACATATGACAAAACAGTTTCCATCCATTTTAGATATATATCAAATGCAACGTTTGACTTGTAAACGTTGAATTAAAGCCAAACTATGGATAACATTTATTAAACGTTTCTGGCATAAATTTCATATCAAAATGTGATTGTCACATTTCAAAAACTTTCTCACTAAACAAAGTCCGATTGCGTCCTCGAGTTTCATTCGCCCAGATTAAAAATTACCAATTTTACTGCATAAAGGTTATTTGGTCTACACGATCTCCAATATTATTATGTCAGGTGCTTAAGATCTTCCATATCATATGTTCCGTAACGCCATTTGGCATAGTTATTTTGTCAACTAGCTAATTTATTGACTACTTAAAATGTTCGTCATGATCAGTGTCGTTTATTTCATATCTCTACTTGGTATTCACACATGAACATATCCGTAAAAGTGCATTTTGGTTAGGTAAATACCATCATACTTACTTCATATATCTCATTTGTTATATTCAAAGCTCAGTAGTATGATAATTATGGCAGAACATAAACTTGAATATTGTTTCAAACATCAAAAAAATACATGTGCTGCTGATAAATTATACTTTTGTACTATATAATCGATATTAAAATGTAATTTGTTTGAGATGGGAATACTTTTTATTTTTTGCTATGTTCCGTAACTCCATGGCATATCAAATATGTCATTACGTATGAGCATACGGTGTCATGTTTCAAACTAATTGACAACTTAGTGTGTGCCTTTATATTTAAGTTTTCATTAATTTGGAAAAGAATGTTCCACATGTCTGTATGTGACAAATACACAAATTGTCATACTTGCATTACGTAATATGATCGTAACAACAAAAAGTGATGGTGAATTCTGTTTGCGCCATTCTGACAAACATGTATATATTGCAAAAGAGTTTGCTTAAATTTGTTTCACTACTCGTCATTGAATGAAATTCCATACTTACATGGACAAAACACAGATTTTCATTTTAAACTTAGTTATCCATTAATTGTACTCGTGATTCTATGTTTGGTAACGTAGGAATTGACCTATAGTTTTTGAACTCGTATATCTTTATTAGTCTTATAATGGTGTGCGTTATATTTTTGTTTTAAGACCACAAATGTTTGATTTTTTATTTCCAGCTTGTAGTGATTACATTCCAGACATCTCTCAGATTGCGACAAGTGAGGTGAGTGACGAAGAATATTATTGAAATTGGAGCACTGCAGACGGCTGGGACTGTGTTCAGTGGTAGAATAATGAGTGTACATAATTATATTAATAAACGGTGAATATATCCCATCAATACTAAAATGCACAACCCATGGCAGTATTCGGCAATTTAGTATTCAGTTGCACATAATTCTGGACATGAAGACAACATCGTTGTACGTTTTCTGTTTCAATAGCATTATCTCAAAACAAAATGAACAATACAATAGTCAGTATGACTCAGTATCATTTGAAAATATGTCAACACTACTAACTTTTGTGTCAAATTGTCAGTGCAAAAACAACAATCGGCAGAAAACAGCTGGGTCAGTTAAATGACAGCTAAACTTCCTCAGATATTTTCTAGGGATTACTAGAAGGATATTGAAGATGCGTTTTGAGATGTAAACTGTTGTAGTCAACCCAGAATCACTATTTGAAAATGGTGCTTTACTCAGTTTTTCCTAGCCTGACGGAATGTTTTACGAAAAACGTGATAACTTGTAGATTTGAAATAAAGCCCTCAAGCTTGCCAAAAACAGTTTCATTTGGTTATGCCGAGTTTTACATACGTTTCCCATCTCCAATACCAAATTTAGATAAAATATTTGTATTAAGTAGTATTATCTGTTATTGACCATTTTGACGCTATTTTTCAATATAAAATCTCTTGCAGATAATACAAATTCTTATATTTTTTTAAAAAACGGTGAAATTTCTTTAATATTTCATAATGTTGGCAGTAAGTACTGCAGAAAATTCTCAAATTAGTTGCATGTCTCTTGCTAACTTTAAACTTGAGGTATTTGCCTTTAAAGATACAGTTAATTTTTAAACACTCTCAAAAGCTCAGATTTTTCCTGGGGGGGGGCATGTATGCAAAGCTCTGTATTTTATAAGTACTTATTTAAAGTGTTATCTGACTGTTCTTATTAATCATGGCATAATAATGTTACAGGAAAATTGATTAAAATTTGAATATAAAGCAGCAGAATTTGGAAAAAAGTGTTTGTTTTTTTTCATTTTATGACCCTGAACAATTTATGGTCTTTTTGAAAATCAAGGGTCACGTTAAAAAATACACATAACTTAAGGTGGGTCGTTACCTTACTTGGAGATAAAAAAACGAAAAAATATTATGTTCATCGATTTTGATAAATAGTGGTAGGCAGATACATTCATGTTTCTAATTTGTTTTCTGGTAACCTTGGCGACCCACCTTAAGTTACGGACGGTTAACTTCTTAACAATTTATCATTTAATGTCTTTAATAGTATAGATTCATGAGCCAATATCATAACAAGGATTGTGGAAGATCACCATCACAATTCCAGAAAATAACACAAAAAACGTGGAAAAAATTAAAAATGGTAAGAATATCCTTTATTACGTTTATATTTGTTTATGATTCGTGAATAATTTTGTTAAAATAAGTGTATTGGAATAAAGAAATAAAACATTTTGGTTGGTAATATTTGCTATATAACTTTACCATCATAAGAATGTAAACCAGCGAATGATGTTAAATATTTCTTTTAACTTAAATATTCACACTCGTCATGTATTTAATGTTAAAAGATACAACTTGTCCTAGGTCTTAAAACCTGCATAGCATGATTTTGCGCTTGGTTATATCAGGAATATTTTAATATGTTACGGTGAATTTACATAATCATTAAGTAATCTTTGAGTAAATTCTATCTGTAACAAGAGTTTATAATTGGTGAAATCGACAACGTCAAAGGTGCCCATGTAAATAGATAGATAGTCTTACGTAGTCCGATCATCTTGATCTAACACATGCCTCTTTCAATAAATGTTTACAGGAATCTACTAATGGTGCACGGATGGACGGTCAGAGTACAAATAACCAAATTGATAGTGCAACGATACACGGGCAGAGTACAAATAACCCACCTGATAATGCACCGATGGACAGTCAGAGAGCAAATAACCCACCTGATAATGCACCGATGGACGGTCAGAGTACAAATAACCCACCTGATAATGCACCGATGGATGGTCAGAGAGCAAATAACCCACTTGATATTGCACCGATGGACGGTCAGAGTACAAATAACCCACCTGAGAATACACCGATTGACGGGCAGACTACAAATAACCCACCTGATAATACACCGATGGACAGTCAGAGTACAAATAACCCACCTGATAATGCACCGATGGATGGTCAGAGAGCAAATAACCCACTTGATATTGCACCGATGGACGGTCAGAGTACAAATAACCCACCTGAGAATACACCGATTGACGGGCAGACTTCAAATAACCAACCTGATAATGCACCGATAGACGTTCAGAGTACAAATAACCAACCTGATAATACACTGATGGACGGTCAGAGTACAAATAACCCACCTGAGAATACACCGATTGACGGGCAGACTACAAATAACCAACCTGATAATGCACCGATAGACGTTCAGAGTACAAATAACCAACCTGATAATACACTGATGGACGTTCAGAGTACAAATAACCAACCTGATAATACACTGATGGACGGTCAGAGTACAAATAACCCACCTGATAATGCACCGATGGACGGTCAGAGTACAAATAACCCACCTGATAATGCACCGATGGACAGTCAGAGAGCAAATAACCCACCTGATAATGCACCGATGGACGGTCAGAGTACAAATAACTCACCTTATAATACACCGATGGACGGTCAGAGTACAAATAACCCACCTGATATTGCACCGATGGACGGTCAGAGTACAAATAACCAACCTGATAATGCACCGATAGACGTTCAGAGTACAAATAACCAACCTGATAATGCACCGATGGACGGTCAGAGTACAAATAACCCACCTGATAATGCACCGATGGACAGTCAGAGAGCAAATAACCCACCTGATATTGCACCGATAGACGTTCAGAGTACAAATAACCAACCTGATAATGCACCGATGGACGGTCAGAGTACAAATAACCCACCTGATAATGCACCGATGGACAGTCAGAGAGCAAATAACCCACCTGATAATGCACCGATAGACGTTCAGAGTACAAATAACCAACCTGATAATGCACCGATGGATGGTCAGAGTACAAATAACTCACCTTATAATACACCGATGGACGGTCAGAGTACAAATAACCCACCTGATATTGCACCGATGGACGGTCAGAGTACAAATAACCCACCTGATATTGCACCGATGGACGGTCAGAGTACAAATAACCCACCTGATAATGCACCGATGGACGGTCAGAGTACAAATAACTCACCTTATAATACACCGATGGACGGTCAGAGTACAAATAACCCACCTGATAATGCACCGATGAACGGTCAGAGTACAAATAACCCACCTGATAATGCACCGATGAACGGTCAGAGTACAAATAACCCACCTGATAATGCACCGATGGACGGTCAGAGTACAAATAACCCACCTGATAATGCACCGATGAACGGTCAGAGTACAAATAACCCACCTTATAATGCACCGATGGACGGTCAGAGTACAAATAACCCACCTTATAATGCACCGATGGACGGTCAGAGTACAAATAACCCACCTTATAATACACCGATGGACAGCCAGAGTACAAATAACCCACCTGATAATGCACCGATAGACGGTCAGAGTACAAATAACCCACCTGATAATGCACCGATGAACGGTCAGAGTACAAATAACCCACCTTATAATGCTCCGATGGACGGTCAGAGTACAAATAACCCAATTTTTAATGCACCGATGGACGGTCAGAGTACAAATAACCCACCTTATAATACACTGATGAACGGTCAGAGTACAAATAACCCACCTTATAATGCTCCGATGGACGGTCAGAGTACAAATAACCCAATTTTTAATGCACCGATGGACGGTCAGAGTACAAATAACCCACCTTATAATGCACCGATGGACGGTCAGAGTACAAATAACCCACCTTATAATGCACCGATGGACGGTCAGAGTACAAATAACCCACCTTATAATACACCGATGGACGGTCAGAAAACAAATAACCCACCTAATAATGCACAGATGGATGATCAGATTGAACCAATAACGGTAAGAATGTCTTCTATTACGTAAACAATAATTTAATCAGAGTAGTTGCCGGTATTGTGGAATGTATGATGATACTAGGTATAAGTCCATTGAAACCCGGTTGAACCGTGGCCACAATTAAAAAAATCAAAATTTGTTTTGACATGCTATTCAGCTCAACTAAGGTCTTTAATCAGTCATCTTATTGTGATATTGAACTGACTTTTTTCAGAGTTTAGCTTGATGAATATATGTTTTTCTACCTAAGCTAATAAGTGAAGTAGATTTTAAACATTATAAATGTTGATGCGGACTTTTGGATGCAGGACAAAATCACTATTCACATTATCTGAAATGAGAGTGTATAATTATTACGTCCCCGGGGTAAAATCCACATCGCCAAAGATCTTCCACGGCAAAAAATGTCCACCAGCACCAACTTATTCCCTTCAATACGTTTATCACATACATATTTTAATAGATATACAGGACACAACTAATGGAACACTGATAGACGTTCAAAAGGCTAGTAAGACTGTATTTTATTAAATTTATTTTAAACTTACATATAAAAGTTGTTGGTTTTGTAGAAATGTAATTGGATGCTATTTAAAGAAAAAGGTTAAAATATCAGCTACAGTAAAATAGGGATATTTTCACACGTTGTAAAGCTCAACTAAAGTTAACATTTCCACTCCACGTGCTGTGATATTGTACATACTTTGTTTTTTGGGGTCGGCTTGAATTGTTTATCATCTTTCCAACGTAGTAAATTGATTACATTGTACATGACTAAAGTGAAGTATACCCGAATATTATTTCAAACATACAATAAATTGACGTTCACTTTCAGGAGCTACGCAAAAATACTTTTAAGGCATAACTGTAAACATCATTTATGAAAGCACTCAAAATTAGAATGTCCTTGATGTCAAAATTGACAAGTTCTCCCTAGTAGAAACATATATATTTAAGTAATTTGTGTTAAAACTAAATAATGGGAACAAAATGGCGCTTGTGGCAATGTTTCTACTAGGGAGAACTTGTCAATTTTGACATCAGGGACATTCTAATTTTGAGTGCTTTTATAAATGATGTTTACAGTTATGCCTTAAAAGTATTTTTGCGTAGCTGCTGAAAGTCAGCGTCAATTTATTGTATGTTTAAAATATTATATATATATATATATACAGGAGAGAACTGACGAAGTCCATTCAGGCGTTCAGAAGAGTCACGTAAAAGTAAGTCTGTCTGTCATTAATTTTATATAGACATAGAGAAGTTGTCGGCCTGGTGGAATTGTAAGCAAATACTTGTTATAGGCCCATAGAATCTAGGGCAAAAAAACGGCAACAGTATAATAATCATAATTTGGTTCGACATGTTGTTAATCTAAACCAATGTTCATTTTTTGAGCCCTCTTGCTGTAATATTGCATCGACTTTGTTTTTCTGAGATCGGCATGAATATACACTTAGGAACAAAAGTCTTGTCCGGTCTCGAAAAGCTGCGATATTTGAAATGTTGTATGTCCCATACTTTTAAATTTGGTATAGATTAAAATAGAATTGTTGATTTCAAATTATATATTTTCATGTATACACGCAAGACAATTGGGAGAGCACCGTTGGAGGTTCAGACGGGACCAATTACATTAAGACTCTCATGTGTTAATGGAACCTAATTTCACTTTAATGTTTCTTGTGGATGCATTATATATTTTCTATGTGTCGTACTGTTCCCTGGAATATTTAAATGTGATTGATACTTGTTGGTTGCGCTGATGTATAGAAAATTTGTTCTACGATCGACGTTTATTTATTTATTTAAAATATTCAGGACCAAGAAACAAAAAAGACGAATGAAGACTCTGAAGGGAAAAGTAGCGGTGAATCTATAAAAAACGACAAAAAAACAGGAACATCTTCTACAAGTTCAGGCAGTGAGTCCGATGTTTTTTCAATGTTTGCTATTTGTCCTTTTTTGGCTTTATGAAGCTTTACAATGTCAAGAGAATTTTTATTTAATAAAAATACACTCATGAAATCACTCAAAATACTGTGCCTTAGAAAAATCTTGGTACTTTTAGGATAACCGATCATGCATATGTCTCCATGTGTCTTTTTTCGTGGCTTATTAAGTCCAGTTTATCTTGAAAATATGATTTACATGCCCGTAGTTGTTTGGCGACATTATTGTTCTGGTTATTTTATTTCGTAACAAAATTGATACAAACATGTTTATCATTCATTGGTGCTTTTCAAAGTAGGATGGGACTTGATTTGCAGAACTGTGTACGCCGTTTTTTAAACATTTATCCGGCGCAATGTTTATTTCACAGTTGTCGATCCCACTTACACCGTTTAAAACACCGATAAGTATATAAACATTTGGTCAATAATGCCATGTAATGGTCGTAATGCTTTAATTCAGTGAACGTGGTCTGTGTGCCTGTCTGTGTCCGCATCCGCTAATAATATTCTTTTTTATACTTTCGTCTTTCTCTGCCTATACAGCATATGGAAGCTAAAGTGTCCTTTTGCAGACATTGTAGATTCATAGTATGTTCTTTCCTAAAGAAATTGTGATATTTAGCCACTGGCTAATATTAAGAGCAGTGATTGCTTAACGATATAGACAATCTTCAATGGTTTGCCACTGAATTCCATACCAGTACATGTATTTTCTGTTCACCAACATTTCTTGGTATTCTTTTCTTAAACAGCATCAATTGCTTCGTTTTATTTACTTTTATTACCTTATGAAATATCTTAGGCAATTGATTTGTTTGCTGCCTTTGAGTGATTGATATTTCCTGTTTAAAGTGCTTCCGCGAACTCTCCGTGTACCTGAAAATTCGATCACCGAGCGAAACGATGCCAATCCGGACGCGGATCGACATATGAAAAGTACTGAAGGACCTTTTTAATAAGCGAAGAATCGCAGACACGTGTCCGTGTTTATACGGACTCAGCACGAAACTTTAAAATACCGGTGTTAATATTGCAATCATATTTATAGTTAGTGAAAGATAAAACACATTATCAGAGTCGAATTGATTTACATTTGATACTCCATAAATATCTGTGTTGAAATTTGGTTTAGAAGTTTAATTTGTAAAACGAACTTTATTCATACATATGTCTTCCATTCGCCGATCACAGACCGATGCATGCCGAAACGATACTGGTGCTTGCAAATTGAAGTGGTTATTATCAGATTTGTCGCAATAGGTATTTGTCTTTCATTTTTGTTTGTATACGAATATTATAATAGTTTTATTTAAATGTCGTGAAATAAAATAAATTGTAGATCAACCAAAGAAGGAACTTCAGATATTGGACTCTGTCAAGATCAAGTCCTCTGGCAAATTTGCGACTAGTTTAAAGAAGATATTGAAATATTGTGATTGCAAGATAATAAGCACAGATGATGTACAACCGGGCATTCCACTTGCTGTCGTATGTGTTATTTGTACACGTCTGGAACCAGATGTTAAGCAAGCGTTGGAAAACCTACATTGTAAGACACTTTCATCAGTTAACTTTATTTCTCTTTCTTTAGGGTCTTCATTTAATGAATTTTAAGGCTTTACGACTTTCGATATCAGAGATAATGTACATAATAAACGCACCGTGCTGGTTCTATGTCTAACGCCGTTTGTTTAGTCTACGGCGGTCTCAATTGGAATGCAATTCTAATTAAACCTGGTCAAAATATTTGTCCATGTTTAATGCCTTTCAAAACATTTTCGGACAAACTCGATACTTGCCCCACTTTTGTCAACTATGTCAATTAGACATATCTTGCTCTAATATGATACATGGCTGAAGTGCGCGGTTACAATTGATATAGGATTGGCAAAAAAACATTTATGTATAAGTCTTCAACCAATGTTCCAGTAGCTTGTAGCTTGATCACAAAAGTCTCCATGTAAGGGTAGGGTAATTCTACTCTGAAGAGTAATGTCGATTTAGAATACTGGTCTTGTCTCTAGCGTTGATGAATAATCTACTATTATCTTTTAGAAGACAAATGTCAGGGTTCTTTTTTTGGAATAATTTAATGTAGCACTAAAATTTCTTTTATTTTGTTAGTTTACTGTCATCGATGGCGTTACTTTCTTTCAACTTGTCAACATATTTCTTGGAAGATTGTTTACTAATTTCTGCGTGACTGATTTGCATGGTCTATTTTAATGTCAGAGTTCTTGTCTGTTTTTATGGTAGTTTTAAACTTTTGATCTTTTTCGCATAGCTAATCTCACTTCGTTCCTTTAGTATGCTTCTTCAGCGCATTTGATGGTTAAAACATCGTAGGAATACGGCTGTTAACTTAAAAATCATCCATAAAGTGTTTGTGCAAGTTTTCTGCATGCTGGACATGTTGAACTTTGTCATTCACTAAGTCAATTAGCTGTTAGCCGAAAGCTATTTTAGACGCTGATGGAAATTGTTTTTCCTAGGCTATTTAACCGAGGTTGAAGTCTCTGCCCAGTCAATGGTAGGTACCTGCCGGGATCTAAGAGCTAGCTCTGTGCAGGTGTGTCAAGTACTCTTACAGTTTGCTGGTGGTCGGAAAATTCTACAAAACATAGAGATGCCTTGCTCCTTTGATGGCGAATAGAATGCATAACCATTTTGCAGTCAGTATCAAGGGGTACACTTCAGGCTCCATTTGAAACCCTTTGTAGTCCGTGTTGAAGACTCGCCCACCTTTTCCTCATGATCTGTCACGTCGGTCAACCATGTAGTTCTCTAAACAGTTCTGTGGACTGATACTTAGTCCTAATGATTATATCAGCATTGAGGCTGACGCATAAAGTTCCTAGAGATACTTTTTTACTTACAATTCGTCGCCTCAATCTAACAATGCTCTAACTACCAAATTTTTATTTTTGGGAGATCGACTTCAAAAGTTCAAAAGTATATATCTTCGTTGTTTCAGTCTGTATTGACATCAGACTTGGTAGGCACATTTACAATGTTATTCAACACATATTTGAAGAATATGATTGAAAAATTATGAATAATAATGCTGAAAATTGCAAAAATGTGTTTGGAGATAGATCAAAATTCGCTTATTTTGGTTGATGCATCTCGTTCTAACATTGCGCTATCTCCAAGAAGACATTATAATGGTATTTGAGCACATTTTTTTATAATTTTGAGTTTGTAACACTGCCTATGTTGCATCATACAAATTTATTTTGGTATACAGTGAGAATATGATGTAACTGGAGAGCAAAAACCTGATATTCAAGTTGTGTACTCCGACTGGACGAAAGGAGATAGAGCAATGTTCGAGCAAGCTTCTATGGACTTAGAGCATTGTTAGAGTCAATTAGGACATAGGGAAGTCCAGGACATAGATCAATGTTTGGGCTGAAAATACTGTTATCCGATCAAAATGAAATCTTCGTCAGAGCAATGTTTACGCTGTGAGCAGAGAAAAAGTGTAAAGTTAGGATAATGTACGATTGGCGAATTGGGCTGTTTGACATGATAGAGTCTCGATACCTTTTTTAGAATATAGAACAAGGTCATACAAGTCACTTGGTATGTTTATCTCATTTTTTTCAAAAATGGAGATAGGACATTGTTAGATTGAGGCGACGAATTGATTTTCAGTTGAAAACAAACACTGTTGGGGGCATTTATTGTCTCTGGTCATAAATGGAGTTTGACAAGTCAAAACATTCAAAAATATTACATTAAAATACATCACTGATTACTTGCAAAGAACAATTAACTAAAATGTGAATTACTGAGATGAAACTATCAGCAGACAAAAAGCTTAGCCCCAAGGTCAAACTAAAGATTCTGAATACAATCTGTACCATTGTACAGGCGAGAATACGCAATACTTTCAGATAAGATCCTTCAGAAATTATTAAGCCTGTTTGTAATTCTTCAAAAGTGGTTGAAACTTTAACTCAATTGTATGAACTTATTGAAAAAATACTGTTATATAAGCATATGCAATTTAATTAAATATTGCATAACGTGCGTGAGGAAATTAGTCAAAGATTCCCTTGATATTTTGCAAACAAAATACATAAAAAACATGTAAGCTAAGCTCGCGTTTTTGTCGTGTTGTAAACTGTATGGATTCGTTTTAATTTACCCACGTTGTATACTTTATATATGAAATTATACAGTTTTCACATGTAATGTTCATATTTCTAATTAACCTAGATTTTCATTTATATATCATTCCTTTAGTGGCTGTTCCCAATTAAATATAATGTTCGTCTTACAGATAACATAACACAAACGTTTAAACGTTGAGGGTTAGGGCCTTGTTACTGAAGCAACAATAATGAAGGGTGATATTTAGGAAACTTCTAAGCATTAACTAGTGAAACTTCAGAACTAACTTTAGAAGATATGAGGTATTAGAAATATGTACAAGTTATATAATAAGTTCCAAAAATCCATTTTGGATTTGCTTATTATTTTGTCACCCCTACGTAAGAATGCATCTACTGTAATGTTTTAATGTTTATTCAAAACAGGTACAGAGACAATACTAAGTCATAGAAAGCTTAAGTTTATTAAATTCTGGGAATAAATCTGAGACATGTACATACACTTTTGTATATTTATTACAGATACTGGAGAATTTAAGGTTATTATTGTTCATACTGTTGCAGAAAGCAATCTTCAAGTTATACCGTCGTCTGAAAAGTTGGATGGATATCAGAAAAACATAGAATTTATTGATATGGGGTTTTATAATGAAAATATATACACTTGTCATTGCAATCAAGAAGCGATTGGAAAATTGGACAACTACATAAAAGAGTTTCATCAATCTAAGGATAATGCTGGCTCTCAAGTGTAGAAGTTTGTGTTGACATAACTATCAAGACATGTTAAAAGTTTTCTCTCGTATTAACTATTATAGGACAGTATTTGTGCTAGAGAAAATCACCTTTTTCATATTTTCTCAAATTTATATTCTCAACATGTTCTCTTGCACATATATTCAGAAGTGTTCGTATTTTCAAGTTTTTTTCTAGTCCTCTTGTGCGTAAAATTGAAAAGAAGAACCATCGAAATGCGCTCACTTTAAAAAGACAAACTATAAATGTAACCAGAAAGGTTTGTGGGGTGAAGGTGTAAACATAAACATTTTGATAAGAAAGATTTGTATTATCCTTTATGTGATTTTTGTCAGAAAACGATGACTTATTACGCTATATATACATTTTATTTCCCTTTTTTAGAAAGGATATACATATACATTACATGACATTTGAATAGTGCAGAGTTTACATTAACAAAAAAAAACCCGAAAAAAAACCCAAAGTAGATTTGTAAATGACATGACAATAAATAAACAGATACATGCATTATCTGTGATGCATTACAGTGAAATAAAGAACACAATGTATATATTTTACAAAAGACAACATAACGAAGTTAAGGACATAAAATATATAAAGTACATAATATATTACAAATAATGTACACACACACGTAAAGAGAACATATACATTATACATTACACATTACGATAAATAATCTAGTACATGTATGTGTAAATAAACAAAAATTGGCGGGAAAATTTGAAAGTGAGTTATAATACTCAATAGTTAAGTTTTAAATAAATACAAAGTTATCAGAATATAACTTGTATTAGAGACACAATAAACTTTTTAAACCACACTGCTTTTTAAATATGAATTTCACAAAGTGTTCATTTTAAAAAAGTGGGGTCCTTTTATAACAACACACTATATTACATTATACGCTAATGTTCCATATACCTGACCCACAATAGTTGAATAGCCAGTTGGAGAAGTTGGTTTTCTATACCAAGACTTCATCTTATTTGTACTGTGATCAAAACTATTCCTTCAAGATTTGACAACCAAATTCTACTTTCGGTGCCGATTTATTTTCGCTTTGAAATGCAATAAATAACATATAAACATATTTAAGAAATATTTGCATTAAATTTTAAAAAAATTTTGTTCACTAGATGTGTTTGAAATACATAAATGTTTATTTTCTTTGCAGTCTAAAAACTGTGTTACTTTGATAATGGGGCTTAAAGTGTGCAAACCTATATCTTATATCATATGATTTGACAAAAAGTTACAAGTTGATTTGAACCATTTTAAATGGCGTAAAAAAGAATAATTTAATACACAAGAACTGAACAAAAGATAGTGTGGTTCCGTAAACAACGCAACTGCATGTACTTGTTTCACCTGTTGTTATGTTTCATTTATACAAACTAGATTATGATCAAAGCTTAATACTCACACTAAACACGTATCTGACGATCGGTTTCACTGTATTTTTCGGGGTTTTTTTCAACTGTCAAAACATGAATAATTTCACGATGAATGCGTTTGTTAAAATTATTGTCGTAGTACATCCATGAGTTTCCGTAAGTGGTTATTTTAATTGAGTAAAGCTTCTTATGACATATGATAAGTTTTAGTCAGGATATTTTAATAAAAAATAGGCCGCCAGTACAAAAACAATACATTCAATCACTGTGAAATTATTCAAGCTTTGACAGTTGAGAAAAAAAAACGAACTATAAAATAGTTTAACTCATTGAGAATAAAAACATGTCTTCTGTTTGTTTATTTCATTTTTTTATGTTTGTCCATTGTAAACATATGCTATTAATGTTGAATGCATGTTGATGTTTATGTTGCTTTTAATTACCTTATATTATTATAATTAACTAATATTAACTTTTAATTATGTAAAATATGTTCCATATATAAACAAAGAGTAAATTATAATATATTTGTATATATTAATATATTTTTGTTGGTTTGTTGTAATTCTACATTATATAAAAAGTTCAGACAGTAATTTAGACTAGTTTTGAACTAACTCGTCGATGAGATTTTACACTCAACAATTTTTCTAATTCCATTTGTTGAAATATCTACTATATCTTTATGTTCTGTCATAATAAATCTAAACATATAAAACGTTCAAATAACTACAAGTTATGCAGACTGTTCGTGTAACAGTGATTGTGAAACACATAGTTCGTTAGGTGCAAAAAGCACATCTTCATGGTTTTTACCTACGAGTAGAATACATACGAAACTACTCATATCTAGCCTATATATATTTATAAATTCTGAAAACACTTCATTTTAAAACCGAAAGCTTAATTATGGCGAGAATGTTAGTATGAGATAGAGAGCGTGTTGCTGGCACAACGTTATTAAAATTCGAAGTTGCATGACAAGAAATGTATATGTATTACAAATGAATGAAGAGCAATAAAACAGACTAACAATATTTATCAACTAAACAAATAAATCAGGAAGTGAATGTATAAAAGTGGTTTTATACATCAGTGCTTCATAGAAATATTATCCCAAAAATAATTGTGGATTTAGAAAAGTTGTATAGTATATATCCAGTTGTAAATATTAAGGTGGGTCGGTACCTTACTCGGAGAACAAAACGAAAAAAATATTATGTTCATCGATTATGATATAAGTTGGCAGGCATACACCTTCATGCTTCTTGTTTGTTTTTCTGGTAACCTTAGTGACGTTGTCGTTCTTTTCACGACGTCATGGACGTCACACTGGTTCGCGCCATAAAGAGGCATGCAAGTACATTAAACCCACACATTTTAAATAATGGATGTCCGAGGCCAATGATTATTATACCAAAATGTTTCTGAAATGTTGTTGCATACAATTAATTTGTTCCGATTATCTTAATATCCCGTCAGTCGTAAAGATTCTACATTTCATCACTGATTTCAGGGTTTTCACGTCTATATGTTTCTCCAATTGCCGAGTTATAACGTTTATTTTCATATTAATGCAGAACGGTGGTCAAATTCTTATAACGATTTTTGAAAAGTACACACTTTATATGTCATTTTAATGCAATGAAAAAGGAAAGTGAACGTTCTCAGTTTTTCACAATATCGAGTTCATATCTGGTCCTCTATGACTGTTAGTATACAAGTAATTGTTAACAAGAAGTTTATATTTGTACCTGAGACATGAGGCACACTATAACTGTAAGTATACAAGTTATTGTTTACAAGGGGAATAATTTGGACGTGTCAGTTTGAGTGTATTACAACACAAATTTCATATCACGTGAACTAACCTCAATTCATTACCTGTGTAGCATGTGCGCACGATATGCACGATTTTAACGGAACGCACGATGCATCATTCGTGTTCAATGTAAAGTTGCCATAATCTAGATAAATGAGATTGTCTTCATCTTTATAACGTTATATGAAAATTAAACATACTTTAAATATAATATATTAGTCGTGACCTTCAAATTATGGTGGTGCGTTGGAAGTTTGGGTCAGTATATAAACGTTCGACACAAATAACATATGTATTGTGTACATACATTTGATCAAACTGGAAAGCTATTTGATGTCATAAAGATATTTTTAATAGCTTTTAAGTTTACTGAAATATAGAGGGCCTGTATAAGGCGGCTTACTCTATCGTTTTAGGTTGATTTGGTCTCCAGCGTAACTGTTTTTTCTATGTAATTGATTAAGATTGTGGATAAGCTTCTTTCAGTTAAAATTTATGTAAAAGATAATATTAACCGAGTGCGAGGGTTTTCGGAGCTAGAACAACATGGTCGTGGACTTCTCTTGAAACTCCTCGGTCATTCGCTGCGAATAATCTAATCTAATAAACAAGTGTACGATCGTTAAGGCAATGAGTGATGTTTCGAAATTTATGGACTTAAAACGAAACATCACTCATTGCCTAAACGATCGTATATTTGTTTACTTAAACACCGGTAGTTTCAAAATAGCGTCTCAATATGTCCAAGATTATTCGCAGCGAATGGCCGAGGAGTTCCGAATGTATTTTTACTGAACGTTTTGGAACGTTAAGGGTAAATGAACGGGCTACAAGTTATTCTGTTGGACTATAGGTATGCCTAATCATTGATGTTACGTCTACTTAATTTTGAAGGGACGTTACTATGGATTTATGTCACAGGAGTTATGCCTCTTTTATATATTTATCATCGTCGGTAACCCACGGTACTCATACATTATGAATTTATCGTTGACGTAATACCCTGGGTTACCGAGGATGTATATTTATATGAATTTGTTATTATTCTTTGACTGATTTATTTCGTTTTTAAAAGTAAGATAAACGTTGCCATGAGCAAAACACTTGAAAAGTCTTGTGCTGTCCTTGGACTGCTTTCGTTAAATTCTACTAATTGATACTTAATACATTATTTTAAAGATACTATTGCTTTATATTCTTTATCTAATAAATAAGCTCAAGACATCGTTCCTCCAGCACTCCAGTGCTTTGATCGTTATATGCGCATGATTTGCAACAAAACTTTATTTTGCATCTAAGTTTGCCCCACGTGTTTTATAACATAATGTTATAAATAACCATGTGAAGACTCGCTTAAAATATGATGGAAACAGTATCATACAGAATCAACTACGAAATAATGTACGCCCTATTTTACACAATCTAACTTTTTTTCTGAATTTGATAAATACTGTCTTATTGGCATTTAATGCAGTAAAATCCACAATGCGGACAGCTTATAATATTGGAGAAAATTGAATCTGTAACTCTGTCCGCTTGTATTATTAAGCACTACTAGTCGTACATATGTTACTATCGTTTGAAGAGGGTGAAAGTAGTCTTAATGGCTTAAGCATAATTAGTTAACGAGTAACTGCTATTACTACTAAGCACCCCTGTGTTCAGTAACTACTGTAAGCTAACGTTACGAATACGGGAGAACTCAACACAAAGGCAACTCAACCCATGCAATACTCAACTCAAAGTTGTGACAACTTAATCCGTTAGTATGAGATTGAGTTGTCTCGGGTTGAGTTGTCTATGGGTCGAGTTGTTCCGACACTTCCGTTACGGAACGTTTTGCAACGTTCAAGGTAGGTGAACACGCGGCTGTTGTGTTATCTATGAACAGTGATCAAATCCTTCCAAATATCGTTTTCATTTTATATATTCAAGTTTCAAGCCCACAATTCTGTGCCTTCATGTTTTCAAGCTAGCTTTTAATGCGGTATGATAGTTTGTTAACGTACAACTCGATGGGTCAATCTAAGCTTGAACAAATAGCGCCCAACATAAATAACCCTCCAGAAATAGTGTGATTGCATCTCTCGCTTGTTCCACCACCATTCAACTTCAAGATTTTGAGTACCCATTACGAAACAGAGGGAATCTGCAGAAATGGTTGACGAGACACATGTAGTCTATGGCTTCAAGCTAGTTATCATGTGTACTCATACGACTCCTATTGCCTCGGATTTCATTATAGCTGGAATCATGCATTAGGTTTTGTTTAAAAATGAGACCTCACATTTTCCATATCGACATTTTCGTGGTTTACTTTTCTTATCTTTATTTATTTAGTAATCGTACTACAACAGGGTACAATTTGTTGAATTACCTTAAAACATTGCATGTATGTTTTTTACATAAAATTTGCTTGCCTAAGAAGTTATCAAATGTTGACTGTTTATACAGGTGTCTATTTTCTATTTTTGCTGTACAGTTATGTTTTGCAACCTGTGATTTTATCTTAACCAATCATTGGCAGGCAATGAATCTGCTACAAATGACCCCATGCTAACAATATACAAACTACTTAAAACTATACATCGTATATCTAAGTGGAAAAATTTTCAGTATTATTATGCAAATACTTATCAAACTTATTAAAAATAAAGCATGATAAGAAATGAACAAAAAGTTTTATTTACAATATCTGTTAACATTTTCCCCCAATATCATATATCTGCCATATTACTATCTGGTGGTCGGATATTAAAACACTATTATAATAGTCCAGTCACTTTAGATTTTAACATCAAAATAATTGCAACAGAATGTTTTTTTGCGAAAATCTTGTTGTTCAGTGGCCCCTTGAAAACATAAAAAAATCGAGAAAAATCAGGGGAAAATTGTTTAAATTGTATTTAATTTGTACACAATTAAGTTACATTGATATTACTTGAACAGCTCTCAATACTGACGTCATTTCAGTCGTATTATGACGTCATTGGTTATTTATTTATTTTCCGATACGGAGAAAGTAAGAAAAAACGTTCCTATTTTTTATTCTACACTTCTTTCAAATAATCAGAACTTCTTTTCGACCCTAACAAGTGACTATAACATCATTAGTTTATAAATATATATTTGTTGTCCGTGTCAATGTTTACAAGATATGACTGGATCGAGGGTAGTAGCCAATAACCTAGATCTGTGACCATAAACTGCTTCATGCACACAAATTTTTAATCGTCACTTTTATGATGTTAACATACTTTAAGTGTTATTCGTATTTGTGTAGTATTGAAACGTTAATTTTATATAAAAGAAAGTAGTTTAAAATTAGTTTAAATTTACTTCGGAGTAAATTTTTGCGACATTAATAATCTACGGAAGCCCAAGAGAGACACCATTTTCGTAAATAACAAAGAGAATCCCTATGACTAATGTAATCATACCTGTAAGCTTAACTGTTTATGTCTATGTCTGTTGACCTCTAAATCACTTCTTCTGGTTTCAGAAAGTCAGTCCGACAGTTATTTGGGACCGGCACTTAGGAACAGTTGGTTTATTGCTATTAACAGGTGCCGGCACTTGTCAACTGACTGGGTTTGAGTTATCGATGCTAGGTCCGTTTTGAGTAAAACGGATAAACCTCGAGCCCTGAAAATCTTCTAAAAGATATAAAATGTAACTGCTAGACCAGTTGTGATACGCGTATAATGTAATTACTAATATGGGTTAGAGAGCACAGTTGATTACACGTATTGAATGAGCAGGACTTAGTTGTACCAATGTGTATAGTTCGTTTTTTTTCACAACTGTCAATACATGAATAACTTCACGTTGACTTCGTACTCTTTATTTTTGCACCCAGGTTATCAATCACCGTGAAATTATTCAAACTTTGACAGTTGAGAAAAATAGACAATGCACAACATTGTGATAGAAGATTAAGATGATATTGTATGATGATTTCTTGGGACATCTGGACCTTGCTTAGCAAATGTCTTTGTGGAAAATGTATAACGTGTTGTAAAAAGTTTTTATATAACGTGCATGGGGAAATAATTGCAGGCTCGGATTGCCGAGTTTGACTATTAAATCATTCATTCGATCTTTTTAAATAGATAATGATCTAAACTGAGATAATCACGCATCTTTATTATATACCCGGCCTGACCAGGCTTTATCCAGCGTTTTAATAAGCCCTATACATATACCTCAGCGGTATACTTTAGTCCGTCAAAATTAGAATACAATTGTTTCTAGCTCATGAGGCATACATTTAGATATCAAACAATTTATTTACTGATGGATGTCACTAGAGTTTTTCATTGAAATTAGGACGATGTTCAAAAGGCGAAAGATGGCGCAGTGCATGTAATTGTCACTACTATCATATTGTGACACTCTAACTTCGTTAATTTTGAGGAAAAAAACGCAACTGTTTGATGTTTTATAATACAAATAAAGGTATTGAAAAGAGTGACCAACTCCAAGTCTATGTACAGCATGTAAGTTTTCGAAAAATAACACTAGTTAATGTTTTGAACTGAGGCAAGGGACAAGTAATCCAGACAGAAGGACAGACATTTACGTATCGTCAGAAGGAAATAAATCAAGTCACAGAGATTTAGTCTGATGTATCCATTTGAATTCAAGTGTGTCGAAAGTGCTCCGATTTGCACCTTTGACCCCTCTTACGGCCCTTCTGGAGCCGATCCTTTAATGAATACTACCATGTATATTGTACAAACTCACACGAAACACACATCTTTTATTTTGTATTAATTCTTTTTGAATAATGACACATTACACGACTATATATAGCTGACTGCTAAACGGAAATCAAACATGAATGCAGTTTTTGGTGGGTAGGGTAAAACATAAATTTATTGGAAATAAATTAAAAGAAACTGCATATTTTCTGTTTTAATACGACTAAATACATCAAATTACATATATATATTGTTGTGGTTATTTTATACTCTTGGTGATAAGAAAATATTGAATTTTCAATATGTGCGTGAGTATCGGCGTTTCCATTGCAATGTTGTCTATAAAATACTTAGCCAAACACGTGGTCATAAAAAGGCAGAAAAAAACTTATTTTCCCAGATTAGATTTTTCTCGATTTTCTCATATGCATCTAGGAGGCATTAAAGAACTAAAAACTGTTGTCTCCGTTTCTGTTGGAATTATTTTGATGTTGACCCTATATATTGCCTAAAGTGACTGGACTATAAATACAACTTATGTTTATAACCTCTTATATCTAGGTCTTACTTTAAAACAGTACATGCGCATAAACATCGCACTATTTACTTACAATATAGTCTATAAAATTTTAAGTGCCATTGTCGGGCACATGAAAGGATGTTATATATATACTTATTTAGAATTGTTTCATTATATCGTATAAAATACGAGAACTCAAATGCCACACTTATCCAAGCCTACATCTTGAGAATAATATATTACTTTAAATTGACTTTTAGAAATACTTGATCAAATAACAACACACCATAGTTTATGGCGACTATTTAAATATTTTTTTAAGTAGTAGTTTAAACCACTCGAGAGACTTTTAGAAATGCTGGTCTAAATATCTCCCAGTCATATTTGTTATGCAGTATATTTTAAATGTTCAAGTATGATTTAAACCACTCGAGGGATTCACATGAAATCCACACATGTGTACCAGTGGGTGTCTAATAGGAATGTCTCCCACATATTGTTTGCTCATTCCACTCTTCAAACTTACTGGCAAAAGGCCGAAAGCAGTATACAATACCCAAGACGTCAGAATGAAGATTGCCTCACTTTCTGTCATTTTATACCTTGTTTCACATGACTGCATTACTGCTTAAAAAATTGCCCGTTTGAAGGTGATGGTTAGACACCTTTAGGGATATATTAAGAACCCTTTAACCGTGATGTTTCGACACCTTTTTGGGAAATGTCTGGTTTACAGTGGCGTTATGTTGCACTGTTCAGGACATGTCAGATTAACAGTAGCATTACGTTATACTATTCAGGACCCCAACTTTCAATATCAAATAAATAAAAAACCGAATGTACAATTAGTGCTAAAAATGTAAAATTAAATCGAATCATGAACTGTGAATGATTAAGGTCCAAACATATAAAATATAAAAGCTCAATAAAAACAATACAAAAAAAAAACGCTTCCACACTATATTACATCATGTGTGATAAATTTTATTTTGTTTTGTGTAATTGTATATACATTTTGTCTTTATGGTGGAGGGTTTTTACAAGCTATCTTTTTGTACAACGCTTTTTAATGTGTTATTTCGAAAAAGGCGTTTAATCAAATAAAAACGTTTAAGTTTATGTAGCATCTTCATTTAAATTGTCTTGTCTGTAACGAAAAAAAAGCCGCTACCGTTAGAATCAAAGTGACGACAGTACTGATGGGGCGGTGCTACTGAAATTGTGAAACACTGAAATGACGTTTTTATGAAGTCTTTAAGAAACTAAAAACAAAGTAAAGGCATTCCTAACTAAACAGAAATATGTTAATTATAAAATGCATGGTATAAAGCTTTGGTTTCTATGGTAACGGAAGATAAAGACATATTTACTCTCAATGACCACTGAGGGCTACTAACTGTGATGGACAACTCACTATAGGCTCTCACTAAGGACCACTCATTCATGGAGCGGCTTCCTTACATTCTACTAGTAACAACAGCCCTCGAATCCAAGCAATCATGTCTCAACCTAGCAAAAAATGAGTGTCATCAATAGTGGAATTCATCCATGTTCTATGAGTCCTGTTACACTTAAATCTGTATATGAAAGAGTTATTATACCAAAAGCGTTGTATGGGTGCGAATTCTGGAATTTTTATGCTAAAAGTGACATTACTTTGCTGGAGAAAACTCATAGATTCTGCCTTAAGCATATTCAATCTTTTTATAAGAGCACCAACACTAACTTTACTTTAGCCATGTTAAACTGTGCGTCTATAGAAAGTACAATTGATTACAAAAAACTGTGTTATTTTGGTCAACTTTGTAGACTCTAATCATCATACCAAGCTAAACAAGTGTTTGTATTTAGATTGCTCCACTTTGTGAATCACGATAAACAAGTTCGTGGATTTATTCCAGATATTTATCGATTATTCTATAAATATAGACTTCAAAAATATTTTCATGGATATATTGAAACATGTCAGTTTCCATCAAAATTACAATGGAAGAAAATTCTTAGACGTTATGTTATTGATATTGAAACTCATAATTCAATAAATCGCATTGCTAATATCTTAGGTGACACCCTATCTAGCAATCTTTGTCGTAAAAATACTTGTAGCCCTATGTGGCTATTCATTCGTGATACAACATCATATAGTTTAAAACGTGGCAGTTATGCTGTATTACGTGGTCTTTCACGATTAGTATCAAGACATTTCACTCAGAAATGTATAAAATGTGACCTAATGAATGATAATACAACCATACATACACTCTGTTATTGCCACAAGTTACATACAGCAAGATTAAAACTGTGGGACACTTTATTAAAGCAGTTTGGCTATAAGTGGTATGCATGGTTTATCAATTTAAGTGACAAGAACCAGTGTTTAGAACTATTTACCTTAGCCACTATACAAGATAGTGATTTATTAACATATCCATGTATTACTTTATCTATGAAAACATTGTTAGAATAAGTATACATTTATTGCTTGACTTTATTTATAATTACATCATATAAATGTTAACGTATATGTATATATATGTATGCATGTATAACACATTGTCTTACATGTTCATATAGATTTCGTTTGACACTGCATTCCTGTGAATCTGAATGCTAGTTGTAATTTGCTATGTTTATTTTTATATTTATTATGTATATTTGCTGTAAATAATTGTATGATCTTCAAACTTTTGGAGGAAATAAACTATATATACATATGCTAAGTATTTTTCCAAAATTATAAATCTGCCATGTTACGCCCTTGTCGCTGGATATAATTTTATCACTACTATATATATTATTTTTTGATTGTAACCTCTTGAATCATGGCCTTACTTTAAACCACTTCATGTGCTTGAAAATTGAAGGGCTCAATGTAAAAGGGTACCTTTCTACATTATAGTATTTTTTTACGCATTTTTGTGATTTTCTTGAAAAAATGATGACCAAAACAAAAAATTTCCAATAGTTAGCAAATTTTTCCTTTTCATTTTGATCAAATTGTGTGTAAATTCTCTAATGAAGTTAGCTTTTGTGCTAATTTTATTACTTTTTTGCATTTTTGATTATGCAAAAAGGGTCATATCTCTAATTAAATACAAGACTTTTTTCTTGCTAGATAGACTTGCAGAAATTGGTGAAAAAATCCGTACAAAGTACATTTTGTTTATGACGAGCAACGGGTAAACAAGATCAAGGCTACGGATGCTTACACTTCTTTTTTATAACACCAAGACACACCAAACATCATAACAAATTGGAACTTAAACAATAAAACAAAATCAGCAATAAACTTGAATGGACTTATAAAACAAAACACTTTCAATTCTTTTTAGTTTCTTATCCCTAACATCTCTTTAGACATTGAAAAAAAACATCAGACAGTACAATGTATGTAAACATTACAGGATCTCCTATTGTTATGAAAGGGTCCTACATCCAGCCGTGGAGATAGGATCTTTCACATATTCTTTTAAGACCTATTTCTTTCAAAATAACTCATTATCTCGTCTAGAAGGGGGGTTATCAAATAGAGAATTCAATTTCTTACATGAAAATGATCCTCTCTCAATTTTACAAAAAATGGACATAGGTACCCTTTTACATTGAGACCTTCAATTGCGATATACAGGGTCTATAGTAAGTAATTAACAACAACAGGTTTACTGGTAAGGTTGTCATGATTTTCACCGATTTCTTGATTAAGACAAATATTCCACAATAGTAATAAGGGATTGTCCTTTTTTGTGTTATCCCTGGCGCTATTTTGCTTGACATAGTTGATTACAACTTGATGGCTGTGATATATCATTTTTGGAACGATGTCTTAAGACATCGTTCCAATGGTAACAAGAAAGTATAAGATTACTCTTTTCACGTTTCAACAATTTTCAACAAAGACAAAGAGGCGTAGTTCAAGCGTGAAACTCATTAACATCTCATTTAAATGTAATACAACGCTGGCTTGTGCTGTCGTTCTTGAAACTCTTCAGGAGAAGGGAGGTTACTCTCAGGACATACAAATTTTGCAATGGAGACGGGACAACTCAACCCGTAGAAAACTCAGACCGTGACAACTGCAAAGATTACTTGTTGGAGTAAAAAGGGCCTACGATGTTTTTGACGATGCCTGTTATATGCGTAGCATAATTACATCATTCGATAGTTATAAACAATATTAAATGATCGTATTATATTATGTTACTTATGTCAATACATTAAGGACGATTTTGGTAGTTTTTGTGCGCACCGTTCTGTGCATATCTAAAACACGACGTCAACGTTATTGTAAATAAGGCAAGGGCTAGAGTTACGGTACCGTAACTCTAGGCCCAGGTTCTAGAGTTACGGAAGTTCCGTAACTGTAGACAACCCTGCCAAGGTTGGCTAGAGTTACGGAAGTCAAATAACATGCGTATGTTTCAACTTTAAAACATCGAAAAACTTGTTTAAATTCATTATTACTCGAAATAAACAAATATTTATCGACGTGACTTATCTTATTGTTATTACACCCGCCATTTTGGATAATATTTGTGTAGTATATTTTTTTATAGTATTTGTATAATAGTGTTTAATATACGGCGATATGACGTTGTCGTCATTAAAGTGTCACATTAAAAGTTTACTTGAGCGATTTTAAGTTATGATTGAGAGTTTGATTACAATTTGGAATGAATATGTATAATTTTGTACGGAATTTTAAGCAAATATTTATAGGAAATAGACGATTCTTATAGTAATTTTAATTGTGAATAAGTTGCAAGTGCAAAACGTTAATTTGACTTAAATTTCGTGAACAAAAATGGGAATGTAGCTTGATGCAAAAGAGCTTAGTACTTGGGGGAAAACCTTAAATGAATTGTTAGAAAGTCGATGTTTTTTTGTGAAAAAAATGCAGCTTGTCATTCCACACCAAATCTTTAAAATTTTAACGAAAATATTAACGATCTCTCGTTAAAAAATACCCATTGATAACCAAAAATGAGAAGTTAAAGAAAATAGTCCAGAATAATCGTTGGTTTGGTGCGATGGCTGCTGTACATGACCCTAAAATGTGTTGATGAAAATTAATTCTTTGACTGGTTTATTTTGTTTGATAAAGTAAGATAAACCTTGCCATGAGCAAACCACTTGAGAAGTCTAGTGCTATGCTTTTGTTAAATTCTGTTAATTGATACTTAATACATTATTTTATAGATGATATACATAATTATATATTCTTTAATCAAAATATAAATTCAGGACATCGTTCCTCCAGCACTGCATTGCTTTGATTGTTCTATGTAATCTTAGTATGTATACACAAATTAATATCATTATTATTATTATTTTTAATTGAATGGTATCATTCATCGCATTTATAAAATAACTACAATGTACTGGCCAGCTTTTCCCAAAATTTGCAAGTAAAATCTGAGTATGATTATTAGCAAACCACTGAACATAATTGAATCGTATAGTAAGTTATACCATTTCAATATTAATGTGTGCAAAGTATTTATAGTAGAAAATTACAACTAGCATATCACAGTCATCGCACTTTGAGTTATCGTCTCTTATTTATATGAACTACATAGAGTAAATTCGATCGGGACCATGGTATGATCTCGAACGAACCCGTAATTACGAGCGAACGCGTTTTGAGCAAACGCATATGGACTGTATGTGCAACTTGAATAAATGTAATATATTATTATTCATTTGCTATTTGATTGTCTATGTTTGGCTGTTGCAAGATTGTGATGAACAACGAAAGTGTGTTTACATTCTGGAGATCAAGTTACTCTATACTCTGATATTGGGAGCGATAGAAAAGTGACATAGAAAGAAACAGGAAAATGACGATATATATCCCACAACATTTTATATCTGTTTTGGTATATCATACAAAGTTTTGTGGCTTATCAAGCAAATTTAAACACATTAAACAAATAACATGCACAATTTTGAAAACAAAAATAAGATTCTGAGGGAATCACCAAGCTATGTATAGTGTTAATTGTTATGTGTCTTAACCATAGACATTCATATTGCTTGTTGCTCACCCTTTTAACCATTTTGGACGGCTTTTGTGTATTTCTGACAGAACTGTTTTCAAGTTGCGCAATAAAAACACTTGCTTTTCCCCATCAGAACATGTATATTTAAACGCAATCTGTTTCGCAAACATGACACAAGACTAGTGGGTAGTTTTACAAGCAGTGTATCAATATGTCCGTTGCAACCACGATTATAATGATATACAAAATGTAAAACATAATCGCGAAGAGGGAAAATGCAAACTTTGTCCGATAATCCATTTAAGTGCTCGCGTACTTGGCACATGGTGTTCGATTGGCCTGATTTTGGAATGTTTATCTTGGTCGTATAAAATACGAAAGCTTTTAAAACTATGTAAGTCATTCATTTAAACTATCATTTAAAGTACTTGAACGCGTACAATATTCAACCGTAAATAACGAATACACGTTTTAAAGTCGATCATAAATTTCTTTAAGATTTCTTGTTTGTTTGATTAGATCACCGGAGTCTAAAGGAGTACATTGAGATTTAGAACATCACGTAATAAATTTGTAACATTTAATTTATAGTTAAAGTACCTCCATATAATTTAAGCATGTGACGTATGTAGTTTGACCTTCACAAGGTTTCATTATTTGTATATACCATGATGACAATTTCTTCACAATATAATGTAATATATAATACTGTGTAATAAAGTCACAGTCAAATATGGTGGCTGATTTATGCCATGTCTTATTTTCGCTTCTTCGTCGCGAGGAAAAGAAAAAACAAAAACACGAAGACACGACAAATCCATAGTTTGTCGTTTCTTCGTCTTTCGTTTCTTTGTTTCTTCGCCACGAAGAAACGAACATATGACAAAATAAATACAACAATACGACAAATACAATGTGTACACATAATGTCTTTACATCTGTCGCATCTTCGTCTTTTCGTTTCTTCGTGGGGAAGAATATGTTTAATTGTTGTTATTCCTGATAAGTCTTTGATACTGTATTTTGATATCCTGAAAAGATTTATAAAGAAATAACTGAAAAAATTGTTGCTGAAAATCAAAAAAGGTATGTGATGACTAAACAATGGAAGATTGCATCAATAAAGCGAAGGCCGATACTGGTTTTTCCTTTTGTTATAACATTTGTGCATTTCCGTAACTATATTTTGATAGTAAAAGCTGTTTGCTTAAAAGACGCTAAATGGATACTCTGCGAGATTCATCTTCAGACGAGAGCATATTTTTTGTAGGAAGCTTTTATCTAATTACGAGGATACCCAATCGACAATTATTGTCTGTCGAGAGATAGAATGTGTTTGGAGTAATGTAACCCGATATCGGGTTACAGTAAAATTAGCCATCCTGAATTATGTAATACAATACAATACAATACAGTACAGTACAGTACAGTACAGTGCAATGCAATACAATATAATGCAAAACAATGCAAAACAATGCAACACAATGCAGTGCAATGCAGTGCAATACCCAACACAACTCACTACACTACACTACACTTCACTACACTGCACTGCAAAACAATACAATACAATAAATATATTTATGGTTTCATATAGAGGGGATGTACCATTATTAAGATCTGTTCATAAGCATACTGAATCAAAATTACGAATTAGAGCATGACCAAATTCTATGGCAACGTAGGAAAAAAGTCCCCTGATATCGGTTAAGAATAGCAAAATAGGTCTCAAGAACTGAAAAGAGCGTTTCTCTGCGTTCGACAGATTATGAAACTTAAAACAATCAGTGGTGTTTTCGTTAGCGTTACAAATGTAGAAATGCCCCACCAAAGTTATTTATTCTAACATTAGATATCTTATTGATAAATTTAATGAACTTGTGTCATGTTACAGTTAATATTTTTCACAAACCGCAATAATTTGTTGACTGGCTTTCATTTGAAACTAACGGTGTTGATAAATGACTTTGATGAAAAATTTCTTTAACAATCAGTATACATAAGCATACAAATTATCTCCCTTTGATAAAATAAACAGTTTCGTAAAATTTTTAGTAATTTGGGCATTTTTGAAATTGTGATAATATGTTTTTTTAATCATCAACAATTATTTAGTGTTTATTCTTTTAGACAGTCTATTTTCAATTTAGTTAAAAAGCAATGTTTTGTATTTGCATTTATTATGCGTATTTAATAGGGGTGTAACGGTTAACCGATATACCGGTTAATATTGCAATACGACTTCTGACGGTTTTTAACCGGTTCGTTTTTCTCTGAACCGGTTTTTCTAGTTATGTTCCATACTGATTGTTTTTATCAGAGTCTGAAATTTACTGTTTGAATAATGTTAAAATGTGTTCGAAAACTTGAAATATTTTTCGTTAAGTGAGAAAATAATTATCTTTGAAAGTCCATTCAAAACCTTTTTTTCTAACTTATTCAAACATTTGCATAATACATGTAGATAATTTGAAAATAAAAATATCTACGTCCAATGTTGATCAAATAATGACGATGCACGCGCATTAATTCTTGCAATGCATGTATGCACAAAGAACAATAATTATGAACTGCAATATATTGCGATATATTGCAATACGGGTTTCGTGTATTGCAATATATTGCAATACGGTTTTAACCGTATTGTTACACCCCTAGTATTTAATATTCAGTATGAACCTATTGATTAGTATTTCAATTAAAATTATGTGTAAAATATTGCTGTCAATACAGACTATACTCAAGCGAATGGCAAAAGACTAAAGACAACGATGCTGAGCCATTTAATTTTGGGCATATTAAAGGAAAATCAGAACTGCAATGTGGTTATTACATGTCATTCAGGATAACTTCTAGGGAGAAATTCTGAACAAATATTTATGCAAACAATGTCTTATGTTATCTTCAAAGCCAATTCTAGTTTGAGAACTGCTTACATATATTTAAATATTGCTAAGAAATAGCTCATTCAGCCGTTGACATTAAAAATCCACAAAATGTCACAAAGATACGGTTTAGTCGAAGCCTTTATATGAAATCCTGAAGCCATCCCTGTATAGACTTGACTTTTAAAATATCAGATTATAGGCCATGGTGTCGCAGTAAGCACGCTTGATTTGGAATCAATAGATCCTGCGTGTTGCCATAGTTGCTAACAATTATTTGAGAAGATATTACTTTCTTCTCAGAAGTTAACAGAGTCTGTGTTAAAGAAAAGTGTCTATGAAAGTTTATAATGTAAATTAGACGTCTAAATGTAAAATATATTATTATCTATAATAATAGATATTTGTATCGTGTGCCTATGACTTTTCAGTCGCTTGTCAGTTAAAGGGACGCAACCAGTTGTTTTAAAATACATACGTACAGAATAGTACAATGCAAGTTATTTTCCCTGTTAAACGTTCTTGGACAATAATCATATGGTAATGTACGGTGACGGACTCGCCCTACCAGCTCTCTTGTATCATTTTTATTATCAGTAATCACTTATACTTCCACAATAAACCGACAATGTCATCCTCTACGAGGAAAATCGTTATTCAATATTGCAATCTTCATGCCATGACCTGAAATAAAACTTGGGACCTGTAATTTCAAAATCAAGCGCTTTACAACTGTGCAACGGGTGCCACAACTCTAAGTGACAATTAAAAAAAAAAACACCAACTTTTATGTCACTAAACGTAAAAAACAGATTTTTTCTCTACATGATTTCAAATTATTGAGGCTGACAGGAGCACTTGATGTCAAATTATTAATTATTTGTAAACCTCTGACGAGCCATTACGCCCCCTAGCGCGTCTTCCACGTCATGAATGTATCAATCTGATGATAAAAGACACGCATAAGCGAACTAAAACAATAATTCCAAAATTGTGTATAGTTGCGGCTTTTTCCACCAGCAAAAACAAAAACAAATGGTGTTTTTAGTATGCTTATTCCTAAGTAACATGTTAGAACTTATTATGTCGATTTTTTAGTTCTTTTCTGCTTTTGAAGGTATAGATACACCTATTTACATAAGAAAAAGGCAACATCACACCGTTTGCTCCGATGACGTCGCTTCGAGACGTTCAAAATAGATATACTACGTTTCCATCACTGTTCTGTATGGTACCTGGCATTGCTTAAGGTGGGTCGGTACCTTACTCGGAGCAAAAAACGAAAATAAAATTATGTTCACCGATTATGATAAAAGTTGGCAGGCAGATACCTTCATGCTTCTTGTTTTTTTTCTGGTAACCTTAGTGAAGTTGTCGTTTTTTCTCGACGTCATGGACGTCACACTGGTTCGCGCTAAAAACAGGCAAGTATGTAGACTAAACCTACATATTTAAAGTATTTAATGTCCGAGGCAAATGATAATTATACCAAAATGTTTCTGAAATATTGTTGCATACAATTATTTTGTTCCGATTATCTAAATATCACGTCAGTCGTAAAGATTGTACACTTCAGCCATGAAATCAGGGTTTTCACGTCTAAAAGGCTTCACCAATTGCCGAGTTATAACGTTTATTTTCATATTAACGCAGAACGGTGGTCAAATTCTTATCGCGATTTTTGAAAAGAACGCACTTTTTGTGTCATTTTAATGAAATAAAAAAGGAAAGTGAACGTTCTCAGTTTTTCACAATTTCGCGTTCAAAGTAAAATTACCTTCATAACAACGACGTTAATATTACGTTGCGCTGACGTTGTGATTAAAACATTTGTTGCAAAAATAAGTGGAAGAGGACTTTGATTGACTTATGTTTAATTGATTTTGAACAGATCAGATGCTGAGTGTCACTAGAAATTAATTAAGAAAACAGGATAGAAACTACAAAATTTAATTTACAAGAAAATTACATACAAAGCGCAAAATAACAACGTCAGCGCAACGTAATATGACCACCGTTCTGCGTTAATTTGAAAATAACCGTTATATCTCGGCAAATGGCGAAACCGTTTAGACGGAAAAACTCTGAATTCAGAGATGAAATGTGCAATCTTTACGACTGACGTGATATTAAGATAATCAGAACAAAATAATTGTATGCAACAATATTTTAGAAACATTTTGAGGCATTTTTGCCTCGGACATTCAATACTTTTAATATGTGGGTTTGATGTACTTACTTGCCTGTTTTTAGCGCGAATCAGTGTGACGTCCTTGACGTCATGAAAAAACGACAACGTCGCTAAGGTTACCAGAAAAACAAACAAGAAGCATGAAGGCATCTGCCTGCCGACTTTTATCATAATCGGTGCACATAATATTTTTTCGTATTTTTGCTCCGAGTAAGGTACCGACCCACCTTAATAAAGAACATCTCTGTCTAAAAAATAAATGCTTTATCGAGAATCTTTCAGCTTCATATTTATTCATGATATATAGAAAACTGTACCATACAGTTTCTCTTTTTTAAATAAAAGATGATTATGTCATGAAAGAATGAAATGTCGTCAGACTAATACTGAAGGCAATAACTTACGCTGTACTTTGACTGTATTGTGGTTCGATTAAGTTTACATAATTAGGATATTATGGTTTATTCGGTATTGAAATGAAAAAGGAAAAATTAAAATATGTTGAAAATTTATATTACGATTGTTTCCGTGATGCACGAGTGTCAGTCGGAAAGACGGTATAAACAATAACTAACCAACTCTTAAATCTACCAGATTCTTTAATATGTAATTTTGTACAGATGTGAAGATTTTTTAATATTCTTCAAAATTGCAAGAATATGATAACTTTGTGCTCAATAGATGGAATTGAATAAGTTTCCTGAATAATCTAATTTGCTGTGTTGTAAATTTTCTCCAGTTAAAAAGGAAGTGTTCGGCGTCTTCATATTCGTTATCGCAACTACACGTCGTTTGTTGAAATATATGGCTTAAAAAAAGATCCAACTGGAGATCAATACATTGATTACGCAGTCTTGTGTGTATAATTGACCATTTTCTATATTAATCCAGTCAATACAGCAAAAAAATAGGCTAACCTAGACAAAATTGCAACATAATTTATTTTTGTACCATGTGAAAGTTCGTATTCATAGTAATATCCAAAAAAAAGTTGCACTCAAAAATTCGAGGGGAAAGTCCTTTTTTGGACAAAAACGTTAAAAATGAACAAAAATGTGGATTAGCTCCTTTTACAACTATCTATTATCATATACAAATGAAAAATCATTTTGGATTAGCTCCCTTTATAACTATTTATTATCATTTACGAATGAAAACAATTGTAAACAACAACTTATTATTCAAATTCTTTTTAAATACAAAATTCAAAAAGGTCATTTTTGAGGTTTTTTTTCCTTTCATGCGTTTGTACTATAACTAGTGCTTGTACAATAATTAGTAAAATAATAATAAATAAGAGACATAATTGTTCAGTTTTGGGTAAACTAAACTAATATCTAAAAGTGCGAATTTTTGGAATCAGATAGTAGACTATTTTCAAAAATCATAATTGATTACAACTTTCAGTTAACTGCAAATGTGTCTAAAAAGTGTTTAAATGTCATTGATATGAATGTAATTATCATTTAATGAACTAATGTGATTTGAGTACCAACACAATACCTGAAACTATAAATTTTTGGAATCAGCTTCTCGTGTATCGATTACAAAAGCAGATTTAATAGTCAACATATGCTTCCAAACAATTGTTGTCGTTCATGCTACTGCACGTATGTAATACAGATGAATTATAGGTATTACATAAATAAATATTTAAAATATCATTTGTTACTTTTGTTACTGTTTTTACACATGAAATGTTGTAACAGTATACATTTGTTACGGAATGGATTTAGTTACGTTCTGTTTTTTATAACCTGAGGTTTAGCTTTTCATCATTGTCACTTTCAGTGTTTTCGCTATCAGAGGCTTAACTAGATCTTAACACTGTGCAAATGATTGAACACACAAGTCCGTCATCGAATCGCTTTAAGATATCTCCAGGGTCAGACTTTAACTTAGTCTTTACAGGCTGAACATTTCCATTAATAGACCAACATCCCTACTCATGTGGATTTAATACTGTGTTGTCTTTTCATATTGCGTCAAATGTTTAAAACAAGCTTTTAATTTTGCACGCACGATGTTGCATTGACTACTTTAGTAGCAAACTATTGTAAAGGGAGGTTCGTGTGGCCAATTCATGATGAACAATAGAGCTTTATGATCTCTCGCCAGTTTTGATGTCTACTTCCTTTGTGATGTTTATATATATTTGAACGGCTTCTTTGAACTCTGGGTAAGTTCTAGGAAAAGTAAAATCGTTTGAGCTCAAATCTATATAGTGTGATGCTATTTTCATGAGTAAATGAAACAAATAATATATCAAGTAAATTAAGCTTAACTTGGTTCTCATCTCGTTTTTTAAACAATTTTATGCGATAACATTAATTTGGGGAGTTTAAACTTTCGTTGTCAGCACTCTGACAACAAAAATATCGTGACACAAATTTAACACTAAACATGATCAATTTTGGTCCTAACATATTTCTATTTGTCAAGGTTGTCACCAAAAACGGTATTTTTAATTAATTTACTGTCATATATGAAATATATATTTAATATAGGTGTATCTGTATTGACTGGACTATATGGCCGATAAAGTAGTGTTTGGGTACTAATGGTATATGAAACTGAATTGATGACTTTAAACACGATAATGATTCGGCGCTTCAAATGTTGTGTGAAAGGTTCATTCCATAATTTTGTCCGGTATGAATGATTATGCAAAATGTTCTGTACGACGCGCTAATGTATCAAGGATCCTACATTAGAAGGATTCGTAACGGAAGGAAACTAAAAAAAGTTCTCGGTCGTCGCGAGACGATGCGAGAGCGCCATTCCGTCTCATTCACCATGTTCACGAAAAAGCGAGCTATTTCTATCCACGAATATCCACTTTCAAGTAATCCATCGAAAGATGTTTTATGTACTCATTAAGAAAATTATGTCCAACAGTCATAAATAAGTTGGTCGTTTATGACTTATTTCCCAATTTGGTAAATTTCATGTTTATTCTAAGACATTAATTATCGACCCAAGCACGACACATGAGGGAAATGGCGACCAATCGAAGATGTAGGCTGCACTGTAGCGCAGTATATGAGTGAAATGGTCACTAAATATGTGTTTAAGTTGGATTTGTCGATAGATCTGTGATGTTTGAATGGATTTGGTAACTTAATAAATCGAAATTAGCTCGCTTAGATAATCAATTTCATCTTCAAATATGGCCATTTTCGGCTAAAAACAACGATTTTCATGGATTGGAGTCCTTCGCGAGCATTTTATTTAGCAGTGTTCACATTCAACGGGCGTTTGAACAGCATTTTTTTTTACTAATGCGGAAAAAATACATTGAAAAATGGTATCCAATAAACCTTTTCCTTGCATATGCTTGATTAAACCTAAAACGCAACTTTAAAACATTTCCTGGCTGATTTTTACATTGATTTAGAACTATTGAACTTAATCATAGACCCAATTAATTTTGAATCCTCAATTAAATGTGTTCTTATCCGCTATTTTGATTACCAAAAAGCGATCGGTTTATTGTGCTTTAAAGGATAATGACTAGTAGTCTGTATTACATGCGCTTTACTACTATCGTTATCGGGTCAGACAAGCCGTAACTATGTCGGTCTCCTCAGTTATTATTCAGAACATTTGCTGACGCAAGTTACTTTAGGAGAGCTTGATACTATTTAGGACATTCGATTTCGATTTTTCTGATTACGCGTATATTTATCGAACAATTTACACGAACATGACTCACTTGAACACAATGCGGACGTGGCTTAGTCTCGTTAGAATTTCGGATACTTTATTTAGTAAAAATGAAACCAAACAACTGAAAAAGGTACTAACTGTAATTCTTATACAATGATCCATTGATTTAATTGCCAATTCCGGGTCACGTGACAGATGCTTGTCTCTTAAATCCGGAGTGGTCTCAACAGGGTTAGAAATCAATATTAATGGACAAATGGCTTACATATGGGATAAAATCATGTGTAAAATCAATTTCAATGATAAAAATACTTTTTAATTGAAATATATGATTCCACATAATACGGGTTAGGTTTTGACCCGAAATTGTCACGTGCTTACTTTGTCTGCATAATTGTCGAACAGTTATTAGATGAAACAAATCTATGAGTTGAATCGTGTTCACCGACAAATATCCAACAAAGCAGTGTAAAATAAGGACTTATTTTATGCGAATTGTAGAAATAAATCACTGTGTTTTTCGAACGCATGGACGAAACGTTCTCGTCCTATTGCCTTGGTTGGAAAAGACGTTGTTCAGTGTTTCATGACTATGACTTTCGGTAGAGAAATTTTAACATGCAAAGTTTTTGTTACAGTAGCGATGTAATTAGTGTACATAACTTAACTATCATATAATCAAAAGATTGTATTATTATGGAAACATCTGTATACTATTGTAAAAAAAGTGACCCGGAATTGTCGATAACTCGGAACTGTCGAGTTCACGGTACTCAAAAAGATTAATTATTATTAAGAAATTGTTACATTTAAAAAAATAGTTTTAATTGAGCGGGAAGAATTCCAAATAAAAAGACAACTTAAATTTGCGATCGCGCAATTAATTGAACCTTTCGCCGATTACCGCCACTTAGGATTAAAAAACCCCGCTCTTTCCCCCAATTAATACACTTCACGATAAATTAGCAGACGAAACCGAAACGACAGTGAAAACCTATAAAATCTGGTTGAACGATAGGGTGTTACATATCCTTCTAATATAGGATCCTTGATTGTATCAATATTCGATGAGTTTCGTAAACGAATATTGGTTCGGTCACTTTCATAAACATGATAAATATTACATAAATATGTCGGCGCTAATCCGCTATTAATTGTGTATGCATAGATAAGTTTTATTATATTTCCTACGATCAGAAATCCACGGTGGCGAACCCACGTGACTTCATCCGGGTATTTTTTACCATATTTGGAATATAGGTCACTCGCATAAGGTAGGTTTTTTGCTTTTTTCTTACTAATCACGTATTGTTTTTTTCCAAGAATACGCGCATAAACCCCCTGTTTACGAGTTATGATTGCTGCAGTAATTGTTTTCCTGAAATATTAAGTCGTCTTGGAGTAATTTGGTACACAAAATGCGATGCGATTGAAATTGTCAGGGTAGCGTTCATTGTATTTCAACGGTTTATGTGTTTAAATGCCTTGATTTGTGCCGACAGTTATGCACATGGTAAAATTATTTCATATACACTTCCAATTAACCCTCTATATACGATAACGATCTTTGAAAAGAGCTAGTTTGTAAATTATGAGAGAATGTGGATAATGATAACGTTCATTGCCCGTAATTTTCCGGATAACGTTCATTTCCTACGTAGAGTTGTCCAATTTACTCACCACAGTTTCTTAAAAATGACCTAAATAGTGCATTGCATTTTATGACTACGTACAGGGATGTATCATGTGACCTTTCTTTGATTTTCAAACATTATACAAATTGCATGGGATACAACTTAGAGTTTATATATATATGCAAAGGAGTCAACATAGATTTTAGTTGACCACTTAATGTAGATTTAATACAATGACTTTTTAGTGACGCACAAAAAATACGTATACCCTGACGTGTAAAACTATTAAATAGGTCAAAAATTAAAAGTCAATGTACGAAGGTGCATGAATTCTAGGATGACTCTATTTTTTGCATAGACATTTTTAAATGAATTTACATTAGCAATCTTTCTTATTGTTCAACTATTTTCTTTATGTTTTAAATTTCAGAAATGAGCAAGACAAAATCAAAATTAACACTTAATAGAAAAAAGATAGAAGAGAAAATGGATGTAGATCGGCACAATCAAGTCCTAAAAAAGCCAAGAGTGGTCCTCAGTATTGGCCTGACTCATTTGATGAAATGTTTGGACAAAAAGTTACCTCAAAGTATCACGATATAAATAATATTTCGATTGAAAGTCCCATTGATGCTGTTAGTAATACTCACCATGACGTTTCTTCAAACTGCGATGGCTTAATGAGAACAGAGATTTATTTTAAACAAAGTTACATTGAATATGGCAATTTATAAGGCTATTTTGATTAATTTCCCAAGGTATTATACTGAGTGTGATTTTTTTTGTATGACAGAAGGGATTTCTGCTAGAATCCATATTATACAATAAAAATCAGAAGTTAAGTGATAAAGTGTTTACATGGATCACATGGATAAAGTTCAAGTTTACACGGTATAGCTCGTTTAGGATAACTTGAGACAAAATACAACGGTGCCATTTTTATACACAGGTGGATTTAAGTTTAATGCACGTAATTATCGACTATTATCAGTGTGTTTTTAACGTATTAAATTTAGTACGAGAACACACGTTCCACGCATTTAGACATGTTTAATACTTTCATTACACGAAATCAGCTGACCTCCCTGTTTTATGAAATACCTGAGTCCCAAATATGTAAACAGACTGAGTCGTTTGTCTCAAGTTATCCTAAACGAGCTATATATACAATTGATCATGACTTTGTATGATTATTTTTCTAGTTTAATATTTTAAGTATGCATACACAAATTTGAAGAATTAAAAGTTAGAAGTCATCTGACATGTCGTATATAGATAATATATTTGAAAACAGTGAATCTCTTTTTTGTTTTTCGTGGCTTTTCAATCTCAGTCATGAGACGGATAGTTAATCTGCTAAATCTGCTAAACGTTCCAGTTGTGTGTGAGCATTAGACTTTATTCCTGTTAGCAATTAAACGCCATTGTCAGAATCTGGTTCGAACCCATCACATTTACTTATCATTGAGAGGTTGCAGATCGGCCTCTAAGTCATTTATATCATGGAGGAAGTTAGGTCGATGTATATTCTATTTTAGATTTGCATATATGCACTGCTATACCGTGGTCACATCGATAAGACACGTGATGTTGCATAGATGAAAACAAAATACAATTCGTTAATCAATATAAACTTTTAATGAAAGAATAATTCACCATAGTAATATCTGTTGAAAAATATCCCTAAAAAAGTCATGAACACATGCACTTTTTCAGTCTGCTAAATGACCATGGGCTAACGGATATTTCTATTTTAGAGTAAGACACAACCATGTTTAATTACATAACTTTCATTGGTTGTTTAATAGTTCAAAGTGAATATCATAAATCATGAATTTACTAATTTAGCATGTTCTCTGAGCTGAGAAGGGAGCGTAATCCAAAAGATACTTCACTTTAGAAAGTGAACGATAGTTAAACATACTGTCCATGTGCTAGAGAGTACCTCCCTATTTGTAAATACATGTATGCTCAAACTTTTCATAGATAACTTTTTTAAAATCATGCTGTGTGATTTTTCAATTCTCTGCAACAAGCAAACGATAATAGGATCCCAGGGTAGGTTGCACAGTTTGTCATTCTACCTTATGTGGCATCGAATTTGGACTAACGTTAATAAATGAAGTCGACTATGACAGATGTTGAATGACTTAATCGATTAAAAAAGTAACAATATGTTAACTCGTGGATGACGAATCTAATACTTCGAAGACGTCGCTGGTTATTCCTTTCCATGAAGATTTCAATTGTCGATTTTGCCCGCTGGAAAAATAAATTTATGGACATTTGTCGACACTGTGGAATGGTAGGTGAGAACTGGTTATATGCAAGGGTAAAGGAAAGCTACCCAAATCAATCAAACTTGTTACTGGTTAATTGTCGGACATACTTATGTCTAACAAGGTCTGCTCTAGATAAGAAGCCATTGCCACAACAGTAGTTTCTATACTGGCCATTGCATCTTCTTTCATGCTCATCAACACATTTTTTTGTTTTTGAACATATATCCACACATGTATGTAACACAAAAACGACATTGTCTGAAATATATAAAAAATAACATGATTGGATGAGTAAACAATTTGAGATTCATGTATATATTTTACTACTTCTGGATCGTCATCATTATCTTACTATAGTCTAGGGATCTTATTACCTTGAGTGTACGATATCTCATCATAGTTATAAATCAAAATAATCAGAGGTTTGCAACATTAGACTGTCAGCCGTTTGAAAATGACTCCTTCAGATTGAAGAGATAGTGACAGAAACGATACTAAACGATTCAGAGCGTATGTGTCACAATAGCGCCAGATAATTAAGGTACACTTTTACTGCTAAGGGCCCCGTTACACCAAACTAGTTCCCTTAACGTTCGGCCCCGTCCTAAAAAAATCGCGAAACTGGTTGAGAACGAGCTAGGACGTGCCGTTTAAGTAGGGAAATGTCAGCTTTACGATCATAGTTCGTTCAGAACCAGTTCCCAATACGTGCATTTCGTTTTCATGCCGTTTGTATCAGGATCAGATCGGGTAAAATCGCTCGTTCTCGTCACGAGACACCGTCTCCGAACCGTTCGTAGTCTGTTTAAACCCGTTCATAACTAGTTCTTCTAAGCTCCTTTACTATTGACCATCCTGTTTAAGACAGTTCAACTCGTTCTAAGAACGTTCCCATCTCGTTCTAAGAGCGTTCTGAACGTAATGACATCACGTTCTGGTCCGATTGCTATGAATATCCAGGACGTTTCAACCCGTTGGCATTCTCGTTCCACGGTATAAGCTGTGAGGACACAATTTGTCAAGCATCACTGTGACCACACCATGCTTCTAAAAATGAGCAGAGCCAGACAGGCGGCACATGTTAAGACAATCGCTTCCAAGAATCACCTGCTTAGATGAAGCTTTGGAAGACCAGCCTCTAGTTAAGCCTTAGAATTCTGAGCCTCCTGAGCCAGTCAATGAAAATGAGGGTGTTGTATCTCCTGCTTCTTCTAATGACTCAGACAGCCAGGTTTCGGGAGAAGATTTGGGGCAGAGTCAGAAGCCAGAAAAAGAAGAAAACTAAGACATAGACCCATCTCTTGGTGAGAAATGGTTTGTATTCATACCAAACCTTGCCAGATCGTACTGTCGACGTTATTGTGTTGTACGAACTGCATACGAACGCAATGAACTTATTAAAAACGAGTAGAACGTACCAAAAACCTATTGCGAACTTTAAGAACTGCGTGTTAACGTGTTGCAAACTGGTTCAGAACTTTATAATTTGTTTTCATACATTTAGACGGGATAACAACGCACTATGATCGTAATCAAAACGAGTTAAGTCTGTGTGCAAACGGAATGAACCGAGTTACAAACGGAACAGGTCGGTGTGTAAACGTACTGCAAATTGATGCCCGATCGAACAACGACATGTCACGTCCCGAGTACGATACTAGTACGGCAATTTCGTTCGCAGTACGTCCATTCCGTTGCCAGTACGTTGTTACTCAGTCTAGTTGCAGAACGGGGTGGCCGCAGAACATTTTTGAGTCGACTCAAAGTTCTGAAACCCCATTCTCGTTCAACCCCGTCCGAGCTCGTTCATAACGTTCGTACACAGACTGTAGCAAGTTGCTACTACGTCCATTCCGTTTTCACACAGTTGGAACTCGTTCGGTCCAATTTTTCCAGAACGTAGTGAGAACGAGTTTGGTGTAACGGGGGTATAAAGTACGTTGGCATTTATAAGACGTTCAAAGATCGATCATAGTTATGTTAATTGTTTAACAAAACAAAACAAAAAACTAAGATTCTAAAACATGCAAGATGGTAGTACGACACCGGGATTTAAAACGGTGTAAAGAAATTGCAATACCATGGATTGCAACATGGTTCTTATTACGACTGCATATACTTTCTGTTTTGAAATATCTTTGATTGTGAACTTCAATTACTAAAATCTGCAAGGTATTTAATTAATTGGACTAATTATGTACCTTTTCCATCTTTTAAAGAAACTGTGGAGAGTAAATTGGACAACTCTACGTAGGAAATGAACGTTATCCGGAAAATCACGGGCAATGAACGTTATCATTATCCACATTCTCTCATAATTTACAAACTAGCTCTTTTCAAAGATCGTTATCGTATATAGAGGGTTAATTGGAAGTGTATATAAAATAAATATACCATGTGCATAACTGTCGGCACAAATTAAGGCATTTAAATGCATAAACCGTTGAAATACAATGAACGCTACCCTGACAATTTCAGTCGCATCGAAATTTGTGTACCAAATTACTCCAAGACGACTAAATATTTCAGGAAAACAATTACTGCAGCAATCATATCTCGTAAGCAGGGGGTTTATGTGCGTATTCTTGGAAAAAAACACTTCGTGATTAGTAAGAAAAAAGCAAAAAACCTACCTTATGCGAGTGACCTATATTCCAAATATGGTAAAATATACCCGGATGAAGTCACGTGGGTTCGCCACCGTGGAAATCGATAACCATCCAATTTCGTTAAAAGGGTGATACAGAGAAGTTGATCTTGCAAGGCTGTGATCTCCCTTAGCTTTTCTAACATGCCTGTTCAACAGGTCCTCGAGTAGATATATATGTCACGGGGAATGTGTGTAACCAGGGATTTCACATAATCTCTTACCAAGTCAGGGAATTCACATAATCCTTTGTGATTTTAGAGAATACGTGAAATCCCTAAAACATTAATTAATTTTTACACAAATTCCTCGACTCTATTTCCGATACCGTTTATGTTGATCAGCATTGAATTTCTTACATTCAATGTCTATTAATTAAAAAACTCAAAGCTGAGACGCGTTAGCGCCGAAGCGTATCCAATGTCTAACATATTACCCTGCTACACCTATAGCAGATTTCTATTTAAGAATTATACATTTAAATAATACGTATATCAAATTTGAATAAATATAGAAAATATTATTTGTTTCCCATATGGTGCTCCTCTAGTCCGACAATTTAATGAATGTTTGTTCACGAGATTTTCGTGCAGAATCTTTCACATAAAATTTAAGTTTAGTTAAGACCGCGGTCGTTTATTCTGTTTCTGTTCTTCGTTTAGTCGGATATTTTATGTACGAGTAAATGTTTGAAAGTTCTTAATTATCTTTGGAATTAAAGTTGGTGTTTTCTTTTGGATATAGAGTTTACAACTCGGAATACATTCGTTTGGAGATATAGTGCGGACACATTGACCCCGACCTGACCTTTATGCAAGAATATTCATTACATTTTTAATACGAAGGTAGTATTAATGTTCGAAAACAATCGGATTATATACCGTCAAGGCTCGAATGTAATTATAACGCAGGGATTATTTTTAAAGAACATTTAAAGTGTACAATGAGTCTCTATTACACATAGGCCGGACCAAAATATTATACGATGAGGCTAGCTTCAAATTCAAAAGTTTTAGGTTTTAGCCCCACAACCGCCATCCCCGCCCATTTTATTATAATTTGTGATTACAAATGAAAGAAAACAAGTTTAACGTTTGAATGCACATATATGTATCCTCTATCATGTCTTGTTAAACTTATAATGTAAGCCATAGCCGACATTACACACTCAAAACCCACAAGCCCCATGCAACCCTACTTAGTACCCGCCGATGCTATTTACAATCAATGTAAACCGACTGCTTATTTTAAATACGTAACGAGCCGAAGTGTAGATTAGACGTGGTATTGATTTTCACCGGGATATGTGTATCTGATTATAAGATGCAGAAGAGAAAGGTTATGTCGGGGTTAATATGTCTGCACTATACATACATTAGAATGGTTGCAATGTATACAAAATGTGGTGTTTTAGGAGGATTATCAACTGATTCCAGTCATGTCCAAGAAACGATATCAGCAACAGCCTGACACATGGCTAATTTCTAATGAACTTGACGAGAATCTTATATTAGAGGAACAGGGTAATGGTAAGTTAAAAATATCAATGCAAATTTATATTAAGTTAACAATTATAGTGAAGCCAAATGGAGACCCTGGGCCATGTGTGCATCAAATAATTAGAGTTGCTCTGACGCAACGTTAAAGTTCCCTGTTTATTCATACATCATTCTTATGCAACACGTTTGTCCTTTTTTACGTATCAATCTGTGTTCGGTTCTTGACTCAAACATATGATCGTTTTATCACAGGGAGAGGTCGTTACGCAAATTGTCATTATTTCCGACAGTAATAATTTCATATTATTGATGGTTGATGATGTTTTAATGCCATTTTGGTAACGCTGGAAGTTTAGGCAGTGGCTTCAATGCTTCTGTGGTCTAGTACAAGAATTAGGCCATGCCATATCGGAATTTTGTTAAGCGTCCGCGTGCGCGTAGGTTTAAGGGTCCTCAATCTGATTAAAAAAACAAAATTCAGATATTCGGAGTTTCAATACGACAATTTAATTCAGGTAAAATTGTAACCGCGTCATTAATACAATATATATTTTACGTGGAAAAACACTAGTCATTTTATATTAAATTCAGACCATTGTTTCATATTATGAGAATGATATTCCATTGAAAAAAAATGCATTGGATTCGTTTTGTCGTAAAAATATTTGTGTTTTCGTTTTTGGTTTGTGTTTTTGTGAATAGGTACCTAGGTTTGTCAAATTTGAGTTGACGCTTAACAGAATTCCGATTTGGCATGGCCTTACCTATCTCTGCCATAATATTGTCTGTGGCATTGCTCAGTGAGACACAAAGAGGTCGCCAGGATCACAGCATACTAAATGCAATGTAACTTTTATTTAAACTAAATCATGTTTGGCCTGATGACGAATTTTGTTCAGCAATTATTTTAAATAAACCTACATTTTGTTCTCATCACGCGTTCTTATATTAGAAGACAAAACTTTACTTTATATGCTGAACCATTGGCATGGAATGGCAGTAGTAGCAAAACACGGTTGCAAAAAGCACTTTTTTGGGTCGAAAAACACCTATTTAGTTTTTGATTAAAGGGAGAGTAATCTCGCTAAAGTCGCGTTTAACCATCATGGGGTTGTCTTTCTTTCAATAATACATCGGTCATTATTTATCAGTGAGAAGCTATTTACATGAACTGAATAACAATGGTTACTCGGGTGACTATATTTGAAAGGAATGTTGATGCTATCTCAGATTTCGTCATGTTTTAATGACAAGTCGAGAGTGTACAGTATAACCACTGCATAGCGGCCCTCTACATCAACAGCTTTGGATATTTCCCTTGAGCCTAATTCTAATTGAATGTAACTTCTGTAGAGCAACATTCTCTGAACAGCAACACACTTTAGTTCCTCCCAGTGGGTGTTGTTCAGCAGTGGTTGCACAGTACAAGTAAAATGATTTTTTAAGTCACCAGGGTGGAGAACTCGAAAGGGATATGTGTTTTAGTTGGAAGGAATGACGTGCAAGGATGCATTGATATTGCACATGATATTGTGTATTTTACACATTTAATCCGGGTAATTAGTTTGCAACACCGAGATGATATCTATAATGCTGAGAGCAAAACTGGTTCTGGCGTTTGGACTGAGGGACGCCATTGTATTTTTGAAGGCCAGATGAATGACATAAAAGCCTGGTTAATGCGTCATGAGACACTTGTTAAAACGGGTTCCATGTTAATTACTCTATTGATAAGATCAACTTCCAAATAAGGAAATGTCACTATGCTATTGTGTAATTACTATAACCAAGCACTTGAAATGTACTAAGCTTTCTACTAACTATAAAACATACGTTGGATGTTTTGTATTGCAAAAGACAAGTATCGAATGAAAGACTCTGAAAAACATTATTATAATATGGACAGCAATCTGCTTTAAACATCCACCGCATAAAATTCAATAATACGACTATTCCACAATTTATGTATATACCTAGGTCAAATGAGGTCGTTATATCTCATATTTTATCAATGGCGAGCTATTTGCATACTTAAAATGGGTATGGTTACCCGAGCGAGAAATTGAAAGAATATGAATGCTATCTCACATTTCATCATATTAAGCCACAGGATGTAAAAATCGTATGACATTTTTTAAAAGAAACATGATCATAAGAGATGGGAAACTGGGACGGGTATGACTCATTGATGCATGACTTCTGATCAAAAATAGTTTTAAAGCAACACATTCAGTTAGAACTGGAATGTATGAAGTATATACATAAAATTGCTGAATCACTTGAATGGATTGTACTCTATTGTTCTGTCGTCATAATGCGTAGGTGATGCTTTGAGTAACTTAACTTATCCTAGAAGGTGTGGATAAGCATCTTGATCATTTAGCCACTGCTGTATAAATTCCACGGTAAATGTTTCTAGGATACTTCTCATCTAGAACGTTAAATAATTTCTGAGCACCAGCAAAAGAAGCGGAATTTTAAGTGGTGAAATAATAACGTTCCAAAATCTGTTTTTTCTCCGCGACTTCCATATTAGCAATCTAACGCGAGTGAAACTCTAAGAAGAAATGAGTGTCACGCGTTGACCACTCGCTTTTTAATATCAACTTAATGGTTCAACCGTCGTCGTTCGCGTGCTTACCTTAAAATCATATGTATTATGGAAAGAAAGACAACTCCGTGATAGTTAAACGCGACTTTAGCAAGATTACTCTCCCTTTGATATAAAAACTAAAAAAAGGTGTTTTTCGATGTATGTGAAGACAGCAGTAACAGCAGTACAGTAGTACAGCAGTTCAGCCCTACTGCCAGAATTTTCGGCAGTGCAGCAGTACAGCCCTACTGCCAGAATTTTCGGCAGTTCAGCAGTACAGCCCTACTGCCAGAATTTTTGGCAGTACAGCCTTACTGCCAGAATTTTAGGCAGTACAGCAGTACAGCCTTAATGCCAGAATTTTAGGCAGTACAGCAGTACAGCCCTACTGCCAGAATTTTCGGCAGTTCAGGAGTACAGCCCTACTGCCAGAATTTTTGGCAGTACAGCAGTACAGCCTTACTGCTAGAATTTTTCGGCAGTACAGCAGTAAAGCCTTACTGCTAGCGTTTTCGACAGTACAGCAGTAAAGCCTTACTGTTAGAATTTTTCGGCAGTACAGCAGTAAAGCCTTACTGCTAGCGTTTTCGACAGTACAGCAGTAAAGCCTTAATGTTAGAATTTTTCGGCAGTACAGCATTACTGTTAGAATTTTCGGCAGTAAAACCTTACTGTTAGAATTTTCGGAAGTAGGGCAGCACTGTTGCAGACTGCTGTATCATTCTAGTAAATCAATCTTTATTTTGCCTCTCAGAATTCTCAGATCATAAAAGTTATATGTTTGAATTCTCTATAATGTGCAAATTTCAAAAAAAGAACATATAGAGCCAATCAAGGATGTGGTTAAAATCAATACTATGAAATATGAAAAAAAGTTTGTTTGTTTTAATTCGGTTTAACGTCGCATTCAACACACACTTAGGTTATACAATGTATATACGAAATCATGCTCTTCCTACTATAATACCCACCACGAGACCGACAACTCATGTATAGGGTATGACATCGTACCGCGACCGGACTCGAACCCGTGATCCCCGGATTCGAAGTCAGACATGCTAACCAATACGCCACTGCTGCAGTTAAATAAAGAAGTAGGATGAAGGAACACATTTAGTGATCCGAGGACTTGGATAATTATATACATGTTTTTTCTTGTTAGATTTATATCCATGTTTTATTTACAAAAAAAAAGTTCTACACGATCACAAGATACTGCTGGTTCTTGTGACACTATGACCATGAAATATTCCACTTACTTCCCATTTTCGGAAAGCTGAATGAACAAGCTTTCTTCTGGTTTATAATACTGCTACAAGTTCGAGTAAGTATTTAACTCTAAATGAGTTATATAACGAACAGTTTTTCCTTTTTTTTAATTCTCTACACAGAGAACTGATTCAAATGTACAGAAGGACCTATCTCTGATGGCAATATTTTCAACGTAGTTGTAACAATATAAACGGCAAAAGCATGTTTATGCAATGTTTACAGATAACCATAAAGAATTAAAAAACCAGCTTTAATAAGTGATGGAAGTGTTTAAAGAAATATACTAAATATTTTTTGTTTGGTAGGTACCTTTTTTACAAAAAAAATGCCCTGCACTTCCGCAAGTTACTGCTGGTTCTTGCGACATTATGATCAAAACATTTGTCATAAAATTCACATTTTCTGAAAGCTGAATAAACGAGCTTTCATTTGGTATATAATACTGCTAGAAGCTCGTGGAAGTATTTAACTCTGAATGAGTTATATAACAAACAGTTTTTTTTTAATTTCTATTTGAATTCTCTACACAGAAAACTGATTCAAACGTACAGAAGGACCTATCTCTGATGGCAATATTTGCAACGTAGATGTAACAATATCAACGGCATAACATGTTTACGCAATGTTTAAAACAAACCATAAAGAATAAAAAATACGACATTATTAAGTGATCGAAGTGCTTCAAGGAATATACTAAATACTTTTGTTTGGTTGGTACCTATTTTTAAAATAAAATGTCTTGCACTACCGCAAGTTACTGCTGGTTCTTGCGACATTATGACCAAAACATCTGCCATAAAATACATGTTTTCTGAAAGCTGAATGAACGAGCTTTCATTTGGTATATAATACTGCTACAAGTTCTTGTAGTATTTAACTCTGGACAAATTATATAACGAACAATTTTCAATTTTAATTTGAATTCTCTACACAGAGAACTGATTCAAACGAACAGAAGGATCTATCTCTGATTGCAATACTTGTCACGTATTTGTAACAATATCAACGGCATTACATGTATATGCAGTGTATAAAATAACCATAAAGAACGAAAAAACGGTATATTAAGTGATCGAAGTGCTTCAAAAAATAAACTTAATATTATTGTTTGGTAGGTACCTTTTTTACAAAAAAATGTCCTGCGCTACCGCAAGCTACTGCTGGTTATTGCGACATTATGACCAAAACATATGCCATAAAATACCAATTTTCTGAACGATTAATAAACAAGCTTTCATTTGGCATAAAATACTGCTTCAAGTTTGTGATAGTAAGTTTCTCTGAATGAGTTATATGACGAACAATTTTCAATTTTTATTTAATTTATCTACACAGAGAACTGTTTCAAATGTACAGAAAGACCTATCTCTGATGGTCCTAATATTTGAAAAGTATTTGTTACAATATCAACGGCATAAAGAGTATATGCAGTCCATGAAAATAACCAAAAAAAGATTAAAAATACGGCTACATTAAGTGTTCGAAGTGCTTCAAGAAATATATTCATAATTCTTGTTTGGTAGGTACTTTTTTACAAAAAATGTCCTACGCTACCGCAAGTTACTGCTGCTTCTTGCGACAATATGACCGAAACATATGCCATGAATTACACATTTCTGAAAGCTGAATAAACTAGCTTTCATTTGGTATATAATACTGCAACAAGTTCGTGTAAGAGTTTAACTCTGGACGAGTTATATAACGAACAATTTTCAATTTTTATTTGAATTCTCTACACAGAGAACTGATTCAAACGTACAGAATGACCTATCTTTGATGCCAATATGTGTAACGTATTTGTACTAATATCAACGGCATAACATGCATATGCAATTTATGAAAATGACAATAAAGAATGAAAAATACGGCTACATTGAGCGATCGAAGTGCTTCAAGAAATATATTCAATATTCTAGTTTGGTAGGTACTTTTTTACACAAAAATGTCCTGTGCTACCGCAAGTTACTGCTGGTTCTTGCGACATTATGACCAAAACATTTGTCATAAAATTCACATTTTCTGAAAGCTGAATGAACGAGCTTTCATTTGGTATATAATACTGCTACAAGCTCGTTTAAGTATTAACTCTATATAAGTTATATAACGAACAATTTTCAATTTTTATTTGAATTCTCTACACAGAGAACTGATTCAAACGAATAGAAGGACCTATCTCTGTTGGCAATATTTGCAACGTAGTTGTAACAATATCAACGGCAATAACATGTTTATGCAGTGTTTAAAAATAACCATAAAAAAGAAAAATACGGCTTCATTAAGTGATTGAAGTGCTTCAAGAAATATACTAAATATTTTGTTTGGTTTGTACTTTTTTTTTAAAAAATGTCCAGCACTTCCGCAAGTTACTGCTGGTTCTTGCTACATTATGACCGAAACATATGCCATAGATTACAGATTTTCTGAAAGCTGAATGAACAAGCTTTCATTTGATATATAATACTGCTACAAGTTCGTATAAGTTTTTTACACTGGATGAGTTACATAACGAACAATTTTCAATTTTTATTTGAATTCTCTACACAGAGAACTGATTCAAACGTACAGAACGACCTATCTCTGATGGCAATATTTGCAACGTATTTGTAACAATATCAACGGCATAACATGCATATGCAATTTATGAAAATGACAATAAAGAATGAAAAATACGGCTACATTTATTGATCGAAGTGCTTTAAGAAATATATTCAATATTCTTGTTTGGTTTGTACTTTTTACCAAAACAATGTCCTACGATACCGCAAGTTACTGCTGGCTCTTTCGACAATGTGACCAATACATATGCCATAAAATTCCCCCTATTTTAAAAGCTAAATGAACAAGCTTTCATTTGGTATAAAACACTACTACTACTTCTCGTTTGTTTTTTACACCATATTAGTTTTATAAACAACATTTTTGTTCATTCGAATTTCTACGCGAATGTCCATGTAGAACATACATATTAGGGCCTATCTTTAATGCCAATGTTTTCCAACAGTAATTACACAAATTAATGACATAACATTTATCAAAATATAGATAAAAAATGAAAAAGCGCAGCAACAGATAACATCGTGCGTGCTTATATGTTTATATACAAAGTTATTTTTTGGTTAGTTAAGTAAACATATTTTGCAAAAAAATTTCCCTTGCAATCAGAATTTACTGCTGGTTCTTGAGACGCGATGAACGTAAACTATACAATTTACCACCCATTTTCGTATATATATTAAAATAAGGATAAAGAGTGAAAGGACACAGCTACAGGTAATAACATGTAATAAAACTTTAGAAAATTATAACTTTGTTGGTTTGGCATCCAAGGTTTTTTTTCAGAAAATTATTCAACGTGATTACAAGTTACTGCTGGTTCTTGTGACACTAAAAACGAAAACTATGCCATTTAATACCTATTGTCGTAAAGCTGAGTGAACAAGCTTTCAATTGGTATATAATACTACAACCAGTTCGAGTGAGTATTGCATAGTTTTAGCGTCACAAGAACTAGGAGTAACTTGTAAAACTTTTTGGAAAAACACAGGGATACGAAATGTACAAGATTTTCTTTATGTTTTATTACAGATAATTATCTTTAGTCGTAGTCTTTTACGCTTATTTAATACATACATGTAAAAGCCTAGATTTTTTAAAACATATTCGATGCAAATTAGATATCATAAACAAGCTCTATCTGTACGTTTAACTAAGTACTCTGTATTGAGAGTTCAAACGAAAATTGAAAAACTGTTCGTAATAAAACTCATCCAGAGTAAAATACTTAAATGAGCCAGTAGCATAATTATATACCTAATGAAAGCTTGTTTATTCATCTTTACAACAACGGGCACTACAAAGCATACTTTTCATTCATAACGTCACAAGTATCTGATTGCAATGGACGTTTTTTTTTACAAAAATCACTTAAATTTAAGGATTACGGACTCTGAACCACATATTTGAATTTTATAATCATATTTATATTTTCTTATAAAGCATTCAAAAAGACAACAGAATACAAATTTTAAGCAACTTTTACCGTTCGAAAACTGATTTATGCGGATTTTTAGTCAGCACCCCTAGTTTCGGACAGGATATAAAATAGTTCAACACCTAGAGTTACTAAATATCCTATAATTTTGCTAAATCAATTGTTAAAATGACAAAATATACTTTCTCAAGTTCCTAAAACTTATGCCTTTACTTTAAAATACAACTTGATAGGAATTCATTGCAAGAAAGATTGAACAAATGCATTTATAATGATTAATGACCCACGGCCAAAGTCATTTTTAAGAAGTTGTCACAAAATATGTGATTTTCCATCCAGAATTTAAGGTATTTCTATATAGCTTGGCTCAAATAAACATATATACAAATCTTCTACATTGTATGAGTAAAAAAATAACAAAGTTTGAGATACTTTTACCGTCTATTTTATTCACACTATACTTGTTTATGACTTTAGTGTCAAAATTTAAGGGAGATAATTTTACATATTTTTTATGGAAAATTCATAAGTTTTCTTTTTCAGTAAAAAAACATGCTATATCTATACCTTAATCAATAAAAAAAAAGAAAAAATAGCCAGAAAATAACTTTCTCCCTATATCTAATAAAAATATGTCTAACATATTGTAAAAAAATACAAATACAGTAAAACTTGGTCATAACATAATGGGGCCACTGAATGTTATATAGTATATTATAATTTAAGTATGTTATAATTCAAAATTCTACCATCAACTTTATTCTATTTAATCCCTGGTTATTTGTTTAATGTAGCTTAATGTAGTAATGTACAACTTTCACTTATATATCTTATTTCTGCAGGATAAAATGTACTAAGTGGAAGGAAACAAAAATAATTTGGCATGCTATTAAAGGTATACAATCCCTTACTCCCAAATTTTCAGACCATTGAAATATTACTTCTAGAGCAATAATGTTTTTTTGTTTTTTATTGTTTAGAATGTCCCTAAACTTTTCACCAGCAAAAATCTTCAAATTTAATAGTTAATCAAAAGTTGTGGCATGTTAAGGATTGTGCCCGTTACTGCTGAAAATAGAAAACCCCGACAAAAGTTGAATCCGATATAGACATTTAATGCACAGCATAATATCAATGTTTAAATATAGGAATGGTATCAATCAATTACTTATGTGTATTCAAGAAAATATTTAATGCAATTTGCCCAGTTTGTTTTGTTGTGTTTTTCTGAAAATTATGGCCTTTGAAGTCCTCGGCAAAGGTCAAATTAGCCTACAATGTTCCCAACAAGACATTTTTAACACATCTTAAAAAAATTAATAAGAATTCAATATTCACCAAACTTGCAAAATCTTGTCTTATATTATAGATAATACTTGAGAAGAAATATGAGCGACGTTTATCTCTTACTTATTGATAAAACAAGATTATCAATATTTTCGGAACAGTGTTAATTTCAAGCACTGAGTGGCATGAACTATGTATTTTAAAATTTAACTACCCTAAAATTATTTACACAATATATTTGTATAAAATAAACAATGTCAGAAAATAAATTCAACAATATCCATAACATGCTAGGAAATATAGAAGATCCAACTTCTAGGCTGAAGCAGAATTTTTGTGTCACCAAAAGTTGAAAAAATGAAATAATAATTCCCGGAGTATAACTTCTTTAGAGTCAAAATAATTTCTCAAATAAAATTACTATAGAAAAATAATCGCAATATAATTTATACAAAATTACAATTTCAACATGTCAAAAAAGAGATGTCCTATGCATTTTTTCTATAATTTAGGCTATTTTAGAACACAGCTGATGGAGAAAACAAAAATGTCCTAAAATTTTTCATTTTGTGGCATCATGAGCATTGTATGTTATATACAAAATATCAAAGACCAGAGAATCTTGTTTATATATGCAGTCCTACTAGGATACACTTTATGACATACAGCTAAAGAGTTACAAATAGCCACAACACACTATGAAAGTCTGTCACAATCATTCACTTTGACAACACCGAAACTAACACAGGAAAAACAAATCTTTTTTCATTATGGGCTGTCACTTAGTAAGAATTTTTTTCGAGCCACTTGATGAAAAAGTCTCAACCTGCATTGATGTCAACTGGGATCCATGTCACCAACCATACACATTCCTGTGATCTGTTGTGTAGATGCAGTAATAGGAATCAATAGCTGCACATAAGGTAAAGGGAATAATCTGACCAACAACACCAATCTGAGTTGTATGAGGAATTCACCACCACTAACTGAAATATAGACAGGTAGAATGACTTTACTAAATGATGTAATTTGAACAAGGAATTTTTCTTCAATAACTGGTAAACTATTGAAAGACTCATTGACAAGCACAGTACCCATATATGTCATATACTGCCTCAACAGTTTGAAAACAAAAAAATACACAATTTGTTGTACTAGGTAAAATCCCTTGACAAACATCTGTATTTTCATTCAAGTAAATTGTATTCATGTAATATCAATACTACAGAGATCAGATAAAATATTTAGAAATATAATCATCAAACTAAAAAAACAATTCTTGTACTTACTTAGATCAGTTATTTTTAAATCAAATGTCAAATAACCAATATCTACTTGTTTGAAATCTCTGCATGGTACAGGACCTGCCATTTTTTCAATATCCACATCTGGCTGAAATCCAATGCCTGAAAAATGAAATATTTACATCAAATAATACAGTGCATACTGACAATTTAACTAGCCATTTAATTTCACATGCCTCCATCGTCAAATGGTTAAATTTAAATCGCTTCAAATCAATAGTATAACCAATCACTGGGGTTGTGAGCTCAATACAAGCAACCAAATATGATATCTTATGAATAAAAAATCTAATTGCTGCCAGATGATGGCAGTCAGTATGTCTCATGGACAATGATAAGATGAATTATACCCATAAGACTTGGTTGTTGAAAGGGTCATGAACTCAAAAACAAAACTCTTATTGAATTAACATCTAAATACTAAGCCCAACAAGAGCAAAGCTACAATTATTGGTACAAACTCATAATATGTATCATAGATTACCTGAAGTTTGGAGAATAATCTGACAACAAAGCAACACCAAGGTCAGGATGTATAATGTCCATGATTGATTCAGCTTTCCTAGTCTCTTCTAGAACTTGTCCTTAAATGAATACACAAAAACAAATTAATGAATGCTTGTATTTCCTAAAATCTTGAGCTTAGGTTGATTTAGTAGCTTTTACATAAAACCCCTAACATAAGTAAAAAAATGTATTTTGAGACCAGTCTTGAGCACCTCCACCCCTATTTACATAACAGTTAATTCAATTTCCAAAATGCATAGGTCTGTGTATTTCTTGATTGAAGTATAAAACAATTTTCTGGGTGCTTAATTCATTATTCAGCAAAATATGTATAATGTGGTTGTGATTCGAAAGTTTGGACTCTTCCCACCCCCTTAAAAAAGTTCAGCCCTCCTAGAAAACAATCCCGGATCCACCCTTGTAAGCAATATATAATATTAACACATGTGCTTGTCTTGATTGATGCACAATACAATATATAATACTGGCAATCACTTCATTAATACAGCCAGAAATCGAGAGTCATTATTTTACAAAGCATGGACGAGGGCGAATGTGATTGGTGACGAATTGTCTGACATGATTCATGATTCTATTTTACTCATTTTGTTAGGTTTGAAGTGTCTTGATAAAGAACATCTAACGAATGTTTAATATGTATATATATTTTTAAACAGTCAAGTACTTACAATGTTGTTTGTAGCTGAGTTCTTTCATTCTTCATTCTAATTTAGATATATGTTAGGTCATCGCTTTTTTAAACACTGTTGGAAAACATTGGCATCAAAAAAAGACCCTATATGTATGTACAAAATGAACCTTCGCGTAGAAATTCAAATGAAAAAAATGTTGTTTATAAAACTAATATAGTGTCAGAAAAAAACAAGAAGAACTAGTAGCAGTATTATATACCAAATGAAAGCTTGTTTATTCAGCTTTCAGAAAATGGGTATTTTATGGCGTATGTTTTGATCATATTGTCGCCAGAATCAGCAGTAACTTGCGGTAGCGTAGGTAATTTTTGTCAAAAAAGTACATACTGAGCAAGAATATTGAACATATTTCTTGAAGCACTTCGATCACTCAATGTAGCCGCATTTTTCATTCTTAATGGTTATTTTTAAACATTGCATATCCATGTTATACCGTTGATATTATTACAAATACGTTGCAAATACTGTCATCAAAAGTTGGTCCTTCTGTACGTTTGTATCAGTTCCCTGTGCAGAGAATTCAAATAAAAATTGAAAAACTACTTGTAATATAACTCATCCAGTGTAATCTACTTACACAAACTTGTAGCAGTATTCTATACCAAATGAAAGCTTGTTCACTTAGCTTTACGAAAATGAGTCGCAAATGACACAGTTTTCGATCATAGCGACACAAGAACCAGCAGTAACTTCTGATTGCGAGGGTTATTTTTTGTAAAAATATGTTTATTTTACAAACCCAATAGAACTTATCCAGTGTAAATAACTTACACGAACTTGTAGCAGTATTATATACCAAATGAAAGATTGTTAATGCAGCTTTCAGAAAATATGTAATTTATGGCCATTGTTTTGGTCATATTGTCGCAAGAACCAGCAGTAACAAGAGGTAGCGTAGGACATTTTTTTGTTTAAAAGGTATCTACCAAACAAGAATATTGAATATATTTCTTGAAGCTCTTCGATCACTTAATGAAGCCGTATTTTTCACACTTCATGGTGATTTTTATACATTGCATAAATATGTTATTGCCGTTGATATTGTAACAAATACGTTGCAAATATTGCCATCAGAGATAGGTCCTTCTGAACGTATAAATCAGTTCTCTGTGTAGAGAATTCAAATAAAAATTGAAAAACTGATCGTTATATAACTCATCCATAGTTAAATACTAACACGAACTTGAAGCAGTATTTTATACCAAATGAAAGCATGTTAATTTTACTTTACGAATATGTGTAATTTATGGCCTATGTTTCGGTCATATTGTCGCAAGAACCAGCAGTAACTTCGGTAGCGTAGGACATTTGCTGTAAAAAAGTACCTACCAAACAAGAATATTGAATATATTTCTTGAAGCACTTCGAACACTTAATGTAGACGTATTTTTCATCTTTTTTTTGGTTATTTTCATACACTGCATATACTCTTTATGTCGTTGATATTGTTACAAATACTTTGCAATTATCACCATCAGAGATAGGTCCTTCTGTACATTTGAAACACTTTTCTGTGTAGAGAAATCAAATAAAGATTGAAAAACTGTTCGTTATATAACTCATCCAGAGAAAATAACTAACACGAACTTGTAGCAGTATTTTATACCAAATGAAAGCTTGTTCATTTAGCTTTCAGAAAAATGGTATTTTATGGCATATGTTTTGGTCATAATGTCGCAAGAACCAGCAGTAACTTGCGGTAGCGTAAAACATTTTTTGTCAAAAAAGTACATACTGAACAAGAATATTGAATATATTTCTTATAGCACTTCGATCACTCAATTTAGCCGTATGTTTTCATTCTTCATGTTTTTTATGCATTGCATATCCATGTTATGCCGTTGATATTATTACAAATACGTTGCAAATATTGACATCAGAGATAGGTCGTTCAGTACGTTTGAATCAGATCTTTGTATAGAGAATAAAAAAATGAAAAACTGTTCGTTACATAACTCATCCAGAGTTAAATACTTACACAAACTTGTAGCAGTATTATATACCAAAAGAAAGCTTGTTCATTCAGCTTTCCGAAAATGGGAAGTAAATGGTATATTTCATGGTCATAGTGTCACAAGAACCAGCAGTAACTTGTGATCGTGTAGAACATTGTTTTGTAAATAAAACATGGATATAAACCTAACAAGAAAAAAAACATGTATATAATTATCCAAGTCTTCGGATCACTAAATGTGTTCCTTCATTCTACTTCTTTATTTAGCTGCAGCAGTGGCGTATTGTTTAGCATGTCTGACTTCGAATCCGGAGATCACGGGTTCGAGTCCGGTCGCGGTACGATGTCATACCCTATACATCAGTTGTCAGACTCGTGGTAGGGTATTATGGTGGGAAGAGCTGGATGTCGTATATACATTGTATAACCTAAATGTGTGTTGAATGCGACGTTAAACCCAATTAAAACAAACAAATTTTTTATATTTTCATATTTCATAGTATTGATTTTAACATATCTCACATCCTAGATTGGCTCAATATGTTCTTTTTTTTAATTTTGGACCTTATAGAGAATTCAAACATATAACTTTTATGATCTGAGAATTCTGAGAGGCAAAATAAAGAATGATTTGCTAGAATGATACAGCAGTCTGCAACAGTACTGCCCTACTGCCGAAAATTCTAACAGTAATGTTTTACTGCTGAAAATTCTAACAGTAATGCTGTACTGCCGAAAAATTCTAACAGTAAGGCTTTACTGCTGTACTGTCGAAAACGCTAGCAGTAAGGCTTTACTGCTGTACTGCCGAAAAATTCTAGCAGTAAGGCTGTACTGCTGTACTGCCAAAAATTCTAACAGTAAGGTTTTACTGCCGAAAATTCTAACAGTAATGCTGTACTGCCGAAAATTCTAACAGTGAGGCTTTACTGCTGTACTGCCGAAAAATTCTGGCAGTAAGGCTGTACTGCTGTACTGTCGAAAAGTCTGGCAGTAGGGCTGTACTGCTGGCAGTAGGGCTGTACTGCTGTACTGCCGAAAATTCTGGCGGTAGGGCTGTACTGCTGTATTGCTGTACTGCTGTTACTGCTGTCTTCACATACATTGTTTTTCGACCTAAAAAAGGGTGCTTTTTTTATAACCGTGTTTTGCTACTACTAATGGCTTACAGTGCTGGACAGATAATGAATTAAAATGTTATTGATATCTAGTTCGGGTCTAAGAATAATTTTGCTAAACTTAGGTTTGTCTTTCTGGAATTTTCAGGAAACCACAGCGCAACGTTGACAAAATGCAAATAGGAATTACAAGGTTGAAATTGATGTCTTCATTTCGATGGGGCAAAGTAAAAAAATGCAATTTTGAATATATTTGTAAATTTTTGTTCAATATAAAAGCCAACTTCATTTGTTTCTTTGCTTTTTTATGAAATACATTGAAAAGGTAATCGTTCGCTATCGATGTTATACGCGTTCAGTATCTGGTGTTTTTGGACAATATCTAATGTGTAGTCCTATTTTAGACTTACACGTTAGATATTGTCCAAAACACACCAGATAATGGACGAGTAATCTCAATATTGGACGGTTACCTGTAGCGTGTTCAGTTACCGCGAACGTTACAGAACGTTACATAACGATACATTCGTAACTCCTCGGCCATTCGCTGCGAATAATCACAGACATATTTAGACGCTATTTTGAAACTACCGGTGTTGAAGTAAACAAATATTATGATCGTGTAGGCATTGAGTGATGTTTCGTTTTTAGTCCGTAAATTTTGAAACATCACTCATTGCCTAAACGATCTCATATTTGTGTATTAGATTAGATTATTCGCAGCGAATGGCCGAGGAGTTACGAATGTATAGTAATGGTTTGGGCAGTATCATTTCACTCAAAGTAAGTACTTATTGATTATTTTTCAAATGATATCTGCAAATTTCAACCATTTACGCGGGATAATCTACTAAAACACAAATAAAACTAACGCATTTTTTAAAAAATGCCCTTTAATTTCTTAGCCATTTGACTTTTCTATGTCGAAAAACTTCAGTGCTATTAGCGCTTGGATAATTTTGTTTTCTGTCCAACAAATCCAGTGCATTCAGCGCTTTGATCATTTATGTTGTCAAACCATACTTTCATGTCTCTTTTTGTCTTACGATAAATAAGAAAATGGGTGGGTGCGCTCAAAGCTTCATGTTGGCATACAGCGTCGTGCCATAAATGATCAACTTTTTAATTGCGTCAACAAACGTACACAAGGCATGAAACTCAACAAACACATAAAACTCACTTACCTCATCAATTACAATCCATTGAAGTTCGTTCACGTTGCTTCTAAATGAATTTGGCACGCAAGGTCACAGATTGTTTTCAACATCTTCTGGATCTCTTCAACTTTAAGTCAAGGCATTTCTTGAAACAATGCTGTCCAACTCTTTAAAACATCCCAGACACGCCAATTACTTTAAATTCCTTTTGGTATCACAAGAAATGTCTTTACCGTGATGAATAAATTTACCCGCCCGTTAAATATCAACCTTCCAGAAAAAGCGACCACGCTACACAAATGTTCTACACTTATGATTCAGGAAAGTTTAAATGGAATGACGTCATGATAGTGAAAATCAATACAGAGTAAAAGCGCGCGTGTAATCGACGTGGCGTGTTGGTTATTAAGTATTTTTCTCATTTATTCACTTTTCTTCATAAAATACATGAAAATAGTTGTTCATGTTTCGAACAGTACCAAATAATTTATCTATCATTCATAAAAATATTTTTAAACCGTTCAACTAAATTCAGACGTCAACACAACGTCGCTTGCCGACGTTGGATCGACGTCATGATTTAGACGTTATATTAGGTTAACGTTGACTCGTAGTCGGCGACGTCGCGAATAAAATCCAACGTTATTCTGGCGTTGTATAGCCGTCACGTGTTTGCTGGAAGCATTAAACAATGCAAATAAATTCTGATTACCTTTATTAGCTAGGTGATCAATCACATTACATAAATCAAAACATTATTCAATATTATACAATTAGATCTACAAAAAAACAAATGGAAATATATAAAATCATCAAACCCAACGTCGACACGACGCCGACTCGCGACGTTGGGACGACATCGTGTATCAGACGACGATCTGACGTTAGATTGTGGTTTGCGTTGTCGTGACGGAAATCCAATGTTTAAATGACGTTGTAGCAACGTCGATTCGTGACGTTGGGACGACATCGTATTTCAGACGTTGGGTTGACGTTGGATTGTGGTAGCCGTTGTCGTGACGGAAATCCAACGTTTAAATGACGTTGTAGCGACGTCGATTTCGAGACGTTAGGACAAAATCGTGTTTCAGACGTCGGGTTGGCGTAGGATTGTGGTTTGCGTTGTCGTGACGGAAATCCGATGTTTAAATGACGTAATAGCGACGTCGATCTCGTGACGTTGGGACGACATCGTGTTTCAGACGTCGAGTTGACGTTGGAATGTGGTTTGCGTCGTCGTGACTGAAATCCAACATTTAAATGACGTTGTAGCGACGTCGATTCGTGACGTTGGGACGACGTCATATTTCAGACGTCGAGATGACGTTTAATTGTGGTTTTCGTTGTCGTGACGGAAATCCAATGTTAAAATGACGTTGTATCGACGTCGATACGTAACGTTTGGACAACATCGTGTTTCAGACGTTGGGTTGACGTTGGATTGTATTTTGCGTCGTCGTGACGGAATTCCAACATTTTAATGACGTTGTAGCGACGTCGATTCACGACGTTGGGACGACATCGTATTTCAGACGTCGATCTGACGTTGGATTGTGGTTTGCGTTGTCGTGACGGAAATCCGATGTTTAAATGACGTTGTAGCGACGTCGATTCGTGACGTCGGGACGACAACGTATTTTAGACGTCAGGTTGACGTTGGATTGTGGTTTGCGACGTCGCGACGTAAATCCAACGTCTAAATGACGTCGTTCCGACGTCACGTGTTTGCTGAGATACTATGAATACAATGGGATGACGTCACAGCTGTGGTTTAATTTATCAATCTATTTTATATATGTACATATTTAAGCATAGCCTGCTAGTTATTCAGTCTTTTTTACCATTAATAATTTACTCTTTTTATCCAATTTTGATACTTAGACCTATTGTTATAATTTAACTAGATTTCTTATGTTTGTTTAAATATTTATTTATTGGACTTATTGTTCGTTTTTGTCTAAACTGTCAAAACATGAATAATTTCACGGTGACATCGCAAAAATGAAATGAAATGAAAACACTGACAAATATGAAAATTTTACATGATTTTAAATATATTATTCGAAAATAGGATTTTTCTTTGCAAGTACGGAATTCAAGCATAAACGGGTCAACTACGCAAACCAAGACGACCACCTCGAAAATGAAAGTTACGGATATCAGATGCGGGGAAGTCCTCACTCTGCATCAAGCTTATCCTGCAGGAAATCATTTGTAACGTGAACCGAGTTGGGCCGTGCACTGGAGAAGGTTGATGTCAACGTCAGTCTTAATAAAAGAAAGAATTTCTTGCTTCAGCACATTATCAATGTAACAATGAGCAGTAAAAGTTCCAGGCAACACGATAAGTGGGGTCTTGTGCCTCCAGGAAGTGCCTTCCCATACCAAGACACTACCACCACAGCGTTCAGCAGGAGAAGTACTCGAGCGCACTTTTACGTTCACTTGTATAACTTTTATCAAAGAAGTTTGTGTGATCATTCTTTTACACATTCATAGTTTTGTTTTGCAATTAAATTAAAGGTGATTAATTAATTGGTAACAAACAAACTCTTTGCCTTACCGCTTCTAAATGATAAAGCTTAACTTTTGGTCAATGTCATTTTGTGACTAAAACAATTTTGAATGGCAATTTCCAAAAAGTATAAGATTACTCTTTTCACGCTTCAACAATTTTCAACATAGACAAAGAGGCGTAGTTCAAGCGTGAAACTCATTAACATCTCATTTAAATATAATACAACGCTGGCTTGTGTTGTCGTTCTTGAAACTCTTCAGGAAAAGGGAGGTTACTCTCAGGACATACAAATTTTGCAATGGAGACAGGACAACTCAACCCGTAGACAACTCAACCCGTGACAACTGCAATGATTACTTGTTGGAGTAACAAGTATTAGCATTTCCAAAAATGCTTGAAATCGTCGTTTAGCCGTGTATTCTCCATAGAGAATAAAGATTCAAGCAATATGCAGATCAAACAGCGCATGTCTTTACAGTAGATTAATTTTACACACTGTAAGGCCAGATAAAAACCATCGAATTACCATGTGCGGTCCAGACATATTCTGACCGCGCTCGTTTCAAGAACATGTTCTTCCCTACATTCCGCCAGCTAATCGAACGTTCATATTTACTGATAAACTCGCTCGGAAATAGGGAAGATAGGCTGTTGTTTTTCAACAAAAACGAGCTTTCTTCAATAAATGTACATGTCACGAATAGGCATGAATGTTTTTATTTGTTTTATATTGTTACTCCTTGAAATTGATACCCGTTCATATATCGATAATGATATTTTCTTGTATTACAAACGGGTAACCGTATAATACACGCCGTGGACGATTCCATACACGCACCCCTTTTTTTGCTACTCGACGTCATCATTTTGGTCACGTGACCTCTAATGCAACGTTCTGATTGGCTAAAGTCAGCCGGTGTCGACACAAAAATGCTCAAATCTTGATATTGTTATTATCTTCGACAGGTCGACGATAAAAAGGGCCTACGATGATTTGACAATGCCTGTTATATGCGTAGCATAATTACATCATTCGATAGTAATAAACAATATTAAATGATCGTATTATATTATGATACTTATGTCAATACATTAAGGACGATTTTGGTAGTTTTTGTGCGCACCGTTCTGTGCATATCTAAAACACGAAGTCAACGTTACCAATAAGGCAGTGGCTAGAGTTGCGGTACCGTAACTCTAGACCCAGGTACTAGAGTTACGGAAGTTCCGTAACTGTAGACAACCCTGCCAGGGTTGGCTAGAGTTACGGAAGTCAAATAACAAGCGTATGTTTCAACTTTTAAACGTCGAAAAACTTGTTTAAATTCATTATTACTCGAAATAAACAAATAGTTACCGACGTGACTTATCCAATTGTTATTACACCCGACATTTTGGATATGACTAATACACTTACCGGATGTTTAATATACGGCGATATGACGTTGTCGTCTTCAGAGTGTCACATTAAAAGTTTACTTGAGCGATTTTAAGTTATAGAGTTTGATTATAATTTGGAATGAATATGTATAATTTTGTACGGAATTTTAAGCAAATATTGATAGGAAATAGACGATTCTTAGAGTAATTTTAATTGTGAATAAATTGCAAGTCCAAAGCGTGAATTTGACTTAAATTTCGTGAACAAAAATGGGAATGTACATGATTATATATTCTTTAATCAAACAATAAGTTCAGGACATCGTTCCTCCAGCACTCCAGTGCTTTGATATATAATATATAATAAAGCCTCTGTTCATACCGTTAGCCCCTCCCCCTCCCCCATCTGAAAATGCTTCCTACGTGCCTGATACAGATATTTTTTTCTCTTTACAAAAAATAAGATAAAATCACTTAATTATGTATTGTTAAATAGCATAATAACAATATTATGCAAACTAAAGTACGGTATCAAATCATTTCAACTCAATTGACCTAAGATTAAATCACATAAAATATCAGTTTGACGAATCGACCTAATGGTTATACTAAAATTATGTTTAACGAATCGGTCGTTTAACGATTTGACATGAACCGTTTCGTCACCTTTGATATTCAATTTTTACGACGTGTAAATAAAACGGAGCACCGATTAAAAATCTATATCATTTGAGCGCTCATCACAGAGCGTTTATCGACTGAGATTTGAAGATTTACACGTCTACCACAATAAAATATAGACAGGTATGGCACAGCGACATATTTCAGGAGTTATTCTCCTACTTTGTGTGTTAACTTATGTAACATCGCCTGTTTTTAGCCACGGGCACGATCATGGTCACAGCCACGATGAGGCTCCATCGTTCAAATATTCTCAAAAAGCGAATGAAGATGCGGCACCAAAACATCACGGCCATGGACATGCTCACTCTCATGGTGAGGCTGGCTCTCATGGTCATGGTCACGCTCACGGCGACAGTGGGACTCACGGACATGGGCATGGTCATTCTCATGGTGTAAAAGCAGAAGGTGGGCCTGGCAAAACTAGTGTAAAAAATACAGGAATGAAGTTATGGATTGAAGCAATCACAGCTACCGCCATCATCAGTGTGTCGCCTGTCTTTATTCTTCTTTTCATTCCTCTTGAAAACACTGAAAAACATCAACCATTATTGAAGGTTTTGCTTAGCTTCGCATCTGGAGGGCTTTTAGGTGATGCTTTCCTACATTTGATACCTCATGCTGTGTCTCCTCACTCTCATGGTGGCGACAGCGATGGACACACACACTCTCACTCACATGATCATGGACATTCACATGGTGGGGAAGGTGGACACTCTCATGATATGTCAGTAGGTCTCTGGGTCTTAGCTGGAATAATTGCATTTCTAATGGTTGAAAAGTTTGTACGTATTGTGAAAGGTGATCATGGACATTCTCATGGACCAAAAGCTCCTGCTGTAAAAGATGAAAAGAAAACAGATAAGGAAGAAAAAGATGAAAAGAAAGAAACTACTGATAAAAAGACAGATAAAGTTATAAAAACAGAAGGTAATTTATGATTTAATGGTTTTTTTCGTGGTTTACAATGAATTAATACAAATCTTATTCAATTGCATTTAGTCTTGTTAAAAATACAAATTAATTTAATTTAATGGCATTAGCTAGAGTCATGGCGCTGTTACTTAAGCTTACCCTTGTATGGAATTCAGACATTTGGAAAAGTGTTATGACATTAATGGACATTCGGTCCAATGATTCCAGTGATCTGGGAATCATTGAACTGAATATGGTAATCATCAAATTGTTAAAATGTCATGACTTATCATTACTGTTTTCTGGTTGCTAATCAATCATTATAATAACTTTGACTGAAGACAAACATTAAAATTAGTTCAATACATACCAATAAATAAGATAAAAGGGCCGATAGTTGTCCTCATTTTAATTTTAGAAAAGGAAATTTAATTGGACAAGTTGGACTGGTTACACCAGACTTTTTCCATGAAAGACTGAAATTTCACTGGTCAGGTCTATCAGACCGGCTTTTTTGGAACGTCTTGTATGAATGTCTTGTAACGCTAGACTAGTTATGTTACTATAACAGAAGCCATCCACAATTTATTGATACCTGACAGTGAAGTAAGAACCATAAAAATTCATAAGTTGTAAGATTTAATATTACAAAAGTATTCATGGACTTAAAAGATTCTTCATGACTAAACCAAGTCTAAAAACTGTGGTCTTCCACTGTTGAAAAAGACACTTAATCATCAAAAAATTTGTTTCGATTATTCTAAGCAGAATAGCAGGGTGCTGAACCATGCCCTTTTCTCTCTCGCCTGTCCCATTTTTTTCCTCCCTGTTCAGAAATGATAACTTAAAAACGTCAACATACAACATTTAGATGTACAATGTCCCCAAACTCCTCACAATGATTGCGTCACGCTTTGCTACTTAATCACTGCCACCATGTAAATCATGTGACGCTAGTAATAGCATCTATTAATAGAATGCCCAAACTTCTCACAGTGCTTAAGTCACGCTTTGTTATTTCTACAAATTAATAATTAAAACTATTTTTATCTTTATGTACTTTGAACATCATAATTTGCTACAACAAGACTCAATTTGTAGAAAACATTGAATTGTAATTGAAAAAGATGAAAAAAACATATTCGACTCTCTAAGGGACAAATTTACTTGTGGTGGCAGTGGTTATTGATTTAATACAAGGAAATAACCGCTGCGGGGAGTTTGCCATGTCCCTTTATTCTGCCTCCTTGTCCTTTCCTGAAATTTAGAATAAACACCAAAACTTGAATTTTTCCATTTATAATACAGTTTTATATATATTTAATTACAGAAAAACCAGTTGAAGATATTAAGGTAGCTGGCTATCTTAATTTAGCTGCAGATTTTGCTCATAATTTTACTGATGGATTAGCTATTGGTGCCTCTTTTATGATGGGACAAAACCTTGGAATTATTACAACTATCACAATATTCCTTCATGAAATTCCTCATGAAATTGGAGATTTTGCTATTTTAGTGCAATCTGGTTGCTCAAAGAAAAAGGTAAATACTCATTTAACTGTTTTAAATAGCGTAGAATTTATAAATAGTTTTCAACTATGCAAATCCTTTCTCTCTTGTAACATTCATTAAGTTAGCCAGAGTTTTGATTTGACTTTATAGTGCCTTTGCATCATGTGTATGTTATCTTTCCGTAAAGATAGGGTCTCTCTCATTCTATTGAAGATACTAGTAGATGTATGACATCACTGTGTGCTAATGAAAGTTCATTTGGATTTGACCTGCTCATGAGAAAACAGACCATCAGATCATCTTAATGAAAAAAAATGCAGTGCTTAATGGTCTTTATTGTGATTGACAAAATAAATTACTACTGTATATTTCAGGCTATGATGTTACAATTCAGTACAGCTATAGGAGCTATGATGGGTACTATATGTAGTTTATTTGCTGAAGGTGTAGGCGATGCAGCTACAGCCTGGATTCTACCATTTACAGCTGGAGGATTCATCTATATAGCCACAGTATCTGTAATACCTGAACTACTTGAAGATACTAAACTTGGACAATCTATTAAAGAAATTATTGCATTACTTGTAGGAGTTTATATGATGGTACTCATTGGTCAATTTGAATAAATTATTGTAGATATTATGATTTAATACTAATATATTTTTAACTACTTACAATTCTAATTGCATTGGCGAAAGTTTTCAGAATCTGATCCTGTAGTTGAGGATTTTCAGGAGCTGAAAGTGGTCTGTTTCTGTTAAGATGCTGTTAAAAGAATGAAATTTAGGAATTTGACAAGTTTGACCTTTCACTCATGTAATGGATACTGGGTGAATATGTGACCCTGGAAACTTAGCCAACATTTAGTAATAAAAACTGTTTTTCACCAGATCTAGAAACTTTTTCATCCACATTTATATTTTACTTAACTTTTTGCAAAGAAAACCAAGACACTTAATTTAACTTTAAGATAACACCAAGCCATTTTTCAGAAGGCCTGATGTTTTCTTAATTAATTGTAAGGTATTGGCATAATAATAAGAGGTATAAATCAAGGACTGCCTACGAGACGGTTGTTACTCATTCTTTAATGCAATGTACTTACTACAGTCTTGTGGACAACCCTCAAAATTTTGACAAGTGTATTAACTGTAGTGTTGTCTATCATTTGATTCATGACAGAAAATATAGAGAAAGGTATAAAGCATCATTCTCCAGCTTTCACTCATTCATTGTCCACTTGGTCTGGTATGACAGGGATTTTTTTCCTTATATAACAGGGGCTGTTTACAGGTGCCTTCCCCTTCTAAAATTTCTTTGAAATCATGCACTTTTCCCCAAATGTTGAGGTTATCTTTGATTTTTCGTTCCCCTATCAATGAAATTGCGATAAAATTTCCCCTATCGTTCTATACAAAATAAGGCCTCTTCCCCACTTATTGAAAAAAATGCCCTGTATGATACCAGTTTATCAATCTGTAGGGGTGCCAGGACTGTTAAAATGTGAGACAGCTTAGTTACTCATCAAAAGCAATATTTCACATCATTTAGATACATTTTTGTCACTTTACATTATTGACTGGTGCTGTGCTTTTTTGAATTGCTTACCTTGTTGAATTTATGTTTTATCTTTTAAATATGGAAAAAAAAACCAGTACAGTGAAAGGGTGAATGAAGTATTTTAAGTTAAAAATCTTTTAGGAATGTTTTGTCTGTTATAGTGCTTTTATAATGTATTGTTTTAGTTTGCATTGGAAAGAAATTTACCAATCTCTAAATATTTGTAGAATCAAACACAATCAATAGTCTGAGGAAGTCTGTTACTTTAAGCAAAACTTGATATTATGTGTACACATCCTTAGAATAAGTCAGGTACACCGTCAAAAAGTTGTATCTTAGAGTTATTTTAATGTCTACATGTATATTTGACTTAGAATCTATCACATATGTTTGTTAAGTGAGTTATATGTATATTTTTAAGTGTGCCAAAAAAGTCATTACTTTCTACCCTTTTCTGTATGATATTTGCTCTACATCCAGAATAAGTACTGGCTGTTGCCAATGATCCTGTCATCATCTTAGCCCATAAGCTCCTAGCCTAGAACTATTACAATTGGTATGGACCCGTGAAAATTACTTTATTTCATATAGTTTGGCTAGTTGATAATTTTGCTCTTTGCTGCATAAGTAATAATTTAGACAAGTTTTCATGTTATGATGCATTCCATGCCTCACCTGGGGCTGTAGCCTTCCATGAAAATTTGGCCTTACGGAAGAGTATGGGAGAGTACTGATTATGGACATCGGTCCAGGGAAGCTAGGTTAGGGGTTTGAGTCAGTAACCTAATTTGTGTTGAGGTGGTGTTAAACCCAGTATATAAAATGCATTCCATGCAAAGATCTGGTTTGATAGTACAATTTATTGTATAGAATTATTTCTGTATTATTTTAGCACAAGATATTATATTTAGTCGTACATTGTTTTATGTAATGGTCACATCTGGTATTTGATACTTAAAGGCTCATTGTTATTGATCTTTGCTTTTTATTACAAGATTTTTCATGAAAGTAGTATTCCCCTTGAAGTGTGTTACCCATGTTAAATGTTGTCTCCGAGAACTGCTTATTTTTATATGTGAAAGCTTTAGAAAATAATAATTCGGGAATTTTAGGATTTTCAGCCATGACTTTATATGTATATAATAGTTATTAATTACAACATATTATGATGTATACACAATACTTTATATTGTGACATCAAGTTCATTAAGAAAATTAAAGGTACAGTACAACCTCTTTTAAACAACACCCACTGGAAGGGATTAAATAGCTGTTTTGAGGTTGTTGCTATGCAGAGGTTAAATTCAAGTAAAATTGTGACTAAGGCCACAACAAGTTGATAATATGTTCTACGGATTTTTCTGGAAAAAAATGGGTCGAGCGAGCGAAGAAAAAAAAAGTCTTTAGTCACTTGCTTTATATAGCGGTTTGACCAAATTTTTATGAGCGAGCGAGGAAATAAAAATATTTTTTTGTAAAAACCGTCAAAATTAAGGTGCGAGCGAATCCATAGAACATATAATCAATTTGTTGTGGCCTAAGGGATATATCTAATGTTGTTCTTGTGCAGAGGTTGAGGGCTGCTGTGCAGAGGTTATACTGTACTTAAAATCAGTTGTTTAAGATCTACTTAATATTGTTCAGTTTTGTCTTCATCTAAACCTCTTGCCATTAGGCTAGTGGGTAAAAGGGAATAATGTCGAAAAGAAAAAGGGTCAATTTGTTCAGTAGGTAATACATGTATAACTTTTCTAGCACATTTTAGTTTTCATGTACATTATTTATAATATTAACTATACTGACATATTTTCCATTATTTTGTACAAGTTTCACGTTTTCAAGTTTTATGTTTAGTTGTGACATATCATGTTTTGCTATATGATTGTAAGAAAGATCTATATTAGTTTTGTATAATATATTAATTTTGTGCACTAAGTGTGATTATGTTGAATATAGCTTATGTGCTTAATATTGTTAGCAGCCATTCATATTGTGTTGTTATTTAGTGCCCACTGAAAGTTCCTGAACAAATGCTGTTCTAACTAAGGCTTTCCATCTTGTTTTAGAATAAATTAGTACCAACTTGTATGTATAAAACTTCAGAAAGATAACTAGTCAACTGTGTTACTTTGTTACTGCCATCTTATTACTCCTGTTGTCTGGTAATTATTTGGGTATTTATAAACCCGTTTCTACCAATACATATTTGTTTTTACCTGTCGCCAAATGTGGATATTTTTACTTGTAAGTAACAACAATTATTCATCAAAACTAGGTGCTTGAATATGTGGCTTCCAGCATTATAAGTTTTAGTTTATAGTCTGATCTTTACTGAAATATTGGTGCAAGTAATTGCTTGTGCTGTGACTGCTGTTAATTTTGTAATAATTATTTATGACTTTGATTTGACGCAAATAACAATACACATAATTATACATGTACTAACACATGAGTTGACATAGTTTGCTGAAATGAACCTGAGGAAGATTATTGCATTAAAATAATAATGTCTCCGGTCAATTTTCACAAGCTATGCATGCTGGTTATAATTATACCCCCGCTTCGAAGAAGAGGGGGGTATACTGTTTTACCCTTGTCTGTCCGTCCGTCCGTTACAAAATTTCCGTCGCAGTTTTCTCAGCAACTATAACATGCAGCAGCCTTATACTTTGCATATTGCTTCATCCCATAGTCCCATGTGGTGTAAAGCGATTTCATGCTCCTTGCTCATCTACTTCCTGTTTGTCGCATATTTTTAGATTTTTGCGGGGGTATCACTAGTGAGCATTAGCTCACAGATTTACTTGTTATTCATAGCTTATATACATTCATTTAATGCATGTAGACTTGTCAATTATTATTGTATGTTTTAAACAAGTTACAGAATACTTTCTCTCACTCATTTTACCATAGCATTAATAATTTTTTTTTGGAATTGTAAGTATTACCCTTACATAGTAAGGTATACATTGTATTCATTTGTTTTGTACATATAATATAATTGTGCATAATTAGAACACCAAGAGGACGTTAGGTAGCAATTTTTGTACATTATATAGGGTAGTAATTGTGGATGAAAGTTTTTATTACTAGTACCGAAGTTCAGGATATTGGAGTATTGAGAAAGTGTTCTTTTGCTGTTTAAAATGTTGCTGAAATAATGGAAATCAGGAACTTCACATTTTGTTTTTAATTTCTGTCTATAAGTACATGTATCACAGTGTTTTTATTATACACCAAACAAAGTTAACAATGTACATAACACATTAGATTCTTATATTGTTAAATGTGGCATGGTGATTTGTATGAAAGTGTAATGACTGATGTTGTGACATGTTTGACTGATTGTTTGGCTAAATTTTTTTTGTATTGTCTAGTCACATATTTTGCCATAATTAGGATAAAGGGAAGTAACTCTAATTGACTGTTTATAATTTTGCTGAAAATAAGTACATAATTTTATGATAGTAAAACTGCTTTACAAGATGCAAAATTTATTTGTCTAAAGTGGTAAATTTAGGAAATACTATTTAAAACATTTTGGTTTTGACATGATTGAATCGTCGTCTAGAAATTATTAGAAAAATAGTCAATGTAAATTTGCTGAAATCATAGGCTAAAATTTGTCAATTTTGGGATTTGAAAATTTAGTTTTCAAAAATTCTTTTCAATTATTGGTACTACAAAAAATAAAATCCTTAATTCTGCTATTTTGACCACCAACATTTTAACAATATTAGCAATGCTGTATACATGTATGTAAATCGTGGATGTTTCATTTCTTATATTTGTGTTGGCTCAAATAATGGTCCAATATTATTGTGAAGTATTTGTTTATGTTAATATATGTAATGCTGTCATGTTGTAACTACATGTAGTTCTTATTATAAAATAACTAAAATTATATATGGGTGAATGGAAAAAATAAAAACTACTAACTCATAATTTGTCTTGTTTTCTCTATTTTGTTTGATTTGGGTCAGTGCAATGTTGTCTTAACTACATGTAAATAATGAAGGATGTAGACTAGTTTTGCTCTGACCTATCTAGTTGCTTTGATTGTTATTTTCCTTCACTAGGTGACAGATATGTTTTACTTCTTTCATACCTCAAATCTCTGTCAATATGAGTTCCCTACCCTCCAACCATATGCAACATTATTCTAATGAGGGTTTGTCCACTCTGTAAAGATGCATTATATGCAGTTTCCTAGATGTGACTCCTCATCCAGGAAAGATTGATTTTTGAATCTAAATTGAGTCAGAAATGTTTCAGAAATATTCTTGATAAACATCATATTGACAGTTGTACTTATTGCCAAATTATTGTCAATTTTGTTATTGCTAAAGTTGGAACATTGTCCAGGGTACATTAACAATTCCAAGTTCTGTCAGTGACTGGCAAGACTCAGTGTGTGAGAGGATGAATAGCCATAGCAATTATTTCATGACCAAGCTCCCTGGAGTAAGCTCTGTCTGGTAATCAAACCTACAACCTTTTGATCAGTGAACAAGTGTAGTTATTGTCTTCCAACTGAGCCAGATAATTGCATCAAATAGTTATTGAGATATTTAATATGTTTTAGGGGTCCAGGTTCAATGCATATCATCTATAATGCCAATACAAAATACAATCCATACACGTATTATCTTATATTAAATATCAGAATACCCATACTGCTCAATGTGAATGTAATTTTTAAACTTGCCTCATAGTTAGTGATGTACCCCTTGCCCCTTAACCACCCTTAGCCTTTAATCTTTATTGCATTTCTGGCATTTTTAGACTTTTTATTTTCCGAATTTTTAAAAAAATGTGTAGGCACGTGCCTTGTGTGCCTATAGGAAGCTACGCCAATGGGACCTTAGAACCAAATACTGGATATTGCCTATAGGCCCAATACGCATCAACGGTCGTTTCGGTAAAATCCCAGTTCGCTTAATTAGGACACATGATTTTTTTGACAAGATAAACATCCGGCGAAAATGTCCACCTACAAGGCCAGGTAATTTCTAAAGTTTTTACTTGATTGCATTAAAGTTCATGCCTAAGATAGTTTTTCTATATAAGTTTACCTTAGTTCTACTTGAAATCAATTGAATGCAATCAAGTTACTTTGCTGTCATTTCAGAATTCAAGAGTTCAAGACAATTTTGGAGGCGGAAGTGATCGACTTCAAAAAACTTAGAAAATTAGTGTTTAGTGGTAAGATGATTATAGTTTTGTATCCTTGTTTGCATGTGAATTCTGCTGATTGAATTAGATTTAATTAGAATTTACTTTTTTGTCAGCTACTCAGTAACTTATTCATTGTTAGGGACAGGAAGCCAATCTGGATTTTAATTAACATCGCGTGAGGTTAGTTAGGCAGTGACTAGAGTTCTTCTTCTTCCAATTACTGCGCAAGATCCCCCTCTCTGGTATTGTCACACAGGTGTAAGGTCAAAGACGTGGTGTGGCACAAAAGTTAAAAATGTTAAAACCTTTAAAACTATGTACACTGATCAGTATCATTATTTTTACGTCTCAGCCAGCCCCTGTTTGAATGTTCAAGACTTGGAGCTGTTGTGATGTGGTCTGGCAGCTGATTCCACAGTCTTGTAGTCGAGGGGAAGAATGACTGGCGGAGGTAGTCTGTTCTGCAGTAAGGAACAGTGAAGCAGACGCTGTTTCCTCTGGTTGTTTTGGAGGCTGGATGAAGATATGCTTCTGGTTGTATGTCAACTAGGACATTGATGATACGGTACATCATCGTCAGTTTTGCTTGTTGTCTCCTGTGCTCAAGAGTCTGCCATCCAAGGTCAGCTATCATTTGGGACGTACTAGCTGTTGTACGGTAGTCACCTTTGACAAATCTTGCTGCTCTGTGCTGGACTGCTTCAAGCTGTCTCACGCAGGTGCTTGTATATGGGTCCCAAGCTGTGGACTCATTCCCACTTAGAATGTATATTTGATGTCTCCAACGTTTATCATGTTTCCAGGAATTTAACTTACAGAATTTATGTAAATAAAATGCATATTTACAAGTGATTGTGCTATAGTAAAAGTATAAACGACATATTTTGTGAAGAAAACTTCGATTTTTTCAAAATATTGTCTCTTAATTAAGCTAGGGTGTAGAAAATCCCTATGTCTCCAATGACAAATTCTTACAGTTAGCTTCAAATTGTTAAAAAAATCAGACATATTTCCAATGAAATATATCTTTAGTATGTCAATTATTACTAAATCCTTATGAAAAACACATATTATAATGTAAATTCAAAAATAATTTTCCACGCCTCATGCAACAAACGTTGTCTCTAAACTCCGATAACGTACGGGATGTTTATTTAAAGGCTTCATTAATCTCACAGCTTTGCACTCTTTACAAACTATTTTTGTGTAAGTTAAGTCCATAATGTTATATCCTAATGATAAGATATTCTTTTAAGCTGACATTTTATTGGAATCGGTAATTTATGAGCTCATTTATTAAAAAATGAATCGTAATTTTCACCACGTAACGAACGGGACAATTAGTAAAATCAAATTATCTAACAAACAGTTTCAAATAGATATAATAAATTCTTCATTGAACTGATCTTCAATGATTAAATAAAAAGTTTATAAAGTGTTTTTATAATTCATTTAAAGTGCATATTTGTGACACACAAAAAAACAGTAAAAACAAAATGAAAAATAACGTACGAGTCCGTAACGTACGGGACAAAATGTGACACAATAATTGATAATCGTCTGAATATTTATGATAAATTGCTTTTGTAAGGTTCCTTAACATGCATTTAATCTTCTCAGATGAAAATATTATGGGAACAGCAATTATAATGAAATTGATGATGTTCAAAAGTAACTAACAAGAGTGACGGGAAAATTAGTTATAGGACTTAGTATTTGCAATAAATGATGAATAGTTAGCATTGTTCATAATTGAATACCATCTAGCTTTGAAATGATAAATTAAAACAATGCCTCGTTTGATCAAATTATAACATTAGAATCATTTTAGCACACACTGCAATGATTTGATCAGGTTCATACATTATCTTACTTATTTAATAACGTACGGGACACTGTAGAATTGTCTAAACATGCATTTGCCAGATGATTTGATGGTTGAAAATCACATGTTACCCCACTACTAAATAGCTTTTATTAGTTTATGCGTTAGTTTGCTATGTTTCTTTGTTAAACTTGTCACAAAATTGTTGAATGTTGTTCTCTTGGAAAAATGAAAATTGTTCTCGTAATTATTGTAATTGAGAGATATTATTGTAGTTTTATATGTAAAACACTAGTACATTGAATTGTAAAACAAATTACACAACAATGTAAGTTGTATTCTTTCAGTTTAACTTAGTTATCAATAGTTTAGATGACCAAACTGAAGTATATAACGTATGAGCCAATTTTGCTAACGTACGGGACAACAATTATATTCTTTATTAGTTGCTTTGTGGTGGTTCACATGAATACAGCGTTTTGTTATAACACTAAGACAATGGTATCTAACTATATTAAACAGTTTCATTCTATATTTAATTTGTTTGTATCGTTCTGGTACAGTTGATATGAATGACATTTTTAAAACAAATAAAACTAATGAAAATAGCGTATTTAATATTTATGTTTTTCTGAAAGTATCTGGCTTACTCTTCAGTCTTTATCATTTATTCCGAAACATAATACCTTATAGAATGCAACCGTATTGAATTTCTCAACAGTTTGACCATTACTACTTTTAAATAAGTGAAATTTACAACACATGTTCGATTTTCATGAGTACATTTATTAATACTAGGTGTGTCCTTTCACCAGCCTATATCTAAAAAAGTACACTAGCCCAGCTGAAAAGATTTTTATACTGCGTACAGAACATGTCTACAATGCCTTTAATTGATTTAAAACTCATATTTGATGACATGAAAAAAATGAAAAAAAATATGCCCATATGTCCACCTTAATTGGGATTGAGTCTGTGGAGGCATACTCTAGGACAGGTATTACGACCAATGAGTATGTGCGGGCCTTAATGTCAGTGGGGCAGCTGGATAAGTTGGGCATTTAGAAAGGCATTTAGCTTTAGATTCCATCTGAAAAATGGTATATAACTGAATGCTCAAACAAACAATGTTTGTGACACTTTGAAGACAGCAACATTATTTAATATTTATTATCCCCATATAAATCATCATTATCAAAAATTAAAGTGTTTACTGACATTTGATTCAGTTGTGATAGTAAATAAATATGTTTTCTTTCAAAAGATTACGAATATTAACATATGTTTTTACTTTTTTAAAGTTGAAAGATATCCATATTTTAATACTCCCGTAACTCATGCCTTGGATAGTAAGGGTGTCTTGAGTTATGTTACCCTAACTCTAGCTACTGCCTTTGTAATCAGACTAGTTGATAATGTTTGCTTATTATTATAAAACATAATGAATCAGGCAAGTGCTCAAGAAAATTTAAGGTGATGACTGAGACTACACAATGTTTCTCTTCATTTCTACTGTACAATTACAAGTCATATTCATCTGAACTTGCTTGTTGGATAGTGACATCACATGTAAAATTGTCCTTATATTGATAAACAATTTAACATCCACTTCAAATGACAGCCTTGAGCTATGCTGTAAAATTTTAGATTTTAGATAAATTCTTAAATCAGTTATACACAGTCTAAATGACCTAGGACTAGTGAAAATAACGTAGTCACATATGAAGGTATATGTATTTTATTTTTACAGGTTGCCCATATGAAGCTGGTCTAAGGTCAAAATGTTGGAAGGTAGGAACTTAAGTGTTATATGGAAATATTTTATGTTTGAATTTCAGTTTTTGCAACAACTTATTTTGTTGTGATTTTATGCATAAACATAACTTTAAGTTTGCTAGTGCTGATTCAACTAGGAATAAGAATTACCAAAATAAAATGTGCAAAAATCATTTTAGAAAGAAAGAAAATGATATTTTAAAACTCTCTTCCCTCAAAGATATGCCCAGTGTTTGGGAAGATGCTTAACGGAATATATGCAGGGCTCAACATTAAAGGTCATCCGATTGGCTCTTGTGACCTATATTTATATTGGGTTCGGGAAACTTTTCACTAAAAGTTAACATTTGGTTTGGGCAAGTAAATCATGCAGCTGGTTGTCCGATAGGGTAACTTACTGAAAAAATGTATGTTGAACCCTGTGGTGACTGCAGACTGCAGATCTCAAATTAATTACTACTTGTTGATTATAAAATTTCTCTAAATTTATGCTTTTATCTTTCATTGTTCTATAGATTTATTTGATAAAATTAAGATAGCTATGTTACATTTATTTGATTATATATTTTTCTTTATTTTAGTTAATGTTGTATTATTTACCAAAGAATACTTCAGAATGGGAGAAAGAGACAAAGAAACAGAGGTATGTCATTTTGATATTACAATAAACACAGTCCGGAATACGTTTGCGAATCCGGAAATCTTGCAAACTTACTTTATTTATTTTTCATCCGATTAATTTCAAATTTTCAATAAATGTAGATCTACACATGGGCATAACACCAGTAAACTTTCATCCAGATATCTTCACTAGAAATATGTTTAATTTCAAGTCAAAAGTCAAAATTCCCATGGGAATCAGTAAATTCCCATGGGAGAATGGCTCTCCCATGGGAATCCCATTTAGAATGTGGGAATTTTCTCCCATGGGAGAATTCTCCCATTTCTAATTTCATTAATAAAGGTCACAACAAGGTAAAAAAACAGATTTGGCATCCTACTGATGTTCTTAACAAGAATGTGAAAAAAAATATTTAAAAAATCCAAAAATAAAAAAATCCCATATTTTAGAATGGGAGAATTCTCCCGTGGGAGAAATCCCATATTTCAGAATGGGAGAATTCTCCCGTGGGAGAAATCCCATATCGCATATGGGAGAATTCTCTCGTGGGAGAAATCCCATTTTCAAAATGGGAGAATTCTCCCGTGGGAGAAATCCAATTTTTTCAATGGTAGAATATTCGCAATGAAAAACTATTGCAGAGACATAAGGGAAATTGATATTGGGCTAAAGTTTCAAAGGACGGCTTGTATTTTTTTTGAATGATTTTAAAGTCTAAAATAGTAAATGCTTACAGTTGATTCTTTTTCATTTCTTAAATGAAGTTTTCATTTAAAAAATACAATACTTATAATGATTTTTTTGGTTGTAAATATATTACATAAATGTAAATTTGTTAACCTGCTTCTATGAATAATTTTTGTAGATGAGCATAATGCAATAACTTGAATACAGTCTTCCCTAGATCTTAAGTTTCATAAAAAATAAGGAGTAGATAACACTATTTTTCTATCACTTATACCACTCATCAACTTAACCCACTAGCCTGACTTCAGGACTAGCATACATTGATACAGGCTTGAAAAATCTACTTGATAAATACAATTGGGCTAGCTGATAATTTTGCCTTGAACTTCTTTAAACATTAAAAATACACCTAGTGTACTTAAAAAATCAAGTTGGCAGTCATCAACTTAACCCACAAGCCTAACCCCAGGACTAGCATACATAGATACTGCCTGGTAAAGTCTACTTGATCATACAAAAGGGCTAACTTATAATTTTGCCTTAAACTTTATAACATTAATAATGGACCGAGTGCTCGAGAAAATTAAAGATGGCAGTCATCAACTTAACAAACTAGTCAAACCCCAGGACTAGCATACATAATGTAGATACATGCTTGTTAAATCTACTTGATAAATACAATTGGGCTGGCTGATAATTTTGCCTTGAACTTTAAATCATTAATTAAAGACCTAGTGCTTGTGAAAATTAAAAATGGTGGTCATCAACTTAACCCACTAGCCTGACCCCAGGACTAGCATTCATAGATAAATTCTTGTGAAATCTACTTGATTCACATAATCGGGCTAGCTGAAAATTTTGTTTTGAACTTCATAACATAAATAATAGATCAAGTGCTTGAGAAAATTAACCCACTAGCCTGACCCCAGAACTAGCATTCATAGATACAGGCTTGTGAAATCTACTTGATCATACAATCAAGCTAGCTAGTAATTTTGCCTTGAACTTCATAACATTAATAATTGATCGAGTGCTCGAGAAAATTAAAAATGGCAGTCATCAACTTTACCAACTAGTCTGACCCAAGGACAAGCTTAAACATAGATACAGGCTTGTGAAATCTACATGATTCATACAATCGGGCTAGCTAATAACTTTGCTTTGAACTTCATAACATAATCAATGGACCTACTTGAAAAATTTAAGATTGCAGTCATCAACTTAACCCACTAGCCTGACCCCTGGACTAGCATAAATAGATACAGGCTTGGGAAATCTACTTGATCATACAATCAAGCTAGCTAATAATTTTGCCTTGAACTTTATACCATTAATAATGGATCGAGTGCTCCAGAAAATTTAAGATGGCAGTCATCAACTTTACCAACTAGCCTGACCCCAGGACAAGCTTTAACATAGATACAGGCTTGTGAAATCTACACGATTCAACAATTGGCTAGCTTATAATTTTGCCTTGAACTTTATAACATATTCAATGGACCTACTTGAGAAAATTTATGATTGCAGTCATCAACTTAACCCACTAGCCTGACCCCAGGACTAGCATACATAGATACAGGCTTGGGAAATCTACTTGATCATACAAACAAGCTAGCTAATAATTTTGCCTTGAACTTTATACCATTAATAATGGATTGAGTGCTCGAGAAAATTTAAGATGGCAGTCATCAACTTTACCAACTAGCCTGACCCCAGGACAAGCTTTAACATAGATACAGGCTTGTGAAATCTACACGATTCAACAATTGGCTAGCTTATAATTTTCCTTGAACTTTATAACATATTCAATGGACCTACTTGAGAAAATTTATGATTGCAGTCATCAACTTAACCCACTAGCCTGACCCCAGGACTAGCATACATAGATACAGGCTTGGGAAATCTACTTGATTCATACAATCAAGCTAGCTGATAATTTTGCCTTGAACTTCGTAACATTATTAATGGACCTTCTCAAGAAAATTAAAGATGGTAGTCATCAACTTAACCAACTAGCCAGACCCCAGGACTAGCATACATAGATACATGCTTGTATAATCTGAATGATTCATACAATCAGGCTGGCTAAAAATTTTGCCTTGACTTTCATAACATTAATAATGGACTTAGAGCATGAAAAAAAAATAAGATGGCAGTCTTCAACTAAATCCACTAGCCTGACCCCAGGATTAGCATACATAGATACAGGCTTGTGAAATCTACTTGATTCATACAATCAGGCTAGCTAATGATTTTGACTTGAAGTTAAGAACATTAATAAATTAAAGCACTGAAGGCACTGAATGTGTTGGGGTTTTAAAAGTAAATGAGATTTCCGGCTCCAACTTTGTTTGTACACAAAGAACAGTTCAGTGATAGGTAGAATGGCATTGCTATGGTTCAAAACCCTTCAAATTTCAAATTTGGAGAGGGCCTAAAATACGGTAGATATATTTGTTCAGGATTGACGTCCCGAACAAATAAAATCCTAGCGCTCAAAAAAATTTAAGTTGACAGCCATCAACTTTACCCACAAGCCTGACCCAAGGACTAGCATGCATAGACACATTGTAGGGAAATCTACTTGATAAGTAGAATTGTGCTTGCTGATAATTTTGCCTTGAACTTCATAACACTATAAATAGACCTAGTGTTAGAAAAAAATTTAGATGGTAGTCAATCAACTTAACCCACTAGCCTGACCCCAGGACTAGCATACATAGATACAGGCTTGTGAAGTGTACTTGATCATACAATCGAGCTAGCTAATATTTTACCTTGAACTTCATTACATTAATAATGTATCAAGTGCACAAGAAAAATAAAGATGGCAGTCAACAAGTTTACCAACTAGTCTGACCCAAAGACTAGCATACATAGATACAGGCTTGTGAAATCTACTTGATTCATACAATCAGGCTAGCTGATAATTTTGTCTTGAAGTTAAAAAAGTTAGTAAAAACATAGCGCTCAAAAAAATTTAAGATGGAAGTCATCACCTTAACCAACTAGCCTGACCCCTGGACTAGCATACACAGATACATGCTTGTAAAATCTACATGATTCATACAATCAGGCTAGCTAATTTTGCCTTGAGCTTCATAACATAATTAATGGACCTGCTTGAAAAAATTTAAGATTGCAGTCATCAACTTAACCCACTAGCCTGACCCCAGGACAAGCATACATAGATACAGGCTTGTTAAATCTACTTGATCATACAATCAAGCTAGCTGATAATTTTGCCTTGAACTTTATACCATTAATAATGGATCGAGTGCTCGAGAAAATTTAAGATGGCAGTCATCAACTTTACCAACTAGTCTGACCCCAGGACAAGCTTTAACATAGATACAGGCTTGTGAAATCTACATGATTCAACAATCCGGCTAGCTTATAATTTTGCCTTGAACTTTATAACATAATCAATGGACCTACTTGAGAAAATTTAAGATTGCAGTCATCAACTTAACCCACTAGCCTGACCCCAGGACTAGCATACATAGATACAGGCTTGGGAAATCTACTTGATTCATACAATCAAGCTAGCTGATAATTTTGCCTTGAACTTCGTAACATTATTAATGGACCTTCTCAAGAAAATTAAAGATGGTAGTCATCAACTCAACCTACTAGCCTGACCCCAGGACTAGAATCGTAGATACAGGCTTGTGAAATCTACTTGATTCATACGATCAAGCTAACTATCGCTAATAATTTTGTCTTGAACTTAATAACATTATTAATGGACCTAGTGCCTGAAAAAAATTAAGATGGCAACCATCAACTTAACCCACTAACTTAACCCCAGGACTAGTATACATAGATACAGGAATTAACTTATAATAACTAGCCCACTAGTAGCATTATTTTTCTGGCTAGTGCTTGAATTAACTTAAGGCAATGTTTGTAAATTTCTCCTTTAAATGTACTAGAAGCCTACTAGTTACACAAGTAAGACAAACCTGATTTGGTTTATAAAGAATCAATTCAAATCAGTAGTTCACTGTTGTGACTGTGGACCTTAATAAAACATAATCATGATACATTTACAAAAAATATTTAACAGAATTTAAGTTGAGGTAATGTAATAGTCAAATGATTCAATTATAAGATGTAATAAAAAAGACAAAGGCTGTGGATTGTTGAGCTAGTGGCAATCTGACCCTAACCGTGATTCATTTGTACCAATTCACGAATTGAACTACTATTCAGTTGTTAAAGGAGAAGCATACAGGAATTCATGTTATAAAAAAACAAGTAAAGAATTGCAGAAGCTTTTACTGTATGGAAAACCATGTACTTCAAACGTTTCAATTACCAGGAGTGTTGGGAGCATTTCAGTGATAATATTTTAGTTTTAAGTGTATCAATCAAGTGCTTCTATTGTTTCAGACAAGAAAAAAATAAAAGTTTCATTTAGTATATATTTGTAGAGGCCAATGAAGACAATATTTACACTCTGCAGGTGACATTATCACTATACTTCACTGAAAAAATTCAATATTATCTTTATACATATCAGTATACATTTTACTTTATTCTAGTTTCATCAGAAAAAATAATTATACATAATAGTATAATATTCTGCCAAGTTTGTGAGAACAAGTTCTGTTTTTCATAAACACATATTGGCTAACAGTCTAATCATCATAGAGTTTATCTAACAATAAGTTAAATAAATATAGTAGCTAAAATAAGAGTAGACTATTGCTTTATCTTTAAATAAGATCTACTCTCTGACATTATATTACACAGTCTGTATATCTATACATTGTATTAAACAATTAGTCTTATCTCATCTAATATCTGTAGCTATAAATAGACTGTTGAACCTGGGATATCAGCTGGTTGTCATAGTAACAATTTTGACAGCTTCTTCTTTCATTGGTTAATTGAGAAGATTTTGTTATTAGTAATTTACAATTCTGTTCAATTTGATATACAGCATTTAAGATTTACACCAAACTTATTTTGAAAAAAGCAAAAACATAATACTAATTATTTTATAAAAATGTGTATATAAAGGATGTATGTAGTTGTAAAAAAAATCAAAAGAAAAAATGAGACAATGCAAAAAAGAAATTCAATTAATTTTCTACATCTACTGAAATTATAATAATAGTCATCTATGAGCAATTACTGAATTATCAATGAAAATAAGAAAATGTATTAATATATTTTAAGATTATTTCTAATGTTTATGATCATCCAGAGATATCACAAAATACAAGTTGTCTGCTATGTAATTTGTATAAAATGCTATAAATATATAAAGTCATTATCTGAGTTTTTGTTCACTAAATATATGTAAATACATTGAAAATAATAACATGTAGATCTATATTATACACATGAATATATAATTTTCCTATTAGATTGATAGGGTTTTCTTTCAGCCTCAAAATATAAATATATTATTAATAATTATAAATACATTCTTACAAAACAATATCTCTTATCAGATCTTTGCTTTGCTAGCCATATATAGTCTGTATCTTTATACATGTATATAGTCTATATCAAAGTTTAAATGATGCTTACTTTCCTATTATTTGGCACTGGTCCAAGTTATAAAAATACATATATGGAGAGTAGTGGAACCACTGATATAACATATTAGTTGGGTAGTTGCTAAGTTAATTACAGATTTTCTTATACATTTGATTTGGTTGTAAGCCAGAAGATTATTTAACAATATATACACAAACTATTATCACTAATAGGTTCATATTGGTTTTGAATGCACTGATCATAAGTCTAGCAATACATTTTTAGTTCATAATTAGGTACATTAGATCTACTTTTAATGCCTTTAATAGTATTATAATAATTGTAAAAATGGCATTGATTTACAAATATGTTATGTATTTAAAGACTAAAACATAAATAATGTTAATAAATAAAATTTAGTGCTCAATTACTCCATAATTATTAAAGATTCTCTCAGACTCATATATATAATTTTATCTGTTGGCCTTCATAATAAACTGCTCTATGAAAACATGTACAAGTAATTTGTATTTTCAGAGTTTTTTTTTTTTTAAGTAAGATATATGACCCCCCCCCCCCCCCTTAAATATCATAGCGTAACTATAGACATCAACCAATTAGCACCTAATAAAATCTAACAGTGTATAAAATATCTAGCAAAACTGTTCATTTCAATGCAGGGCCCCTAGTGTGAATGTTATCTAGTCTGATAAGATTAAGAGGGTTATATACATGTAACAAGGTTAAAATCAGTCATCTGGAAAATGATAGTAAATAGAGTCTGTAAATATGTCTTAACTTTTAGGATTTACATAAAAAATTCTAAACTTTATTTCTTTACGAACTATATTTCTATTTATTCTTTCTTAATAGAATTTAATTGTTTAAACATATTACCTTATCAAGTCGATATAATATATCTTATCAACATGATTTAAGTTGAAAATACCTTCTGGCTTTGTCTATTGTTAGATAAAATATGCCATCATGACATCTGTATTTATAGATGTCACAAATTAACAGTAACTACATGATTAATTGATAACCCAAAGTATTATTCTTCAAAGTTGATTAATTTCATTGGATAATTTTTATTGACCCCCACTCCCAATATATTTCTTATAAAATCAATTATACTATACTGATTATAGAGAACATTTATTATAGATATGATACTTTGAAAGAGAGTTTACATTAAGAAAACTATTAGAATTTTGGTGTCGTTTAAACTATTATATTATATGTTATTTGTGATACTTGGAACATGTTAGAAAATATTGAAAAGAACTTTATAAAAGATAAAGTAATACAAAAAAAATACCAAAAAAAATCATAATGGATCATAGGAAATAAACTAACAAAGCTTTTCGATCAATCATCAATTGTATAATTGAAACATTTACTCATGTGTTTCATTTGGGATTTCCTAAAATATATGACCATACATTGCAACAGTTTAAGTGATTTTGTTTCATATTATAAAATATTAAAATCATGCATAATAAACTTATAATTTTTGGTTTAGTGGCTGTTTATGTTTAATAATAAAATCAATTTTTGGACATTTTCAGTACCAAAACATGATAGAAAAAGGGCTATATATTGTCCAATACTGGCAAATTCGGACCCTGTAAGTAATTACAAATATGCGTGCGCTGTTTCTATGAGCAGACACTCGAAGGTAAATGTCGCTTATTTTCTGTTATTGTGGGGGCTGCACCCCACTGATAATAAAAATGGATAACAAAAAAGCATATTAAAAAAGTTGTTGAAAATAATTCATTTAAGAAATGAATAAAAAAAACTGGGGTCCAAACTTTGTAAACAACGCTATATCCTAGCATGCGCATTAGCTGGGTCCGCAAAAACTAGATTCTATCCCCAAAAGTATGTTCATCATGTTCATGACTGTTACCCTGTTTGCATCTATTTCTGCATTACTATGCGCTATAATAAAAATTATGATACAAAGTCTCTTACATTTCTTTTCTGCTCAATACATCCACCAATCTTTCATTTTTAGAGTAGCAAAGAGAAATTACATCAAATGTTTACAATTTTCCATTTTAACGGCAATATTCAAGTCACATGACAACCACAATTATGTAAGGGAAGTAAATCTGGATGTGCGGTATAAATAGTCTGTTCCATACTGTCATAATAAATTAACTGTTCTAAATTTTTCATGAATTCAGTCAGCACACAATCATAGCCAAAGTTATGTAAAAAAGTTAACAATAACTGAATTATTATTAACTCAAACGATCGTACAGGTCTGTTATTTTTTGTTTGTATTACAGTAAAACTCGTATATAACATACTCATTGGGCCATAGAAATAATGTATGTTATAACCGATGTATGTTATATCCGTATAGAATACTAAGTATATTATATATAAGGATGAAAAACGGGCCAGAGGAATTGGTATGTTGTAACCGAGTGTATGTTATAACCGAGTATGATATATCCGAGTTTAACTGTACTCGTCTTTTTCACAAAGGAGGCATCTAAAGACAGTTGCATGCCCGCCTGAGTGGTTCATTCAGCAAAATCTGGCAAAATATCTCTGTGCGAAAAGTAGGTCACTTTAATTTACGTGTAGGTGTGGCTACAATAGAAATTACTGAAAAGTGAAAATAACGCAGAACTTGATTTAACGCAGAAATAGATGCCAATGAGTATAATGAGTTTCAATGTAAATTATCCTCACTTTTTAGACAAAATAACACATCCAGAATAGAATATATTGAAATAATATGACATTAAACTTTTTAACTGTAATAAATAATTTACCTTCATGGTCCGGTCAGGTTTCACTCTATCGTAGGACCTAAGGTTAACTGTATCTTGTAACTGTAAGGCTTATTTCTATGTTAAACTTAGTCTATATAGATTGTAGATAACATTGGCTTCACCCATAGATCTGGACAGGTGCACTAGGACAATCATTACAATGCATCATGTCTGGTCTATGAATTTCACCAAGATATTTCAGATCATTCCCGATTTCACTAGGCTTATTTGTCAAACCTCCAATCCGGCATTTGTCATTACAACTGTTTGTATCCATTTTTTAAATGTGACAGTTAATTCAACATGGTTTCATTGGTTTAAGTCAGTAATATGTATGTTAATTCACATTTCTGCCAAGTTTCAGCAATTTATTCCAATTATTTACCGTGATTTTCCAGCGAGAAATGTCACATTAAAAACAACCTGCCATACTTGATAATACCGTTTCCGGTTCGTTGCTATTAACAACGCTCGTTCTATTAGACGGATCAACATTTTAATCTGCGGACATTTTAGTATTTTACTTATTTCTATAGTGTATGAGGATATAAACATTAGAAATCATCCGTACAATGTTATTATAATACATATTTATGTATATTTAAGCATATTATGTTGTTTAATGGGCCGTATTTGCCGGTTTTGCCTAATTCAGCGCAATAGAGCGCTGTGCTGATGCAGTGTGGGACCGTTAGCGCGACGGGTAGCAGTCTGTAATTCAGCCGTGTTTTCGCGACGTTTGCGGTCGCACTGCTACTTAAATGTGAAGCACTTCAGTCAGTGTGTATTTTTTATATACATGTAGTTGCGCTTATGCCCGAAGGCTTTGTGCGACTGTTTTGACCCGTTTTCAAAAATTGACTTAACTTTAAGATTCTATCCTAATTATTTAACTAAAAATAATAGACTTGGGTAGCCCTAAACAGGACTGTTTCCGTACTACTCATGGGTAGCTCTAAGAAGGGCTGTACTAGACTTTCCCACATGAGTAGCCCTAAAAAGACCGTACGGTCACTACCCAAGTCTGAAAACTATTTAAAGGTCAAAAATTTACAAAATTACTATGTTAAAAATAAATAATCTATGTTAAAAATCTATATTAAAAAAGTGTGAAGCACTTGCTGCACAGGGAGCACTTCATAAGTCCAGGCCTGCGCCGCGGTTGAGGACTTCAACACTTACTCCCAAAGCATAGGCAGATCAAGGTGGGGGCGGACCCGGCGTACACCCCCTCCTAAAACTGCCATAGCAAAGTTTTTTTTTCTATCATGAAATATGATATTATCAGAAATATTATATACATGTCAAAAAATTTTTGCACGCTATGCATGCAATATAGCATACATCATTAAACAATTTCTATTATTATTGTAGTTTTTATCATGATTCAGTAGCTTTTAGAAAATTACATGAAATAGTTATCAAGATGCTTAATATTTCATACTCTGGAAAAGGATAGTTGAGACCCTGAAAATGTGCCTGAATCCCTTATAAATAACCAAAACCAAGGAATTTCCGGGGCCGCTGGGCACATGGTCATCTGGTCAGGGTTTTGCCTTGGACCATTCAAGACCCTTACAGCCGCATGGAACCCCATTCTGCTTATTCATTTTACGCCCCCTCTAACTTGAATTTTCCGCCCCCTCTAACAAGAAATCCTGGATCTGCCTATGCAAAGTATGCTCAAAAAATCTTTCGTAAGTTAGATTGAACTTACACTTTTTTTGGCATTTTTGTGCTTAGGCCCTACTTGACTAAATTATTTTAATAGTAACTACGTATACTTCGTTAACTAGAATTGTTAGGGTATTTTAAATCCTTTCTTAACACTCTTGTATCATCGCTATGGATATTTAACTCTATTAGATTATTTTAATGCAGTATTTTCGTCTGCTTTTGTATTTTACCTTAATACTGTTTGATTTGTCTAAAGCTACATATTATAGATTGCAAGTTGTTAATCGTATTATTCATATTAGGCATAAATATGATTGGTATTGTTTGTATATACTTTAAAGAGTTAAGTTCATGATATGAACTTATAATAAATTTATTTTTGTCTTCAAATCTATACGTAGTTTGTTGATATTTAGTTTAGTAAAACCAGTCCTATTAAAATCCATCAGTCATAACATATACAGGCCTACCCTCCCCATCCAAAGCTGAAGTCCACAGCAAACCACAGAGGATCAATTACTGTCCAGAGCTGAGAATGATATATAAAAAAGAGCAGCATAGGCGAGAGCGCAACAATATTGTTGATTGTGTTTCCTTTATAGTTTGATAAATGAATAATATCAGTAATAATCTCACAAAGCTTCTTTATTTTGTTATATCCATTTGATTGTAGATCTATTAATTTGGAAAAATTTGACATGAAAAACAACACCCAAGAGTTTTTACTTCTGGAATTAAAGTTACTAAAACAATTACGAATTTGTTCTTACAATCGTTGTCGTTAAGATGCAAACATGTAAAACAAACTTTTTTATAATGTTTCAATAATAAAATAAACCCTTAAATTAACATCAATAAAAACACAAGTGAATCCAGGGGGACCGGACCTGATGTATGCCATTTTTTCTATCAATCGTGAAATATGATATTAAGGGAGACTCTATGGGGTGTGTTGATGCACGGGACAGGTTGATACAGTCCATCAGTTCAAACTTCCTGCCCTGCCCTCCTAGATCCGCCTATGAATATTTAGTTTACAGTATAATTTAGTGAACTCTGCCTTTTATTTTTGAAAATATTAGTTTTTTTTGTTGAGCGCTGGTTTTTCAGGGGGCGTGGTTGCGTGGTAGCAACACATTGTATAAGTCGCATCTTATCGGTCAGTCAACCCATATACTCATCTTTCCTGGAAAGTTTTGATTTAACAGTTAACCATTTACATAGCACATACTCAGTAACTGAGTCAGTGACTGACAACTGCCCGACATGGTTAGGAATCAGCCTGGGAGAATAGTGGTAGAAATCATTTCTTGACCAAACTCTGCAAACGTATCTATGCCCCGTTCGGGAATCAGATGGAATGTTTAAAACACTGCTGAAAAAGTTTTTAGTCACTGATTCAACTAACCATTTTTCCAGTCAACTATCAAACACGAAAACAATACATACATGATTTTACTAAGAAAGTGTCAACTATAAATGAAAAAGAAAAGGTATCCATTTGTCGATTTCTAAATGTATCAAACACAGCTTTTGAGTAACGACCGTAGGGTATTTTCAACTATCTAAAACAATGTTTTTTTGCTATATTTGATTTTATAAAATCATTTTAGTTTATAAAAAAGGCTGTCAAACTGTTTTCAACTATGCAGCGTAATTTACTCATAAAATACATAAATCGTAAAAACGGCGATATCGTGTCATTAAATAAGAGGTTCCTTAGAAATTCTCAATAAAATATGCAAAATCTAATTATATTTGGAATTCCCATTTTCAGAATGGAGAATTCTCCTATTGGAGAAATCCCATATACAGAAATGGGAGAATTCTCCCATGGGAGAAATCCCATATACAGAAATGGGAGAATTCTCCCATGGGAGAAATCCCATATACAGAAATGGGAGAATTCTCCCATGGGAGAAATCCCATATATAGAAATGGGAGAATTCTCCCATGGGAGAATTCTCCCATTTATAATATGGGAGAATTCTAAAATGGTGTTTAAATGCTTTAAAAATGACAAACTATTCATTTTTTCTTTGGAATAATGTTGTGTACGAATAGATCTATCCAATTCTAACTCTAAATGTTAGTTTGGATGAATTTGAAAAAAATGGGAATTTTCTCCCATATTTGTTAATGGGAGAAAATTCCCATTTTTCTCCCATCAAAATCCCATGGGAGAGCATTTCTCCCATGGGAATTTGCCGATTCCCATGGGAATTTTGACTTTTGACTTAAAATTAAACATATTTCTAGTAAAGATATCAGGATGAAAGTTTACTGGTGTTATGCCCATATGTAGTTCTACATTTATTGAAAATTTGAAATAAATCGGATTAAAAATAAAAAAAGTAAGTTTGCAAGATTTCCGGATTCGCAAACATATTCTGGACTGTGTTAATATTAATGTATTCACTGTGCATACAGTGATCAGTTTAAATAGTAGAGCTGCCTCTATTACCTTTACGTAGGGGATATAAACTTAAATGAATGCAGTTTGTGTGTGTACCAGATTCAGTTTTACTCAGACTTGGGAGAATGTTTTCAGTATAACTACCAATTTCAGTATTTTGAGAATTAACTACTTCATGTCATTTAAAGGAAACCTGTCTATTTCAGTCCATGTACATGTATTTTGAAACCAGATTTTCAGTATATTTGTATTTAACACTGTCAACTTCCACCCATGCTCTGATAATTTTTCATTGGCAATTATTGATAAGCATTGTATGTAGTAAATTAAATTATGCATTTTAGATTGGTTTTTACATAGAAAAAGTATTTTCACTATGATAAAATGATATAAAATGTATATGCATTGTATTTATATTATAGAACGACCTACCTACAGTTTATTGATGAAATGATTATAAAACCAGGAACAGAAGCTTCTGAAGGAGGAATAGAAGATGTAACATTAGATGATCATGTAAGTTAGCATGTGTATTTGTAGGAGCAGTGGTCTAGTGGTAGGAGGGGTGCTTAGGGATTGAGAGGTCCCTGGTTTTATTCCCAATTGGGGCACTGCTCATTCCCTTGAGCAAGAATTTTACCTGCGATTACTTCACTTCTCCCATGTGTAAATGGGTACCTATGTGGTATAATTCTGTTGCGCCAATATGTCGACTGAACATACATGGAGTTAAAAACTGGTTAGGATGATCAATAGATAGATACTAGTGGCCAAATGACAACGGTTTATAGCTGTAAGTTTGGTAAATGTACAAAAGCATGAAACTTAGAACACTAAAAAAATTGTTTTCATATTGTATGACATCATGGTACCATGCCTTAGCATATTTTGATATCATATATAATTACATAAACTGTTTTATTCAAGTTCTTTTTATTGCCAAAAGATTCATAGTCCATAGATATTTTGTTAGCCTAATAATTTGGATTATAGTTTTAGTTAACATATCTCTGTTTTTAGCCATTAAATCCTAACCCAGAAAGTAAATGGAGAGCCTATTTTAAAGATAATGAAATGTTGTTACAGATTGATAAAGATTGCAGGTAAGACTTAATCTTCTATTTATCACATTTTTCTATTGTTTGTTTACACCTAAACTTGTGATAGCAGTATCCTGCATTAAGGAATACATTGTAACACAACTAAAGCAGTCAAGTAAACAGTTATGTTGATGATCCTCTATATAGGAATAAATTGTCATCCTCACTCGGAAGGATGAATGAGTGAAGATTAAACCTAATTAAGATCCATGGTTGAGAAACATCAAACCTACGACCATAAAAGCCAACTTTGGGGCAAAGTAGTACAAATTCTGTATTATATCTCTTCTAAAAAGACAACAGTTCAGAAAAACAAGTTAAGTAGGTGCTAACTTCAATAAATAAATGACAAAATGTTGATGAACTGTGTAAATCCAAAAAGCTGCTTTATTTGTCTTTTTATATCAAGAGAAAAATGGAAACTACCAGTGTGTAATGTCGGTTTCAATCATTCTGTAAAGTTTGTTTCCATTTTGATAATAAAAACATGAAAAATGAAAATATAAAGAGAAGAGTCTCTCAATAAAGGTCTTTGGACGAAACAATGGGAAGAATAAAAAGCAAATAAACACTGTATTAAAATGACTCTAGATTGTTTTATATTTTCATATGATATTGCATTTAACAATTATAGTACTAGTCATAATATCTTTACTATGTTCTGTTTTCAGACGTCTATGTCCAGATTTAAATTTCTTACAAGTTTATCCATTGCTTTGTTTTCAGACGTCTATGTCCAGATTTAAATTTCTTACAAGTTTATCCTTTGTTTTGTTTTCAGACGTCTATGTCCAGATTTAAATTTCTTCCAGAAGGCAACAGAACACCCTTGTTCTAGATTGTGTGGTGAGAATAGTTTTGAAACGTTAAGAAAACGTGTAGAACAATGTGTATTACATTCTGAATCTGTGTCACAAAATAGGCTTGGAATTACTAATGTAAGATATGTTTAATTTTAGATTTTGTCTCTAATTTTAGACTAAAATGTGTTTTTTTTACTGGGTTTATCGCCTTGTTGACACAATTTTTAGGTTATTTTACGGACCAGTCGACCTAACCTAGCTTTCCTGGACCCTTGTCTATAACCAGTATCCACATACCTTTCAAGAAGGCTGCCAATTGTCCATGTACCTTATTAATGGAGGAAAATTTGCATCTTTTTCAAATTTTCCTGGAAGGGGAATAAGGGTCATACGTGGTCTTTAAGCCCGTTCCTCCTTTGAGAAACTGGATTGGAAATCTTGCTGTGCTACCAACTGGGCTAAAGACCTGGGATAGTCTTAAATGTTAATAATAATTTTTGTAGTGTCATATGACTTTTTTGCTTTAGTTAATGAGCTCTCAGCTGTTAAATTAAATGACAATTTTTTACTACCAACATATTAGATGGCTTGAGAATTTCCTTAATCAATTTTTAAGCTGTTGATTCTTTTTACAGCCCAATTTAGACATGTAAGATTGGGAAACTGATTCCATAGCCTTGTCTTTACTTACATACTGACTTTTTTGTATGGCATATTGTATTCATACAGTAGAAGTTCATTCTCTCGAACACCACCAGCTCAAATTTATTGTCTGAGTCGAACACATTGTCTGGCACCGTTCAATTTCCCTTCTATATCTATATAAAACAACCTCTTCTGAGTCGAACAGGACAGGGTCGAACTCTCGAACCAATATCACGGTCCCGTGGTTTACAAATACACTATAATACTTAGTGATGTCACGATGATCGAGTAGAATCGAATAATCGTCGCTGGGCGCTTACATCAGCGACAATCGATTTTCTTTAAGGAAAATCGATTGTCGCTGGTTGTTTCAGAACCGCAGATTTTGCCACAACTGACCTCAGTTTAAACTTGAACACAAGGGACAATAACGTTACTTTTAATTTTCAGTCTTATTGAGTTAAATTACTAATCAGTCTAAGTCAAACTCGTTGGTCCACCCGTCCTTCACATGTCAAATGTCAAACAAAAATTTGAATACATGTCGGCGAATTTCAAAGATAAATATCAATTTACAAAAAGCTATTTATTTTTATTGATGACGTAATTTATGAGTCTTGATACCGCTTTCTTGATACGTGTGATAATTTAAATGTCACGTTGTATAACAAACGTTTGGTACATCAGATGTGTTATAGATCTTCACACTCGATTTGTTACGATTTACAGGTTAATAAACTAATTAAAATTTACGACCAAATCTCTTTGGGAAACTCTGTGAGGTATGGTAAAAGTTCAACATCCGGATACGGTCTTATTCTCGTATCAAATGAAGTTTAAAATTTATTAACTCACTAGAATCCAATAAACATAGAAGCTGAACCAAGCTAGCTTATTTCATGATGATTCTCCATAAAATTATGGAAAAAAAAACTATTGATGAAAGATATTTCTAGATGATGAATGGGTAAATCAAACGACTGCTAGCGGTTTCAAAATGATATTGTGTAACAAAATTCATACCAACAATACATAGTTTTCGTATTGTATAACATTATCTGACTCAGATACACTATATTGCCGATTTAAATTGAAAGCATTAAGTCTTAGTATTTTGATTTTAATATTTTCCTTTGTTTTTAAAATGTTTTCAAAGAAATTAATCATGCAAATATAGTTTGTTTTAAGTAAATAAAGGATGTTGTCTTGAATGAAGTGTTTTTCCTATTTTTTTCCAGAGATTTAATGCTACTTGCATGTAATATAAAATCCCTGTATTTTCTCAGGAAAGCTTTTGTCGAGATACCGTAAGCATTTGTACAAATTTCGATTATTAATCGATTTTTAATCGATTAATTAAATTTGATTCAATTCGATTATCGATTATGATTTTTGTCTGATTCTCCATCACTAATAATACTATTGTCTCTCTCGAACAATAGATTTTCACAGCGACAAAGGTCTGATCGTAGGTATTGTTTGTGACGCGTGATAATTACACGGCGTGAAAATTGCTCAACATTAAATTTGTTAATTGATTTTATTTGTCAAAATTTTTTGTTGTGTGATCACATTGTCCCACAAAAATGCTTAACAATAGAATTGTTTGTAGATTGCACATTGTTGACGGACACATGTTATAAAGTGTCATGGTATGAATAAAAATCAAGAATAAAACGAGTAACTAAGGCCTCGCTAAAACAAATGAATTAGCGCGTATACAGCTTGTATGTTTGTTTTAATTATGATAAAAATTGTAAACAAAATGTTAATGCAATTTCAGTATAAAATCAGTGCAAATTTACGATCGGTCTCAATTCAAAATGTTAGAACAGAATATACACACAGATTCAACGACTGAACAACTTAGTGAAGGACCCGGTAACGGGGGGATTGCTAAGTCAGTCATAGGAAGACACAACAAAGCTGATCATGTTCATCTTATATACTGCTACTCATCTAAATCATAATGATGTTCATAAATGTATAACTAACGAACAACAAATGAGTTATAAGCAAATTAATTGCAGTTTGTACTGACTACGTTCACAAGACACTTGAACGAACCGTGTGTTCGGGTTTTATATTAAACCAAGGGTGATAACGAATAAAATAATTTAAAAAAACAAAGGGAAGTAATAACGTCGAACTCGGACGAATGTTGGCCAGGACGAACACATGCCTGTCTCGAATTTTTTTCCACGTCCCTTCGAGTTCGAGCCAGCAAACTTTTACTGTATATTCCAAAATGTCAACTATTGTTTATTGTTTTATGTTCTCAGATGGCTACAAGTAGAAGAAAACCAAGTAATGAATTTATGTTATTACCTGATGGTCAGGAAGCGCATTGGGAAGTTTGTGAAAGAATATTATTTGTTTATGCTAAACTAAATCCAGGACTAGGTTATATACAGGTAAGTTACCACATGCCTTTGCCACTATGATAGTTTTACTTGTTTTGTTGTCTGTCGAAGAACTGGACAGAAAGTTATAAAACCAATTTTGTTCAAAAGCTTTCAATTTTAATAATGCAAAACTAAAATGTATTAATTGTTCTATAAGAGCTGTGGTCCTGTGGTAGGAGGCATGTTTAGCTAACAAGAGGTCCCAGGTTTGAACCTGTCTTGGGGCACTGTTAATTTCCATGAGCAAGAAATTTACCTACAGTTGTTCCACTCTATGCTGGTGTATATGGGTACTGTGAAGGATCTGTTGCTTGAAGGTGGTTCCAATGATCAGGGAGTTATCATACACACTTGTACAGTCAGCTCAACATGTATATGGAAGCAGACTTTAAACCACACTTTAAAATTTTGAAGTATGGAATTTGCTCAGATGACTCTTTTTGTGGGTAAATGTGAATTGATTTGTCCCCAAAACAGGATTTTGTTAAAATTAATGACTTTTGGAAGGCACTGGTTGTTTTTACAAAACATGACATTTCTATTGTAAATTTTCATTAAATTATTTCATTTCACTGTAAATCATCTAAGTATATTTATACTATATTTTACAGGGAATGAATGAAATATTAGGTCCTATATATTATACATTTGCTACAGATTCAGATGCTGATTGTAGAGGTTAGTGCATGTGTATTCTAATGTAGGCTCTTTTGTTTCACTCTGTATATATGATCATGTGAAATTTTCCATTTTTATTTATTGAACACATACAAGGCTCTTACAATTCACACATTCATTTATTCAGTCGTCAAATTAATCATTTTTATTAAAGTTTGTTAGAATTTAAATAAGGTACAGTGTCTCTATATTTTTCTGTAGAATAAAACATAGGCTCTCATTTTGATGCACTGAAGCACTTATTAGTTAATTTTTGGAACATCAAAACTTGTGCCTAGATGCTTTGATTCTTTTATTCATGGGTTAATGTAAATCATTTCTAAAGACTAGATTTTGTGTTTGGACTTCTTAAGGCTGTGCCTTTGCTTATTTCATGTATTGTGATACATAAATTAATCTATGATATTTCTAATGTGTATTTTCAGAGAATGCTGAGGCAGATAGCTTTTTTTGTTTTACAAATTTGATGTCAGAAATACGTGACAACTTCATCAAAACGTTAGATGACTCACAATGTGGAATAGGTATAAACAGTTAAAATCATGTATTAGAACCATGTAAACCAAAGGGTTTATTGCAGAATTCTTTTATATTTCTTTTATAGGAATGTTTTTTTTTTCAAAATTCACTTGGGATTCAAAATTGGAACTTTTTTCAATAGCAGAGATAGCCTTTGCAGTTGAACTTATCTGTTGCAAAAAATTCTTATCTGAATAGCCTTTTAGTTAATGCTGTCGTCCTATGGTAGGACTGGTGCTTATACATTAGTAGTGAAAATTTATGATTATTCTAAACCTTAAAGAGCAGGAAGGCAGAATAGGGCAGGGCACATTAGAAGGTTGGTGATTCCAAGGAACTATTTCTGCTTAGGAGAAAAATGGCACCCTGCTTTAGAATAATCACTATGAAAATATAACTTCACAATGACGTTATCTTAAAGGAAAAATGGTGACATCTTAGCGAAAAATAATATTGTGTTGCATTTTTGTAAACATATCTTAAACAATACTTTAATAAAAAGTATACAAGAATCAGAATTCAGTATAATCTCTGCTAAACAACAACCACTTGGTGTGACTAAAATATGTCAGTATTTAGTGGTTGTTGCTCTGCAGAGATTAAGTTCAAGTAAAGTTACGTCTATATGAAATATCAAAAGCTATTGTTGTGAGAAGGATTTATTCTGTAAAGGGCCGCTCTGCAGAGGTAATTGTTATACTGTATTTGTCATATTTTGGATCTATTTATTTAAACTCATGAGCTTAGAAAATGACTTATTGTACCTACACCACTATTGAAAATATGTTTTCTGGGCTCTCATGGTGAAATAAAACTATCTAACATTGAAGTCAATAATTGTTCTCTATATTTACAGGTAGTTTAATGAATCAATTAATGACTACATTAAAAGAGAAAGATGCTACATTATGGTATAAACTACAAGAACAAGATTTGAAACCACAATTTTATGCATTTAGATGGTTAACATTATTATTGTCTCAGGAATTTCCTCTCCCAGATGTGTTACGTATCTGGGATTCATTGTTTGCTGATGATAAAAGATTTAACTTTCTTATCAAAGTAGGATGTGCAATGTTGTTGTAAGTGTAGAGTTATTTGTCTAAAGATGGCTTTTAATACGCATGTATAGCTTGTTTAAAGTGACGTTAGAAAATTTTGTCAAAGAATAAGATTCTTTAATCCACAGTCATTGTATTGGTTATGAAGAAGCAGTGGTCTAGCGGTAGAATGCTCACTTTTGGATCAAGAGGTCTCAGGTTCGAACCCCACTGGGGGGCACTGTTAATTCCCTCTAGTATTGTGAAGAATCACCTGTCTGAAGGTGATTTCAATGATCAGGATAGGGATTGTCATACAAAATTGTTAGAGGAATGAACATGTACATGGAAGCAGTCTTTAACAGCTTTTTAACATCATTTTGTGGTGGGACCTGTCTCTGCATTTTTTCACACATGTTTGAATATGATTTCAATTTTCAATATAAAATGCTTCTAAATAGAAATTTGCAGATGCCCTGGAAGATTAGACTAACATAATTTTTATACATTTTGATTTTAACTTATTTCCAGATTGTTGAAGGATGATTTACTCACTGGTGATTTTCCATCAAATATGAAACTAGTTCAGGTATTATTATTTTATTTATTTACTAGTTTTACTCTTTTATCCTTCCTCTTACCTATGTATCTTAGTTTGTACTAATTTATTGTTCAATTGTGAACCAACTAAGAATAATCCCTTGCAAAACCACTTCCTTATCTCCTGGAATTGAGCTAGTAGGATAATGTTCCTGGCACTAAGAAACAACAATGTAGGTTTTGAATGTGATTTGAACCACTTTTTTATCTGATAGATTGATAGAAGCTGTGCTTATGGAATATACATGTAGCTTTGCTTTAGTTTTCAATTCTACATGGGACATTACAAATTCCTTGTGCAAGAAATTTACCTTTGATTACTTCACACCACCTGGGTTTATTAAAATGGGTATTTCGAGGGTTACATGCTTAAAGGAGATTTCAATGAACAAGGAAAAACCTACTAAATAGACTTTATCTGCAATTCAAATATATTGGTTTCCCCTGCCATGCAAACAAACTTTCCTTGTTACTATCAATAAAAAAATATATGTACTAAAACAACTGGATTTAATCTGTGTATCATGCTTTGGGCAATGATACTGTCTGTGCACATATGGAAAAACCTAAAAAATGGAGTTCTGAATTTGACTTATTGTATGGTTGACAGACTTTGTATATGAAAGGAGACATACATAGTTAATTTATGTTTTGTATTGAAAAAAGAAAATTTATTTCAAAGATAATATATTGCAGTTTATAATATTTCAGAATTTTCCCTATTCATCATTTGATGTACAAGCTGTGATAAAGAAAGCTGTAGATATAAGGTTAGTATACATTGTATATTGTCTGACTTTTTGTGGGAACAGTGGTCAAATGATAATATACCTTCTGTGCTTATTGTTATATCAATTTATTTTAGCTTGATTGTGAAACAAGTTCTTACTACTTAGATTAATCACTTCAGAGTCTGCTTCTTGGCCTCAGTACTGAGCTTGTAGGATAAAGTTCCTTGCTCAAGGAAACACCAGGGTAGGTTTTGTAGTGGATTTGAACCAATGCGAGCTGGCTATCCAATGATTACCAGACCAAAGTTGTTACCACTCGGCTATGCCCTGTTCTATTGTAATGGATAGAGATATGGGTTCTAACCTTTCCAGGTGGCACTACTGATTTCATTGAGTAAGAAATTTTGCTGTGATTGCTTTACTCCACCCAGGTGTAAATGAATAGTAGCCAGGTGGGTATTATTCTGTTGTTTCAAGTTGTGAGCTGCACAAAAAACTCTTGTTGTGTAACATATATATATGTATATATGTATGAAAACTCTTCCATGCTAAAACTCTTCCAACATTTCTCATTAGACATCTTCCAGTCAGAAGTCATGTCCTCATGTACTCAAGTACCTACTGTTAGTTTGTGTTTTTGTTGTTGTTTTTTTGCTGGGTTTAACACTGTAGCAACACATTGTATAGGTCATATAATGGCGGTCAGTCTACCTACTCACTCTTCCTGGAAAGGTTAAATCTCTGGATTAAGCTCTTAACCAACTACTTGCGCATACTTTCTTCAGTGACTGACTACTGTCCTACTTAATTAAAAATCATTGGTAGGAGGTAGAATGACCGTAAAATAATTTCTTGACCAAGCTCCACCAAAGTATGCCCTGCCTGGGAATTGAACCCGTGACCCCTCGATCAGTAGACTTGCGTGCTACCAACTGAGATAGCGAGGCGGCTTATTCTTATTTCATTTATAATACATTTTGTATACTTCTGTGCACAGCTCTTGTTTTATTGCTGGAAAACCTTGTTTTATGACAATTTCTTTTACTTGTTTTATAGTATATCTGTGAATGTACTTATTCGACTTTCATTCAGCTAAATGTTTTGTTTTTTCTTTTCATAGATGATAGACATTGAAGGATAACCTAGTATGAAGATATGGTATCAAGTGGTAGAACCACTGTGTGTATGCTTTAAGTCACTAGAAGTTAACAATGATGTTTTGTTTCCTAAGAATGTTACCTTATTATGTATCAATGTTTGATCAGAGTATGACTGTGTTATAAATTTTGATTGAACAGTTTACAGTCTTAACTTTATTTGAGTTGGTATATCATACCCCAGCTCCGTCCAGCTTAGAACCTGTTTTATTAACTTTGAAATATAAAATCATAAAAGTTTAAGTGGTAACAGCCACTAGTGAATGCTTGGCTTAGTTGTAAATTTTGCCATGTACAGTACCCTACAAAAGTTCTCGGACATATGATATTTTAAAAAAAGATAATGTGTGACACCAGTATTTTACTACTATTAAATCTTATTTATGTACAATGTAATACATTTTGAATCAAAAAATCATGTTGACGAATGAATTAATGCTGATTTTGAATTTGCTTTTATGACTGTTCGTTTTATTTTCATGGATCAATGTGAGTTGGTTTGTCTTATTACGATATTTTGTCTATTGACTTTTGGAGGGCACTGTAAATTGAAATTGTTTATGCTTATCTTGAAATTTAAAAGCAGCTATAAATTTCAGAAAATTTGGCGAGAGATGAATTACTGCCTAATAGTTATCCCATTTTTAAATTACTATGTATTCAGGAGTGTTAGAAGTAAGTCTTATTTGTCTTATATAGATGTACAGCTTGTTCATATTGACCCGAGACAGAGAATATGTATTCTAAATTCAATATCATTTACATTCATTAAATCAGTTAGCCACACAGTACAGCTACTTCAGTGTGTAACATCAATGGGTCAGTGCAAAACTAGTCTAAATCTTTTATTTACTTGTAGTTAGATTAGTGTTGTGCTTACCTTGCAAATATTTATCATTCTCAGGACAGTATGATCAAGTTATGTTATTTTTGACTTTGTTGATTTTACTTTAATTGTTTCAATCATTTTTCTGTATTGAAATATTTAATGTTGTCACAAAGGCCTACCATTGTTTTATTAAATCTACTCTAGCAATGCCTACTTTATATCATATCATTATGTGTGTTTTCTGATACTCAATTCATTACAGTCAAATATATTGAAAGTCTTATATTGTTGTCCCTATACTTGATCATAACCCATTTACTCATCACAAAGTCATGGTTAAATCTAGCCACTTTTTTCATTGTTCAATGAAAGAAAAAAATTAAAAAATGTTTTTTTTTTTGAAAAATCAAAATAACTATATTTTGTTAAAACAAAATGATTCTTAAAAAGGTTATATTTTATCAAAATAATTGTGATCAACAAAACTACATATTAGTCCCACTTATGATTTCATTGATTATAAATCTTGTGTTCACATTTTATCATATGTCTATTCCATTATCTGTATAATATGTTTCTGTATATTAGTTTCCTTTCTTGTTTACTAGTTGGGACAATATTTTAAGGAATATTTTAATATAAGTATTTAGAGAGCACACTCTTTTAATGCCCAGCTAGCTCAGCACACAACTCTACTGATCAAGGGATCATGGGTTTGTTTTCATGGCAGGGCATACTTTAATTTGTAGAGTTTGGTCATGGAGTAAGTTTGCCATTTTGCTGATCAAGTCCTACCTAGGTGTTGTCTACTTAGATTTTGGTGTTCCTAAAATATTGTTCCTGTTATATATTTCAATGGTTAATATAGTCAAGTGTCCAGTTGTTATACTATATATGTAATATAATATATACATGTGTTCTTATTCTATTTATATTTTTCCCCATGTTTATGTTATAAATGTTTTTAATAATGAGTTTATTCAAATTCACCAAAATTGTATTCATCTTGATGTATCCCCTCAAGTATAGTGTGTGCTAATTGATTTGGGACAGTTTGATTCACTACAGGCTTCAGAAACTTTACTACTAGTCTGGATACCTGCCCCTCACCACTATTGATATTGGGTCAGGCAAGCCCCGTGATCATGGCGGCCTCCTCATTATTATTCAGGTGTTCCATTTTCTTAATCTTTCATGATCATTTACTGACGATAGTTACTCTTGTAGGAGTTTGGTACTATATAGATCATTCGATTTTGATTTTTCTGACTACACGTATATTAAGCAGAGAATTTACGAAAACATGTTTCAAGTGAACACAATTCAGACATGGATTAGTCTCGTTAGAATTTCGGATACTTTATTTAGCATAAATGTAACCGAACAACTAAAAGAAAGTATCCACTGTAATTCTCGTACCATGATCCTTTGATTGAAGCCTGTGTAGTGAGAAATGATCATTTGAAAAAATAATTATCCAATTAATTCATTACATCAGGCGCGGCCATGATCATGGTTTGCCTGACATACTTTTACCTGTCAAAGTACAACTGGGAACCAGACAACTATACTACTTATTGATTTAATGTATGGTACTGACATGTTAATTTTATTTTTGTCTCAAGTCAATTTTCACTCCTATATTCATAATTGTGTAAGAAAATATCAAATTGAATGTTATTATGAATATTCTATTATCCCCATGTATTGCTTGAACAAAATAACTATGCAGTGAAATGCTATTGTTACATTTTATTCATCTATCAGTGGTGCATATATTAAGCTTGCTGCAATACATAAATACAGTCATCTATTTTTATCAATCATGATATATTTTGAAAACAGTACTTCTGCACAGTGCAGAAGTGCTGTTATTAGAATTTAAATCAGCAGGGTTACAGTGTATTTGCCACAGACAGTTAAATAAAATGAGCTAATACATGACTTCTTAGAAAGGTTTGCTAATGTTAGACAGGCACTAAACAGAGAACCAACTCATAGCCTTATAATGAAATAGGCTGTAATTGTTATCTCTTTTCAATTACTTTTTGTTTCAACTTGGTGCAAACATGTACTGTTACAGTGAAAAGTATGTGTTCAGAGGACAATAGGATAAAACAATTTATTACTGATTTGAGCAATGTGTAAAAAATTGTTGTTTGTACTTCATCAGTACTGATGAAATTGAAAATATCCAGTACAGTTCGAACAAAAAACAAAACACTGTTTATAATAACAATACAATGAACTAATCAACGAAGAGGGATGCTCAGGATGACAATAATATAAACAATTGTTATATGTTTTACAAGTGTCTAAGCCGTTTGTGTAATGGAAAAGCGTTCTACCATTACAAGCATGATTTACCAAGTGGCGGTGGTTTATCCGACATGCTAATTTTGTTAAAATGAATTACACAATTTTTAAATTCAATACTGCCTACCCCTGAAATGGATTGTCTCATTTTTATGTTTACCTAAACACGTTTTGTTTTTTGTACGCACTATAGTTTTGAGCATGGAACATCACCTATTCATTTCATCTACTACTAATAATTGTTTTATCTAAGCAAGACAAGGGAGATAACTGTGTATATGGTTGTATTATAAATGATTGTTTGTGACTTAAATGAATACAATACTCAAATTATGTATAAAATTTAATTATGTGCCAATTGTTGATTATTAATTAAATGATGAATTAAAGATTTTTGTTGTCTTTTCTGGGTATATTTGCTTTATTTGAAAAATGCCTATCTGAACATCAGCCATTTGTGTCATCTGAAAAGGCGACATTATAGGGGTTACTTTGGTTGGTGATGGCAGCAGGGTCCTATATTTGCTTGTCAGGAGCTTAAGTCCAATACTTTTCAAGCCACTGACTTAAACTGTACTGGTGGGTAGATCTTTTAGTTAAGTGCAGAGTGAATAATAACCATAACTCTAAGCTTCACAGTTTTGGAAATTTTGGAGTTACTGCACTATGTTGTATGGAAGCATGGAGGTGACATGGTCGATATTTTTTCTAACATGTTCCCACAACTTTCGAGAAGTGATAAAAAAATTTTAACTAGTTCTCACAAGTTAGAACATGAGGTAATTTTTTTCTAACTCATTCTCAACTTATGAGGGGTGATAATTTTTATTCTAACAAAAGTTCTAAATATTCTAAAAAAATTCACTTCTCGTAAGTTGTGAGAACAAGTTAGAAAAAATATCGACCATGTCACCTCCATGCTTCTGTAATGTTGCATTTTCTTGTCCAGACTAATTCTACTCAAGCTTCTGACTTGAAACCACATGGTAGACAAGTAGCATAACTCTAGTCAGGCAACACATCTAACTTACAGAGTTCTTGTTCTTCTGTATTAACAGACACATATTTTTTGCACTTACATTTAGCAGATGATTAACCAAAAACCATGTCTGCAAAGTAGAAACGATTTGGATGTTGACTATTTCTAGTAAGAATTTCGAACAATGTATTAGATGCCATCCTTATTCTGCTTTGCCTAACATACTTTTACCCATCAAAGTACAACTCGGAACCAGACAACCTTTCGGTCATGCTATATTTTAGACAAGAGTAATGGCAAGCAATAACAAACACGGACACACTCCACTGAGTGAAGAAATTAACAACAAACTAGAAAAGTAAATTTGAACCAATATACATGTATTTACATATCATAAAGAATGAACACAGTACAATGTGCTAATATTGAAATTATAAGACAAAATATCAAATTAACATGCTACATAATGAAATCATGAGAAAACAAGGAGTTATCAAGAACATATTTCAACTTGGCTCTTATCAGTTAATTTCTATCCAAAAGTAACAGTTTAAGCCTGACAAGAAGTTGTAAGTTACATTATTTTACATGTCATATGATTCATCAAAGGGGAAAAACTCAAAAAACAGCACAAAACATTGGCAAAACAGAGTTACAGTCCTTGTGCACTGCATCAACAGCCATTGCAATGAACATGATTGTGTAACAGGGCTCAAATATATATACAAGTTGTATTTAGTTGAGCTTTTTTACATAGAAGTCCTTAGGCCAGACTAATTGTATAGACTCTAAATCTATTGGTCAGCCTGGTTGGTAAAGACAGAAAGACTGCCTGTCCCAATATTAATCACAAAACTACAAAGTTTGGTTATTTTGTGTCATATATTAAACAAAGCTGTTTCTTAGAGCACAACCTCAAATTTTCTTCTAAATTCTATGATTACTTAAATCAGAGAGTATGTAATCATTCCATGACAATGCTTTGGAATTCTTAATTTTTATTTACTATATGTTGGAATTTAATAAAAGCAACTTAGGCACTAGGTAAATAGTAAAGTTAGTCATACCGTTGCGAATATTATCAGTAAAGTTTGCTGACTGACATCTTTGGCATAGGCTAAAACTTATTCTTCAGTCTAGCAAATGGGATAGTCATTACCACATTAATTGGTAAACACTTATGTAATCCTTAATTAAGAGGCAACATAGTGTAACAGAGTGAGAAATATGCAGGCTGACCAGGACTCAAACGCACGGTGCCTTACTTACAGGGAGGGTTGCTCTCAGGACTGAGCTATACAGCTGCGTATATATCCTTCTCTCCATTATGTGAAAAGGTAAACACTGTGACAATAGTAACTAAGACAAGTTTAAAGTTGTCAGCCCATAAATGTAATACAACTAAATACAAAAACATTTAATAAAATACAAATACACTAAATTGGTATATAATACGATACATATAGTAAATTGAACACAATAATATATCCAGACAATTCTGAATATACAGTGCCATACATATTAATTACCTTGACATGAAGTCAAACTTAGTATCATTGATATAGTTAACTTATAAAGCGCACTCCATCGTCTACAAGGACGGACAGACGGAGGCTGATGATGATGATGATGAGTTAACTTATTAACATGTATCTTAAGATAGATTTTTAATTTTCAAAGAATTGGTCAAGATTTGAAAACAAATCACACATTTACTGAAGTACAAATTATGGATGGCACTGTATTTTCAACCTTGAACAATGATACATGACTCTGGCAATAATTACATGTATGTGACAATGATACATAATGTATGGTGGTTGACAGTTTTTCAACAATTTTTAGTCATATGTATGGTGGTTGACAGTTTTCCAACAATTTTTAGTCATATGTATGGTGGTTGACAGTTTTTCAACAATTTTTAGTCATATGCCAGCAGTCAGTCATCCTACTCACAGTTCCTACAGAGGCTTAGTTCTCTATACCCCAAATTATAGCTAGTACTAAATATGTATGACACAATATATATGCCCATTCGGAACTCCTCGACCATTCCTTACAAATAACCTCGGACATATTTAGACGCCATTTTGGAAAAACCGGTGTTGAAGTAAACAAAAACACGATCATTAAGGCGATTACTGAAGTTTCGTTTTTAGACTGTAATTTTTGAAATTACACATTTCAATGATACCGATGAACAATATTTAGTTCAATTTAAAACAAATAAATATGCTTAGACAAAGATCTGTGTGTATACTACAAGAACTATTTTGTGTAACAGTTACATGCTTCATCTCGCGTAGGTAGTAAAATCACCAAAATCCAGTGAAGACCCCCCACGAATCCTTCCGAGATTGTTCATTCATGAAAGGTCGAGGGTGTTCCGAATGTATATATGCCATTGAATTGTAAATAACAGTTGGATCAAAATAATCAATTTCTCAACATGATTAGGTGTAAACTTAAGGTCAGATTAAATGTAATCAATAAATGTTTAAAGAAAACTGGACAATATACAACAACCTCCAAAAATTCTTGAACAAATAAATTTAGAAAAAAAACTTGTCTTGCATACCAATAATAATTAGTTACTATAATTACTGCTTTTTATAGTTTGAATACTTTGTAGAAAAACTAATCAATGCTGATCTGGAAATTTAATCAACAAATTCTTTTATCATAAATAAAACAAATTTTTTCGAAGAACTTATGAAAGGAATTGTTCATGCAAATTGTCAAAATTGGACTTAAGTTTTTCAATGACTCATAAAAAATAATATCTCATGCAAAATAATTCATCACCACTTCTAATAAGTTTGATAAATGTAGTTCAGTTCAAACACATAATTCAATTGGGATATTCAGTGCAAATGCAACATTCGGCAGAGTGTACCTGACATATTCAGTTCTGCCTGGTAAAATGGACTTACACAGACTAAGTTACAATTTTAACAATAAAATAATCATCAAACTAAAATGCAACTTAAGTACTGAACATAACTTCCGAAGTATTTTTTTCACTGGAAATGTTTAGAAAACTGCTAAAAGAAAACTATCAAAAGAAAATTCATAACAAATTAATATCTTACTATTGCTATAGTATAGGAACAAACCATCTAAACAAAAACTAATTCAACACTTAACTGTAAATTTAAGTCAATAGTCATAACTAAAACATGACACAAGCATCATCAAAGTTATACTTATATCCCATAACAACACAAATTTCATATCAAACAAGTGACTCAAACACATGTATGTACTTCAGTTCATGTATAAAATTAACTTCAAGCACATCATTTAGTTCATAGTATGCCTTTCAAAAGTATGTAATACAATTCAAAACACAAATCAGCTATAAAATTGTAATACATTGCAATCATATAATTCAATCGTGACATTCACTGCAAACGCAACAATCAGCAATTCATACAAGAAATTCAGTCAAATGTGACACTCAACACTTCATACAAGACATTAGGTGCAGATGTGACATTCAGTTCATCATAACTATCAGTTCAAACATACTTCTTTGTTCAAACACATCCTTTACGAATGTAGTTAAAGGCAAGTTAAATGACATTCAAATTATCAAACAAAAGTGTTCCATTATTTACAAAGAAAGAAGAAGTAAAGATCTTCAACATCTATAGTTCAAACCTCAATGATGGAAGAATATAGGCCACGACACAGTCACAATGATTCACATTCTATTACATGTACTTGATACCACAGGGCCCACACTGGTTGATACAAGCTTGATAATACCGGTAACAAAATGGATATAACTGCATACAAGTCTGAAATCCAAATCCAAACTAAAGTTAATGCCTCTTTTGTTTAAAGGAGACATTGAGTTGTTTCCCTTTATAGAAAAATCCATTCAAACTTTTGATAGCATTGGAGGCTTCCACAGCATTAGCCATATCAACAAAACCAAACCCTTTACATACTTTCTTGTCATTATCCATCATTACGGTACATTTCTGTACAGTACCGAATGGTGAAAACAAGGCCCATAACTCACGATCCTCTGCATCATCTCCTATATTGTATACAAATATAGAGAAAGGACCAGAACCTTGTGGGATATCAACATTGTTACTGTTGCTATTGGATACGTTAGTATTTCCCATGTTTCCCATGTTGTTGGTGTTATTCATGTTTCCCATATTTCCCATGTTTCCCATGTTAGGTAAACCAAATACTCCCATGTTCTTATTCTGATTGACATTATTATTCTGTTGATTAGATCCAAAATTCTGAGCGCTGTAGTCATTATTGGTATTAGACCGTGCCAATGGATTAAATCTGTTCCTCCCTGCTGGTTGGTTTCTAACAGGTCCAGTTTGTCCAGTGGGTGGGGTAAAGCCATTGCCAGCTGGGGTGATTGGTGGAGGCGGGAAAGATGGTGGTGGTTGTGTCATGGCTTGCGGTATAACCTGTGGAATGATGGGAGTAACAGTTTTCGTAGATTTCTTGGAACTGTCGTCTGCATATTTAACATAAAGTCCAGTTTCAGATCCGGGGAGTTTTTTACCGTTCATTTCACTAATAGCCTTATCAGCCTCAGCTTTCGTATCATATAAAACAAATCCAATATTTCTACTCTGTCCAGTTTGTAGATCCATCAATACTTTAGATGTTACAATTTTACCAAATGGCTCAAAAATCTGATCTAATTCTTTCTCAGTGTAGTTACTTGGAATATTTTTCACATAGATATTGTGACCTTTAGAGTTTTCATCACTTTTATTCGCATGTTGGACACGGATTCTTTTCCCATACAGATGTAATCCATCGTACACTTTCACTGCCCGTTCAGCATCACTATCCGTGCCATACTCGACAAATCCAAAACCGTAACTAAATCCAGTAGTTTTATCACGAACAATCTTGGAGGATTTGATTGGACCAATTGACAAGAACATGTTCTTGTATTCTTCATCGGTTAAGAATTGTGGTAAATAATTGATTATCAAGTTGTTATTGATATTGGTGGTGGCCATCTTTTTGTCCATCTGAAATATCATAACAAATAATTACCATCTTAAATGAATAACAAACACAAAGTAACATTGACATTCTGCAAGGTGAAAGTATGCATCAAAATTTAATTACCAGGAAAATTATACAATCACTTGCTAATCTCCAATAAAGTTTTGTTAGATATATTAAAATATGAAACATTCTAAAAAAATGCCAAATACTTGCAATAGAATTTATAAAATAGAAGATATTATTGAATATTTCAAGTCCTTATTTTAAGTAAGTGCGATCCATGGGCGAAATGTTAACCCCTGATTTCAATAGCTGTCATGGTGAGGATGGCCAAACCACACAGCTCATGCTTCAAACCTGTGAAAGACACCACCAGGAGAGACTAGCAATATGGCCGACTGAGACAACTTTACAGGAGAAACTGTATGAGACTGTAGTTGAACTCAGACAGATCATACAATTCATCCACAAGACTGGTCTGACTGTGTAGCCTTGAACGAAAAGAAGAAGTAGCTGTCATGTAGAAAATGAGTCCATCATCAGACCTCACACATCCTTAACTTTAAAACAAGCCTAAAACATTTTCAACCACATTGCTATCACAAACATTACCAATTTTGAAATGTAGGTGTACAAAATAACTATACAAGCTACATGTACAACAGATATGTCATATAGTTAATTAAGTAAATAATCAAATCCTAAATCTCTTCTTAATAAATAATCCAGCAACTTAGATTCTTAAAACTTGGACTTATATTTCATTAATTTTATTACCAATCAAAATATTTAACTTCTGACTAAAATTGCAAGAAAAAAAGAATTTTTTGAAAAAAAAATCTCAACTTACCAAACAAATCCATTTACAACATGTCATAACAAGAAATAGGAATCCATTTATACATGTTGTATATTAAAATACAGCATAAATAAAATCTTAAGACTAAATTTCAGACATAATCATGGTCATGAAAAAAAAACTGTATTTCAATTAGAGAGCACCTTACATGGTATTCTATCTAAACCAATTTACATACTACACAAGTATAAACAAAATATTTGCTTCAGTGTAAATTTTAAATTAAAATTAACAAAGTAGCTATGAAGGCTAACATGCTGTAACAATGTACTAATAATGTCAATTATATGATAATTATGCAAATTAGATTATTAACTGCATCCCCCGTTCTTCATAATGAAAATATTTTCTACTATAGTGAGTAGAGTAACAACATATTTCATTAATTTAAGCTGTGACTTAATGGGGTTGAATTTAATTATAAAATTATAATTGTAACATATAAAATGAATCAACCTAACTTTAAAGTTTATAAACTCATAACTTTATAGTTTATATGTCATTCTTATTTATATTGTAAATATCAAAATCTGATATTTTTGTATTATAGAATGTAATTTTAATTTATAAATGAATAATACATTATCAATTAACATTTTAATTGGGAAGATCAAAAAAAGCAAGACATAATTATTCTAAATATGATTCATTGAAATAACAACAGGAAATTTTTGACAAATAAAAACAGATCTAGTTTTTGAAATGTACCATTTGAATGGTACAATGTTACTTAAAGTAAAGAATATTCATTAGTTTATTTCTTTTCTAACGGAAGCAACTCAAAGCTCCTTCTTTAATCAGATTTGAAATTCTTATAAGTTAAAACAAATATAATTAATTGGAAATAATCGTCGTGGTTATCAGCAAATGAAAAAAATTCTGCTTCAATATCTTAATGCAAAACTTGTGATGAAGTTGTCTAACTACATGTAAATAAAGCAGGGTGTAACTTGTTTGATAAAATTTAATGTAATGTAAAAATCACCTTTCTGAAACCAAGAAGTGTCCCAAAACTAGGCAGAATTCAAGTTTTGTAGATTGTTTTAAACTTAGTCGAAGCATTATGAATTGTGTTAAAATTGTATCTATTTTCAATGAGCACTATCCATTTTGATAGGCTCTCGCAAAACTAGACAAAACAAAATCCTTCTTTATTTACATGCTTTTAGACCAGTTTTGCACTGACCCATAGATTTGGTGTGGATAATTAAATATTTTGCAAGGTAATTATTATCAATATATCATCAACAGCAACAAGAAAGACAAAATAAAAAACTAACTTCAATCTATGCATTTTATTTACAATTGAACACTTTTTTAAGTCTTAACAACAAGAATGATCCTGGTGAAAAAAATGAACAACAAATAAATGAATTTCACACAAAAATTAGTGTTTTCATAGTGTAGATAGATCAATTTGAACAAAAAGTAAAAAAAATACATTTTTAACGTAAGGCCAGAGAAAAACAATAGTTAGGTTCTCATCCAGATTTTGATAGAAAATTGGAATGATAATCCAAAAATTAATTTTTGACAGCCTAATAGAGATTGTTAACTGTTTTAATGGACAGACTTAGTAATGAAAATCATGTCTTAAATTTCTTGTTATAGAGTCATAGTTAGTTTTTTATTCACAAAAAAGTTGTTTTTTCCTGAATTATTTAGAAACGTTAACAAACTTGAACATATACTTCAATTGTTTCCTTAAATATTATGCAAGCAAAAACACAACTAAGAAGCACAAAAGAATATCTACACAAAAATCTAGACTTTAGAAAAATACCAATATTTGTTAAAACCAGGTAATAAACTATCTACCATTGAATTCATATTCTGGTACACCAGGAGTTGGCAACGTTCCCAATATAGATTTAAACTTTGATAATCTCAGACATACAGGAATTTGAGAATGATATTTATCAAACTGACACTACATAATCTCTACTTTCAGTTTTACTGACAAAATGAGATAAATCATTTGATAGTGTTAAATCTAATTCAACTGTCAGTGGCACATACATTAACTCTGCTCATTTAAATACATTTTGTGGATCATGAACTCAAAAATACTGTTGTGCACATTTAAATCAGTTGAATAATGTATGCACGAATGGTAGTTGATTAACATTTAACAATACAATTCATCAAATTGATACAACTCATTCAACTTTTTCCATAAGAAGTAATAAGACATTCTGTGGAAAAAGTGCATGATATAAAACCCAAACAGTTTGGCATGAATTAAACATCTGATACAATTTGACCTTCTAACAATGATAGAAATTGCTTCTCTCGTTCATTGTACAATACTTCTAAACAAAGTGCAAGTATCAGGTAAAATCTGCCATACTACAGTTATGGCTTATATAAACTATTGACTTGTTTAGGTAATAAAGTCTTCGAGAACTAAAGGGAGGCAACTATAGCACATCAACTAACATAAAATATGACACAATACACAACAAAAATACCAGTACAGGTATATAGTCCATAGATAATTAACTGACTGATATTCATAAACAAATTACTCTAGAACACAACATAGATTTTGATTATACACATAATCATGGGTAAAAATATCCAAATTTTCAGTGATTCAATAAGTTCTGTTTTATATATAAGACAAGAACTCATTCCTCGAGTCTAAAAAGAATCTGAACTTCAGAATTAGTCCTGAAAACTTCTACTCATTAACCACATATCTCCAATATCCAATAACAAAATGGGAAACTGTACTCAAGGACAATAAGATCAAAACTGTCAAAAAATCTGTAAGTTACATGGTACTCAGTAGGAGCTTTTACCAAGAAAAAAACCCCATCTCTGGTGTTTATAAAACTGAACTTCACTTCAGTCCTTAAAACTATCACCCATGTATAGTCCTTAGCCACATACCCCTATTTTACAGTCATACTCTTACATTGTCTCAAGCACCAGCCCCATTTCATCATGTAGTATAACAATGAACGAAATAATCAACTAGCCAGACAATATAAAATAAGTAATTTTCAGTCCAAGGCTTTGGGTAAGCGGTAAGGGCAATAACCGACTTATATGGAAAGATGTCAAATTGAGCCAGTTAACAAATATAGTTTAACCAAACAAGTTGTATTTATTATGACAAGTGCATCGTTTATGATAATCAGTCAATTTATTGTCTATAGACTGTCAAATAATGCTGATTATTATAATAATAGTGAACAATTTTACATTTTATAATCATTAACAAATATATAGTGACTTAAAAATATTTTTCATATAATTATGTAACAATACATAGTGATATAGTAACATACAGAGCCCTCCAAAAATCCTTGAACAAAATTCTCTTCTAGCATTAATCATCTCACATTTACCCATGAAAAAAAGTAACAGTCAAATTCCAAAATGTGCTTTAATTAATATATCAACATACAGCTCAAAGTATGTTACTTGAATTAACTCGAATTTTTGTAAAAAATAATTTTGGAGGGCACTATATATAGTGACTTTTTATATTTATATAATGTTTCCAGTGACAAAATCATACAGTGACTTCCAAAAGTTCTTGCACAAATGCTTGTTTGTTTTTGTTGGGTTTAACGCGATATCAACACATTGTATAGGTCATATAATGGCGGTCAGTCAACCTACTCACTCCTCCTGGAAAGGTTAAATCTCTGGATTTAGCTGTTAACTAACTACTAAGCGCATACCTTCGTCAGTGACTGACAACTGCCCTACATAATTAAAAATCATTGGTAAGAGGGAGAATGGCCATAGAAATAATTTCATGACCAAGCTCCACTAAAGTATGCTCTGCCCGGGAATCGAACCCACGATCCCTCGATCAGTAGACTTGCGTGCTACCAACTGAGCTAGCCTGACGGCTTTGCACAAATGCAATTTTGATAAAAGTATATATCTATTTATGAACCTCATTTATTCATGTCTATATGAAATGAGAGAATAAAAGAATTTGTATGGTATTGTATTGATAAACAACTAATTTTATGTTTATGTAAGTAACACAGTTTGATCATTTGTTGAAAACTTAATTAATATTGATTTGGGTATTTGCTCAGGTGAATCTTTTGATTAATTTTTCAAGAGTAAATGTGAATTGATTTATCCTTAAAACAACATTTTGACAAAGAAATATTGGAAGGTACTGTATAATGTAAGCAATTATAATGAAGTCATGTTTCCCAATCTAATTACTATCATACTCATAGCGATTGTTATCACAAGATCTGAAACAGATGCATTAAAATAGTATATTACAGTCAGATCTCGGTACATCGACATCCGTTAAGACGACCTTCTCGTTATACTGACATATTTTATGGGAACTAATACCAACATGTACATTGTCAGATGTATTCATTACACTGACATATGCGTTATAACAACACTTTTCTTGGAAACGAACGATGTCGTTGTATCGAGATCTGACTGTACTAGATTTCTGTTAGCCAAATCAGTTTCTTTAAATATCAGCCAAACAAAGATCATTTTCCTTCAGGAAGTATAATGGTATTCAAATCATAGCAATACATTGTATTTGTACACATGGGTAAAACTTAAGACTATAAAATGCTAGAACTCTGCAAACTTTTACTAAAAAAGACTGTGTTGAATTTTACGCTAGTCTAGCTTTGTGAAGAGACATAGCAGGCATAGCATACATGGGAGTCATCAAAAGCAACAATGAAATACTACTACTTTTATAGGAAAAGAATCCTATTCTCAGGTCCAAAAAATCTTCACCCATGTCATCAATTACTTCTATCTAAATTGCTGAATTAACCACAATCCTAAATTTCAGAAACCTCAAAGCAAGTCAGGCAAAATGCATTCTGATGGTGATTAAAGCTTAGTCATTCCCAGACCTAGTGATAACATTCACTCTAGGATTATTGACAGTGATCAAATACATTGTATAAGTCTTTTATGTTTATGCTTTTAAGCTACTTGTTAACAGATTCTGATGCTGTTTTTTTGTTGTCGTTGATATTTTAAAACTACTAGTCAGAGTCTGTAATTGTATTAATTAAATCAATTATTTATATTTTAATGCAAACTGACCTATAGATAGTGAGAAATATAAAATAAGTCATATAAAACAAACTTACAGCATCTATATCATTATTAATAAAGCAGGTTTTTATTAATAAAATCAACTTTTTTCAATGTTCAAGTCTATTCACACTAAAAATGTCATTCTAAAACCCTTCTTTACTGCTTCCAATATGTTAATACATAATTTTGAGAGTTCAGATAAACTGATAGTCAAGTTGAAATCTGTGAACAAGCAGCCTGAACACTTTAACATTTAGACAAAATTGGGCAATAAAAATGACTTTCAGTGTAAACTGCCCCTTGGTATTTTTTTTGACATGTTTGTATACTAAATGAAATACATTTGATTCTAAAAGAAATACTGAAAATAAGTGGACACAGAATCCAAAAGTATGACAATTAATACATGGCCCACCATATTATGTTTGTAAAATCGTGGGTTTAGGGCAATACAGTGGTAACTCACTCTTTTCTTATATTGAGTTACAACAGTTTTCCACTAAACCTGCAAAATGGAGCTAAAAGTATACTCTGAGCAAGTTTCTTATAATTCAAGAACAAAAAATGACTAGAATAAACTTGCATGGAATCCAGAAACATGAAACAAAACCAATAAAAAAAAGTAGAAGATAGTGAAGTCATTAACAAAACTAATGAACTTTGTTCATATAGCCTTCAATATCTTTACAGCTAGTCTGTCAATTTTAGAGTTTATTAAAGTCAGAAATGGGTGAGCAGGAGTAATTAACTAATCTAATGTGTAATATTTTGTTAAATGGCAAGAATTACACAAAAACATGTACATGTACATAGTTTACGCTGGAAGAGGAAGCCTGATTCCAGCTAACATTTAATCTCTACACAGGTAAACATATATCAATTAAATTGCAGACTTTTTAAATATTTTTTTAAATGGTGTAAAATTTGTCCTTACACTGCAAGCCATTTAGCAAATGAGTTCTGTATTTATGATTTTTGCCTCATTTCAATAAAATGTTACATGAATTTAATGAAAAAAAAACCCACCAACAAACAAACAATTTATGATCCCACTGTACAATTTCCAATGGAGGATTTAATAAGGATGTAAGAAACAAAAGATCAAAAAATAAACAATTAATACCTTAACAAAAATACATAAAATAAGTGAACCAGCCAATAAATATACCAGACTGTGTACCAGTAAATGACAAAAAAGATGAAACCAGTCAATGAATTAAACAGACTGTGACACAAAAATAAGACAATACAAAATACAAGTATAATACATTAAAATTCTCTATTATTTTTCAACAAGAATACTTTTTTTATTCTGGAATTATTTAGTTTACTAAATGCTGATTGGATACATAATCTAACTGTATGTCAATTTCATGAACAAGGGATCAACATGAAACAAAATATGCCCCAACATCAAGCAACTCAAGGGCAACAAATCTGAAATCTCTTACTAGATAAGCCAGGTTATTTAATTTAGAGGATGTATACAGGTAACAACCATACTCTGACAAAGTATACATGCGTTGTTGTTGTTTTTTAATTTTATCTGGTTGGGTTTAACACTGCAGCAACACATTGTATACACTATATACCACTAATGGTGGTGAGTCAACCTACTCACTGTCTCTTGATTAAGCTGATATCCATTACTAGACACATACTTCCTTCAGTGACTGACAACTGCCCTACATGATTTAGAGTCAGTGGTATTAGAAAGAATGGTCATAGAAATTATTTCAAAGCCAAATGCCAGGAAAGTATGCTCCGCCTAGGAATCAGACATCACAACAACCCCTCAAGCAGTAGATGTAAGCGTTTCGACTGAGCTAGCAGAGCAGGCTACAATATGTAATTAATTTAAACCAAGAATGTTGACAGGATGGTCAGATGTAGTTCATCAGGCAGACAATAAAGTTGTGCCTGGAACCCCTACTAGCCCTAGAAGAGGTATGAGAAGAACTGAACCAGGCTAAGTGTTGGGAGAAATGTAACATTTTAATATAAATTATCTGCCTGCTCAGATATATGGCTAGCAGCCTGACATAGGTGTCCCTACAATACAAACAGTCTTTGACCACTGTATAATAAATGAATGCTGTTTTTCACAATCATCAACAAATATCAAACATATAATATAACTATATCCTGGGTTGCCCGCTAGACTGGTGTAACTCATTTTTTCACACAATGCACTTACTACAGTCTAGCAGGCAACCTTCGATATGAGCTTTAAAAATTATTCTCGAAAATATGCCATAAAACTTGCAAACAAAGTGTATATCAAAATGAACATTTTAAACATGAATATAATACAAAACAAACAAAAAACAAGTAAGTATAACAATCTATAGCTAATACCTTAGTCCCTCAAAACTCAAATCTAATTTGAGAGGGTTGTTTCACAAATAACAAATAAGCATCAAATTTAGCACATACTACTTTTAAGTAAATGCAGACTAACAACTCATACATGGTCCATTTATTATTTAGCAACTTATGCGGTCAGTCTGTACACTAAGAATTGAATGGTCAAGGATTTGCTATATACAAAATGGGATGAAAAATGCTGCAAAAATGTTTAAAGATTTCAATGTTTTATTTCTTATCATTTTTGATAGAGACTTGTAAGGGTGCAGTTTTATAATAGAAACCATTCAAATATTCTATGGCATACTTGGCTTCATCCATAGACGACATGGTAACAAAACCGTAACCTTTACATTTATTCTGTGAGTGGTCCCAAATAACATTAACTTTCTTAATGGTACCATACGGTGAAAACAGATTCCATAAATCATTCTCAGTGGCATCAATACCAATATTATATACAAACAATATGACCCCATCGGTACTGCTAGCATCCCCAGCCCCAAACTGATTATAGCTTGGACCCCTAACAGGATTTGAACTTACACTAGCCCCACGGCCCCTAGATGTTTGACTATACCCAGAATAACCAGTAGCATACCCACCACTATATCCATTGCCCATACCTGCAGCAGATCCCATAGGATTATACCTCATACGTCCTGTACCCCCTGGACCCCTCATAGGACCCCCAGGACGTGGTGTAGAGTATCCCCCTCCATTACCAAACCCTCCAATTGGGGCACCATAACCAACTGGACTAGGAGGTGGGCGAACTTTCTTAGCATTATCATCAGCAAATTTTATATGGTACCTTTGTGACCCCCCGGGTGGTAATTGACCATTCATTTCAGCCATTGCCTTGTCTGCATCACTCTTTTTCTCGAATAGAACAAACCCGACCCCTTTAGACTGACCAGTATACCGATCTTGAAGTATTCTTGTTTGTACAATATTACCATACGATATAAATTGATTTTTCAATGTCTCTTCATCATAATTGATAGGTATATTTCTGATATACAAGTTAGCTCCCTTGGTGTCCTCACCAGGTGGCCTCGCTAAAGCTACTTTGATTCTCTTGTTTTCAATTTCACAACCATTTAAATGATCCATAGCATTCTGGGCTTCCTCTGCTGTTCCATATTCAACAAAACCAAACCCATAACTGTATCCACTTTTCTTATCTCTAATTATTTTACAGTTCACAACCTTGCCAACTGTAGAGAACAACGAGTACATTTCTTCATCAGAGTAGGTCTGTGGTAGATAGTTGATGATCAAGTTGGTCTTGTTGTCACCATGTTGGCCTCCTGTCTGTCCCCACATGTTGTCACCAAACTCAACACTATAGCTGGGAAAAGGAACCATTAAAAAATCATAAACATTTGCAAAAAAAATATTTTCAAGTATTTTTCTTTTTTGAAAACAGGAAAAATGGACACCCCAATCAAATACATATTTCTAAATCTTCAAATGACATTTTTTTTTCATCGGATATGAGAATAAGAAGGCTTGGAGAACTTCTTCTAATTTGTTTTACCTACATACATAGAAACAAGATGGCATATTGTGAGCTGGTCAATTAAGGTAGGTTTTTTTCCCTGGAATCTTTTATTTTTTTTTACAGATATACATTGTTGGATATTTCTTAATTAACAGTCAGAATATAATTGTAATTATGTTTACATGCTAAGTCAAATTATTTGACAGACACTATCAACAAAGTAAGTGAATTTCTTTCTAAATTTTCATTCTGAAATCATATTCAACTGTGAGAATAAAATTGCAGAGACAGAATTTTTGCTCAAACTCAGTGTTTGGCTTGCATTGACTATGGTTAAAGACTGTATAGGCTAATTTCACATTTTGTCAAAAGCCATATGTTTTAATGTTTACAGTCTAAGAGTTAAACAGTAGGTGCATTATTTTCAATAATATATTTTGGGATTAATTTCTTACTGCATTTTTCTTTCTTGTTCTTTCCACCTGAAAAATTAATACATTTTTCTAGTGGACAAAAAATAATTTACAATTTTTGAATGATCCAAAGCCATCCAATCCAATAAAGCCCCAAACCAAAGCCAGTAATAAGACATTCAAGACATGAATATTGAAATGTCAAGTCTTTATGAACAACCCAAAGCAAAATAAATATTAATTAACTAATAAGTTTAATATGTTTACTACAAGAAATTCTTTGATAAAACTATAGACTAAAATTTGACTTTGAAGCACGAATCTTCAATTTAAGGTTTGAATAGAAATAAAGGAAAGAATCAGAAAAGACTTTAGCATTTCAAGCTCTTGTAGAACTAAGGTACTACACCAAAACTTGTGTTAGAGGAATTTTAGTTTTAGGAAGAAATTTGCTTAAGATATTGACATTAACACCACTTTTTAAGTGCTCACTACAGAACTTCCATATTTGTGATCAATTTAAATCAGCAGGTTTAATGTAATGCCATTGTCAGTAGAATAGAATTGAACAATAGATATATATTAAGAAACAGTCAGTCTTAAAACCTGGTTAATTTTACCGATGCATAAGTCTTGACATAAATTTGGAGCAGTCCATATTGAAATCAAATGTGATTTATTTAAAGTTGACTTATTTTTAAACTTGAACAGCAAGTACTGTGGAGCCAGGTTAGACTGCAGTAGTGTTGGCCTACCATGCTCTATACTGCAGGTACAGGCTACGCAGTTACACCTTAAGCACAGTTACATGTAGGGGCTATGGGTTAAGTAGACATTTTGAGGTCCCTTTAAGTAGCTGGGTAATACATGTTGGGGATGAATTAAAAACATTAACAGGTGCTAAGTTAGTATTTAGAAATAAAGGAAAATAGAACAATGACTGAAAGCAAAAAATCTTAGTTTTAAGTTTCTAATAAGGAAGGTTGGAACAAGTTGAGTTGAAATAAAGTAAAAATGGCTCAATAGAAAAACAAGCATGCTTCATGGGTATAACAATCAATATTTTGTGATATAAGAAAATATAAAATACATACAATGTAATATATCAATACACATTTAATAAATGAAACAATTAATACATACAAGTACATAGTAATCATAGAAAATACATTATTTCACAAGTAAACAAAATGTATAAAAATGAATATAAATACATAGTTCATTATACAAATAGATATATACAAGGTTTGTATTAAGACTGTCATGATTTCTAAATTTAAATCGGTTGGCTTAAAATGAATTAGAATCGGTTAACTGTCGACCGTTTTTATTAATATTGAACCATTGACATTTGTCCAAATAATTGGGGTTAAAAATGGGTTGAGTACAAATTAGTGGTTTAAAACTGACTTAATTTTTAATGCATTTAATCAACCCAACCATCCTTTTTGTATCATATGAAAAACCCCAATATATAGTCAATATTCTTGTTACATTTCTACAAGCATTAAATCATAGAAACCAGGAATTGTTCTTTACCTAGTAATCTTATACAAAAGAAAGTAGAACAATTTTAAGAATGGAAACTGATTTCTAATAGAAATCTAATCATAGCTCATTAACCCAACGATCGTGACAGTCCTAATTAGTACATGTATACACAATGGATTTGTTTTTAAATAAAAATAAGTTTGTCATAAAAATAGTGACAACAGACAAAGATTTCATACAAAAAACACAATAATACCAATCACTTCACTTATATATGATATATAAATATGTGAAGTAATGTTACTATAAAATATAAAAAATAAACAACTTCTGATAGAATAGCAATAAAAATGAAACTAAGGGGAATAACTCATACTTTTTCGTTAATTTCATTTTTATGATTATGTCTACTAATAGTTACAGGAACTTTCAACTAATGAAACCTTTGTGGAGGAAATGGCTCCTAGATGCCTGTAAAAAAATTGGTGAAGATTATAAATGGAAGTCATTTATAACCAAACCACAATATGAAGCAACTTACACATCTTTTTTTCTATTTTAACATTTTCAATGGTTTATAATCAGTTATATAACTTAAAAATAATTAATTGCCATTAATTTTAATGAACACTAGCCCAACCTGTCATATTTAGTAGTAAAATTATCAACATGCTTGACAATATAAATACTAGCCAAATTTCATTGTAATTTTTCCCAAGTTTCTGACTAGCCTGAATCAATTTTAATTTGTCTTGGACTTTGGACCAGTGAGTTAAAGTGATGACTGCAAAATTTGAGGCTGGTAAAATTGTCAACAGTAGGGAACTTATTCTCCCATAAAAATTGTTCGACTTGTTTTCCTATAAAATTGAATATCAAATAATAAATAAATACAATGTGGCATACATGACATGAGGGATATATACAAAGTAATACAACTTATAATACAAGAGTAAATATCATACATAGGACTAACAAAATGAACATAAAACATAAAAATATTACAACTTTTATAGTGTACAATGTAGTTGACTAGGTGAGTACACAATAATAAACAGAATCTTATGGTATACAGGTCAATACAGGGGCTTAGCTTCACTTTAGGTCTCCATTCATATATTGTTATACATTCATAAAAATTCAAAATTTAAAAAATCCTAAAATACAAAACTTTCATAGTTTTCATAGATCTATATTACACAGAGAATTATAACTTCTAACATTCTGAAATTCAGACTCATTTCTAAACACTTTTCCCTTAATTAACTTTACATGTATTACCTATAATGGCGTAGCAAGTTATTTTAGCAAAGATTTCCCAGAGTAAGAGTTTTTGACTGGATCGACTCAACAAAAAAATGTAAAGAAGGTTGCCCGGTTGGACAACCAGCTATAAATTTTACCAGTCAGAAACATGTTTTCTAGCCGAAAAGAGTCGCTCGAACCCTTACATAGGGGCAATAGGACGACCTTAAATGTCTAGTCCTAATTTGGTACATTATATGCAGGCAATCTAACCTGCTAAAGTGAAGCTAAGCCTCTGATAAAAAATATTTGTATATAGTCATGTTACAAAATATATGTACATGTACTCAAAATACAATACAAGTACTAAAAATAAAAAATACCAATACATGTAAAATATACTTAGTTATAAACATTGTAAATAACTCTGGTCAATAATCCAGCAAAATTTTGGATGAAAAAAAAAGAAGTTTTTTACCTGGAAAAATCTTGATAAAAAATGTAGAATTTGTCGAAAAAACTTGTCTAGCTGAATTTCTATGAAAAAAATTGGAAAAAAAAACATAAGAAAATTTTAGTTTTGATAGCAAACAAAAAAAAAACATGAATATTATATGCAATTTATTTAGACAAACATTTAATGTTGTACAGCATTTGTATTGGCAAAAAAGGATTCATTTTGATGTACTTTGACGTGCAAGTTGCTACCAATGTCCCAATCTCCATAAGCAGATATCCTGTAGAGTGTTGTCATACAGGATCTCTAAGTACTCAATGGAGGGTCACGTCGAGATGACCTTTATGTCCACCAATCAATGCGAAATACTATAAATAACATTTTGATTTCGTAACTTCTATTTTTAGACCAAGGTTTGCAAGCTAATTTACCAGCGGTACTGTTCACAGTCTGCGATTGGACAGCTCATTTCAAATTGCGTGACGTAGACAATGTAAACAAGTTACTAATCGTAACAATTTTGTCATGAATATTATGATTACAAAAGGTCACCTGAACGTGACTCTTATTTGAAAATGGCCAGATCTAAATTAGCGAGTAGGCGAGTGGAAAATTTTAGATCAGGCTTTAATCAGATTGCCAATGTCTATAAGAAAACCAGCATACATGTACGAATTTAAATTTAAAACAGTGATTTTTCAGAACAAATCCCTATGGTGTTATTTTCATCAAAACTGTGGCAACCTTAATAGAAATTTTACTTGAACTAATTAAATAAAATCTTATATTTAGTCAACACCAGTTTCATAGGCAGTTAAATTATCTGCTATTCCTGATAAAGCAGAAGTTAAACCCAGTAAAAAATCACTATGACGAAATGGTTTTGATTTTCAACACAATTTTTTAATGCATTGCATTAGATTGATTTCTTAACTAGTTCATTTTAATCAGACAAGAATAGTTCACTATCTGTAGCAAATTAATTTTCAAGATGTTTTTGGGGCGTTTCCTTATTTTAATATAAAAAAAATTACCTTCTGCCAAAGTTGTTTTGCCTAGCAAAAAACTGTTTCTTCAAAAAAAATTCCACACACACGCTAAAAAATGAAAAAAAAAAAATTTGATAAAAATTATCTCTTTCAAAGAACTGACCTGTTAGACATGACAAAATATTAGTAAAAATGTTCATTTAGTAGAAAGAAAAGTACATGAAGTTGTATTGGTTGCTCCATTAAACTCACCTCATTGAAAACTGCCCTTACATTGCCTTTATCAACTAGCTTGCAGCTGGGGTCTTATCATAATTGCTTCAAGCTTTGGAAAATTATTTCATATAGTTTGGTAAGTTATTTGTTACTATATGACTATAAATCTGACTAGAGCTTCATATACACCAACCCAAGGTAGCTACCACATTCTATATAAAATACACATGTACATGTACAGGTTGCAGTGATGGTTCCATTTGTATAGCATTTTTTAAAACCCAACCAGGGTTGGGTTTTTTCTAGCAAAAATGAGTTTTTTCCTTTCCAGTGGCAAAAACTGGTATAAACCGGCAATAATTGGGAAAAAACAGCAAAAAAGTTGAAGCTGGAACCATGACGGCCACCTATCTGTACAGGCACGTGTATGCCTATATGTATCAGGTGAAGTTTAATTAGACTGTGCTCAGTTGAAATATCATTTCAACATACTGACATCAAACAGAAATATCCTTAGAGACTGACTTTTGAAATGGTGAACTTCAGCCACAAAATCAACACAGCTTCATTGATACCAACACCTTCTACAACCAGGTAAAAGCCATTCACTGACTGGATACAGGCATCAAAATAAATACATGTCATACAATTCACGGGCTTTAACTTGTGTCTATGGGTAGACCTGATGTCAAACTCATTCTCCTGATAAAAATACTCTTTCTGAGTTTGACAAAAATGGGATGAAAACTGTCTGACATAGCCGACTTGTCTAATGATCATTAGTCATAGTTTACAAATTCTTTTCTAATAAGATTACATTCATATGTTTTATTATTGATAAAATTAGAACAGAAGGGCAGCATAGAGCCAGCATGGCAGAGTGGTTACAATTTGAACTTCGTATTCATAGGATAGCAAGATTAGCAATGGTTTAAATCACATCCATAACCCATCTCCTTGTCTCCTTATACAGGAAACATAATCCTACCATCTTAGTACTGGATGGGAGAACAGGAAGCAGACTTCTGAGTCATTAATCTAAGTTGTTAGTCGTATTTTCACTATCTAATTTAAACAAATTTCTATAATAATACTTGAATTGGAAATATTTTGGATATGAAATTAAGTTATTTTGTGAAACTTGAAGCAGGTCATAAACAGTTTACTACATGATCAACAAGAGATTGTGTCTTAGTTTCAATACTTTAATCACATTACAATACGTTACATAATTGAAGACAAGAATGGTTACTTAACAACATACAAAACAAACATAGAATGTAAATAATACAATATAATTATGAAAGTAGAAAATAAATTATGTTCACCGCAGTGCTTGAACTGACAGCAGTCTTTGCGAATACCGTCGGACCGCCGGACATGTCCGGTAAAAAATCGGCCGGTCCGACGTGAAAATCAGGATCGACGGACCGAATGTCCGGTAACAGTAAATTGTACCGGATAACGTACTTTTATACCTAACCACGTAATTTTCACGGACGCGTCATTTTTATGCACCGTGCAAAAAGTTTGCAACATCAAGAGAGTTTATCTGCTAAACGGTGTTCCGTTGAAAAAGAACGTTGACCAGGTGATTTCTATAACATTTTTTGAGATAATGATTAAGTTTATGTATTTTGAAGGGGTCCAACCGTGACTCAAACAATTTAATAAAGTAAATAATGAAAGTAAAAAAATCGAGGCCACCAGGTTGGAGGGAATATATTTTAGGAGGGTTTGAATTGTTTTACTGTAGTCTGATTTTTTCTCATTGGCATTGCCGTGATCGTTAGCTTTGAATATTTAACAGCAGAATTTGTTATAATTGATTAACTAGATTATTGATATGACAAATGCTGACTTTAATATTTGTTGTCTAGTGTAATTTAGTCATAGTTGACTCACGATTTGCTACATTTACGGTTCAACTCTTAGGACCATCATATCAGGGATGTTATATAGAATCCCTGATCATATGGATTGTCTTTGTAGCATAACCTGCTTAATTTTGGGACTGCTTTCATCTTAAATTAAGCATTTGATGACTTAAAAAATCATACAAAATGAAAACCAAGGTTGTTTAATCAGTGGAACTTTACTTTAGAAGTTTTAAAGAGGAGAAAGTACCTGATAACTTGATTATGTTGCATATGTATATCTGTTATGATTAATTAAGTAGAATACCAAGTATTATTACGTTGTAATAGTTTATATTATACGTAATGTTGTGTATATGTTGCAGACTACATCATTGAGACCAATAACACTTCAGTATACCAGTCAAACTACTACTGGCATAATGGAATCTGATGTTGACGATAACAACATTGTAAATGACGAGCCATCTTTCGATATATTGTACCAAAGTCAACAAGAAACTGTTTATGATATCTATGATGATGATTATCAATGTGAAGCTGACTACATGTATATAAAATAACTGTTGAACCTCATTCATGATAAATAAACGGCATTAAAAATTCAAGTTTGTGTTATGCCTTTTTTGCTTTATTTTTTTGGTCTGGTAAACTTTCATTCGGTCTGGTAAAAGTTTGTTGTTTACCAGACCGAATGTCCTGTAAACTTTTTAGCCTATTCGCAAAGACGGTCAGACAGTTAATTGTTAATGAAGTATTAACTTATTAAACTGTTTACACGATTTAAAGAGTTAAAATTAAATTATTAACAGTAAATAAATCATGCTTTACTTAAGACACATTATTTCAAAAATGAAAGAAAATAACAACTTTCAGAAAATTTCATGAATGTAATTAACATTTTAATGTGTTCACAAATGACATTTTATATCCCAAGTCTTCAAGAGCACAACACTCTTTTGACAATGTGAGAAAATGCTTTTCATGAATCAGTAGTATAAGTAAGGTTTTGTTTGAACTTATTAACATATTACCCATACTCGAGTCTTTCACTTTCATAGCCAAGATTTAAAACTTCAAATTTAATCTCCATTAGAACTTAATAATTATGTTAAACCACTACTGATGTCATTGTTAATAAAAAGTTATATATCTAAACTTTACGAAGTTTCAACACATTTTGTGAATTCAAGTAACATCAGAAAGCTCCTTTTCAATTATATTTAAATCTAACTTGTAGTTGTCTCCCTCTATAAAACATTCCATCCATTGTATAGATGGCGCTTTCAGACGCTTGGTAAGTATCAAATGTTAGAAATGCATAACCTTTGCACATTTGAGAACCAACATCACGCACTATGTCTATTTTCTTTAATCCACCAAACTGGGCAAACAAATTGTATATTTCCTGTTCAGTCACATATTCACCTATGTTATATAAAAACACACAAGCTGGACTAGGTCCAGCAGATACCACAGGTTGAATCTTACGTCCATGAACTTGTTGCGAGTGGGGACGTGTCTGAGCATATGGATGTGGTCCCCTTTGTGGAGATGAGGGACCAGTTTGATCAGAGGATTTTTGCCACTGGGGCCACTGGGCTGGTTTCACTGATGGCTCTTCCATCTTAACTTTTAATTTATCTTTAGCATTTTCAGGTAAAAATTCATTCATTGCAGTCACAGCTTTCTGAGCATCTCCCCATTTTTCAAAATAAACAAAACCCACTCTTCTAGAACGGTTAGTAACACTGTCACGTAATACTCTCACTTTAACAATTCTTCCAAATCTTACAAATAATTGTTTAAACTGTTCCTCATCATACTTCCATGGTATTTGTTGCACTATTACTTTAGATGCTTGTTTCAAAGAGTCATCAATTGGTTCAGAGAAAGCCACACGAAGTTTCTTTTTACCTAACTGTAAACCATCAACATTTTCAATTCCTTTCTTAGCATCGTTCAATTTCTCATACTCCACGAAACCATAGCCCAGACTTTTCTTGTTAGTTTGATTTCGAGCCACTCGGACAGATTTTACACTTCCGAACATTTTGAACGTAGACTTGAGCTCCTCTTCAGTAAAATAATCAGGCAAGTTGTTCACGATCAAAGTATGCTGCTTCATCATCAGGCCACCAGTACTGAAACCACCAGTGGCCATACTTGAAATTTTTCACTTACCAGACAGACACCAAGTTGTAACTGACTTCAACCTGAAATAGACATGAACACATCTTGTAATATTTACAATCAAACAAATCCTGAAAGCATAAAAACAAAACAGATTTGTCATATCTGCCTGCAGGTAGTTACTCAAGGCCAAGATTATTATTATAGATATTTCAAAAAATTAAATTCATTCTTTTAACAATTGTATTTTTCTGAATGAATTTATAAACAATTTACAAAATTTGTTTTAAATACCTTCAGAATTATGTTCTGACAATATGCAACATGATATACCCAGTATCATAGTTTTCACATGACAACAAACCTCCAAGAAAAAAACTTCATTCCTTACCCCAAATATGATAAGCTTTTCCCACAAATCTAAATTAAAATTGCAATATTTGAATTTCAGATTTGCATTGTATATGAAGGGATCGAATAGCACTTTAAAGTATTTGCACCTCAATTTTAATGAAATTCAAGTTTCCTAAGCAGATTTAAGAGCTCCCAAAATAAAAAAATATCTGTACATAGTAATTAGACAAATGCCGAGCTTGAAGACTGATTGCCATAATATAATGATGAAAAAAATGTAAGGATTTTAAAAAGAAAAAAATCTGACAAATGAAGAATCCTGTTCAAAAATGAAAATTGATAAAAAAACTTTACAATGATTACAGATTATTGCAATGAACAACAAGTTTGTTATCACATGTAATTGGTTATCACTGGTAACCCAAGATTTATTTTCTTCTATAATATTATCAAAATTCTATAAGGCCAACAAAAAACTCCATTGTTTTGGCAGGTAATAAAAAGAACTGTCTCTAATATTTTAAAAAAATCTTATCTATAATTCATAAGTCCTTTGAGTTACCACAGAATAACAAGAACATCAGAAACTGCTTTTGTATTTAAGTATAGTATACCTGTATTTAAGTGCAGAGCTTTTTTTCAGTACTTGGGGAAGGGGCCTGGGTCCATTTTATATATATAACATTTGGTGAAATTTTATCGCAATTTCATAGAAAGGGGAACAAAATAGCCAAGGTAAACTCCAAATTTGGGGAAAACTGCATGATTTTAAAGAAATTTCAAGGGGGGGTGGCGCCAGTTAACGGCCCCTGATATATAAGGGAAAAAAAAGGCCTGAAGTGTATCATAGTATGTGACTTAAATGCTTCATCATAAAGTTATTAAAAATGTAAGAGAAACAAATTCCCCAAGGGCTCATGAAAACTTTCCTGTGTTGAACAATTGGTCCAAAGACAAGTCATACAAAATTTTACAGGACTGAAATGACCATTAACTAAACCTTAACTAGACATTGCCACATCAACTGGCAAAATTTCATTGAAATTAATCAATTATTCAGTACATTTTTATTTGAACATTAATTCTGCCCATAATACAATAATGGATCCACAGAACCATTTCATAACATGCGGTGAACCTTAATTCAACCTACACATAAAAAGTTTATTATTATAGGCCTGAACCACTTTGACTTTTCATGATCAGTTTGGGTCAAAATATAAAAATTCAACCTTTAATTTAGTTTTCTTCTCTACAATTTCTTATTATTCCAGCATTTCGTGTAATGTGAAGTGCATGCTCCTAGTAACTTATATGTAAAAGGTTTAATGAAAAAATCAGTACTTTTTAGTGGTGAAACAACGCACTGTTCCACTTATTGAAAATACTGGGTTTTTTTTAGATTAACCTTCAACATAATTATAGCTTACTTTTTATAAGGAGTTGGCACTTCCTTTATCAAACAAAAAATAGAATGGTGAAATAATATCCAATAAAAATAATGCAAGAAAAACTTGAATGGAAAGTTGTTTATTTGATATTGTGACCCACACGATCGTAAGAAGTCGTGTGTTATAGGGTCAGTGATAGATGTATGTGAATAATAAATGTAACAGATACCACAAGGACTATATAAACATAGCTGAAGAGGCAAACTTGAACAGTTTTAACTAATAGTAATACAGTGGTACATAACAATAAAAAACATACAACATATAAATAATTCATAATGATAATAATACCAATAAACTATAGATAAATAATAATATATTACCTTATATAAACACAGTCATCTATATAGTTTGTTCCTTTATCAAAAAACTTCTGCCAAGTCACCAAAAATGGAGAGAAAAAAACGGCTAACTACCCATTATCCATTGGTCATACTTTAAACATATCTTTATTTAGATAAATAGTCATAAAAACATAATACAATAACACATAAGCATAATAAATACAATAACTGGGTACTAACACAATGTATGGAATGGGCCTGAAGCTGAGAATAGGGAAACCAATTTATCAACCTATATCTAATTTGGTTTTTGATGATGAATGCAATGGATTTACCTTTTAACCCTAATATAACTTGGACTCACACTACAGTGAACACAGTTATATATGTTAAAATTATTCAATTTCAAACTGTGTTGAGGATCAAGAATGGGCCCTTAACTTCACTGTTCAGTATGTGACTAATTTCAGTATAACTAGGGGGACAAATCTAGGATAAGATTAATCTTTTTCAATTGGTTTTTTTTTCTAATTGTGAACTTATCACTCCACCAAGTCATTTCTCCACCCTAATATACAGCTCTAGCCATAAATTATCACCTTCACACTTTTGTAAACGTATTACTTGTTTTTAAATTTTACCAATACATATTAAGAAATTATAACATTGATGACCTTGTTTTACTTCAATTTCTTAAACAATGATTATTTTTCATGAAATTTTTATTTTCATCTCAATTCCAAGGTAAAAATTCAATTTTGAATTTTGGTAAAACAATGTATTTTTCATGTGTGAAAACATGGATAATTTTACACACAAAAAACTCTTAGGTCGGCGAAATATGCTAGGTAGGGTCAGGTTGCCCATTACAAATGAATTTTTTAGGCCTAAAATAAAGCAAACAGTACCATGCATGTAGATGATTTTGACATGAAAAAATAAGATGTCTTCAGTTTCATTTTGAATGCAGTCACTAAAATAGTGATTTTCTCTAGTATTTTGAACATGTCCACAGTTCAGCACTAAGAGTGTCCCGTGATTCCGAGGATTCCACAAACTTGGGGAGGAACCCCCCCCCCCCTGTGATTTAATTTTGGGATTTTAATAGGATTCCTGAAAAGCAGTGTATGAAATTAGGAATTTTGGACACAAGCCCTTCGGGCTTGACACCTTGCAACTTTCTCAAGCCCGGACTTAAATTAACAAGTCCGAATAACAGGATGATTTAACATACTCTAAAAGTATCTGAAATTGGGGAAATTGAGGAAGTTTAAGCAATGAGACAAAATCAATCAAAATACATGTTATTGTATCAATACAGCCTTTTATTATTTATAAATGTGACTAGAACAAAGCCATGCCTGCTGCGTTTGTTCATTTTTGACAGTTTGTCTTGTCTTAACAGGACATCTATCATTTTGCACTTCTTGGCTGTTTTCTTACATGAAATTTGCTGATGTGTGGCGAGAGTAACTATGCCAACCAGGAGTGCCAGAGCTCACACTTACTTCTTTTTTCTTTGCCTCAAAGAATTTGAATATATGTGTTAAAGTCTCAATGGATAATATGGATAGCATATTTAACAGACCCATTTTTGAATTACACGCACCATGGCAATGACTTTGTAGTTACTGAAATCTTGTTTTACATGCATGTTGTTCAAAACTGACAGAATATTACTGATTTACTTCGTAACAAACTCACGATTATAGAAATTTTGAATGTATTTAATCAAAGACCCTGAAATTTTAGGGATGAGCCTGTGTTCCAAATTTACGGAGAAGTGACTTCTCCCTCCCAGTTATTTAGGGAGAAGTGCAGTGATGTGAAGGAAAAGTTGGGAGGATAGACAAGCGGGAAAAGCTCCATGAGACAATTGGAATGTATTGAACAGTATTCACAAACTTCTCAAATGCAAACTTTTCTAGAATTTCTATCCTTTAAGTACATGTAATTACTATTACATTTAGTAAATAATATGTCTGCTGTAACTCACAAGTAGTGTGAGTATTAAATACTCCCTGGATGTTTGGTTACTAGGTTATTCACTGAACACATCAACAAAATATAGACTCCCCGATGTACATGACAGTTTGTGACGTAATAAGTCAAGATTGCTACTCGAAATTATGACAATAAAAATGATTGAAGGAATTACTTTTTACAAAATAAAGTACCAATTATACAGTTGTTAATGATGACAAAACAGTTTGTTTCGACGATTATTTTCGTGTGGAATTTTTCAATTTTGTAGATGATTTAATAAGAGATTTGGAGGAGATATAGGGCTGCAACGGTTCACCGAACTACCGTGAAACTCGAACCGAAGGTGGGCGGTACGAGTGTACCGTACCGTGACCTAAAAATCCGAGTGAACCGCGGTCTTCTTAAATATTGTCAAACACATATTCCTATTGGTCATTAAGAACGAATTTTAAATCAAATCTCATGTCAAGACGACGACAAACACAATTTAACCAAATTAACACAAATTGAATAAATTAGTCGTGATAATCAGTACTTTAAGCCATTCGTATAAATGTGTAAATCATATTAATTTTCTGTAGTAATCCTAAATTATTAACAAACAAACTGCCATGTACACCGGGTACATTAAAATTTTGTTTGATGACGAACATGTGTTTGTAATTTTCAATTGAAACTGATGTAAACAATTTAATATATGTGTCCGCATTTTTCACAGTTTGTCGATATTTGATAGCCTCATAATACAATGTCATAATTGCTATGTCTCATCGTGTAATCATCGACGCTTCTATAACTTAATTGTTACTTTAAATAATTTTAAAACAAGTGTGACCTAGTTTTTTAATTGTTGACTCTATGCGCTAAATTATAGGCAGGTTTTGAAAAGATAAACAATCGACGATCGCAGGAAATAGAATTTTTAGACTAACGTAAAATTAACTATATGACTCCTATTACTTTATCATTTTATTTTTAGAAAATTCAAACATTATTTTTTCCGTTCGTATTATTTTTTCCGTATTTTCTCAAAACAAAAACAAAAAACAAACTATTTTTCAACGAATTTTCGTATTTTACCGATGCAAGTGTAATAAAAATGTCGTTTGCTTATCGTGAAAGAAATAAAAGCGTTATGTTGTGTATTGATATTGATCGATTAAAACGCGTTGGTGTTTTTAAGACGTGCAATTGTACGATTAACGCTTACAATTTAAAATCGCGCTAATTTTCGGCACATACGCCGAAACTCCCAACAAGTGAATCTTATTAAATCCTACACAGAACTTTAAAACTCAACAAAAGTAATTGTCTAAACAAACTTCATTGTCGTCATTTTACAACCTAATTATGTCTTAATTAGTAATATTTTTCGTAAAAAAAAATCCCTATGGTAATATGGATATAGTCTAAATGTAATATGTTTTCGCGACCCATGCTATCGCATATTAAACTGAAACATTTTTTAAATTTACATAAGTAATGTAAAAACTTATTAATTGTTTTTCCTAATATAAAACATGCTTCAGGAACCAACAAATTCAAACAAAAGGTCACTGTTTTCGGGCACACAAAGTTGAAACAAATCTTCTAACAACTGACGTTTTTTTTGTCGATATTGACAATTGTAATGGTAAAATTATATGCATATTGCATAATTATTTATGTAATTTATGAATTCAATTAAAAGATCTTATGATGCTATCATAGCTACACTGTATTTATCAAAACTATTGTGTTATTGTGATAATCATTGACAAACAGTTAAGATAACTACACCTGCTAGTATGCATGACTTTATGAAAATGTTCAGTTTATTGTTTAATGAGTATTTCAAATAGGCAAAGAACAGACAAGATGTTTGTATAAACTTGTTAGCAAATTAAAATACTGTTATGGTAACTAGTTGATATATTAAACACAATTATACAAAAGAATCTTTATTATAAATACAATTACCATATTGAACCTAGGTACGTATTGTGAACCTTAACTGCCGTACCTAGGTACGTACCGTACCGCGACTTTCGCCCATTGTTGTGACTTAATTTGCGATAAGCCCGATCGGGCTTACTAGACAGAAAATTGACGAGCCCGACTTAAAAAACACAAGCCACGGGCGTCGGGCTGCCGCTAATTTCGAACACTGCTGAAAAGTGCCATGAGCTTATGTGCATTTCTTAAGTGACTGCGTTTCTCAAATCTCAAACCTGTATCCATTGTTTTCCTTTTATCTGAGGAACACTAATGCTTAGGAGGAATCTTAGTCCTATACATAATACCCTACGTAACTTTATTATCATTTGGACATTTTTCTGTCAGGTAGGGTCTTAATGGATTGCTTGAAAAACGCATAGCAAAATTTTAGTGTACAGACATCGGTTCAGGTCTGAACGTTCTACTCATTTAAAATTCGAAAAATTTGCAATAAAACAATACACTAATGGAAAGATAAATGAAAAATACACATGATAAAAGTATAGTTACTTCAAATTCTAACCTTAGTTAGACACAGTCAAATAATCCATTTAAAATCCTTTATTAACGAGTACTTTCCTTTTGTCACAATAACCGTGCAATAATATCCAAGACAATCCGAATTTAAATTGGGTCACATCATTTGTAAGAATTGATTTTGAACGAATATATTAGGTACGGTATAAAAGCCAGTATCCGGACCGTTCCGTGTATACTATTGACTGTTGGCAGTAAAAACGATTACTCTGGAGAGATTAAAATTCGTTTAAGCGAAGGGAAACTTTATTTACTGGCACTAATTCAGTTCAAAATGGAGGTGAGCGGCGACAACACTGGATAGCAGGAAAAGTAATTAGTGTTTTTGTAAGCGAAAAAACTGATTATTATCTTTTGCTTTATGGAAAGAATAAAAGTAAACTTTTAATCTATCGATTGGTGCTACTGGTATGCGAGCAGTAGCCGTAAACGAGTAGTACCCGTGATTTTGATTTTACGCGTTTTATATGCTTTCCAGAAGAAACTTAGAGTCTGTGTGATATTTAATAAGACACAATTAAACTGTGTACAAAAAATTACAACAATCTGATAAGTATGACGGAAGATATTTACTTTTATGTCAACAAACTTAAAAAATCTTGAAGACGTCGCGCGGGGGAATCCCGTCCATGTAAATGCGCATGCGCGTACGCTATTTTTAGATTTTCCATTTTATTTATAAATCAACGGGAATTAACTCGTATTGACAAAATATCTTCTGAATTAGTTCCCTTTACACAAAGGAGGGGCTCACAACGGGGGAGTTAATGTCGTAAATTACTCGATTTAATTCACTATTTGCGATCGATTTCAAAGGCCGTAAAAGGCATTATTTTTGAATGCATGGTTTTTCTTCGATTGTTATTTTATTTTTTTCATTTTTTTATAAAACGATGCCGAAGGAGTTCCTCCATTTATTTAAGTAAGTTTTAACATATATTGAGATATTTTATTTAAAGAAAACGACGATTAAAAAGTGTGATTATATCAACTTAGCCGTCGTTTACGGAATATCTGCTTGACGTCACGTAACCTATTTACAGCAGTTTTCGCGTGAGACCGTGTCCGTGTTTTATCGTATTTCTTAAATAATAATCGACGAATCTGCATAAAACTTTGCAAAAATGCTCATTATAGTATGATTATCAAAATATGACAGCATAAAATTTAATATGTTTAACTTAACGAAAGTTTACGTACTCCAAACAGAAAATCACGGCTACTACTAGCCTAACCATGAATATTCTCATCTTTAGGTGACCCCCTTTGAGCCCCTCGTAATAACATCATAGATGACGTCATGACACAATTTTTAGACGGACCGATTCGTTTTGAACATACCAGTAATTTGACCCACATTCATTTACTTTTTGAAATAAATATTTTGCAATGCGTTTTTGAAGCAATCCGTTAAGACCCTACATAACAGAAGAAAGTCCGTATGATAAAAAGTTGTGTAGGGTCTTATATTTAGGACTAGAGGAATCTCTGAATAACTAATTAGGGAATCATTTTGAATCCCTGATTAAAAGAGCAAGTGTCGAACCCTGCATGTCTCTTTCAGTCTTTGATAGGACCTCGATAATGTAGAGTATTGTTGAACTTGCTTCAATTATATTATATATACATACATTACTAACTCCTAGACATCACTTACCGCCCCGGACAGATCATTGACTGCAGTTATATCTGACAATCTTTTGCTTAACGCATCTAGGAAGTTCATGTCTAATATCCAAAAGGTGTATGAAATTATGAAACCTTTGAAACCCAGGTTGGGTAGACTAGGAATACAGAACTTTAGTAATCTTAGCCTTGGAGTCTAGACTCTCGGCCTAACCAATAGCCACTGTCTTATCAGGCTGAGGCCTCAGGGTAAAGACATGACTTTAAGAAGTTTCAAGAAACAACCATAGGACAACTTACTTCCATCTCAAAAAGTTACAAACATGAATGAGTTATGGTGTGTTTAGATCATTCATGCAAAAGTTAATCACTTGAAAAAAAACCAGACACTGTCTAAAAATTGTGGACCGAAACAGCCATGGTCCGAAAAGAGCTGGTGGATTCTTAAAAGGGACGAATGCGTGTGTTAAACTACTCGCAAGTCACAAACTAAAATTTTGTCATTTTATGGTCCTATACAATAAGTTGCAATATTACGAAACTAACTCAGCGTCTTTTCAGTTTTACAAGGTCTTCGCTGCAAGAAATTCCAGAGAGTTTGATTTTAAGAAAAAAAATCGATGTTTGTCAACCGCCGATGAAAAACGCTAAAATTGGATAAAAATTGGGCGCAAACATAAGTGACAGTCACTGAACATTGAAGAATATGCTTTGTAGGATTGTGTAAAAGCACTTTTTGTGAAGTACACCATTCACCTACCAATAAATTAGTAGTAAATATATCTGTTTTCTCCCACGCCGTAGCTTGTCAAAATGGCGACCAATGACGTCATGCAATAATTGTTTATTACACGAACAGGTAAGAGAAATGCGTATCGCAGTGTCACCACGACAAGAAGAGTTATCTTCCTTACATGAGTATAAATGAATGTCCAATGCCATCTATAACTAACTGAGTGTGATTGATCAGGGACGGTTCCAGGATGTTTTTCTAGGGGGGTTCGTTCTTTTTCTAGGGGTCCAAACTTTCGAACCACAACCACATTATACACGTTAAAAATACAAATTTATTTACTGTCGGTTTGTACATACAATAATAAACATAAGCTATGTATAGCTTTTGACCGACTAACACAGAGGAATATTACATATTAATACACTTACATGAACTAAACATAAGCTACTAACTAACTAACACAGAGAAAATTACATATTATAAAAACATATATATATATAACAAACACAATTAAAAGGATTTTAAGACAAATACCATTTAAATCTTAGATAATCACTAGTTAAAAGTACACATATATATTCCTTTAAGTTAAATTTTTAAGCCTAGTTATATTCTTATCATAATTTAAAATATATAAATTATTGATTAAATATATCACAGTTTTTAATTTATTAAATAGATGTAAGTTTAATAGTTTAAAAATTTACAGAAAAAATAAATATAAGTATCTTACTTTAAAAATTGATAAAATATAACTTGTTAATCACAGTGAGCTACTCAAATGCAAAGAAGACAATTATGTTGTTGTTTTATTTGTGCATAAAATTGAACAACAAAAAAAATAATAGAATAGTTGACAATAATAAATAACAATGAAAATGAAGGGACAGACTATCTGTCAGATTTAAATTAATGTCTTACAAAGCAAGTAAAATAATAAGTAAATTATTGAGTATTTAAGCAAAGTTTTAGAATAATATTTCATGTAAAGTATCAAAGCTACAAGTATCTGTAAACATATATAATATAAGCTAGCTTCTAAAGCAATGAATAAATAATTAATCTCAAAACATGCTATAACTATGGCACCATCATTTAATAGTAGCTATGTACAAAAAGAACAAGAACAGCTATCTCCATCAAATGCATCAACTAAACTTTTAAATTGGCTAAAGTTTGCTTCACTTCTAAAGTGTTGTGGTAATGACGATACCTAAAAGAATAACGATTCTGTTTAAAAACAACAATATCATGTAAGTAAGAGGGGCCTTGTTTGTAGAGTATTTTATGGGTTTGTAAAGCCATTTGCCTCAAGCGTCTTAGTTTCAAAGTTGGCATTTTAGATTTTTGCAACAGGGTATCATAATCTGAAATATAGTCATCATAAATGAATCTAAGAGCACGTTCTTGTAACTTTTCTAATTTTTTAGTCACATATAGTGTACTTTTCACCACAGAAATGCCAGGTTAATGGGCAGTAATTAAAATTTGACATAATAAAAGAGTGATAAATATTTAACTTGCCCAGTTTACATAAATTATTTCCAATACGCTTCAGAACATTTAATTGTCGGGATGCTTTTTTACATATATTTGAAACATGAGAATGAAAATTCAATTTGAAATCGATAGTGACACCTAGAAGTTTAATTTCTTCTTCACAAGGAATGCTGTTATTTTCAATGTTAAAATGAAGGTCTAATTTTTGGGTTTTGGAACCAACGGCAATGGACTGAAACTTACTTGGGTTAGCTTGCATATGATTATTAGAGAACCACTGTATAAGAGAATGACTGTCTGTCTCTAGATTTGCTTTAACTGTCTCAATATCATGATGAGCAGCTGACAGAGTATTACCGTCTGCATAGTTATATAATTCACAATTGGAAATAAAATGGAAAATATCATTTAGAAATATATTAAAAAGTATCGGCCCGAGTATGGATCCCTGTGGAACACCCTTGTAAATTTCTTTAAAACTGCTGCCAAAAGAGCTTAATTTTACATTTTGTTTTCTGTTGGTTAAGTAGCTCTCAATTAAAGCCAAAGCACCCTCGGAAACGCCATAATATTTTAATTTTAGAAGCAACAGTTTGTGAGGCAGACAATCAAAAGCCTTAGATAAGTCCATAAGTATAGATGCCACATATTTATTTTCATCTAAGGATCTTTTCCAATCTTCTATTATTTTAAGTAAGGTGCTTTGACATCCATAATTAGGTCGAAAGGCAGATAAAAATGTATTAAAATGACAGGAGAAGAAATCTGAGAGTTGTGAGTGTATAGCTCTCTCAAACAGTTTTGAGAGAGTTGGTAATATGCTCACTGGGCGATAATTACCTTTATCCAGGGTACTATTTTTCTTGTGAATAGGAACTACTTGTGCCACCTTCAGATTGTCTGGGAACACTGACTGTAAAAAACTTTGGTTAATGATATTAGTCAAAGGGGCAACAATAGATGGTTTGGCTAATTTTATCAATTTAGATGAAATTCCATCGGCTCCAGTGGCCTTTTTACAACTCAATTTATTTATTTCCTTACTAACAAAATTAAAATCAACAGGATAAAAATACAAGTCAGGGACATCTGCCTTATTTTGTTCTATTTTTACTAGACTGGGATGATTCTCATCAATATGGATAGAGTGATTTCCAATGTCTTTAGCAACGTTTACAAAATAGTCATTAAAAATTTCACATACCTCTGATTGGTCATTAATTAATGAATCGTTTTCACATAATATTGTGTCTTTGTGAATAAAACTTCCTTTGTTTGTCAGAAAAGGTTTTACAGTGGGCCAAATTTAAATGACTTGTTTTTACATCCTCCGGCACATCTGTCCAAGAAATACTTGTTCATACATTTTCTTTTGAGAGATGTTACATAATTACGTTGCTTTCTAAAGTTTTCCCAGTTTTTTGAATTTTTATTTTTATTATACTTATTTTGCATCATTCTCTTTTTGTAAATTGCGCTTTTCAAATTAGTATTCATGTAAGGTACAGGTTTGTTTATAATCTTCTTTTTTTACTGGAGCAAACTTATCAACTACATCAGATAAAGTTTTACTAAAATGGTCATACATAAAATTCACATCATCTGTATTTTCATGTAAATCATTAAATTTATTACATAATTCAATATTAAAATCAACAGTGTTAAAATTTTTAAAACTTCTATAATTAGTCCATCTACGTTTTGCAGAATAATGCCATATATCAATAATTAAAACCACATAGTATACATAACCATTAAATATATGTTAAGCACCGAAAAAATAGCTTCATACTACTTAAATATGACTTACACTCAGAAAATACACTAATGGACAGGTTCATTTTGGAAATTCTGGAGGGGGTCTGGACCCCTCTCACCCCCGCCACGGCTGGCTACCTGCCTATGCATTTGTTTTTAAATTTTACCCATTTTTGTGACATCTAAAGTATATCTTTAGATGCATGCACATGTATAACAATAACAACTGTCCAGAATATCATTACTCTCTCTTCAAAGTTACTATGGGAGGGCTGTATATAGTGTATATACATATGTAGTATGCATGTATTACATATAAATTGAGTGCTATATACAGTGTATATTCAGCAACTCAATATATCAGTTGGAAAAGCATCTGACTGTGTGAAGCCAATAAGCAAATGCTGGGTTAGTCAAATGAATCTCTGTATGTCACTTTAATTATTATGGCAACATTTGAGAGGACAATTGATAATACGAAGAGCATTCTATATATAGAAGGTGAAGATATCCCGTTTGTGTACAGAATGATAGACAGTGTTAAAGAGATTGAGTGCATAGGGGGATCCTGTGGGTGGTCAGGGGGGTCCAAACCCCATGAAATTTTCAAAATGAACCTGTCCCAATCTCCATAACCAGATATCCTGTAGAGCATTGTAGTACAGGATCTCTACTGCCTCCGTGGAAGGTCACGTCGAGATGAACTTTGTGTCGACCAATCAATGCGTAGCTTTCATCTAGACAAAACACTAATAATAACATTTTGAATTCGTAATTTCTATTTTTAGACCAAGGTTTGCAAGCTAATTTAACAGCGGTATAATTCACAGACGTAGACGATGTAATAAAGTTACGTATCATAAAAATTTTGTCATAAATATTATGAAGAGAAAAGGTCCCCTGAACGTGACCTTCGTTTGGAAAAAGCCAGATCCAAATTAGCGAGTAGGCCAGCGGAAAATTTTAGATCTGATTTTAATCAAATTGGAACCTGTCCATGATCATATTTTTTTAATGTCAGCCAGTTTTAAGTAGCAAAAAGCAATTTTCTCTTGCACGGAAAGTTTGGACCCACCTAGAAAAAAATCCTTTATATGCCCCCTGGGGTGAAGGGACAGGGGTCATAGCCATAGATAGGTTAATAAAATTCTTAGTCTATAAATACAGACTTCATATTTCACTTCTGTTCATCGACTATATCTACAATTACATGATTCAAGTTTAAAGCAGACCTGAGAGGGTGGTATGGGTTGATTTAAACTGGAGTGAGCCTGAAATCAAATAGATAGGTTCTAGAAAACCAATGCATAGCTATCTAAACACCTATATATTTCTTTACTAAGATGACAGAAAATCTGTTCCTTAATGCGTGGCTTTTACTTCCAACACCAGTCTATGTAGATTTTGTTGACAAAGAAGTAAAAATAGCCACCATACAATAGCCATCATACACTGTTGACAGCAAATTTTATAACCAATAAACATCATTTAATTTATATCCATGGGCGGATCCAGCAGGGGGGGTCAGGGGGGTCCGGACTCCCCTAGAATTAGGAAAATGTACATGTCCATTAGTGTATTTCTTGCTTGTAAGTCAGTTTTAAGTAGTATGAAGCAATTTTTCTCTGTGCTTAACATATATTTAATGGTTATGTAGTTTTTATTATCAATATGTTGCATTTTTTCTGCAAAATGTGTATAATGTGGTTGTGGATCCACCCCTGATATCAGATAATGATGGTACAAAAAAATATACACAGCCCTCCAAAAGTTTCTTCACATATTCACAATTTATATTGTACCAAATAGAATTTCAAAAAGTTGTAAAAGCAGTTCACTGTTAAATGATTTTCAATTGTGCTTTCTCTAATCAGAACATTAGTCTCATGGATATGAAATAAAAATATCTCGTACTTGATAATGGTTCATGAAGATACATTGACCATAGTTTTAGAGGCTGATAGATACTTAGGCTGCAACTCAAAAAATAAAATGTACCAATAGAAAGTCCATTTCTGTAGCATGAATAATGGATGAAACCAGCAATGATATAATACTTCAAATTTGAACTTAGAAATAATAGCTATTTAATTGATTGTGCTGTGAAGAAACTTTAGGAGGGCAGTGTACAGAACATTTCTATTTATCAAAAAGTCTACTAAGCCATCCAGATAAGGAGTACTGTTCAAATAAATACCGCAACTCAACTTTTACATGCCTCTTAACAAACTACTAGTTAAAATTTGAATAAAAAAACAAAGAAACAAATTGTAAATTGCACACATGTCATTCTTTTGTCTTCGATTAAATGTAGGAATACATTTAAGCATGATTAAGAAAAAACAAACCATAGAATTCCATTCATTTGCCTTTAATAGTTTTTATATAACACTTTTATACAGAGAAAGATTTAATACAACCTTATCATAAAATGATTACAAATTTTATTGATTATACATGTACATCAAAGTCACAATTACACATGACAAATATCAGTGCTTTGCCGAGGATATAAGTGTGCGGTCTGTGGGGTCCAATAATTTCACAAGTCAAAATTGTTTGAAACATTAAAAAATGTCAGGGTCAAGCGAGAGCCCAGAAAACTCACCAAGGAAGTCCTTGTGACAGACATGTCTTATAGAAGCAAATGTAAGAAGTAATCAAAATAATTTTACAGAATATTAAGTGATGACTTAATCTTGGACTCATTTCAATTAGCTGTTGAACTAAACTGAACTCCCCAACACCACTTATGAATTTGATTTCACATACCGTCACAAATACACATCCTTAGCAAAACAATGAACAGGTATACATGTAACAACACTTTCTTGTGCAGTATCTGTTTTCATAAATAAATGAAATTAAATATTTGAAACTAAAACTTAGACATAATAAATTCTCATTTATGCTATTGATAATAGAAAAAAAAACAGAACACAAACTGATATTTTTTTAAATGATATAATCAAACTTACAAAACCAATAAAAGTATGATCATGTACAAAGGGCTATAGCCTAAATAGTATCGTACAGTGATTAGGGATAAAGACTCCCCACTATTGTCCAGGGGCCAATTAGGTTCCTAAATGGCAGTTTTGGGGACCAGTCAGTTAGGATTCAAACCATACTGTGAATTATTCAAGTGTTTTGAATATCTAATACTGAAATCCTCTGTATTGTACATATCCAGTCTCAAAGTCAAAGCTTTGATATTTAATAACAAAGAGATCTCAAAGTTCTGCTTAATCAGTTCTCAGTATCAACAAAAACACCACTAACCACCGGGGCCAGTCAAATGTTATTCTACTATACTTACATAGAACTGGAAATTTGTATCCCTGGTGAAACAGGTTAATCTTATTAAAATCCAATGCAATATGTCGGACTACTTCAATAAAAGGGTAACAAACCAACAAGCGAAGTATTGCATATTATAACAAGAGGGTCCCGAGGACACTGGAACACTCATCTGAGATCTTGCTTCTAAGAGCATTTGACACAAGATATCTGTAATACCTTCATATTCAAGTGTATGAAAACTGACTGCTAGGGCTGGCCAATTAAGATCAAAGGGACATAATTTAAACAATCATTGTAGAGGACCTTAAGGTGATGCCACATGCCAAATATGAAAACTCTTGCCCAAACAGTTTTAGAGAAGATTATTTAGCATTTATTTATATAATCTATGTGAAACTATAACTTTTTGGTGGGGCCAATTTAGGCAGTAAGGGCATAATTTGAACAATCTTTCAAGAGGATCTTAAGAAACAGATTTTTTTACATTTCCTTATTTAAATCTGTTAAACCCTAAGGTGGGGTCCAAACCTTAAGAGCATAATTTGTACAATCTTTGTTATGACATTCAGAAGATACCGCAAGCCATATTTGGCCTCACAGTCTTTTACAAGTATATTTTTTATGAAATTGTTGACAACAGACGAACACATGCCAGATTAGTGGGGTCGATAAATGTTATTTTTCACGACAATCTTTCACTTAGTGATACAAGCACCAAATTTGGTACAATTGTTGTACATAGTGTGTAGTTTACAAAAAGCACGATTTCCACCTCGAAATTCAAGATGGCCGCCATTTTTTCAAGATGGCCGCCGATGATAGGGATTTTTGTCCTGTTCATATAAAATAGCATTTTTAATTATTTTTATTTACGTAATTATCAATATAATTTCAATATTTTATGACAAATAAACAATTCTGTTAAATTATTTAAAACAAAATCCATTTAATGGCTGTCAATTCAAAATGGCGGCCATTACAAGACGCCAAATAATTTTATATACTAACGCTTTTTCTCAGATGAAATTCATTGCAGTTAATTGATTCAGAACATTTCTCATTTATTAGACTATATCTCAAAGTATAACCAGTGCATCTGGTGACATCACTACAATGAAACCTAGGCATCATTCGCGGTTCCGGTTCGAAAACATTACATATACGACCGCCTGTGCTTTGATACACAGCATGTATATCAGTGTCAATTTAAAGTGTGCTTGTTGCTGTATTGGCACATGATATTTTTCTCTGTTTGTGTACTGTTGAAATCAAACAGATTTCTGTATATTATACTAAAAAGTCTCAAATGTTATCGAATCAACCCCTCTTAATATTATATAACTATCGTTAGTCAACGTGAGGGAGCCAATGGTAACAGGGTTTAAGTTACCACAATGGTGTACAGCTTACACGGAATTTAGATAATACTGAATGAATCATTGGGTTAGATGTAGGGTAATCTTTCCATTGACACATATTTATGAATGATGATCCCGGACAACTATGAATTAAATTCAGCAGCGTTCGTATCAATTAGTACAAATCAGAAATTAATCCGTTATCATCCATGACTACGGTTTGAATCCAAAAACTGCTTTGACAACATATTCATAAAGTATTACATGTCTCAGTAGCTACAATCCATTTTTTTCAGTACCCAGCCGATTTCCTTCTTCTGTAAATGTGTGGCCAAGATTTTAGAAGTATATGCAGACAGTTGTACATTGTATCCAATATCTCAATGTTATTTACAGTAAGGCAGTTAAAAGATTAACTGTAAAGCAGGAAATGTCTACAAAAATCCATCATGTATTTCTATAACAACCGATTTAGACTAGTGCTGCTGTCTATATCTGACAAAGTTTATATCTCCCCCAAATTGTTAGTGGCTCAAATGAATATTCTAAAATAACTCCAAGTATACCTTCCTTTCATAGGGCAATTCAGATTGTTTTTAGGTTTAATCCATCTTGATCAGACAATTAAGCTTGTATAATGAAGCTTTGTAATGCAATAGTGCAAAGTATCACAAAACTTCCTTCATCAAATGATTACTATTTGCAAATTTGAATATGCTAGAAAACGAATAGCCTAACAGATTAGTTATTCGTAGCCACACAAACTGACACTAGCAAACTATACAGGTCAGACATATCAGCTGGCCAATACTTTTCAGACTCCGGTCATAATCCCCGACTATCAGCATATTTCCGATGCAACTGTTATTTATGGATTCTTGCTCGTATATTCTAATTCTCAGAAAGCATTAAGGGCCTTGGATAATAAGTTTTTAAAGATTTAATTCCATAGGTGCATGCATATGTCTCGAAATATAACAGGACATACACATGTAGTTAGTTTCGATGTTTACGAGGGTCAGTTAGAGACAAACGTGAGCGCCATAGAGAAGCACTCAAAACAAATTAACGACCAAATTGGCAGAAAATTGTACGTGGTAGTGACAACAAGACCGAACTACATTGGGTTCTGATCCGACAAAATACTTACCATGTGTTTTTGTAATGTTGTTGTTGTGACAAAATGTGAGATTGCATCCATTGTTTCTACAATAGAATGAATCCTTGTAATCACGAAGAATCATATTTAAGCCACATTATTCTATAAAGCAACAGGCAAAACTTTTTTATAATAAAGCATGTGTGACTGATGCTGTTAAATAAACGTGTTTCTATCACTAAAAAGGTGCATATTTTATAAACCTTGGATTGAGTTTGGTCTAGGATAGTCAATTAGGAGGTTACCAATACGCAAAATGACGGCTCAGAAAAATCTAATAGAATGTTGTTCTATCGCGATTTTACTTGTAGCCATTTTATGTAGGTCTTTGAAAAAGCTAAGTCAACATTTAGCAGACATGATCAAGATTTCAAAACACTGTAGAAATTTGTCATAATTATGCGCGATTAGAACAGTCTTATAGACAATGTTGCGACGCTAGGCTTGACTTTTCTGTCCAAGAGCAAATATCCTATAATGCAATTTCACATACGAGGGCGTCTTTCTATGAACAAGTCAAAAGTTCTGTCTTCCACGCTGCGTGTATTTTTGGTCAATCGATGGTTATCAAGATCAAATCCAGTCGACTGGCTCTGGTAAAACAGTAGCGAATGACAAGAGCTATTGGCCAACCTTTCACCGATTGCCAAAAGTTTTTATCAGTTAACTAAATGAGGTGACAAGAGGGAATGTCATGAGCGATTCAAATGCTATCGAGTCGGTTTTAAATGAACTCGTTTGTGTGCTTGCATGTGCGAATAATGAAATCATCACAGACTAAACCATCAATGTTTGCGTTCATATAATTATTACAACAATATCTAAACTATCTTTACGATCTTGACCTTAAATTGTTGACTTCTAGACATGTGTGCATCACACATTATTGCTGAAACTTTAGTTTTTGACTAGGATTATGAGAATCCTTGCTTCATTTTCGTGAATTGTGTTAAATTTCTGATAAAATCACTTTATATGTATACATTCTCATGTGACATTGACCTTTGACATGCACAACATGTGGACAACATTAAGCATAAACATAGTAAACACTTGATAAAGGCAATCCAACACATGTATTCATAGTTCAATGTTAATGTAATAGTCTCAAATAAACTAATTGTTTGATTATTTAATTAGTATTTACCGGGTATTAACATCCTCCTTGGATCAAGGTCAAGGTCAAGGTAAATGTCAATTTATGTCTATAAATATTTGTCAAAGATTCTATCAAGTTAATTTGAATAATAACTATTTTCTATTTGCATCTCCAACCCTACATGATCATTAAAATGATTCAAAAAGTTTGAAACAACTTTCTCATGTATGTTACCTTTACCATGACCTTGACCTTGGAAGTATATCACATGATGTAAATCAATGTCTTAACTTGGTTAACATTTGTAGAATTCAAAAACGCTATAATGTATCATCCTATAATACATTCAAAGCGGTAAAAAGAAGTTTAATCGCTTTGAGATACTGATTTCCTGGCGCATGCGCAGAAACGACGGCCATCTTGAATTTCTTAGTGGAAATCGTGCTTTTTGTGAATGGTTGACCATGCAGGTCATCTGTGCCAAATTTGGTGCTTGTATCACCAAGTGAAAGATTGTTGCAGTTATCGACCCCACTAGATAGAATTCTCACAATATTTGCGCAGGTGAGCTAAAAACACAGACAATTAATGTGAGAATTATTAACTGTCTTCCTAAATTAATATAGCATGTTTCAACCATGGGGGAAAATATTCTTAATTATTATCAGCTGGAATATGCCAACCTATGAAAGTTTTTGTTTCAATTCTATGTGAACAAGCTAAAAACAGTCAACAATTTGTTTTTGATAAAATATTCACAAAGACTTTAAGTTTCACGTTACATCTTTTCACAGAGTGTTCGGGAGATAATTCAGGGTAGGTAATTGTGATCGTAATATTATAGTCCTGTCTATAGTCCTGTCGCTCGATTAAATACCAGAACTTATTATTGACATAAATCAAGCATACATTTTACCACCTTACCCATATGCTGTATTGCGAGAGAAGATGTCGAAATTAACTTGTGAAACGTTTTGCAATGTATTTTATCATTTAATAGTAGTTTTTAGAACTTTCGAGGCCTCTATAGAACACTGAGAATGAAGTTAAAACACTACAACATTAAATCAACACAAGTATTAGCTGACAAATTCTTTCTCTGTAAAAAATTCATGTTTCAAAGCCTCTTCAGCAGAAATCCTGGTTAAAGGATTCAAGTCTAATAATTTTGACAGAAGATCAAATGCAGAATCTGGCATTCGTTTCCATGACAACTCAGCTTCTTGGTCTATTTTTAGGAACTTTTTTGATGTTGTTTTACTCAATGGAGCAGTTCTTAGTCTCATGCACATTGTTTTTAAATCAATCTGTGCCTGTGTTGGACTACATATCAAATTTTTACCTGAAATATAAATGAATAGTTTAGTTTATCCTTATTTATTTTGGCTCCATTGTTTGCATGAATACTGAGCTGGCTATCCAATGGGTACCAGTCCAACATGATGGCAACATCATAACACATGACCATGCCTGCTCCCATAAATGAACCAGAGTCAATGATCTAAATTGAAATGTTATGATTGTGTTTTCTTCATTTCTTCAATACTCTTATATAACATCCACTACAAATTTACAAATAAATGCGCTTGTCTTTTGTTTTGTCATCTACCTGTAACATTGCTCTATGCTCATACAACAGAAATCAGCAAAACTGCAATCATCAGAACAAATAAAAGTCTTTAAGAACAAGAGTTTAAGAATTCTTAAGAACAGTAAGAGTTCTTTACAGAAAAGAGGGAAAATACATACTTTTAGGAAGGGGAATGAGGACAAAATTTTGCCTCAAAATGACCCAAAAAAAAACACTGTAGGGCTCAACATTAAAAGTTGTTAGATTGCTCTCCAGCACCTAAACATGGGTTTGCCAATTTGTTACTGCAAGTGAACATTTGGTTCGGGAAGAAAATATATAACCACGTTAGACAACCTTGTTTATAACTTATTGTCAAGCCCTGAATGACCTAAAATCACTGAATGTTAAACTATATTTGATACGTACCACAAGCTTTAGCAGCCTCCTTGACTTGTTCACTACCAAATGTACTAACAATCTGAGCTAGAGCTGTCATATCATCATTGGCTCTAAAGAATGGATATCTTCCACTTAATAATGATAAAAATATAACACCAGCTGACCAGATATCTACAGCTGAAAATATAGGAATATAAAAGCTGGATTTAAAAACTTGAACGCAAAAATTACAAAGGGAAATAATCCATAATAAAGCCATGTAGAGTTGTGGTTACTTTCTAATTCTGTTCATCACATGGTATGTTATCATTGTAAGAAGTTTCATAAAGATCTAACAATAAATGGCAGAAATATATATCTATGGTAAAGAAAAAACTTTAATGCAATTGTAGACGACACTGGATGCCCGCTTGTGTTTTGCAAAACTATTAGCCGAATTTTTTCCTTGAAAAATCTGGCTAACAAACAATATCTATAGCTTAAAATAAACAATGAGTCAGAATGTCACAGAAAACATCAATAAATAATTGAAGCAGAATTTCAATGCACAGCTCCTTCATTTTTGGCTGCAGACAAATTAAAAATTCCATCCCAGTTGCACAAGCAACATTTTAAAGCTGTATAGACAGAGAGGAAAACATCTAAATTAAATACAGTTTACTGCAATTTTAATTTACATTAAACACATGTTATGTGTTATTACAAGTAATATCAATTGAGGAGTGCATATCAGCATATGGCAGTGATATGTGTTGATATCAAGTATAAAAACAAACTTCATAAGTGATCTTATATTTCTCACAATCTATAAGTAAGTTTGACTTGAAATATCATGAATTCATTTTCATAAAGGTACCTATTCACAGATTTCAACTTTTTCTGAAACACAAAATTGTTTTGAAACATTTTTTGAAGCAGGAAATTAGTGATTTGATAATGACAATTTTTGTGCAAATTGACATACAAGTTACAACTACAAATGATGGTGTTTCAAGTAGAAAAATCTTCCCCGTATGTCACAGTATAGACAATTTTAGTGCATTTTTGTGACTTTTAATGTATATTTCTTGCAATCTATAAGTCAGTTTGTGCTTAAATATTAAGAATCAATTTTTTGACATAATTACAGACACTGAATGGTATTTTGAAAATATAGAAAAATCTTAACCAAATCTGTGAACTAGTACCTTTAACACAATAACAGACACAGTGAGGCACTGTCAGGTAATTTTAAAGTATCAATAATTTTAACCACATCTGTGAGCAAGTAGTTTTAATAAACAAACAAGCACTTACCAGTTGATTGATCAGGACATTTTATAAGTACTTCAGGAGATCTAAAACCAGGTGTGCCTGCTCTAGGTGCATTTTGATTACTTCTACAAATATATATAGTAAAATATATGAATTTTATACACACAAAAATACAATAGTCAGTACCATAGGTTGCTGACAAGGGCAGCATATTATCAAAAAGTTTACAATAATTTAACGATACAAAATAGAAGAATTTACGACTTAAATCTGTCCCAAGATGCTTAATAATACAGGCCCATGGTGACTTGTAAAAAACACTTTTATGTACACATAACGTATATTAATCAATAAATGATCGATTTTTTACCTAAGTTTAATCAGGGGCCAAATTCTCTATTTAAACTCATTTCATTTCACAGATTCAAACACACAAGTACATTTAATGTGTTGCTCTTTTGAATGACACCTACATTTCTGAATATCCCCAAAAATAAATTCATGTCAATTTCATACATCAGAATCAATTCAGATTTTTTTAGTCTGCAGAAATGTTGAAAAATCAATAAACCACAAACAATATAACTTGTTAACCATTATCAAGTAATAGGAATTTCTTGTTGATTTTACAACATTGTGTCAACCTTTAACAAGAAAGGTAATGTGGATACCACATTAAAGCTGAATTAAAAATCTTTAACACAAAAATTACAAAGGGAAATAATCCATAATAAAGCCAGGTACTGAGGTAGAGTAGTGGTTACTTTCTAATTCTGTTCATTACATGGTATGTTATCATTGTATGAAGTTTCATAAAGATCTGACAAGAAATGGCAGAAATATATGCTAAATTGAAAACTTTAATGCAATTGTTAATGACACTGAACACCTGACTGACCGCCTGACCGCCCATGTTTCGCCAACAGGGCTCTCGTTTGTCAAATTTAGGGGCCGAATATGGACCCCATTTCCCTCTCAAAATCATATTTCTTTTCCCCTATCTCAGATAAAATTTCCTTTCCAATTATTATTAAATTTATTTTTGTCATTCTGCAATAACAATCTATACTAGCTATTCATATCAATGGTATAAGTGTTTAGAGTAAATGTGACTGGAAAAAGTCTCAACTATACACATTTATGAGGTGTCTGAAAATCCCCATAATATTATTGTCTTTAAATGACGCAAAATTATCCTTCCTGAGGGTATGGGTACCAGTCCCCAAAAGTTTCTAGTGCCCTGGCCAAACTCTCAGCCAAATTTTTTCGTTGAAAAATCCAGCTAAAATTAAATATTAGCCGAATTTTTTCGTTCAAAGAAATTAGCTGTGCTCTAGGCTGGGTTTGAATACTACAACTGAAGGTTTTGTTCTGGGTTTCAGGAAAGGACTTTACTTCATACCATACATTTGGCAAATTTTAATCACAATTTAGAGAAGAAAACAATTCAAAGGTTAACCCCAAATTTGGGGAAAACTTCACAATTTTTTAAGAAATCTTAAGGTAAGGGATCTTCAAAAACGTTAACTTTCCATTGGACCATTAATCCATACAATTTCTGAGCTGACTTCAATTGCAGAGCAAGAGCTTAAATAAACATAAATTGAAGTAATCAAGCTGTCAGTGCAAACACTTACCTAGCAGTACATAATGAACACACCTGAGGTTTACCAAAACATTGACAAGCTGTAGGTACATATCTAGAACTTGAAGATCTTTTACCAATGACTCGTGTATCTTGTTTCTCTTTAGCCAGTAAAGCTCTCTTGGCTAGCAACAATCTACGTGGTGATTTTAGTTTCTTGGCATAAGCTGTAGGGTTAATGTCTGGTGTATACTGATGTGATTTGTTGTCTGGACTCAGAGAATCTCTGGAATCAATCTTAGAGTCTGGTGAACTTAGGTTGATATTCTCTTTCTGTAAAAATAAAGTTAACATGTACAGTAAAGTTTACATATACAGTAAAGTTCCGCTATTAAGACCACTTTTCTTATTTCAAAATCATGCAATTTTTGACAATTATTGAGACCCAAATGTCTAATTTGTGACAAAAAGGGTCTCTACAATAAGACTGTTTCGCTATTAAGACCATCGATTTTGCTGGTCTTAATAGTGGAGTTTTACTGTAGTAGACTTTTATGGAAGCTTGTTTCAACAACCAGATACAATAGGTATAAACATATCTTAACAGCAGGGCTCGACAAATCCACTTGTCTACTGGTAGAAACTGACTTAGGACAAGTTGGCATTCTGGCAGCGCTCGTCCTGCAGGACAAGCGAAATTTCTAACCAAAATAATCAAATTTCAAGTTTTAAATAAAAGTCGTATCGAAAATGCAACAATTAAAGCATAATAATTCATCACTTGCAACCTGAAAACATTGATTAGATTGCTTTTTGTTTCTAGAAATGGCCATTATATACAACAAATGACATGTTTGTTACTGCTCCATACAAGTTCACAATTAATTGTATTTTCCTTTAATGAAGTACAGGATGAATTTAAATTGCAGCAGGAAAAGTGAAAATTCCAAGCTGCTTGTCCTGCAGGACGAGTTGCTTCCAAAACATTTGTCGAGCCCTGAACAGTCAACTCTAACTTCAACCTTATACTTTACCTATATTTATTTAACTCAGTGCACAAAAAATGTTTCAACAATAGAGCTACTATAATAACAATTTCATACAGTCTATAATACAATGGTACATAAACAATAATGACACAATGCAGGGCATTTTTTCAGTATGTGGGGATGGGGCATGTGGTCTTACTTAATATAGAACATAAGGGGAAATCTTAACGCAATTTCATTGATAACAAGAGCTGTCAGAGGAGACAGCATGCTCGACTTAGTTAGTGTTTGTCACAGGAGTAAAAAATATGTATAAGGAGTTATAAACCTAGTCACATGGGATGTGGTTGATAATAAAAAACATATATTTAAAGTTTGAAGTCAATACCTTAAGAAATAAAACAGTTGCAGTAAAAACAAACATTTTTTAAATTTCAAGGGGAGATAATTCTGAAAAAATATATTTGGAGTTATACACCTTGTCACATGAGATGTGGTTGATAATAAGGAATGTACATTTAAAGTTTGAAGTCAATACCTATAGAAATAAAACAGTTGCAGTAAAAACAAACACTTTTTAAAGAAAACTCTAAGTTCAAGGGGAGATAATTCTGAAAAAATATATTTGGAGTTATACACCTTGTCACATGAGATGTGGTTGATAATAAGGAATGTACATTAAAAGTTTGAAGTCAATACCTAAAGGAATAAAACAGTTGCAGTAAAAACAAACATTTTTGAAAGAAAAACTCTAAGTTCAAGGGGAGATAATTCTAAAAAATGTATGTTTAGAGTTATGAACCTTGTCACATGAGATGTGGTTGATAATAAGGAATGTACATTTAAAGTTTGAAGTCAATACCTAAAGGAATAAAACAGTTGCAGTAAAAACAAACATTTTTTAAAGAAAACTCTAAGTTCAAGGGGAGATAATTCTAAAAAAAAAATATTTAGAGTTATGAACCTTGGCACATGAGATGTGGTTGATAATAAGAAGCATATATTTAAAGTTTGAAGTTAATATCTAAAGAAATAACAAAGATATAGGAGAAAGTATTTTACTGCACAAAAACTTTAATCTGTGCACAAAAACTTTAATCAGTTCAAGGGGGGATAATTCTGAAAGAAATGTGTTTGGAGTTATATACCTTGTCACATGAGATGTGGTTGATAGTAAGGAACATATATTTAAAGTTTGAAGTTAATATCTTAAGAAATAACAAAGATATAGAAGAAAGTATTTTACTGCACAAAAACTTTAATCAGAAAGGTGGACGCGGACGCCGACGCTGGGGCGAGTAGGAGAGCTCTACATTACTACGTAAAGTCGAGCTAAAAATCAAATGTTAACTTCAACTTTTGGGAAAACTGCCTGAAATCATTATTTTATCTTGATGTTTCTTTAATCTTCAATAAATGTTCTGTCAGATTAAACATATAAGGCCTTCGAGGCACTGGTTCTTGATTAGTTTCATTACTTTTTTGTACTGTATCAAACACTACCAAGAAAACTGCAGTACTCAACATTAAAGGTCTTATTGCCCCTGATGACCTAGATTTGAGTTAGTGCAACTTGTTAATACTAATAATAAACTCTTGCTTCCAGCAAGTAAAAACATATGGGTGGCGGACTACCGGGTAACCTAGTTTCAAATAAATGTCGAGCTCTAAATAAATAAATGAAAACTGTCATTTAAGGTCACCTAACATCATACCTTTGATTCAGTTAGTAAACCTTGTTTTCTGGTAAGAGAAGATTTTAAACCTGATAAAGATGTACTTGAACTGCGAGTTACAGGAGCTTTATGTGCTAAACCAAAATCTACCAAGGCATATCTGTAAAAGTAAAAAAATACGCAGCTGCGACAATACATACCGCGGTACGATTTTAACGTACCGGTATTTAGCAATATTTTTTATTTCATTGGAATATTCTTTCTTTTGCGAAAAAAAGTAGCGAACGTCAGTTTTTGCATTGTTCATTCCATCTTAACATATGTTACAAGAATTTAATCGATTGTGCGCATCACAGTCCTAAATGACTGTATATACTTAAAGAGGCTAGATTCTATCAGTAGCTGCATGAAAGATTCGCAATGTTTTTGTTAAATACAGCAGAGGCACAACAAATTTAAAAGCCCACAATATATTGTGGTATGTATCGCGATACAGTACTAGTGTATTGCAATATATCGCATTAAGCTTCTGGTGTATCGTGACAGCCCTACTATCAACCTTTAATTTTCATCGAATGAATAATGATAAACAACATTTGTGACTCAAGCTGGTAAAGAACCTTTTGTCACTATGAGAACGTCCAAAAATATTTCCATTGAAGTAATGGGATTTGTCGTCTGACTAGCTCAGTCTGTAGTGCACCAGTCTACATAGCAAGAGTTCATAGGTAGGATACCCAGACAGTGCATACTTCTGTGGAGCTTGGTCATCAAATAATTTCTGTGACCATTGTTCCTACTACCACTGATTCTAAATCATGTACGTCAGTTGTCTGTCACTGATGAAAGTATGTAACTGGTATACAGCTAAATCTAGAGATTTAGTCTTTCCAGGAACGCCGAGTTGGTTGACTGACCAACATGATATGACCAATACAATGTATTGCTACAGCATTAAATCAATGATTTTTTCTTTGTTCTTCAGTAGCTTATCCTTTAAATAAACAAACTGTTATACTTGACATCTAAATAGGTAAAAGGAGTTAGTTATGACTTATAAAAATTATGATTATAAAATTATATGAAAAGTTAAAATACAGAAGACTGATACAAAATAAAATATTTAAATGACATAGTTTGACCATAATTATTATCATCATTTACAATGCATATAAAAATGCTTACCTTTTAGTATTTCTGTTACACAGAAAATTGCTGGGTTTGACATCACGATGTATGACATCAAATTTATGTACACGTTTTAAAGCAATCAATAAATTCTTTATATAATCATGTACATCAGTTATACTCATATGTAATATATAATCCTGAAAACAATAATGAATAGTCATTGTACAATATTGATTTTTGTAAACATTATATTTTTGTAGGAGCATTATTCCAGTGATAGGACATGCAGCACTTATGAATCAAAAGGTCCTAGTTTCAAACCCCACTAGTGGCACTAATATTTTCTTCGGCAAGAAATTTACCAGCAATTGCTTCACTTCACTCCAGTGTAAATGGGTAGCTGCAAGGGTGGTACAATTCCATTGTCCCGATTGATCAGATGTAAAATAGATGAAGTAAAAAACTCCCAAAGAAAATTGGTAAGATAGATACAAGTAGCCTGATGACCAGGGGTAATAGCTGTAAAGTCAGTAAATGTGCATAAGCATGAAAATTGGACTATAAAATGTCATTACCTTACATTTTGTAAGCATGTTTCATAACACTAATACTGGGAAAGGAGAAAGGAGAAATAAACACAGGGTACTCACCTGAAATTTTTCATGAGGAAAATACTGCATCACAATGACAACATGATCTTTATTCCTTATACATAATTCAACACCCATTACATTATCACATCCACTGAAAGTAACCAATTAATTGATAAGTCATTTAAATACCAAGTGAATTTCTGGTTGAAACAAGAGTATTTTAAGGCAGACTCACACAGAACACTGTTGGCGACACCGTTGCTATACGGTATACTCGGTAATACACAGGTTGACTGTTACGAGTTAGACTTGAATGTAGCATGAGTGTGTACGAATAGAGCACGAATATCCTTGATCAAGCAAATTAGTTTGTCACTGTTTGAACACAATAGCAAACAATTTTTATACGATTGATTGACGTTTCCAAGTATGGTCTGGTACAGTCTAGTATGATCAAACACAACCTTTACTCGACTTACTCTTCATTCACAGGGTTTACATACATTCCCGCCTACTTTTGTTCCATACGATTTTTGTACAATATTGACATGGTTGAGCTCACTCGTTTAGTGGAATTCATGTTGGGTTGAATATACAGTCTAACACATTCTAGTACGATCACATATACGATCATACACTGACGTGACATCCGTACCAGCTTTTTAAAAGTGTTAAAAATCATACATGGCTTTCACGGATACACTGAAATAACCTGAGTGTAACTCAGATCAAAACACAGCTTGTTCCGTTAAATGTACGGTTTACATGGGTGGCCAACTGTATAAGCCATGTGTCCTGTGTGAGACAGGCTTTACATACAAATTTTACAATACCTATTACATTGTATACTAACAGAGCTATGTGAGATTTCACTATACAGTAAAGTACCACTATAAATACCACCTAGGTTGTTGCAAAACAATGCAATTTTTGATGATTTATACATGAAATGTTTAACTTGAGACTAAAAAGGTCCTTATATTAAATTATTATTAAATTTGCAAGACATCTCATCCCAGTTTAAACCAAAATGCTAATAAAATTCCCAATTCTAGGAGTATGGAGGATATTCCCAAATTTGTGGAAAAAAATTGAGAAAGTTTAGCAGTCATAAAACACAGTTTTAGTTATGGATTGCATCATAACATGCAATGAAAAAGGCAGCAGTAGATAAAGCAATGCGAACCCGGGTCGATAGTGCAGTTGGTAGCACGCCGGGATTTGAAATCCCATGCCCGAGGGGTGCGGGTTTGAATCCAATCCTGGGAGGTTATACCACTCCATGAAAATATGACAATGATGTCGATTTTCCTCCATTGATAAGATAATATGGAGAAGTTTCCAGCCTTGTGGAAGGGTAGGTGAGTAATGGTTATAAACAATGGTCCAGGAACATAGGTTAGGTGCGCTGGCCTTGTGGAAGGGTAGGTGAGTACTGGTTATAGACAATGGTCCAGGAAAGCTAGGTTAGGTACGCTGGACGCCGTAAAATGACCTAAATTGTGTTGACAAGGCGTTGACTCCATTAAATAAATAAATATGTAAATAGACAAAGCAATGTGATAAAGCACTTGTAATTTGGAACATCAAAGTTTATGTCATGTCTATATTTCATTCTAGAACTAACAAGAAACCACATTAAGGCGTGATCGAACAATAAATGACAGAGATATCCAACATATTAAAAACTGTAATGCAAAAATTACTAAGGAAAATAATCCATAATAAAGCCAGGCAGAGTTGTGGTTACTTTCTAATTCTGTTCATTACATGATATGTTATCATTGTATGAAGTTTCATAAAGATCTGACAATAAATGGCAAAAATATATGGGAAAGAAAAAACTTTACGGGGCAATTGTGAAAGACACCTGATGTCCACCCGCCTGGAATTTGCCAAATTATAAGCCGAATTTTTCGGCTAAAAATCTGGCTAAAAATTGACAACTATTCAGTGCCATCCATAATTACTTTAGCACAATTGAAAATGTGTTGTTTGTTTTTAATATAGACCAATACTTGAAAAATTAAATGCATATGTTTAGATACATGTACATAAATAACAATTGCATTATGTATCATTACTCCCTTCTCAAATGTTAAAAGATGTTATTAGAACTGTACAACTATATAATGCATAAAGGCATCTGAAATGAAATATAATAGTACAGAGAAAAGCTAGCTTTTTTACAAGTGTAAAGGTTATTTTGGATGGCACTGTATTATGTTATTTCTTAAATAAAATATTGTAGTTACCCAATCTCGAGCAGACACCTTAGTTCACCTTCTATTCTAGAAGGATGGCTTGTAGGTATAATATGTTTTAATGCAAACATTTGATCCATATTTGGATACTCTCTTAGTTTAGCTAAAAATACTGAACTGAAAGTACCTGCAATATAAATAAACACCATTTAAATAACAATTTAACACTAAATGATTATTGAATATTGATTTACCACTCAATGATTATTGAATATTGATTTACCACACAATGATTAAAACAGATTATTAAATAATGATTTACCACTCAATGATTATTGAATATTGATTCACCACTCAATGATTATTGAATATTGATTTACCACTCAATGATTATTTAAGAACTCACATAAGTGTAGGGCAGAAGCAAAATTGGACACAGCACATCTAAGGGTTGATGTTAAATAATAACTATTTCTACATAGGGAAGAGAAAAAAAGGAAGAAGAGATAAAGGTCAGACTGCAGGGCCCAGCTACTCAGCTTTAGAATTATCACTGAATATGGATCTACAGACTAAAGACAGGAGCTCGGGCTCCAAACATGGCACAGGGGAGGGGGGGGGGGGTCACATTCAGATGATCTTCATTTCAACCAAATTAATGCATAGCTTTTATACAGACAAAACACTATTTGCATTATGATGAAAGCGAAAGTCATTCGTACTAAGTGCTTAAAAGATTTTGGTTTAAAACTGCGGAAGTTCCTTTGATAGATTCTTTAAAGATATTGATGAGGCTGCTAACCATTTACCTGGATTTCTAAATGTATGATATTATATTTCATGCAGATTTATGTAGACTGTTCTACTTATAATATAACAAATTACATGACTACACCAGGGACATTTATATAAGGTACTGACAATACTTTTTTGCAACCACAATATTTGTTTTCTTGCAAAGGTTACTTGTTATCAAGTTAAGGTTACTTGTTATCAAGTTAAGGTTACTTGTTATCTAGAGCAACTGACTTGCAAGCAGGTGGTCAAAGGTTCTAATCACTCAATTAGTACTCAACTTTCCTATCCTTATTTATGTATAAGACTTAATAAAGGTGAAAAGATTACAAATAACCCAAATTCTATAATTCTTATTTATAAAAGCTATGGCAGACCTTCACCAATCTTGTCAATAACTTCAAAATGTTTCTCAACTTCAGGAACAAATTCATATAAACATTCTATTTCTTCTTGTACATCCACTGAAGCAGAGAAAAATAAATTTTATAATCAAGCAATATTGCACATCAAATTTAAAAGTCATGGGTCTACAGTCAGGTCATCTACAACAGCAACTTTTGTCATTAATGAGGTAAATAAAGATTTTAGTTTTTTTTCATGGTTTACTCTTCTGACTTCCCTTTCATTTCTAGTTTTTCCTCGATGAACCTGTTGATGAAGATGTTTGTAAGTCTGGTCATGGTGTGTTATAATACATGTATCTACTTTAGAGGTGTAGCAAATTCGCAATACACTTCTTGAGTGGTGACTAGGGCTGCCACAATATACTGGTGTACCAGTGTATCAGTATATTGCAATACGCAGCTGCAGCAATACGTACCACGGTACAATTTTAATGTACCTGTATTTGGCGATATTTTTTATTTCATTGAAATAATTCTACCCTTCGCGAAATTAAAGTAGCGATAAGTCAGTTTTTCCATTGTTCATTCCATCTAACCTGAAGTTGCAAGAATTTAACCGATTGGGTCCCATCTCAGTCCTAAATGACCGTAAATACTTAAAGAGGCTAGATTCTATCAGTAGCTGCATATGCATTGTTTCTGTTAAATGCAATGAAGGAACAACAAATCTAAATGCCCCCAATATATCGGGGTACGTATCACGATATGATGACAGCATATTGCAATCTGGCGTATTGTGACAGCCCTAGTTGCGACATAGTTCACATAGTATTGAAGCCAAATGTGGTAAATTTGATCACATAAACAGTTGGTTTTTAAGCTCCTTTATAGTTTTACAGTAATTATGTCTTCCATTCATGACGTTAACACAGACACTGATGAGTACACTTTTATACACGTTGTTTTGCAAAAATCATGTAACCTTTATAGTGTTCTTGTTTTTCACACTTGCTACTTATGTCTCTTGTTAGTATCAGAGGGAACACATCTAGTTCAGTCTAGTTTAGCGGACTCCGTAAGTAAATATAAGTATGCATGTGCAGCATGCTGTTTCAATGAGCAGACGTGCAAAGGATAAGTGTCGTTTATTTTCTGTTATCATTGGGGCTGCTGCCCCCACACCCCCCACTGATATTAAAAATGGGTAACAAAAATGCATTTTAAAATAGTTATTAAAAAATAATTCATTTAAGACATGAATAAAAAACTGCATGGGTAAAAACAAAATGGCGTCCAAAATTAGTCAACAACGCAACGTTTGAGCATGCACAATAGCTTCAGAATACAGCAAACATCCCGGGTCTGCTAAACTAGATTCTATCCGTATAAGAGTGATAGTTCTGAAGATAATCGGCCCCTGATGTTAAACGTGGCTAATTTTGAGGACTACTGTCATACCTAACGGTCAACGCCCTCACTTGGTCACTCTGAAATTCTGAATGACCTGTGGTGATCATACATTGGTAGGTGACTATATAGTCACTTCCAACAGCCTTGCTGTTGGGTTAACCCTTTAGCGACGCGGTTGAGTGTCTCGCTTACCACACGGGAGAACCAGGTTCGATTCCCAGTCATGGCATGTATGGTTTTTATTCCCCCAATTTACTTTAGACGCATAAAATTTGCCCGAGCCCAGATGTCGACAGTTCTGACGTTCAAAAAATGATTTATACTTACATGGTAGTCTATCAACATTGATCTTTCTTCTAGAAGACGGTGAGTTAACAGACGTTCCATCTCGGACATCCATGACTTTATCTTGTCTTATTTAGAAAGCTGGTTTAAATTACACGACGGTACACTTTTCTCTGTGAATTATTGTTTACACTTCGAAGAACGCGGGAAATTGTTACCGGCGATCCGTTTTAACCGTACCTTGTGAAATTTACTTTTTTTATAAGGATTGCTTCCCCTGAGTTAGTTCTCTGATCACTGTGCATGATAGACCGGATACCTCTCTTGGACTCAGTTCATTATTTATTGATAAGGCGATGCTTTAAACAGTTATATCTAGTTTGAAGATATAAGATAATGTTTTTTTTGTTCCAAAATTATCTTTAGCAATTCAAACAATCATTATTAAATCTAAATAACCACTTTTTTAGTACATGACATGTACTAAAATTAAATAGGATTTAAGAAGATGTCTACATGAGGGTTTAACTGCCTTAAATACAGAATTAAACCATTTGAAAAGTTAATATGCATGATTTTAGTACCCAGACTGACAAGCTTAGCATAGTTTGTGACCTTATAAGTGACTCACTGGCATACAATAACAGTTTTAAACCAGATTTAGCCAACTATTTTAAGTTATAGGGAGTGCCAGTACATCCAGTAAAGAGTACGCGCGGCTTACCCTACGTGAAAACATTAATTGTTCGTCCTTCACTAGATAGCATACATCCCACATAACCGCTGAGAGACACACCATGAACAGCAGCAAGATTCGTCTACAGGTACACAGACAGTACACTGACCGCACTCCAGGCTTTGCCACCAGAATAACAGAGAACACCGGCTGGGGGACATATCGCATCGACAATTCCTTGCTTGTCTCCATATATTCTTGTAACCGGGTAACAAAAATATGCAGCCTAACCGGGACTCGAACCCAGGACCTCTCGCTTACAGGGCGAGTGCTCTCCCGGACTGAGCTATATGGCCGCTTACATATCCTTCTTCCCATAATGTGAACAGGTAAGTACCGTGAAATACTCCCCCACGAACTGGAAATTCGTTTCGAATTTCAGAATTCCAGGTCATTTAGGGAGCATTTATTTTTTACAAGCGTTTCTCAACTGACCAAGTAATTGTCACAGTCCCATGTCGGGCGCCAAATGTCACAGGGTAAGAAAAATATGCAGCCTGACCGGGACTGGTACCCCGGACTCTCGCTTACAGGGCAAGTGCTCTCCCGACTGAGCTATCCGACCGCTTACATATCCTTCTTCCCATAATGTGAACAGGTAAGTGCCGTGACATACTCTTCAATATACAGCACAGCATTGTTGACATACACCAGCTTACAATGAATCAGCACAGTTACCAGGATGTGACCAATATACACAGAATTACCCAGGTACCTTCTGGTTATGTATAGTGTTTGTTAATTAAAACTCATGATCTGTTTCAATTACTGACACATGCTAGTCTGTTAATTATATTATGTAATTGATAAGGTGTCACAAACTGACTGCTACTACTTAATTGAGCCGCGAACGTGGCGTAGTGGTTAGCATGTCTGACTTCGAATCCGGAGATCGCGGGTTTGAACCCGGTCGCGGAAGGTCATACCCGCTGTACATGAGTTGTCGGCCTCGGGGTAGGATACATGAGTTGTCGGCCTCGGGGTAGGGTAAGTTAGTACTGGTGATAGAAAAGTGTATAGGAAACCTATAGTAGGAAGAGCTGACCATCATATACACATTCTCGTTCCCAGAGTCTAGCAGGATTCTCAATACTAGCTTGAGAATCCTACTAGACTCTGGGAACGAGAATGTCGTATACATGGCCTAAATATGTGTTGAATACGACGTTAAAAAAAGGAAAACAAAAAACAAACAAAAAACCACTGCTAAATTGTTATACAAGTTATCATCAAAATGTATTAATCTTGCGGCTTATAAATACATTGTATTATAGATTATTTTCATTTACAAAAACCATCTCAATATTACGTTTTCCATGTATAAACCCTTAAGAACAACTCGAAGAAAGACGGTGAGAGAAATGAATAGGTAGGAAAAATGTCAAGATTAATAGATAAGTACAATGGAAATTTTAATAATTAATATATTTTGGACTTCACACTCTCAAATACTTGTTTTAAATTTGAGAGATGGTGGAGCTTTGGACTTTTTGCTTACTCCTCTAACTCCATTACCAGGAGTCCAGCATTCTGTATATAGAAGGTGGAGATATCACCTCATTTCTAAGACGCACAACGCTTCGCAGAATTCGGCGATTTAATGGTACGCAACAGAATATAATGCGGCGCACGAAGAACAAAATCGTTGGATATTTTCGCTTTTTGACAAAATTATTGATAAAATAAATGATCACTTAGAACTACTGGAATATCAAGCCATAGATACTAGGTACTTTTAAACCTCTAAAGGTACAGATGCATAGTTAAACCGTGTATTCTACTTTCGATTTCAAATGTCTGTGTAAAGCAGGCACGTAGGAAGCATTTTCAGATTGGGAGGGGGGGGGGGGCTAATTTGTTGAGATTTTTTTAAAGAAAACGTAAATGTTTCCTAATGTTACAGTTCTTATGTTTAAGTTCAATTTTACACTGCATTTGAGCATCTTGTTCCATAAAAAGTGTTTGCAAAATTGATTTTGCCGAAAAAGCATACATGTATCAATCAATTTAATGTGACAGATAAAGTAAAGATCCTCAATCACTATGACTGCTGAAAATATTGGGGGGGGGCTAAGCCCCCCCTAGCCCCCCCCCCCCCCCCGTTTCTACGGGCCTGTAAAGAATGACAGGTGTAAACACGTTATGATGGAGGTTTAACTACCGGTTAAAAAGTTCATCTAACGAGGATAGTTGGTTGGATAGTTAAATTTTATTGAGTAGACACAAGATAGATACTCTATTTGTTCAGTATACTTAAAGGGGAAATTATTAAAATATAAGCATTGCCACGTGTTTTCAGGTAAATAAACAGTTTTACCCATGATGCTCGGCGTCTCCGTACAAAGATCAGTCAGACGGTTAGTGTACAGAATGGGAGTCCAGCTCAAATAGATGGTAACTCACAACTTTACTGGTGACAGATCCACCATCACTTTTTGCTTTTTTTAATGATGAACAAAGAACATGAATTTACAACAGCAAAGCTTTGCTTTGATTAATTAATAGAATCTACCATGATTGTAGTATCTACCATAATCGATTAGAATCTAACTGTCAAAAGGTGCTGGTAATCTTATCATTCATATTTCCTATATTTTTAGTTGACACATGGACCCTCCTTTGTAGACAATCCTAAATTTCAAGTGTTTTGTATTTCTTTTGAAAAACGGTGTCTCAAGATTTAAATAGTGAAATGGATAATCCCAAAGAATCTTGTTTGAAACATTTAAATCTTAATGTAGTTTTAATTCTCACAGGAAAGTCAGTTCCAATTGTTGACAATCCCCTTGGCTGAAGACATGAGATCTAAATTTTGGTCTCAATATTTTATTGGTTTTTTTCTGGGTTTCCGTTTACATTTTGTGAGGGTCTAAAGGATGGTTTAGAAAGGAGGTAAGTTTTTATTTTTTATTAATTTTTATCACTGGTATGAACTTTGTGGTCATGTCTGGTAACAAATTTTATTCTGACTAAAATATTTGTAAACTTTATAAAATATAAATCTGTGTAAGGTGTGTACACTGTCTCAAATATTGGTTTAATATCCAATTTTGCGTGTCTCTGAACAGTGTCCGAATCACGGATTATGCGAGAACCATTCAATTGTGGACATCCAATCAGTGTATCCATATTCCATAAACAAACTTTATTGCTAATTTTCATTCAGTTAAATGCTTTTGTTTCAACAAAACTCGCCTAAATGCCGATAATCAATCTCTCATACAGAGTTGTCGATCCTTACAGTGATCTATATCTCTGTAAACGTCTCAGGTTTTACAAGATTCTTGTAAAATAGTAATAAAATTTAGATTTTGTATCGCAAGCGTAATTCGTCTTTTATATGTTATCTTAAAGTTTTGCGTGAAATAGAATTTTATTATAGGCGAAATCCAATTTTTAAAGAGTTATATTTACAAGAACTATTTTCTTGTGAAATGTCTTCCTATTCTGAGTAATCTGGCTTTTTTACTCATCCGCTAAAATGTCAACAATAGATGATATTGCTAAAAATTATGACAAAAATTTAGTGCTAAGGGACTGTCAACGACAAACCTTTGAACATCTTCAAGACAAGAAAGGTGATCTGTTAGTTAGTTTGTCTGTTGCGTATGGAAAAAATTCAAAAATTGTCACATGATCGTTTGAACAATCACGTGTTTGGGACTACTTTCGAGACGTTAACAGAGATAGAGATCACTGTAAGGATCGACAACTCTGTATGAGAGATTGGCCGATAATGATAGTCATTTCAACCGCATGTGACGCGAAAACAAAATCATAAATCAGCGAAATTATTAAGTCCATGCAGTGTTCCGTTATTTAACTGACAAACTAAATCAACAAAACAATTGAACGTGCCATTGTTATAATAGTTAACAATTCTATATCACTTTCATTTTGTTTCTCTGAATACTCTGTATATTCTCTGCATGAAATGTATACTTAAGTTTTTTCTTTGTCATAAAATATCTTGATGTAAGTTACCAAATGTTAAACTTCCCCTATAGCTGATAAGCTTATGTACATGTAAACTATCGGCTGCATGTTCAGTAACGACTGTTAGCTAACGTTACGGGACAGCTTAACCCGAAGACAACTCAACCCACGAATAACTCAACTTAAAGTTGTGACAACTCAACCCGTTAGTTGGGGATTAGGTTGTCTCAGATTGAGTTATCTTGGCATAAATTTGATCCGACCCTAATGTTACGGAAATTTACTGAACGTACGAGGTAATTGCTACAGTTAAGTACATTGGTTTACCAAAAGCCACTATAACAGTTTATAACGATATAAAGAGTGATATATTTACTACTGTCAGCTTAAATAGCACAATCATTACATTTTATAATCTAGTCTTTACTTCTTTACATTTTATAAAAAATTAGAAACAAATATGTGTCTTTCATAACCATTATCTATATTATGGAATGAAAACATTTGAAGGACACGAATATCAATTTGACCTAATTCAAAACATTATCTTGGTTTATCATTTTCAAAACTACCGGGTACGTTCGAGCATAAAATATATATGGGTATTCACTACGAAATATCAAGCAATATGATAGACAATATAACTTCACATTATTGTCAGGTACACACAATATGACAGACAATGTTATTTGACTTAACTGTCAGAGGCAAACACTATGGTTGACAATGTTATTTTACATAATTGTTAGAGTAAAACACTATGGTAGACAATGTTATTTTACATAATTGTCGGAGTCAAACACTATGGTAGACAATGTTTTTTTACAAAATTGTCAGAGGCAAACAATATAGTAGACAGTGTAATTATTTACATAATTGTCAGAGGCAAACAATGTGGTAGACAATGTTTTTTACAAAATTGTCAGAGGCAAACAATATAGTAGACAGTGTAATTATTTTACATAATTGTCAGAGGCAAACAATAATTATGGTTGACAATGTTATTTTGCATAATTGTCAGAGGCAAACAATGTGGTAGACAATGTTATTTTACATAATTGTCAGAGGCAATCAATATAGTAAACAGTGTTATTTTACATAATTGTCAGAGGCAAACACTATGGTAGACAGTGTTATTTTACATAATTGCCACAGGCAAACACTATGGTAGACAGCGTTATTTTACATAATTGTCAGAGGCAAATAATTTTATAGACATTATAAGGCAAAACAGACGAGAATATTATGTGAATCATCATACACACATCGTCACAGTTATGTTTTTTACATAGTAAAAAGCACAATAAAGAACAAAATAATATAAAGCATTCTGATAATTACTCTTGGAAGTCTTGATATGGAACTGGAGTTATAAACATTAGGCTTAGAAAACATGAATAAGAATGGCTAGTTCATGAAGTCAATGGGATTGGTCCCCTTTAAACAACCACCCAGATCACTTGTCTTACGGTCCTAAAACATTTTCTTATAGTCTAGATATGAGGATTTCAATGAGCAAATTCAAAACAGTCTCGAAATGCCCTTACTAATTGAAAGTTAATTTGCAGCAATGTCTATGATAGATTCACAAACATTTTCCCAGGAAGTCTTCAATCTATACTCTCCATTATTGTCCTCCCAAAGCAAACGAACTTGATTACGGAACAGCAATTGCATTGCAGGTGTCATAAGATCAATATCCACATCGCCTTTTATCATCAAAATTACTGGTGTCGTCCTCTGAGTTGCTTGGTTGAATTCTTCAATACAATATCTACTACGGCAATAACTGTCTGAAACAACGCACAGAACAACTGAGCAAAGTTCAATACATCTCAATGACTCATTGTGAACATATTGACCCGGTCGAAATTCTGCATCACCCAGACAAACAAGATTCTTTTCTGTTCCAACTATTTTTTGTAGACCACCATTCAGTGGTTCGATAACATTTTCCATCACAAATTCGACATCATCATTGGAGTAAGACAAAAATACTGCAAAACGACCCTCTTCATTTGTTAGAAGCTCAATAACATTACATCTCCTTCTTTGTTTTCGCGCTCGTTTTCTTTTAAAATAGAGGATTAAAACAACACCAACACAGATGAGGCTTACAACAACAGATGTCATTGAAATAACAATAATCTTCATTTTCCTTTCACAAATTGCTTCAACAGCATCAACCGCATCGGTTAGACTAATGTTTTTATCACTTTCACTTTTACACGTAAGTTCATCTGGTCTTGGTTCAATTATTTCCGAGCTAACTAACCAACGTACTGAAGATAATGTCTCACATGTATTACATGTGAAAAGATTATCTTTAACCAACACTTGTAGATTGCTAGAACTGTAGCTATCACTTGACTTTATATTGGTACCTGTGTTTACAATATTCGGATTTAGATCTATCGTCAGTGCATCAAGTTGCATCATCGATTTTGAATCAATGACTCTGATATTGTTATTTGATAGATCAATAAACGAAAGGAATTTAAGATGAACTAATTTAAAATACACTTGTGTCAATTTATTTCCAGCAAGGTTAATGTTTACGAGTTTTTTACTTCCTTCAAAAAAGTCATCCGGTATATCAGCCAGCTGATTAGCTGCTAAATTGATATATTGAAGTCTTTTAGTGTCATTTAACAATTGACTGAAAAGATGTGTAGTTTCTGTTTGCATGACATTGAGATTGTTCATGGACAAATCAAGATGTTCAAGACTTGTAAGGCAACTAAACAAACTCGGATGAAAATATTCAAGTCCATTTTCTGACAGATCTATATATTTTATTGATGATAAATCAAAGCTGTCACAATCAAATTGTACATCAGAGCGTTGTAGTTTGTTCTGTTTGAGTATTAGTTGATTTGTAAATGTTTTTAATTTTGCAACCGATGAAAGTTTTATATTATAAAAAAGGATAACTGGGCCATGGTTCAATCCAGTGAAATTAGAAATTCTAGGCAATAGGTAGAATGATATTAGATTATATGAACGGTCATCAAATGAAAAATTAAGGTTTGCATACGTGTTCGTTTGAAATGGATCAATACCGCCACCGTTTATCGTTGCGTAACTTAGATCTAACTCTAGCCGATTTAAGTCAGTGCGTGAAAGCTTATACTGTTCAGGCGCACGGTCAATAGTGGCTCTTGATAAATTAAACAAATTCAGGTATTTCAAATCTGTTATTATATTCCAATCAAAATATGTAATACGAGTCTTACTTAAATCCAGCGTTGCCAGAGGTTTTCCGGACAAAGCCTTGGAAAATTTCGACTCAATCATGAAACCTGGTGGCCGCAAGTATTGAAGTCCTGATATTAAAAGCGTCTCCAAGTTAGGAACTTTTTCTGACCCATTCAATGCTGCCATAAGAATATCGAACCTAAGCCTTATACAAGTTGAAAAGTCTAAAATATTAACATTTTCCAAACCTAATAATCCATCAGTATCTATATGGATAACACTGTTGCAGTTGATAGTCAAACTCTTTAACTTTGTTAATCTTTTAAATGCCATTTTTTCAAAAAATAAATTCTTGTCAATATCCCCTGAGTTGTCTTCAAATTTCAAATATTTCACATTTTTCCAACTTCTTGATTGAAACAATTCATTGTAAATGTTCAAAGTATTCTTGTCCAACATGAAATCTTTTATATTGACACGAAATATTCCTTCAGGAATTTCCTCTGGTACATAATTGCATGTTAATGTCCCTTTTGATAACACGCGCGTAGAATTAACCGCGGTTGCCATGGAGATATCGAGAACCACATGCAGAAGAAAAAAAGGAAGTAATATACACATTTTTGAAAATGTTATGTTAACAAAATCTTCTAAAAAAATATAATTCTATTAGAAATGTTTCTCGCTCGAGGGATATTTTAAATCTGTGCGAATGTTTTATGAAAATGTGTTCAATGCTCTGAAACTTCCGGGTTTACTCTGAACAATAGAGAGAATATTTATATTTATAATCTGTGAACAATTTCTACACCAAAGTTAAATCATCGTATAGAAGTACGTTGTGGTGTTTCAAAATTTTGCCTTGATGATAAACGGGTCAGCGAATCTTTTATATTTTTGCTAACTTCTCGTTTTTGCATGGTGCATTGTTTAAATTCTATCATGTATCTCATGTTTAGCTTGTTCTTTTGAACTTCTGTCAGAAGAAACTCATGTGAGATAAGGTTTAATGTCCCAAAATATCGTAAAATGACATATAAAGCCCGGTATGTACATTATGTAAGATCTGATATATTTATTTTATAGAAACGTGTAATAATAAGTTTGGTGATTAGTTTCTTGTCTATGTTAGAGATATTGAAACATTAGATATACAAACAAAGTCTATACAAACGAATAGATAGGGTCAGGAGTATTCATTGTTTCATCGTAACGCATGAATTTTGGTAACATGTGCCTTATAATTTATTCAAATAATTGGCCCAAGAGATTTCATAAGGTTACACTAAAATATATAATTCTGCACATCCGGGTTGTACTTTTAAAGCAAACCACCTCTAACAAATTTCAACAAATTAGCATTTAGTGTTCTTTTAAGTAAAATTGCGAAAACTGTTTGTGGTATAAATGACACAAATGAAACATTAATGACACAGACATTTTATAATTTAATAGTGATTCTTATTAATTGTTGGTATTCTAATATTTGTTAACTTTTAACTTTTAAAAAACTTCTTTCGTTTGACCGCTATCAAATCTAAAGCAAGACTTTAATCAAATGACTTGAGACAAGAAAGTTGAAACTTACTCGATTTTATTGAGGAGAATAATGGTTTGTTTATTCAAGTATTTTGGTATAAACAAATAAACCATTTCATCTTCCTTTGATAAGTTAAAACGTATTTGACAAAGCCTATCTTTATTGCTATTAAAGGAGGCAATATTGTGTATATAAGTGTAGAAGAACTTGTAATAACTTTACACGTAGCTTTGAAATTAATGCCAGCATTAGGAATGAAAGCATAAAAATTATCGAAACAGAAAGGCATAGAGAGAGAGATGTTCTTAGATTTTAAGGCTTTCTTAAAGAAAAGATACCGCAAACAAGTTAAAAACAAGAACATAACTGCCAGTATGTGTTTAAACCAGGTTCTAGGGTACACATTCCTCACATCTGCCTCTACAAGTTCAATTGAAAACAAACAATAACAAATATACCTAGTTAAAAACTTCAACCCACAATTCATTCGAAACAATGTTGCATGGAAAAATGCACAAACACTGAAATAAAAAATTGGAAGCATTGACAAGGTACTTAATGACTGTATAGAGCATCTAAAGTTAAATAAACAAGAACAGTGCGCCATGAATGGAAGGAAGAAATTGAGTCTTTTGTAAAAAACATGACTAGATTAAGACAATCTATGTCAAAAATAGAGCAGAACAATTCGACGATGGTGCTAGCAGGGGCGTAGCAAGGGCTTTTTAATGTGTACGCAGTATCCTAGGGGGTCAAGGGTATTCCTCCCCCTGAATTTGTTTTTACCTAGAAATTTAAACCTTAAACTAGATTCGCAAAAGGTAAGTCCCATTGAAACGTAATTTTATTCTTCGTAAAATAATCGGAATTTAGTTATTTTTAGCAACATTAATTTTTTCATGCGTTTCTCGATAAAAAGGAGGTTAACAAATCACGCATACTTTTGATTAAAAAGCCATATTTATGGTCTGCGCTTTGCATCTATGAACCATCGTAGATTTAAGAGTTATAATTAATCTCTTGTGAGGTTACATGGGTTATTGTGCCATCAGAGTATCAGTATTGTGTGTCACAAAATGTACTTGAAGTGGTTTATCAAACGCGGTTGTAACCCTTGTATAAATGTATATATACGGTACATGCATGCTTGAAATCAAAGGAAGGTTTCATGACATATCCCTGTTGCAAAGGAAGTCCTAAAATTGCGCCTGAATATGTCCGACGTTATTCATAGTGAATGGCCGAGGAGTTCCGAATGTACAAATAGGCAATGACAAATGTTACTGTACCGTAACTGGAGCCTTGAGTAAGATGAGTGCCGTGATTCTAAACAACCCAAACTCCCCGCAGCGGTAGCAACGCGTGACGTAACCGCTGTGAGGAGTTTTTAAACAACAATGTGTGATGAGGTTAAAGTTACAGGGTTTACATGGATGCATTGTTTGTTTGGTTTAACGCCGTAGCAACTCATTGTATATGTCATATAACGGCGGTCAGTCAATCTACTCAATTCTCCTGGAATGGCTAAATCTCTGGATTTAGCTGTTAACCAACTATTTAGCACATACTTTCGTCAGTGACTGACAACTGCCCAACATAATTAAAAATCATCGGTAGGAGGAAGAATGGCCGTAGAAATAATTACATGACCAAGCTCTACGAAAGTATGCCCCACCTGGGAATCGAACCCACGATCCCTCGATCAGTAGACTTGCGTGCTACCAACTGAGCTAGCCGGGCGGTACACATGGATGTAGAGCCACTGCCTTAAAGAAGCATTATTTTAGTAATTTCTATAAAAATGATAACAAAAAAACACGTTTATATAGACTCGATCTGCATCCATAGGCGGATCCAGGATTTTAAGTTAGAGGGGGCGGAAAAATTTAAGTTAGAGGGGGCGTAAAATTAACAAGCAGAATAGGGTTTCAAGGGGCCGTAAGGGCCCCGAATGGTCCAAGGCAAAGCCCTGATTAGAGGTCTTGGTGACCGGCGGCACCTGAAATTCCTGAGTTTTTGTTATTCTTTAGAAGGGATTCAGGCAAATTTCGAGAGCCTCAAATATCCTTTCCCAGGGTATACAATATGAAGCATTTAGATATATCATATAATTTTCTAACAGCCGTTGGATCATGTTAAATGCATACAATAATGAGAAGGAATTGTTTTAAATTGTATGCTAGGTCATAGTATTTCTGTTCTCACAGTCTTGTAACTTGTTGCACGCATAGCGAGTGAAATTTTTTGACAAATATATATATTTTCCTATAATTATCATATTCATGATGAAAAAAAAACCAACCTTAGCTTGGGCAAATTTAGGGGGGCATACGCCGGGTCCATCACCCCCTTCCGCCTATGGCATCTGGGCAACATAAAATCTGGATTATTTTCATAATACATCAGAACAATATAGAATGATTAAGGAATAAAATCTTTAGTAAAACGTATTATAATATGGACCCCTGTACTGTAACTTCAAACCTTAATTACCATTAAAAACAATTGACCGTCGTTATCTTTGTATCAAGTTTGGTAAATTAGTAATATATAAAGTATTGTTTTAGGGTTATTTACATAAATGGGGTTGAATATTTATTTAGAAAAAAAAATGAAATATGATAACGTAGAAGAATAGAGTTTAACGATCCACAAAATAAGCTTATCTGAGATCTACTGTATTGCATTTAAAATATATTATAGTTATTTAATCCATACATCGTATCTGTCAAGGATGATTGGTGTACAACCCCAATATAAATTATTGAATTCAAATCTTAATTTCAGAATAGTTAGAAGATCCCCTATTAAGGATTTGATTGTTGATTAATAAATCAATCAATTGATCAATAATATAATTCAGACATGAAAATCTACAAAGCTGCCATTCCCTAATTCATTGTCTTTAGAATTCAACAGGTAAGGATCGTGAAATAATTTTATCATGTATACTCGATCCACATCTGGGCAGCATATCATCAAAATTAGTTTTATAATTTAACAAAACAATAGAGAATAATTAAGGACAAAATCTTTATTAAATGCTTCATAATACGGATCATTGTAGCGTAACCTTAAAACTTAATGATAATAGAAGACGTTATTATAAGCCATTATCTTGTTATCAAGTTGAGTTTAATGAAGAAGTAGAATTATAGGTTATTATACAGTTTACTGTACAACATGGAAATATATTTGGACTCGTACACAGCTTGAAAAGCCATATTGGACGAGCCGATAGGTGAGTCCAATATGACTTTTCAAGCTGTGTACGAGTCTGTATAATATTGTATCACATCCATTCTTATCACCACCACCATCAATATAACCACTAAAAACACTATCACAGCCACCATTTTCTATAAAAGCTCGGTCATTTTTAGAAGACGATGTATTATTAATTCATGAATGTAGCGGCGAATAAATACCATTGCGTTTTGAGCGCTCGCATTGGTTGAATGTATTTATGGTATACATGATGTATTTTGTTTTACCAATCTGTTTCAAGAATAACGCTGTTATATAGTTTTATGTATTAAAATTGACAAAAAGCGTCATACTAGCTGTTGTTTTAATTATTTAACAAATTCGTGTAGAGTTATTTTCACATAGATTTTTTGCGAAAAATTACTCATTTTTATTCTATTCACCCCTGCTCCCGCCCCCGACCAAAGTTTTTATTGCATTTTTGACGTTCCTTTTTTGCGATTTTCTGGACCAATTTGTACGCAGCTGCGTATTCTGCGTACTGGTAGCTACGCGCCTGGCTAGTTGTAGTTTGATTGTCTCGTACAATTAGCACTCTGAAAAAGTCACTTTTTCAAAGATAGATTTCCGTTTGTTTACTTGTAGTTGAAGTTGTTAAAGCCGCGACTTCTTCAATTACAATTTTATAATGTGATAGGTTATTCCATTAGTTTCCTCGTTAAATACAATCATACCATAATCAAAATGTCTGAATCTTGATGAAGATTTGTGAGGATACTAAGTACGTATTAAAGTTTAATGAAGTTTTCCATTGCCGAATTACTTGATTCTTTTTTTTGTTGGTGAAGGCATATCACATGACCAGCATACACTTGGATGATTCTAGGGAATGCTCATTGTTTTAAAAACAGGCATTTGAACACTGTCCATGGACATATACGTCGACGGACAGCCGCCTGCAATTACGTCAAATTTCGAGGTCGGGTATTAATTAATGGTTTCTTTGAACAAAACAACGATTTTGTGCTCATACCTTTACCGCAATTTTACATCAAGACAAGTCTGTGATATGTTTTGCATCTAATGGTGGATGTAAGAGAAATCGTCTCCGTCCATGTTTACAATATAGATAAAAACATTTATATCGGTATGTATGGAAATGTGCATTTCATTGAAGGCTGTACTTATAGCATTAAGTGCCGCCCGGCTAGCTCGAACGGTAGCGCACAAGTCTACTGATCGAGGGGTCGTGGGTTCGATTCCCGGGCGGGGCATACTTTCGTGGAGTTTGGTCATGAAATAATTTCTACGTCCATTCTCCCTCCTACCACTGATTCTAAATCATGTAGGGAAGTAGTCAGTCACTGGCGAAAGTATGCGCTCAGTAGTTGGTTAACAGCTAAATCCAGAGATTTAGCCTTTCCAGGCACAGTGAGTAGGTGGGCTGACCGCCGTGATACAACCTATAATGTGTTGCTACGGCGTTAAACCCAACAAACAAACATTAAAGGATTAAGTTCATATTTGGTTCAAGAATATATTGACACAATTTTGTAAATACAAGATGTTGCTAGTCACGCAGAAAACCTGCTCACAAACAAATCATTCTATCTTCAAGTACCACAGTTCTTTCGGTAATAATGTTCTTGAAAAATAGACATGTTCAACAAAATTATGTACTTAATGATATAATGGACATTGTTTTGAGGATAAAAATTGTTTAATGCAGTTATGTTTGTGATAAACCTCCCAGCAGTTCCAGTACAGTGCTTTATTTCTGTTCAATGGGTTAAAATTCATACCGAATGCATAACTCATGGGTCAATAATACTAACAAGAGCTGTCAGAAGAGACAGCATGCTCGACTTTTCTCAGTTAATCAGTGCATGGGTTTTAATATTAAGGAGGAAGTAGTTATAATGAATAAGTATTCCAAGTTTGAGTTGAAAATCTTTGATGGCATATAAGTTTGTAAAAACTATAACCTTGAATTTGGATGTTTTCTAAGTAAAAAGGAGAATAGCTCCTAAAACAGTGTATCAGGGTTATGGGCCTTTACAGTAAGGTGGAGGTAGTGATGATGAGTAAGTATTCTAAGTTTGAATTGAATATCTTTGACAGTATTGAAGTTATTTAAATTTGTAAAAAACTTTAACCTTGATTTGCAACGCCAACGCAAACGCAAAGCCGACGCCCGGGGACAGTATAAGCTCTCATTTTCTTCGAAAAGTCGAGCTAAAAACTCATTATCTGTATTTTTGATCACGCCTTCTTAAACTTTTAAGTTTACGTTTGATAAAAGTAAGATATGTGATCTTATTTAGGCTATGCCATATCGGAATTTTGTCAGAAGAGACAGCATGCTCGACTTTTCTCAGTTAATCAGTGCAAGGGTTTTAATAGTAAGGAGGAAGTAGTAATAATGAATAAGTATTCCTAGTTTGAGTTGAAAATCTTTGATGGCATATAAGTTTGTAAAAACTATAACCTTGAATTTGGATGTTTTCTAAGTAAAAAGGAGAATAGCTCCTAAAACAGTGTACCAGGGTTATGGGCCTTTACAGTAAGGTGGAGGTAGTGATGATGAGTAAGTATTCTAAGTTTGAATTGAATATCTTTGACAGTATTGAAGTTATTAAAATTTGTAAAAAACTTTAACCTTGATTTGCAACGCCAACGCAAAGCCGACGCCCGGGGACAGTATAAGCTCTCATTTACTTCGAAAAGTCGAGCTAAAAACTCATTATCTGTATTTTTGATCACGCCTTCTTAAACTTTTAAGTTTAAGTTTGATAAAAGTAAGATATGTGATCTTATTTAGGCTATGCCATATCGGAATTTTGTTAAGTGTCCGCGTGTGTGTAGGTTTAAGAGTCCTCAATCAAAATATAAAAAAAAATTGTAGGTAAATTTTTCTTAAATGATTCCGAAGTTCTGGGATTCGATACGACAATTTAATTCAGGGAAAATATTGTTCGGCAACGACGTTATTCATCGTAAGCAATTTATCATATCCGCGTCATTAATACGATATATATTTTACGTAAAAAAAACGCTAGTCATTTTATATTTAGATCAGACCATTGTTTCATATTATGAGTAACAGAGTTGAAGAAAAATCTTACGCCAAAATTGGCGAATATTCACGTCCTTTTAGCTCAATTTTGTGTTTTGTTAGACGTATTTTATACAATTTACAACATGACGTTTGTTCTTTTCCACGGTGACGTTGATGACGTCACTTATCTTCTTAGAATCATGTTTTGTCAATGTCAGAGGAGCTTGAATAACCACTGAATAAATAAATATGTTTTCACAAACTTAGATATACCCTAGTCTGCCATTTAATCATTTTTTGTACCGAGAGTAATATAGAACATAAATGTGCCAAAGATAAGAAAGATAAAGAATACTATTATACATAATACTTAAATAATAATAATAATATACAAAATGAACAAATATAATATTTGACTAGGAAACAGAACCTACATATTTTGATAAACAACACTTAGTGTGATATGTAACGTGGTCCTCACTATGGAGAACAATGTTCCATAATGTATATTTCTTACTCTCAAACCTCAAACAATGGAGCCATCTTGGATAAATACACTTCAAAAAGCACTTCAAGCATAGAAAAATTACTTTAAAAGTATTTTTGAGATGAAAATATGAAATGCACACAAATAATGATTTTAAGCAAGCATTTAAATATATCTGAGCTTTTAGAGTATACAAATTTGAATAATTTAATACAAGACTTGCAAGATTAACTTTTGCTCATTTAGAATTGCTATTAATTTAACAATTTCAATGAAAAACACCCTAGATTTATGGACATTGTCATTGTTATTGTTGATTACAGTATCAAAGAGGCTAGATGTACAAAAAAAACTACAAGAAATGTTTTTCGTGAGATTTTAAAATTCTAATACATATATCAAATAAATATTACAAAGCCCATTACAAATTTAAAATACAAATAAAGGGGTGTTACTCCTAGGACTGCAACGATTCGATTCGATACCTCGAAACTCGATTGCAAGGGTGCCGATTCGATTTCGATTCTGGACCCGCAAGTTCCGATTCGATACTGACTTTTAAAAGTGTCTTCATAAGTTGTAACGATAAAAGCAAAGGCGCGCCTAAAAGTCAAAGTATAGTGAAACTGGGTTTCACTTTGTTACATTTATGTTAAATTTCCATTACGATTTAATGCAGCATGATTGGAAACTCTGTTCCAAATATACATTCTATAGTATATGCCCCGATCCTCCGCCAATTGGGTCGGTGTGATTGAATTTTACCTGTTCTGACAAACTGGAAGATTTTAGGCTCCGCATGAGCAAGCCAAGTTTTGTTGTAAGTTTATTCAAATTTAAATAGTTTTGCATGTACAGTGTAAGTACAGTTTAACTAATATGTACAATAGTATACCAAGAACTGCATCTTTCTACAATTTATGATCCATGCTGTCTTTACGTTTTAAGTCGATATTACATTAATAATACATTTTCGCGAACTTTACATTCGTACCCAATCCATTTCGTACTTGAATAAAGCAAATATTAATTATCAGATTTTCGAGTTTCGTGTTACCCAATTTTAGTAACAATTTTATTTAATTGATATTATTTAGTTTTAAGCTCAAATATACGTATAAATGCATATTTGTAATAAATTGTATTAATAAAAGAATCGAATCGAAAAAATTAATCGAATCGCATCCCCAGCTGGCACTAGACGTTGTCACGACGTTGCCTCAACGTTGTACCCCGACGTTGAAAAGACGTTGAAAAATGGTTGAAAATGAAAGTTTTTTAGACGTCAGATTCTGACGTCTATACAACGTCAGAGTCTGACCATAATACAACCATTTTTCAACGCAAATGCAACCATCTACAACCATTTTTCAACACAAATGCAACCTTTTTTCAACGCATATGCAACCAATTATCAACATCGTTGACTGGGATTTATATCATTTCCAAAAAAAAATTAACAAACAAAAAAATGAAATATTGTTAACTTCAACTAACACCAAGTTATAGCCGCAATAAAATGTTATACAATTATTTGATTAAGAAGAAATGCTCTATATAATATAAGTGTATCAAAACTTGTCTGTCAATAAGAGGGAAAAATCAATAAATCTATACTTATAAAAAGTGTGCAGATTAAAATAATAAAACAAAACTTAATTAAAAAGTGAAGTATGTAAGGAAGGATACCACATGAGATTAAGTATGGCTGTCTCCAATAACCCAATCCAAACACTTGCTGTTCACCATAAGCTTCCTAAAGTCACGTCCTATACTGTTGATGAATAGAGCCAAACCCATAACCTAACAGAGCCGCACTATTTAAATACAAGGTGTGGCCAAATTAGGTTATGAATACACTCTGATTCTGAATACGGGGCTACTGCACTTTACCAGTACTCAGTAATTCACTGGAAGTAGAAATATATCCCTGACCTAACCCTTTCTGATTAAAAAGGTAGGTGATCTGATTTTAATTTCATGATATTTTCTGTCTTAATGGGGGCATAGGTGTTCAGCACGTTTTTCCCCCCAATTATACACTATTATAAAGAAAGGTATATAACTCCACAAAACTCAAGTCCACTACGTCTTCGTTTCCAACTTATTTTACGTGTTTCTCGCTGAATATTTCATTCCGATCTATTCAAAATCGTGTAGCCAGATCATTAAGCTTTCAAAATATACTATACACTATGTCCTTACTACTTCTGCAGAGACGGGGACAGGGAAAGTTTCATTATTTTCCATCAAAATATTTTAGTCGGAAACGTAGACGTAAATCTATTCGATCAAAATTTGTCTATTATCACCAAATCTACACTTAAATACTGATATTTTCCGTTAAAGTGCATCATCATTATGAAAGGCAATAAAAATCGAAGTCAATAAAGCAGAATATCAAGAATAATACCATTTATAAAGCAAACCATCCGTTATTTTTGATTATTTACACGCCTTTTATTTAATCACAACAGCCATGATTGACGGCCTATTTTTTTACTGACCTTGACCGCTAGACCAATTTGGATAATTTCGGCAACTTTCATTGGAAAATCATCAGCGTTACGATAGTTGACGGAAATTGCTGATTGATCATGGAGTTGGTAAAATCTGTTTTGATTGGTTGGATGTTGTTGTTCAAATCTTAGCAAAAAATAGCACGTTATTATAGTAAATAACATGAAGCGTGGCTTGTTTTTTCCCCATGTTATATGCAGTACAATATAAGATTGTAGAAATGACCAGGTAAAAAATAGCGAAATTACTTTATGGAGAAACGGCCGTTAGTCGAAAAAAGCGCAAGAATACATTCGGTCGTGGAGGTGCGTGAGTATCGACCAATGAAATGCACTTTTACAAATGCCAAAATAGGTACAGATTTGACATTTAAACATGGCCGCTACGAAATTAAAAAGAGGCATCTCAATGAATAAATGAACGGATCATTTGTTATAAAAAAGGTAAAATTCTAGGTTTTGTGTTTTATTGACTTCGATTACTATCAACGTTGGGAATGACGATGCGTTTGGAAGCGAAATATCAGCAATGAAGTGTAGATTTGGTGATAATCAGGGCCGGATCCAGAAGGGTCGTAAGTGGGGGGGCACAGGGGGTGGGTTCGGGAGGGGTATCCCCTCCCTTCGGTATAGAAATTTTTGATTTTTTCACATGTCAAAGGTGCAAATCTGAGCACTTTAAAATGCTCTTTTAAACAAATTGAATGAAGCTAAAACTAGGTTAATTAGCCTACCTTTTTTCTGTGAAAAGGTGATGCAATGCGTAACAATTCAGATTCAAGTGATTGATTAGCTTTTTATAATATTCATAAATAAAGAAAATGCATTCATGTGAGTTAGATCACAGGGCCTGATACAGAGGAGTCGTTATTGGGGAGTACGGTTGGGGTGGGTACGGGAGGGGTATCCCCTCCCGAAGATGTGGAAAAATTTTGAATTTTTGCATGTCAAAGGTGTAAATCTGAGCACTTTTGAACACACTTTAAAAGGATAAAATGAAGCTAAAATTTGGTAAATTATTATTACATTTTAAGCACTTTTGGGCACTACCTAGGAAATATTGAGCGCTATAATTGAGGTATCCTTCATGCATGTGCCCGTTTTGTTCGTTTAGATTTAATTTGTTGGCTTATTAAATCCCATTCTCGTACCCCGAAATTTTCCAGGAACGAGAATGGATAAAATCCTGATTTACAAAAAAATCAGCAATTTCATCATGTAAATGCCGAGAATTTATAAAAAATACACTTGGTAACTTGTATAAAATCACCGAATGCAATGAAAAAATTCTCCGATTTGACATCCAAAAAAGCCGGTTTATGATACGTTGTTTTTTTTTAATAAGAGGCTTAGTTTATTGTGTTGAAATTCAGCGTTGTTGTGAGTGTTTCGGACGTTTCAGTGGATTTACAAGAATGGTTGTTGGGGTGATCCAAAACGTGAAAATCCTTCGAAGAATAACATTTTTTGATTCCTTTGGAACAAATCATTAGCAATACAAGTATTTTAAACACGTAAAATGATATAAAATAAAATCAACGATTTAAAAATTAACGAAACACAAGCCTATTAATGTATGATTGGATGAAAAAAATGTTTAACCACTGATTATTTTTTGTCTTCTTTTTCGTTAGAAAACTTGTTGTAGGGTAGGTCACTCTTGAAAAGTTACTTGAAAGTTTAATTCATTTACCTACATTTTCTAAAAAAAACAACAACATAAAACGCTCGCTTTTTTCCGATTTTAACTAACTTTTGATTAACTCATTTTAATGACAAACATTCATTCGACTATACTCGGCTTTTCTCAGTCTATTACTTGATATGCAAAACGCCGATGTCCTCCATAAATACTTAATTTATGTTCGGTCACTTTTTAAAAGTAATTCGGAATTTTAATACCATAAAAATCATCAGACGATCGTGCATGTTTTCGAAATTAACTAAGTTCGAGTGTCATAGTAGTGACGTATAAAATGCTCTTGACTAGCTGTCCTCGTCTTTTCTCTGTCTAACTTGCTATGAAAACGCCGATGATATCCACTAGTAAATAAGATTAGAGAGTGCACAATAACCAAATTTAGGCCTCGTAAGCTAGTTACCATGGTAATTTCACTGGTGACGGTCTTAAATATACAATAAACAATTGGTATCTATGTGTCTGTATAGAGGGACCATACACTTGCACGATCAATGATTTGAACGCTTGATAAGGCCCGATCTGGGTACCCTAAGATGCTTGAATGTATCAATTTAGATCATTATCTTTTTTAATAGCTCGGATGGATGATTGCATATTAAAATTAATCTAAAAGTCGAGTTGATATTGCTTTGATGGTGCCGATTTTGTGCCCTTTTCTTTGTTTGAGAGTCAATATCTGTGGGGCCAGGTGGGGGGGCACGTGCCCCCTGTGCCCCCCCGGTAAATCCGGGTCTGATAATAGACAAATTTTGATCGAATAGATTTACGTCTACGTTTCCGACTAAAATATTTTGATGGAAAATAATGAAACTTTCCGTGTCCCCGTCTCTACAGAAGTGGTAAGGACATAGTGTATAGTATATTTTGAAAGCTTAATGATCTGGCTACACGATTTTGAAAAGATCGGAATGAAATATTAAGCGAGAAACACGTGAAATAACTTGGAAACGAAGACGTCGTGGACTTGAGTTTTGTGGAGTTATATACCTTTCTTTATAATAGTGTATAATTGGGGGAAAATTGTGCTGAACACCTATGAATGGGGGCAATAGCCCCCGGACCCCCGCTTTTTACATTCATCGTCAGTGCCGACTCAATGAAGAATGCAAAATAACACAAGCGCAGTAGGCGCATACCGGTAAAGTGCATTCTAGCCCTGAATACTCCATTTCTTCCAGGGAATTAGATCTGATTTCTTCTGAATCTGATCCTCATACAGCCAAGTTCCCACCATTTCCAAATCCAAAATAATTCCTCCTCCATAGGAAAAAATCCTCAAATCTTTTTACTCCTCAGATCCAATCCAACCCAGAATAGATATTAATGTAGCCAATCCTAACATATAGACCTAATCCAGCCTAAAAACCAGGTTATTTAAACCCAAAGTCACAGTTAGATTCAAAGTCGCGAAATCTGATGACAATACGATAAAATGGCTATAGACTTAGTGCGAATTGTTTAAATAAATTGAAAGTGTCGAACAAAAAATTGAACAATCTTTTTACTCCTTTGTGGTAGCTGAATTATTGAACGTTAAGGTGAATATTAAGCGTGCCGACTTCAAGCGTTCTATGACTACAACCTTGTTGATCGTCTTGGCGGTTATTTCAACTTTACAGAGCTGCTCGATCTAATACTAGTGGGAGTTTCGCATTTACATATTTCTTATAATTAAACAATCCGGTGATATTTAAACTATTATATTGGTTCTACCTTACAAATTAAATTGAATCAGTATATTACTTTATGAAAATTAATTTGGGAAACGTTTGCAAGGTTCGATCTACGATAACAGCCGCAACTTCGACTTCTATCAAAGGGGCGCAATCCTTGTTACCAAACTGTTTTTCTGACGGAGTTGTCTTTCTTCTTGACAATATCGGAAAATTAATCGAATTTGCTTGTTTTAAAGATAGATTAAACTATTTGAAAATGAAGTTTTAACGAACTTATCAGTATATTCTCTAGTCACATAGAAAAAAACTTTCCCGACCAACTTTCAACGTCGTTTCAACGTCGGTTGTCGACGTTGTCTAGACGTCGTGTTTTTAACGTTGAAACAACGTTGTATTTTAGTCGCCGACGTCGCGACCAAAATTCAACGTTGTTTCAACGTTGAAACGACGTTGGGTGCCTGCTCGGATCGAATCGACTTTCCGGTGAATCGTGGCAGCACTAGTTACTCCATATATAGCAGTTGCTTTAGTATTTTAACTATTTAATATTGAGTTACATCCCTTTGAATACTATAAATACAGTATATGAAGTTAATCTATAAAATAAATCTATAAAATGATCACATTTGGCTGAGAGGGTATAGAAAATAATAAATGTATATAAAATGTATATTTAAATTATAATTACTAAATTAGATATTACGGTAAAGTTCTTCTTATTAAGACTATCAAAACCCATGGCCTAAATAGCAGAGTGGCCCTAATTCCTGAGTGACATGTGTTTGTATACTATGGATGACACAAAAAAGAGAACACTCTTATTTCCATTTTGGTTCAAGGTAATAAACCAAAGAAAAGAAATGATATTGGGATGTATGACTCAGGAAGGCTCCTTAAAACAAATAAGTACTATAAATTAAGAATTAGACATAGGTAAAAAAAAGTATATAACATCATAATTAAATAGTACAGGGAGAATTATATTTCAAAATATCACCAAAATAAGTACCTGTATCTAGGCTATCACAGTTTACTTAGATATTGCAAAATAAGTTGTTTTTAACTTCAGTTTAAAACTTATTTTAAGATTAACTGGCAAATTGTATCATATATGGCACCCAGCATAGGCAAGGGTTTTAGCACCAAAAGACCCAAACTTATGGATAGAATAACACCCCTCTTTACAGAACCTAGTAATGTAGGAGTGAATAAATTTCAGGGGAATAACATTTTCCACCATATAGTTGGCACTAAGACCAAGTCTAAGTTAAAAAAAACATGACACAAGATAATCTGATAATCTATGACCGGTAACCTGTTCAGTTGTTTAAAGTGATTGTGTCCAATATGAGCTCTGTGGTCAATATATAGCACAAATCTAATGATTTTATTTGGGGGACTTGAGGTTCACTTTTCCAATGTTTTGCCAGCCCATTGTACCAAAAGGAACAAGTGTAGTCGGAGTGACATTGGATGAGTGCAGAAACCAAACGTTTTTAGTCTGTTCTGCATGTGTGAAAGTGACGATTCCTGTAGAGGAATTTAAGCCTAGCATTAGCTTTGTTGATAACACAACTGGCCATATTTTCACGGCTGCGATTTTGGTCTAGAGAAGCACCACGATACTTTACAGAAGAACTTGGCTGAATAGATGTACCATTACATGAAACATTCAAGGATGGGTTAGATTTTATTTTGTGTTTAGAACTATAGACAGAGGATTCTGTTTTACCAAGGTGTAGTGACAGATTGTTATCAGCCAACTAGGAGCTCACAGCTTGCAAATCATGAATTATTTCTTTTTCTATGACTGACCTGGATTTATTGGCTACTAAAATGACAGAGTCGTCTGCATATAAAAGTAACTTATTAACTTTCTTATGGCATTGACATAAATTGAAGGACAGAATGAGCTACAGTGCCAAATGCCTTTTGAAGATCTCGTAGAACCATTCCTACTACATAACCTTTGTCAAACTGGAAACGTTTGAAATCAGTTAAATGTATAAGGCATGTAACAGTAGAATAGGAGGATCTAAATCAAGACTGAAAATCATGCTATATTTTTTTCCTCAAGGTAAGAATCAACTTGGTCATAGACAACTTCATCGATTTCCGAAGTGTAATGATATCGTACCACGGTGTTCTTTGTTTAAAAAAAGAACATTCAAAATCGTATTAGAATGTACTTTATACACTAAAACCAATCAGTCAAATTCATAAATGAATCAAAGTACTGAAAGTACTGTCGGAAGGAATTTTTGAAGGATTTTATCATTTTAGAGTTCAGAGATACTATTTAGATATCACTCATTACCTTCTTATCATTCATAGTCAACTGTGTTTCATATTTCATTTTACAGGCCCATTAATCTACTGATCCAGGGGTCGTAGGTTTGATTCACGGACGGTGCATACTTTCGTGGAGCTTAGTTATGAAATAATTTCTACGGTAATTCTCCCTCCTGCCACTCAGTCACCGATGCGATTTGTTTTTGGTTCACAGCTAGATCCAGAGATTTTGCCTTTTTAGGAACAGTGAGTGGATGGACTGATCTCCATGATATATACAAAATGTGTTGCTATGGCGTTAAGGCCAAAACGAATTGATCATATGTTCTATAACATACAACTGCTCAATATAATTTAGTAATCCAGAATGAGTATCAGCTGAGCACCCCCGTAAATATAAATGGACGAGTCTTGTTGACTTTTTAAGTATAAATAAAGTTATATTATTTGGATGTAATATGGGAACGACTAAACAACAAACAACTACTAAGATTACTTAAGCCATCATGTATGAGGATTTTAGAGTCAGCATCCCTATAAAATAAAAATGAACTAAACTGGTAAACTTTAAAGTGAATAAATATAGGCTTGTCATTTATGCCAACTATGCTATAGACTAAACAAGAAACAATTGCAACATGTAAATATACTTAAATTATGCAGAAGAAAACAATTACATCAGAACCCTTCTAAAATAAAAATTAACTAAACCTTAAGGTAGGCCTATATAAATATAGTCTTGGGGTACGTTATGCAAAATACAACTTTATTTCAAAATGAGTCGGTTGAGTATTTTGGGGCATTGACAATTATAATGTTAAATATTCTACCCCGTCTTATCTGTATTTTGAACTATTTTTACACAGCAGGGGGGGGGGGGGACATATGACGTCACATAACCAGAGCTGTGTAGAGTTGATGAAAACATCAAGTTTACGTCAACGTTTATGTTCAACTGATGATCATGTGTTAATATAAAGTTTATGGTAAACGTGCATTGTATTTATAATTGATGTATTCATTTTATAAGTAAAAAGTAACTAGAGCAAATTTTTTTTTCATTTTTCTGAAATTTAGGTGCGTAAATCTGACGAACATGATCAAATTTTTGTATCCTAAACCTAACCCGGGTCGATAGCGCAATTGGTAGCGCGCTGCGATTTGGATACTCGTGCCCGAGGGGGTGCGGGTTCGAATCCCAGCCGGGGAAGTCATACCCTTCCATGAAAATTTGACAATAATGTCGATTTTCCTCCAATGATTAGATAATATGGAGAAGTTTCCGGCCTTGTGGAAGGGTAGGTGAGTACTGGTTATAGACAATGGTCGAGGAAAGCTAGGTTAGGTGCACTGGACGCCGTGAAGTGACCTAAATTGTGTTGATACGGCGTTAACTCCAATAAATAAATAAAGTATCCTAAACCAAAAAAAAAAAAAAAACTCAAAATATTCTTGGACTAGGATTCGAACCTGCAATCTCATGATTTGAAGTCAGACGTGCTAACCACTACGCCACTGCCGATACAATGATAAGTGACGCTAAATTAATATACATATACAAAAGCGTGGCAGATAGAAAATGCGCAATGATACAAAATAACTTTTCTCCGTACACAGATAGAATAAAGTTTGATTAGTGTGAAAAACATTGAATATCTTTTTTTTCAACTGGTCTGCAATTGATAGTATACACATTTTTCTGTTGCTCTATTTTCTGGGTCGCAACAGAGTTCAATTATGTGTTGTTTGTTCTTTTTCAAATTCCCAAGAGTGCTGACATAGAAAGGAATTCAAAAGAATTCCTTCCAAAAATTACGTACAAATATAATACATATATGCCAATATTTAATTTACGTCAAAATTGTACACGAAAAGTAAATATTATTTTTTTGAAGAAAGATGATAATTATATGAACCAGCAAACTTGTTTGATTACGGAAAAAAAATCTGGCAAAATATCGAACAGTTTTTGTAGATTTTTGAATTTCAAACCTTGTTTCAGATATTAAATATCAGGAAGTGCAAACTGTTATGTAAATGTGAATATTTATACACTTAAATAAGCCTTAAGGTACATACATGTATAAGCAATTAAATTGACATACGCCTTATATTTGATTAAAACTTAAAACAAAAACAAATACTTCCATCCAGGATTACCTGTTATGCCTTGATGAAATTTCATCAACATGCAGTCCACTTAAGAAGTTTTCATTAATACTGTGTTTGATATAACCCTATGCTAACTTATAAGGATGAAAAAAGCATCACGATATCATGAAACTTCGATCGAAGATAGGTCAAAAGAGTAATTAACCCTAGATGATACACAACCTGCAGTGCATATTTTACGTCATTCTATCCTTGGCTAAATAGTAATTATGGACGACCAAACTTTTAATATTTGGCCACGATGTATATTTTATTACAAGTTAATCATACTGTGGCTATAAAACTGTGAGATTGGAAATTTGTAGCGATGTCAATTATAGATTCACACACATTTTCCCAAGAGGTCTTTAATCTATATTGTCCATTATTGACCTCCCAAAGCATACGAACTTGATTACGAAACAGCAATAGCATTACAGGTGTCATAAGATCAATATCTACCACGCCTTTCATCATCAAAATAACTGGCTTCATCATCTGGGATGCATGGTTGAATTCTTCAACACAATATCTACTGCGGCAATAACTTTCTGAAACTACACACAGAAACACTGTGCATAGTTTAATACATCTCAACGATTCATTGTGAATATATTCTCCAAGTTTGTATTCTGCGTCACCCCGACAAATAAGATTCCTTTCTGTACCAACTATTCTTTGTAGACCATCATTCAGTGGTTCGTTAACATTGTCTATCACAAATTCGGCGTCTTCATTTGAATACGACAAAAATACTGCATAATGGTTTTTTTCGCGGTTGAGAAGCTTAATTACATCATATCTCCTTCTTTGTTTTAGGGCTCGTTTTCTTTTAAAACGGATGATTATTACAATGACCCTTACACCGATTAGACTTACAATAACAGTTGTAATTGATAGAACAATAATCCTAATTTTCCTTTCATAAATTTCTTTTACAGCATTAACCGCATCAGTTATACTTATATTTGTATCGTTATAACCTTTACATGTCTCCTCATCTGGTCTTGATTCAATGTCATGGTAAAGTTCGAACAATCTAAGGAATGGCGTTTGAGTTATAGTGCCAACATATGAAACATTTGGGGTTGTCGTCGCCGTTGAAGGTCGCATTGTGTTACTAGTGTAACGTGTACACCGTGCGTGTATCTAATCAGGTAGGTTTATGAATGATATAAGTTGTAACTCACCCTCTTGTAGGGTCAGTCATAAAGACAGTATTATATAAGAATTTTCCTCGTCTTGCTTAGACTAATGATTGGACATATAAATGATACAAAATGATAGGATAGAACAAGAAATAATCACAGTTAATTAATAATTACATATATACATATACGCTATCCACAGACACAACTTAATAGATCGAGCTCCAACTTCCTATGAAGTTACAACTTATAGGAGTTCCAACTCCAACATCAACAGTTTAGTTCCAACTTACGGACAAACCAGAGTTACAACAACGATCTCTCTTACACTGCGACCCGGTATTAGGGCTAACTTATCTATCACTCTCTTGGGCAAGCGCAATGCTTGAACAAGAACGCGAGTGGGTAGATTTGTAGCGCCAGGTATACTGACAAAGTCCCAGATAATTAAGAGCGATGTTAACTCAACGACGAGTGAACCCAGACTGGCGATTTTTTACACGACTCGTCCTTATATACTGCTCTCCAGGACAATGGAGCGATTTGATTGGCTGGAAGAACTAAACGCTTACCTTACTCTCAGTTTAATAAGCGTCTATGATCAACGTCTTATGACCAATTTTCTGACTGGAAACAACATGCTCCATACAAAATACAACTTAAATCAATCTCAAATCTGAACTAAATATTTAAAACGGTCTAATTACCTCAAACCGGCGAGCTGATTTCTACTTTAATATCTATAATAAACTGTCCGGCTTCTAGTCAATAGCGTATATTAATAAAGGGAAGCAACTCTTCGTAGATAGGCTAAAACTCAATCTAGACGGTATTTTCGTTACACTACCCACGCCTCCGGTTATATGCGTCCTCGCATATTAAGACACTATTAACAATAAAAAAATATATTCAAACATAAGTCTGTAAACAAAGTTAACTAACTTTAATAAACTAACAACATTATACATGAAATAACAATAAGTCCACTTCCTGTGAACGTATAACATCTAAACATCTGTCTCTACAGATTTAACCTTGGCTAGAAATCGAACCTCTTAGAACACTTTAAAAAAAACAGTTATTGCAAGTCATCAGCATCCTGAGCTTCTACAAGGATCTGATGTATTTTCAACTTTGCAACCCTTCTTTGCTTCTTGTCTTTGATGAAACTGAATTCGTGTGACATGAATTTTCCGAACATCAGATCATCTTCAGAGAGAGATCTTTCTGAGTTAACTAACACAGTCTTCTCAGTCTGAACATACTTGTCATCAAATGTAGTTTGGCCTAAGTCTCTCACCGGTGTTAGATTTTCGTCCTTCTCACTTTCTGGTACACTCTTACAACTATTCCTGCCCTTAACATTACTATCTCCACTACTTTCCCAAACATTGATGCTAGCGCAATTGTCATGAATATCCCTATTCTCAGCAGATACTTTCTTTACCTTTACTGGTGCCATTACAGGAGCAGGCATTGTCCTCTTTCTTATTGTACGAGCAAGTTGCAACGACTGCTCAGACGGATTGTCTATCAACGTGTCAGATACAGAATGGTTGTTCTTATCAATGTTCACTATGTTATTATTGCCATCGGTATCTTCCTTTTCCGACGTTTCTTCATCACCCACAACTATCTCTGGATCGCTATCCCATTCCGAACTACTCTCGCTTTCACTCGTGTCTCCTTCTTTACTGGTGGATGGCATTTCTTGCAAACTTTTACCTTTCTTATCTACGTGAGCCCGTTTCTTGTGCTGGTTCATGTATGCTTGCTTCTTGAACAATGCGCCACATTCATCACACTTAAACCTTGAAGCAGTGCATAATGTCACATGCTCCCCAAAATTCTGATGTACGTCTATAGCATCCTTGCAGATTGGACATATGGTTGAGGTAACTTTCCTTGGGGTATGCTTGGTCTTTGCCATACTGAAAATAGAGCAAACAAAGTCTTGTAAATATAAGGGTTTCTTAATAGTTCTGCCATATCTGTTGGTTACAACTTCCTCATCATCATCCACATTATCATTATCACTCATAACTACATCTTCAAGACATGTGTCTTGAGTTTCGCCATCATACATTATATCGGTAGCGACAGGCTCAACATGTTCGATTTTATCATCTTTCTGAAACAGATTTTGGTCTTTCAACTTTCTTATACGATTGACATGTATTATTTGTGGTTGACCAGTTCGACCACACGTAACCTTATACAGAACATCAGATAACTTAGCTACAACTTCGTAAGGCCCTCGCCAAAATGACGTAAATTTGGACGAGCATCCAACTTTTTTTACAGGAAAATAGACAAGAACTTTGTCACCAGGCTTAAAAGTCTCATAACATATCTTAGCATCATGATACCTTTTCTGTTTCTGAATAGATTTATCTGTATGATTTCTTACCAAATTATGAGCTAATTCCAGCCGTTCCTGTAGCTCCCATACCCACTGTGTATGTGGTATTTGTTTTACGACATTTGGTAACCCGACTGCTATATCCAATGGGGTGGATGTTTCTCTACCTAACATAAGTAAGTTTGGACTCATACCTGTTGTTTCATGTTCTGTAGCCCTATAAGCCATCATAACATATGGAAGTTGGTCATCCCAGTCTTGCTGATTTTCTTTGACATACATACTTAACATAGTAGCTAAGGTTTTATTGAACCGTTCCACCATACCGTCAGACTGGGGATGATATGGTGTGGTCCTAGTTTTCTGAATGTGTAATAAATTACAAACCTCGGTAAATAGTTCGCTTTCAAACTGTCTCCCTTGGTCAGAATGAATGATCTGTGGTACTCCAAAACGACAAATCAATTCTTCCACAAGAATTTTTGCGACGGTTCTGGCTTCCATGTTTATCATTGGGAAAGATTCCGTCCACTTCGTGAAGTAATCGGCAACAACCAGGATGTATTTATTGCCTTTTTCAGTACGTGGCAATTCGCCGAGTATATCTATGGCAATCCGCTCGAATGGATAACCAGATCTCACTACTTGCATTGGCGCTTTATAACTTGGGATGGGGCCCTTTCTTTTCAGACAAGATTCACAGCCCGATATATACGTTCGGACATCATGTTGAAGTCCCGGCCAGTAATATTTTTGTCTAATTTTACTCAAAGTTTTAGTTACGCCAAGGTGTCCTGAAGCTGGAATATCATGGGAATACTTGAGGATTTTTCTCCGCAATTGCATTGGAACTATCACTTGCCACGACACAATGTTTGTACCAAGAACGTCCCATCTTCGAACGACTAAGTCATCCCTAATTTCCAATCTGTTCCATTGACTCCAAAGAGACTTCAAATAGTTACTCTCACTACCAATAGTGTTATAACTCGGTCTCTCATTCTTATTTAACCAAGATTTGACAAGAGATATATCATGGTTATCATCCTGGGCTTCCTTTATGGACATGTCCGTTAACCCATTTAACGATTCTTCTGGGGATTTTAATTCAAGGTGGAGTATTTGACTATTGAGATTTGACCCCTCATTTGGAATTCGACTCATACCATCAGCATTACCGTGCAATCTCCCAGGCCTGTGTTCTACACTAAAATCGTATGCTGACAAAACTTCTAACCATCTGGCAATTTGGCCTTCAGGATTTTTAAACTGCATCAGCCAACGGAGGGAACCATGATCAGTTCGGATGGTAAACTTCTTACCATACAAGTAATGCCGAAAATGTTTAACAAAATGAACCAATGCCAATAGCTCTTTTCTGGTTACACAATACTTTCGTTCGGCTTTCGTTAAAGTACGACTGGCATATGCAATAACATGCTCTTTATTATCAACCTTTTGCGACAGAACCGCGCCTATTGCGAGATCACTTGCATCCGTATCCAAGATAAAAGGTACGTCAAAATCTGGATGAGCTACAACTGGAGCTTGTGTCAAAAGTTGTTTTAATTTATTGAAAGCGTATGTGCATTTGTCGGTCCAGACGAATTTCTTACCTTTCTCGGTCAACTGATGCAATGGCTTTGCAACTTCTGAAAAGTTACAAATAAACTTACGGTAATAACTAGCTAAACCTAAAAATGAACGAATTTCTTTGACATTATTTGGGACAGGCCAATCTTGTACGCACTTAATTTTCTTTGGATCCGTTTTTATACCACCAGAAGAAATAATATGACCGAGAAATTCTACCTCTTTCTTGAATAATTGACATTTTCTGGGCTTTAGCTTGAGATTAGCTTCCTCTAATCGATCAAATATAACACAGAGATTCTGTATCATTTCTTCAAAAGTTTTTGCTATGACGATTGTGTCGTCTAGATAAATTAAACAAATTTGCCAGTGTAATCCAGCAAGAACTGTCTCCATTAATCTCTCAAACGTTGCCGGTGCGTTGCAAAGACCAAATGGCATAACTTCGAATTGAAATAAACCTTTTCGTGTTGCAAAGGCGGTCTTAGCTTGGTCATTCTCGTCTATTTCAACCTGCCAATATCCAGAACTTAGGTCTAAAGATGAGAACAAATTTGCACCTGAAAGTTGGTCAAGAGATTCATCGATTCGTGGCAACGGGTATGCATCTTTGATTGTTTTAGCATTCAACTGTCTGTAGTCCACACAGAACCTATATGAACCATCCTTCTTTTTAACCATAACTACAGGACTTGCCCATGGACTTACAGAGGGTTTGATAATTCCATTATCAAGCATATCATCAATTTGATTATTCACTTCGTTGTTCATATGTTCAGGTATACGTCTAATTGGTTGTTTAATCGGTCGAGAATCTCCAGTTAATATTTGATGTCGTATGACTCCGGTCCTGCCTATATCACAATCATTTGTTGAAAAGATATGTGAATATTTGGACATCATTTTTGCTACGTCTCGAACCTGTGTATGATCCATTCCTGTAACTGTGTTCTCAAATAACTCCTGCATATGAGATGGAACTTGTTCTACACATGTCGATTTCTCCTTTCTTCCAGTCCCAACAAGATCAACTGGACAGAGAGTTGCTAAATTTGTACCAGGATATATTACTTGAGGAATTTCTGAGGTATTCATTACGCGGAGCGGTATCTGTCTATCTATTTGTACAACACATTTTGCCACCAGACCTTGCTCTCGAGACAATATTCGCTCACTCGATTCAGTCATGTATAGGCCCTTAGCAAAATTTTCAGCTGTGACTTTACCCTCAGTTATTATTTCAGATCTTGGAGGTACCTCCACTCTTTCGGCAGCAGCAACTCTATAGCAGCCAATCTTGCCCTCACAGTTTAACTGAATTCTTTCTGTTCCCATTACCAATTCTCGTTTAGCAACATCTACTATAATGTTCATCTGCGTCATGACGTCTAATCCGCATATAACATCAATATCGATATCTGCTACTATGACATCTACGTTACTTTTCTGACCACCTAATGATACGGTGACAACTGTTTTCCCTTTCACATTTAATGGAGTTCCAGAAGCAGATACGATATCTGACTCGAAAAGTTCAAGCTTAACCGGTTGCTGTAAGGAGTCAATAAACTTAGAAGATATAACTGTCAAAGTTGCACCAGTATCAACCAAGCAGTTGGTGACAACACCATTAATTTCTGCATCAACGAACAGACCAGATCCCGAATTACCCGATGAGTTAACATTTGGTGAAGATGATAGATTATGGTTTGACCTTTGTTGTCTGTTTCGACAGTCAATTTTCTTATGACCATATTTACCACACTCGTAACATTTTATCGAGAATTTATTCCCCGGCCTCCGTGGTTGGTAAATGGGACCTTTATTTTGGACGGGGGGAGTGTTGTAACTAGTCCTTTCATGATTTCCGTTATTTACAGGATTCGGATTATTGTATTGTTTATCCATGTTTGACAAACATTGTTTCATTTCGGCTATAGAAGCTTTCATAAGCTGTAACTCGGCATCAATCATAGGACTTGAAGTTTCAGCTGAAGATACAGCTCTCGTGTAGCCTTGTAAACCATTAGTTTGCTCGGCTCTTTGAAATGCTTCAAGTTCGACCGCATGGCGCAAGGCTTCATTTAGACTGGATGGTCGAGCTTGCTTTATTCTAAGTCTCATATCTGTACTAACTAATGAATCAATAAATTGTTCCATGGCTAAGGTTTCACGAACATCGCTTGGAGCCGAAGGATAGGCAAGGTTAGTTAGCCGTCTAATATCTTGCCCCATTTCAGACAGTGTTTCAGTAGCACGCTGACGTCTATCACGTAACTGAGCTCGATGCAATTCAGTTTGATTAGGCGGAGCAAATCGTTCTTCAAGTGCTTTGGATAACTGTTCGAAATTTTGTTTGTTATGGTTTAAATTACCAAAGACACCCTGAGCCAGACCCCTTAAAGAGACAGCCAAGTACAACCCTTTTTGTGTTTCGTTCCAACCATTTATTTCACTACAGGCTTTAAAGTGAGCCTTGTAATCGAGCCATGAGCTCGTGCCATCAAAAGTTGCAGGCTTAATATATGATTTTGATTGTTTTGGACTTTCAGTACTTTGATTTTGTGAGGTGTCTGTTTTTGAAACTGCGGTCGGTAATTTAGCCGATTTTTGTCTTTTTGTCACAAATCTATCCCAGTTAGCTAGGGAAGTTTGCTTGGCTTCCGTCTTATCATATTCTGAGTCTGAAGCTGGTGCATGTGGAGTGCTACATGCTTGTGGCGTGATATGCTCATGCTTAACAGACCCAACAGCCTGGTTTGAAAGATTCAATTCTTTCATAGACGAATTGACTTGGTTTTGCAAAGTTTCTATTTCCAGCTTCAAATTTAATATCTTATTTTCATGCTTAAGTTGCTCTATGTAACTGGCATATTCAGACATATCTTCTGTCGACCGTTGAGAGGCCATGGTGTGACTATGTGAGTTATAACTTTTCAAATACAAAGACTCAAATATTTACAGAACTCACCTACCTGCAGTACAGTATATGTACTAGTGATGTATCCCACCGCGCTGCCACCAAATTTTTGTAACGTGTACACCGTGCGTGTATCTAATCAGGTAGGTTTATGAATGATATAAGTTGTAACTCACCCTCTTGTAGGGTCAGTCATAAAGACAGTATTATATAAGAATTTTCCTCGTCTTGCTTAGACTAATGATTGGACATATAAATGATACAAAATGATAGGATAGAACAAGAAATAATCACAGTTAATTACATATATACATATACGCTATCCACAGACACAACTTAATAGATCGAGCTCCAACTTCCTATGAAGTTACAACTTATAGGAGTTCCAACTCCAACATCAACAGTTTAGTTCCAACTTACGGACAAACCAGAGTTACAACAACGATCTCTCTTACACTGCGACCCGGTATTAGGGCTAACTTATCTATCACTCTCTTGGGCAAGCGCAATGCTTGAACAAGAACGCGAGTGGGTAGATTTGTAGCGCCAGGTATACTGACAAAGTCCCAGATAATTAAGAGCGATGTTAACTCAACGACGAGTGAACCCAGACTGGCGATTTTTTACACGACTCGTCCTTATATACTGCTCTCCAGGACAATGGGGCGATTTGATTGGCTGGAAGAACTAAACGCTTACCTTACTCTCAGTTTAATAAGCGTCTATGATCAACGTCTTATGACCAATTTTCTGACTGGAAACAACATGCTCCATACAAAATACAACTTTAATCAATCTCAAATCTGAACTAAATATTTAAAACGGTCTAATTACCTCAAACCGGCGAGCTGATTTCTACTTTAATATCTATAATAAACTGTCCGGCTTCTAGTCAATAGCGTATATTAATAAAGGGAAGCAACTCTTCGTAGATAGGCTAAAACTCAATCTAGACGGTATTTTCGTTACACTAGCAGCACACTCAAATCGATTCAAGTCAGCGCGTGTATCATTTAAATGCTCAGGTTCATTGTGAATATTTGCTCTTGATAAATCCAGGTCATTCAGATATTTCAAATCTGTTATTATTTTTGAATTGAAATATGGATTACAGGTCCTACTTATATTTGATGTCGCCAGGGGTGTTCCGGGCAGAGGGTTGCAATATTTCGAATTAATTGTTGAACCTGGTTTCCACACGTATTGAATTTCTTGTATTAAATGCTCTTCTAAATTTGGAACTTGTTCTGACCCATTCAATGCTTGCATAAATTTATCAAAATTAAGCCTTATACAAAAAGACACGTCTAAATTGTCAACATATTCCAAACCTATCAAACTACCAGTATATGTATGCATAAAAATGTTGCAGTAAATACCAAAACTCTTTAACTTTTCTAATCTTTTATGTGCCATCTTTTCCAAATACATGTAGATATAATTTTCCATACCTTCAGAGTTTTCGGCTAATTGCAAATAGTTCACATAATTCCAACTTCGTGATTGAAACAGTACTTTATGATTTTTCAAATAATTATTGTCCAACATGAAACCTTTTTGATTGACACGAAATATTCCATCAAAAATTTCCCCTGGTATATGTTTACATGTAAATGTCTTTTTTGATAAACTACACGTCGAGTTGACCGCGGTTACTATAATAACATTTAGAACAACTTGGAGAAGAAGAAAAGAAAGTACTTTACACATTTTGGATATATTATGTCGTCAAAATCTTAGACAAAATTCATAAATCTAAAACGTATATACCTTGCTCGATTAATATTAAGACTGAGCGAATGTTTTATGAAGCGGTAGTTAAATGTTCTGAAACAACTATGTTGACCTTGAATAGAGCGAAGATAACATCAAAACTTGTGATCGATTGATATCAATATACAAATGTATAGAAATCCACCGTAGTACTAAACAATGAACGGTAGACGAATCGCTTTGCACCTCCGCTAACGTCACGTCATTTTACAGGACAAATTGTTAAAAGTTCATGTAGGAAACACGAACAGTACTCATGTTTATGTTATATATAGATTATTTACAAACATATAATATCAAATCGAGGTACAAAAGGTCGTATTCTAGGTCATGCTTGTTTTTGTACTTTAAACAATGGACTTGCCCACTGAATAGGTGAATAAGCTGATGCATGAACAGCATTTTACTGATTTGAATATACCATTTTGATAGTTAACATTTATTTTAAATAGTGTATATGCATATTGTAAATTTTATATTATAATATGTTCATAAAATAAGAGAAAACTAAGTAACTGTGACATTGTAAAAATAGTTCACCCCTAAATATTAATGTGTAATGAAACTGGCTGTGTTTACATACGCAATGTTTACGTGGACGACCTGTATAAGTGCGTACAAAAAACAAAACGTGTTTTGGTAAACATTACAAATGAGACAATTCATGTCAGGGGTAGGAAGTATTGAAAATAAAATTTGTGTAATTCATTTTAACAAAATTATAGTTCTATTACATTAACCTGTCACAACTTTAATAATTACACGGTCAGTGAATCTGTCATTTTTTACCCCTTTCGAACTTGTTATTTCCCCGAAATACAAAATCGTAGCATATATAGTTAGATTATCAATAATTAAGATGGATTTGTGGCTCAATGGTTAAAAAGAGGTTGAATAATAACACATTCAGTGACCGTGTAATTATTCAAGTTGTGACAGGTTAATGTAACAGAACTATAACATGGTTGATAAACCACCACCACTTGGTAAATCATGCTTGTTATGGTAGAACGCTTTCCATTACACCAACAACTAAGACACAAGTAAAAATTATCACAATTGTTTATTTTAAAGTCATCCTGGGCATCCCTCTTCGTGGGTTAGTTCATTGTATTGTTTTTATAAACAGTGTTTTTTTTTTTGTTCGAACTATATGCAGACGATAGGTTCTTAATCACGATTGTTTGATTTTGTATACCCAGTTGAGATAAGATGGCTTAAACAGTTGTATATTTTACTTGTAGATAAAATAATATCTCTGCCAATAAACACTTCATACGCTTATAAATAGAACAACCGTGTGTTCGCTTTTTTAAACAATTTTTTAAGTTGTCCAATATAATATTGAGACATCTAGAGTTAAAATGAGTTATAACATTCTGAGTTTAAAAAGTCACAATACTCCTTAGTTTATATTTTCGTGTGCCAATATTGGGTCCTAAGATGTTTTTTTTTTTTCATTTAGGGTTCTATAATTGGCGGCGTCATTGTCACTTGCCAATATATGAACACATGCTCTCCATTATAAACGTCAAAATTAAAGCACCGATAAAATATTACATCAGTATTTTATTCAATTGAGGACAGTAATTTCTCCATATCTCAATGACACATAAAATCGTGAGTTTCCGTATGAGTGTATACGTTTATAAACGTGTTATTACATCCTATTGTTCGTTTTTTCTCAACTGTCAAAACATGAATAATTTCACGGTAAATGCGTTTGTTAAAATTATTGTCGTAATACCCTCATGTGTTTCCAAAAGTGTGTTTTATGAGTGTGCAAAGCTTCTTATGCCGTATGATAAGTTTTGGTCAAGCTATTTTTAATAACAATTAGGCTGTCAGTACAAAAACAATGCATTCAGTCACCGTGAAATTATTCAAGCATTGACAGTTGAGAAAAAACGGTCAATACGTGACTATGAACCAACTTAGTAAAAATGGCATCTTATTGTACAACAAATTTTGCACACATAAGTTTTGGGGCAAACACGTTAATCGCAACATTGCGACACAGTTTCAAAGTATTTATTCTTATGGAAACAAAATCAATTGTTAAGCACGTGTGCTTTGCCGAAAGCTTCCGGTAAAAAGCGTGAAAATCGACTGTAAATACTGAGTTTAATATATTCTTGCATAAAGGTCAAGCTCATGTTAATATTGTCGGACTATATACGTATTTAAATTATTCTTATACGTGTGTCGAAGTTCACACAGTGATACTGTACAAAACATCACAATATTTATGTATGTGAAGACAGCAGTAACGTCAGTACAGCAGTACAACAGTAAACCCTATCAGTAAGGATTTACTGTTGTACTGCTGTACTGATGTTACTGCTATCTTCACATCAATATCTAGTGTTTTTCCTGATTTATGCAAATAATGTAAAAAAAAACGTATAAAATAAATGCAAAGCCGTAGATATTAAAATTAATCTAAAATCATTGACGTTTCCGTTTACTGTACTTTGCAGTTCAAAAAACACGGTAATCGGTATTTGACCCCAGAAAGAAGAAAACCCGTAAGTGTCCACGTGCATAAAAGTCGGAAAGGAGAATGGGGCATCTAATTTCGTATTGCCTATTACTTTGCAGATAAAGACATATATTTCAAGAGCAATCAATCTAGATCAATTGATAATACACTCGTTTATTGATAGAAGGGCCATGGGTTCGATCTAGGATGAGGCACACTTTCGTGAAGTCCAGTCATAATATGATTTCTACGACCATTTACCTCCTGAAACTGTTTCTTAATGATGATACGATGATACAAGGCACGTTTCAGTCTTTGACGAAAGTACGTATGTGCTATGAAACTAGTCAACAGCTAAGCCGTGAAATTTAGCCTTTCCAGGAACGGTAAGTAGGTTGACTGACCACCGTGAAATGACTTATACAATGTGTTGCTATGGCGTTGAATCCAACAACAAGTACATACTTCATATATTATATAATTGAATGTGTGACACCGTGGCGATTGTTTTTCAATAGTTCCATAAAATATACTGTTAAGTGTGCTAAAATATATCACTGATCTTAATCACTCAATCACAGAAGCAGAAATGCAGGGTTGTCGTTCGTAGGTTGCAGTCAACATGATCTCATTGTACCATGACAGTTATAAATTGTCGCAAAAATAATGAAAGTACAACTATAAATTTACAATATATAGGACCCACAGTAAATCAGATAACAGCTCAAGTTCGGATTGTTTTAGATTTACTTCAGTCATTGATGATACCATTCCGAAGACTGTGCATATGTAGCTGGCGATTGAGTTTAACGTATATCAGGATTTAACTTGTCTAAAACATAATAGTTCATATTAAACCATTCAACATGTGTTACTTACTTTCTATTCTTCTTTTCAATGTAGTTGTTGAAAGTTCTATGGCAACTGTGGTTAATTCTACGTGCGTTTTATCAAAAGAGACACTTACATGTAATTATATACCAGAGGAAATTCCTAATGGAATGGTTCGTGTAAATATAAAAGACTTTATGCTGGACAAAAATTCCTTGATTATTCATAATGAACTGTTTCAATCAAGAAGTTGGAAAAATGTTAAATTCTTGAGATTTGCAGACAACTCTGGAAGTATAGATAAGGATATTTATGTTAAAAATATGGCATTTAAAAGATTAGAAAAGTTAAAGAGTTTGGCTATCAACTGTAACAGTGTAGTTCATATAGATACTGACGGATTATCAGGCTTAGAAAACGTAAACATTTTAGATTTTTCTGTTTGCACAAGGCTATGGTTTGATGTTCTTGTGACAGCATTAAATGGTTCAGAGAAAGTTCCTCATTTAGAGAAGCTTGTAATGTCAGAACTTCAATACCTGTGGAAACCAGGATTAACAATTAATAGGAAATTTTCGAAGGTCTTGTCTGAAAAACCATTGGCAACATTAGATCTAAGTAGGAATAATATTGCATATTTTGATGTGAATATAATTACAGATCTGCAATATCTGAAAGTCGTAAATCTATCTAGGGCGAGCATTGACGCTACATCAGAAAACTTAAATTTTTCACGTGCGGACTTGAATCGACTTGAGGTAGACTTTAGTTACTTAATGGCAGCTGGCGTTTATCAACCATTTAAAACTAACACGTATGCAAACCTTGATTTTCAATTCGTTGACTCTTTAAATCGAGCAGCATTTATCTCGTCACCTAAAATTTCCAATTTTTCAGGAATTAATTATGGCCCAAAGTTTCTTTTTTATAATATAAAAGTGTCTTCGGTTGACAAAATCAAAACATTAACAAATCAACTGATTCTTAAACAGAACAAAATACAACGCTTTGATGTACAATTTGATTGTCGCAACTCTGATTTTTCATCAATCAGATATATAGATTTGTCAGAAAATGGACTTGAATATTTTCATCCGAGCTTTTTTAGTTGCCTAACAAGTCTTGAACATCTTGACTTTTCCGTCAACAACTTGAATGCTATGCACAATGAAAATGTACAACTTTTTAGCCAACTGTTAAATGATACAGAAAGACTTCAATATATCAATTTGGCATCCAATCTGTTGTCTAGTTTACCAGATTACTTTTTTAAAGGTAGCAAAAATCTCGTGAACATAAACCTTGCTGGAAATGGATTAAATCATGTACACTTTAAATTACACCATCTTAAGTCTCTTACATTTATTGATTTATCAAGGAACAATATAAGAATATTTGATTCCATTACAGTGAATCAGCTTGATAAACTGAGAATAGATCTAGATCCGAATATTGTAAACACAGGTACCAAAATAAAGTCAAGTGATAGCTACAGTTCTAGCAATCTACACGTGTTGGTCAAAGACAACCCTTTCACATGTAAAACTTGTGAGACATTATCTTCAGTACGTTGGTTAGTTAGCTCAAAAATAATTGAACCAAGACCAGATGAACTTACATGTAAAAGTGAAAGTGATACAGGCATTCGTCTAACCGATGCCCTAAATGCTGTAAAATCAATTTGTGGAAGGAAATTGAAGATTATTGTTATTACAACAACATCTGTTGTTGTAAGTCTCATCTGTGTTGGTGTCGTTTTCTTTATCTATTTTAAAAGAAAACGAACGCAAAAACAAAGGAGAAGATGTAATGTAATTGAGCTTCTTACAGATGATGAGAACCGTTTTGCAGTATTTTTGTCATATTCCAATGACGATGACGAATTTGTAATGGAAAATGTCATCGAACCACTAAATGATGGTCTACAAAGAATAGTTGGAACAGAAAGGAATCTTATTTGTCAAGGTGATGCAGAATTTCGACCAGGTCAATATGTTCACAATGAATCGTTGAGATGTATTGAACTTTGCTCAGTTGTTCTGTGCGTTGTTTCAGACAGTTATTGCCGTAGTAGATGTTGTGTTGAAGAATTCAACCAAGCAACTCAGAGGACGACACCAGTTATTTTGATGATGAAGGGCGAGGTGGATATTGATCTTATGACACCTGCAATGCAAGTGCTGTTTCGTAATCGAGTTCGTATGCTTTGGGAGGAAAATAACGGAGAATATATATTAAAGACTTCTTGGAAAAATGTTTGTGAATCTATCATAGACATTGCTGCTATTTAACTCTCAAATAGAACATTTTGAAACTATTTTGATTTACTCTATATCTGGAATATGAATTAATGTAGTAAGACAGGAGGAGGAGTTAATTTGGTGATATTGTTAATTAGATAACTCTTATACCGAGATATGTGTTAACATAGATTTCAATATATTCCCTATTCATTAGGGTCAGAGTTATCACCATACATTTAGCGATTTCAAAAAAGACAAAAATGGGCAGAGATGTGCTACAATAAAATAAATAACTCAAATATCCGGTCATTATCACAAGCTAAGAATCACAGAGAGTCTTTCTAAGTTCGTGGAATCCTCGAAATCCCGGATTACTGTTAGAACTTAATCTTTTTCTTACGTTCTCGTGTGTTTTGTCACTGTCAAAATGTAAAATTATATGGTCTTTAATTTGTTAAATATCTGTATGAATACCAATGTATAATTCTGATAGCTCATTTTATGCTGGAATATAAACGGTAGTTTGCAAACGAAGCTGATCATCTGTTTAGAAATATGTATAATATATAATCCTGTTTTTATATTCTTACCATCGTATATATAAATGTTTAATCTGATTTTAGGACACGGTTTTTCATAATTACATAAAAGTTAGAGTAGCAATAAATAGATCATAAAATATATTGTTTGTGCTCACTTAAGAAAGATATGTGATCTCATTTATGCAATAAATCAAAATTCAACATACTCAGGAATTTTGATCTTAGAGCTATAACTATATTTTTCTGCATTATTCAAAGTAAATCCGGAAGTTTTAGAACATTAAACGCCTTTTCATAACACGTATAAATATCATTCGAGCGAGGTACAGTCGTAATAGATTTATAGATTTTATCTAAGATTTGTCGACGTTTAATTCTCAAAAGCATACAATCGGTTATAAAATTCTTTTTTTCGGTCCCAACTTACATTTACACTTTTATTAAATTACTTTTGGCGTGAATCCTCCCTGTCATTATCAAGATGCGATAATTATGCATTGTATATCAAAATGAGATTTTAAAAAAAAGTCTTTAAAATAGAATACAAATCAAGTTTGTTATATTTAATATTTTTCTGTCAAATGAATGATAACTTAATAGGAATTGTTCACGTGCAAATTATTAAGATTGCTTTTAATGTGAATGTTTGGATTATTTCTTTATTTAACCACGATGATTCACTTTAGCTTTTAGTAAAATGTATGTAACTTAATTACCATGACCTATTTACGCTTAACATTTTGTGTATATGTAGCCATATGACCAATGTCTAATATATAATTTCAAATGTAAAAACAAACAGGTAATGGTACAAAATATAATAGATAGATCACAGGTGACGGACTCAATTTTTCCTTATTATAGTACATATAGAGAAAAGGTCTCTAACGCCTGTTCAACGGTTGTAGTTTTCAACTCGTCACCAAGCTCACAAAAACGATCGTCAAATCGTTTTCACTATCTGCTCTAGAAAGGATTATTATGCACAAATATACTTTTTATTTGAAGAAAATCGATCAACAATTAATGAAATGGTCCCGTACACCCCCAAAAAGCCTTAAAAATCGTTCAATGTCAAACATGTCGTCCATATAGAACGTATAGTAAAAACGGACTATTTCGTCCGCTATGAGCAAATAAAACAAAAACTAGATAGTGAAAAAGATTTGACGATCGGTTCGTTTTTGTGAGCTTGGTGACGAGTTGAAAACTACAACCGTTGAACGGTCATTCTCAATAGATAGGTCCATCGGACAAAATAATACATAACTCTATGTTTGTAAGTAAGAAAATACTTTTTTGTATTTCGTCCATTGCCTAATAGATGTCCAATGATTGTGCATAAAAATGACAAAAATCGGACTATTAATTAAATCGTAACCACCATTTTAGACCCTTATTTTAAATTTCCGTTACTGTCGCCAGTCCACCCCTGTGTTGTTTGCAATAAAATTGTAGAGAACACGATCACTAAAAGAGTTAAATTTGCATGCATATACATTGGTAATCGATTGAAATTTGTATTTAAAAGGCTCCATAAAACAGTAAGTCAGACATTTTTTAAATATCTAATGCAGAGTGCATGTCGCCAGACTTTTCATAAAATTTCCGATACCGTATCTACTACAGCTTGATTGGGAAGCAAAATATCAACACAGAATAAAAAGGAACGTGTAAAAGTTATCTTAATTCCATTGATTCTTAAACAAATTGACAAAAGCCTGTGGTATATATGAAATAAAAAAATATTTGAATGACTAATGTAAAAGGGGTCAATAAAAAGTAAATAAGCAAAATTTCCGTTACCGGTATTATTGAAAATACCAGTTACATCGAAACGGTATCATGGCGGTTGATACATCAATTGACTATAGCTGTTTATAGATGATCGAATAATTCATCGTTTATAACACGGTAGAGCTCGAACGACGTAATTTCAATACGAATTTAAAATTTCCGTTATTTAAATTTCCGTTACCACGTTTGGTGTATTAATCATATTTCTTTTCGCAGGGACACAGCGCTAATCAGTACATCATATATTTACGTCATTTATGACTTCAAGATGCCTCGTGGTTAAATAATACATCATAAAGTGTGTAAAATGATGGAGAAATAGCTTAATTATGAAGATTTTTTTCAAGTCTAAAGTACTTTTACTAATTGCGATGTTAGTTATATGTTTGGCTGAAAATAATGTACTTATTATAAATTATTACCTACGAGCAGACACATGACTTTAAATTGAAATATTGATTAACGCCAAGAAATGATAAAAATACGACACTCAGAGATTATAAGTGTAAAAAATTTCCGTTACTATGTGGTAACGGATATTTATTTTTTGTAAGTAATAAAACAGCATGGTAAGCTTGAAAATGGATTCAAGTCAATACTATTTTTACCAAAGGTTAATAACAGACTCGTAGAAGTCTCAAACAAGTTCACCAAATACCAAAAGACAATAGCTTATAGCAGATTTTTTACGTTTTAGCTCATCGGAGCACGAACTGTTATAGGTTAGCTATTCTGATCGGTGTTTGTCCGTCGTCCGTCACGAATTTCTTAAAAATATAATAAAAATATATAATGTAATATAAAAAATAGTATTGCCAAAAATTTTAAAGCTGATAGTTACGAACTTCTGCGCAAAGCAACTAATAAAGGTCATCGACAAAGATTTTGCCACTAGGGTCAATATAGACGCCTCCCCAGGGGTCATCAGATAAAATATTGGCCCTACCCAGGGGTAATAAGAATAAACATGGAGTTATGTAAAGAAATATTTAAAATAATTTCTTTAATTGTATGGCCCAGTGCTTTATTTTTTTGCATTGTGAACTCAAGGTCACAATTTTTTACAGCTAAATATGAATGTGTTAAAAGATTACGTGTCATATGCCTTTAGAATCTGGTGCTCTTGTGAGCGATCCAGACACCGTAGAACCCCCTCTATACCCTTTTTATATTTCAATATAAATATATAAATATGTAAAAATACATCAGCTTATTGAATTAAAATAAACGTCATTTTGGTTAAATATTGTTGCCGAGATCAAACAATATCAGGAGGCAGAAATCTCCGTGAACAAAATTTCCGTTACTATGTTGTTTTTTTTGCGGATAAGCGCTTTTTACTGAGTTATAATCTGCCCTATGCTTAATTGAAGTCTTAATTTCTAAGGTTTCAACTGAACGTCGTCATCTGTTCATCAAACTCATTAGAGTTTTCAAATTTATGACGCGTTTGTTATATTAGTAATAAAGCAGTTTTCCTATGTAGAACAAATGATATGAAAAAGATTACGCTTTATTCATGTTAGCTGCGTGACTAAGCAATAAAATGCAACTTAAAAGAAACATATTTGTTGGTTCAATTAAAGTCTTGAGGGATTTAACGATCTTTTAAACCAACATAATCTGTATACAATTTCCGTTACCGTTGCACTTGTTCATTTTACATGTACATGCCGTCTAAGTATGCAGCTTAACACAGGTAATATGAACATTTTTTGTATTGACAATGATCAAAGTTAAGTATAACAAACAGCAAGTTATCATTATGACACCCACAAATAATAGAAAACAAATGGATGGTCACCAATGATTACACTGTTGATTTCATCATTAGCATTGAAAAGTGTTCCCAAACTTTAGTGCAGTGTTATGGCTTAACAAATAAGCCCTTCAAGTCGTATTTTTGATTTTTAGACAAAGATATGTATACTTGTTGAAAACCAAATCAGTTATTTGGTACGAAAGTACATATTTTTGAATACACCTTTATTGTCTTCAATAAGGGTACAGCATCAGATATCAAAAACGAATGGTCAAATTTTTACACCTTATCCTATTCATATGGTCATAGCACTGGTAATAAGATAGTTATGCATCCAGAAACTTAGATTAACATCCCTGATACATGCATAATAACGAACAAAACATTTACAACTAATTTGTTTGAAGTTGATTTTTCACATATTCACAAACCCAGATGGACCTATCTAATGAGAATAACCGTTGAACAGGCGTTAGAGACCTTTTCTCTATATATACTATAATAAGGAAAAATTGAGTCTGTCACCTGTGAGATAGATAGATACATTGTATATTTTATTTGTGTATACATAAAAATTTGTACATAGCCATTTACAACATGAACTATATGTTCCTTTGAACACTCCAGATCATTGAATAATGATCTATAAAAAACAAAACAAACTTTTGTATAACGTGTATTTTAGCACTTGGGCTAGTGGCCCAAAGCTAAATGATATATACATTACAAACTATTATCTAAGTTGACAATTCCATGTGTTCGACAATATATTTCATAAATACTTCAAATTAATAAATTAATGAGACGTATATTAATCCGTTTTAAATAGATATTTTCATCTCTTTCATTTAACAACTCGTGACAAATTTATTGTTTCTTAAAAACAAAAATAAAAAAATAACTTTTTTGTGAGTGTTCAGTACAGCCGCCGAATGTCCTTTCAAATACTTTAGAATCGCATGATAATTTGTGCGATGAAACACGATGTTTCATTGGTTGATGATCTACATAACAAGATGAATTACTACATGGATTAACCAATCAAAGATCTTTTCCGCCTAATTCGCTTCGCTAAACCGGCAGAAAACACATTAATACATAACAGTACAAGTAAACATTTACTGCGAAATGCAGCAAAGGGATAGTCACGGCAAACAAAAAAGTTTTATTAAGTATAATCTAAAGGTAACTCAAAAAAGCATTATATTGAATTGTCATGTTAACTTGTTAAGGTTTTTAGTAATAAAAAGTAACTTGTTATGAAACGTTTTCCTGTTCAAATCTAACATTCTCGTTCCCAGAGCCTAGTAAGATTCTCGATATTAGTTAGATCGAGAATATTAATAACCTTGGAGTACGAGAATGATCTGGATCTTAACACCATCTTTATGCCGACAGGATGTTTGGTTTCAGTTGGATTTATTTCCAGTAATTCATATTTGCATGACGCTTAAAAAGATCGGCAAAAGGGAAACATATAGTCTTTCAGAACAGAAGCTATTTACATGACTTATCGCTTCTGTTCAGTCAAGTGCTCCTTACATTGCGGATCTGTTCTTACCGATCCGTGTGACTATTGGTTCCCAAAAGTGATCTGTATAATAAGGGGCGATCGTTGGTCTCCGGGCAAAATGACAAACAAGTACATAAAAAGAGGCATTTTAACCACAACAGCTACTTCCAAAGAACAAAACATGACGTAACCGGTTTAAGACGTAAAGACGTGTCCAGAAGCAGTAGGATGTTGATTTGCTATACAAAATATTTGATCTCTTTATACTACCAATCCCTTTCTCGAGTGTTATAGCCAGGATTAAGTGCACATAGGAAAGTGATAAATAAAGAAAAAGTTAAAAGATCCTGACAAATATTTTTGGCAGCAACAGTGAGTAACAGATATCAACCGATTTGCAGGTCAGGATTTTGAATAATACAAAAGCATAACTGTCATTGATCGATATTGTGTTCGATACGGAAACGATCGATCCGATATATCTATCGAACATACAATACCAGTATTCGATATATATCGTATACTTGGGTAAGGCCCTTGTACTAGGTAATTCCTTACGCTCCCTTCGCAGCTCAGTGAACACATTACATTCATTCGCTGCTTTAAAACGTGTTGAAGCATTTCCAAAAATGCTTGAATCACCGTTTAGCCGTGTATACTACATAGATTAAAAACATTCAAGCAATATGGGCTAGCGTGTTATACCGTCTCAAGTATATTTTGTTTTAGAATACAATAATTAGCCTGCCCAACAGCGTGTTCAGTTATCTTAAACATTCCGTAACGCTAGAATCGGAACAACTTAACAAATTGACTGCTCAACCCAAGACAACTCAATATCATACTAACGGATTGAGTTGTCCCAACTTAGTGTTGAGTATTGCACAGGTTGAGTTGGCTTCGGGTTGAGTTCTCCTGTATCCTTAACGTTAGCTAACAGTAGTTACTGAACACGGGGCTGGTAAAGATATGTAAAACCAGTGAGTCTATTTATAGAATACCAGGAATTAGCGCGCCCTATGTAAAACCATTGATTTAGATTCGCCCCGAAGTAGGGAAGTTAGGTTTGCAATTTTTCAACAAATGCGAGTTTTAGAAAGAATAAAACATGTTACATATAGTTAAGCATTATTTCTTGGTCTTATACTGCAACTGTCAATAAACTGGCACACGTTTATATATTAATATAGGTATTTTCGGTAAATAATTCAAGCAAGTAACCCAACAAAACATGGCTTCGACGAGCTCATTTACGCATCCCTAATTTGACTTTTCGACGTCCATTTTTTTCATAATGTGACCTCAAATGCATCGTTTTGATTGGCTTTAGGCAACCGGTGTTGACTACAAATTGCTCAAATCTTGACAATTGTCTATATCGCCGGTCCAACGACCGGCGATAATGATATTGACCTTTACTATGAACCTTTAAAGGCCAATGAAAGTTTAGCAAATTCCAATATAGCTGGAAACTTTATACGCATTTGTATTGGTTGAGCGTGTAAACAACGCCTTATATGATATTATCATACTAGTGACGAATACCTCGTTAAATTACGTCATATATCGTGGCTACACTTTGTATTCAAGTTCAATAAGTTGCTCTATGTTTATAGGTGAAAGATCAGAGATGCACGTTTTAAAAAAAATCAATGGTTACTTTCTTTTTTTTAAGTTTCCGTTATCCAACTAATGCAAAACTGTCCAACATCTTTGAATTTCGACATTTTGATATTACAGGCGTGAACATTTGTTGCATTTAATTTTTTTTAAACTAACGAGACAGTCATGCAATTTAAATATTGGTGTCTCTGCCTAAAAATAGAAATATCAGTTTGCACGTAGTATTTTAGCAGAGGTAGAAAGTCAACGAGTGAATCCTTCGAACCGGTGCATTAGAGAGTAATCATACCTATACTTATTACGAAAGAATTTTGTTGCTGGATACACGAAATGATTTAACATGTATCTCAATTCCGAAAAGATGCGCCTAAATACAAAAGGCAAGCTATTTTGAATAGAAATCATATTTAAAAAAAAAACATGCCAGCAAATATAGAAAATTAGAAATATATGGTTCAAAGGAGATTTTCACTCGTGAAAAATTTACTCGGACACGAGAAAACATAATCCATTCGAACAAATTAAAAACTGGCGAGCTTTTCACCTAGGTGTAAATGTCCGTCATTTTTACTAACTTATATAAAAATAACCTGGTCCGCTGCAGTGATACCTCAGGTCAATAGTCCGTCAATATAGTATGAAACTCTTCATAATTAAAAAGTCCGCAAAAAATCTTACATCTACTTGATCTTTAACCTGGTCCGTAACTCTTACGCTCTTAAAATTAACTGGTCCGCCACACTTAATCATAGATCGAAAGGATCGTCAATAGAACTCAGTAAAAGTAAGATTTAAAAATCAATGTTACACGATTTGGCTTCTTTATCTATACAGTCCGCTAAAAAGGACAAAAATGTATATTATTAAAATATTACATTTGAATCCTATCAATTTTTTTTCAAATGACAAAAGCTCAAACAGTTGAAATATATAATATTTATAACAATAAGTAATGAAGTAATCGACGATTCTTTTTGTAGTAAAAATCTGCAAACTTATTTCTAAAAAATAATTTTGATATTGGTATTTATATATTTATATTTGAGTAATTTCCGAAAACTCTATCAATCTTATCTTTTCAAATAAAACATTGGCAAATCTCAAATATATATCGACTATACACACATTATGATACGCATATTCGTTAAACTGTATCCGTATACTAAACTGGTCCGCTGGTCCGGTTGGTCCGCAAATTATACCAACCCTTTTTCGTGTTAGTCGAAAGGATTTGCGGAAATGTATTGATGTAAAACGCTGATTTTTCGTGTGTTGCATTGCTGATAGAAATATTGTTTATATGGTTCTCCTCAAAAATGCCTTTTCTATGTAACTTCTAACGGAAATGGGCTGTACTATGACTGCATTAAAAACAATAAATTTGTCGGCATTGGAAATCGAAAGGATTTATGTCACGTGACTTTTGCCCATTGCTATCAAAATCTACCCACCACAATATCACGGCGTTGAGACGCCGTCAACTAATGACATGAACAAACAGTTAAATAGCGAAATGAAAAAACAAAACAAATAAAAAACATAATGTTGCAATAAATCAGAATTGAATTTTCAACTGGAGGATGATTTTGACTTTGAAATATTATACGTTTACAAAGGTTTTACAATAATTATATGTATAATTATGAATTGTGTTTATACTGTAAAATATATTTTGACATTTTACTGAAATAAGCGGGAATGAACTAATGCAAGTAAAAATTTGTGAGCAAGTCTATTCATATACAACGGGAACCGACCTAGTTCACTTTACACAGCAAGGCTACTAGTGGACTGTTTTACATAGAATAAACGCTTGCATGATTTAGGTGCACTCGTTCAATGTCCTTCGATGTCCGAAAAATCGCAAAGTTCGCCTCCATAATTTAAGATAGCACCTACAAAAGCATTAAATAATTGACACATAACACTTGGTTTTATGTAAAGATCCTTAGTTTTTTTGCATTAAAGAATATTAACCTTACAGTTCTTTCCCACTTAAAGAGGTTTGGTGTACAACAAATGTACCTGTATAATCAAAGACCATTCCTAGGTAACAGAAATTAATTACTACGTCTAAATTTTTTCCATCATTGTTCCATTTTCGTGTTGTTTAAAAGTACCGCGATTTGGAAAAAAACAATAGTCTTAGATTTATCGGTGTTTACCTCTAACCCATGTTAAACAGACTATTTTGTACATCGCGAACTGAATTTGCGAATAAAACAATGTCATCAGTGGCATAAGAATTAAGTTATATCATTCAATTACAGTCCACATTTAGAGTCAGACTGCAAGTCAAGCAAATAAAAATAGCGATAAAGTTTCCCCTTGTTTAAGTCCTATGGTGCAATTAAAATAATCTGAAACTGCAACTTTTGACACATACCTTTACTTCTGAGAACATATCCTTATTAAAGCGTAGAAAACACTTTAAATCCGAAAACAATACTATATATACGCATTAAAGAATGAAAATTGCTGAACAATGTGAAATTAGTTGAAAACCGATTTATTGTGATTTATTTTTTGTCGGCTCTGGAACTCAAGGAACTGTTAGGCACTCGCAATAAGCATTTTCTTTTCTGCCACAGAAATGCTAGTAGCCATATTTAAATTTAATGTTTAAGCAATAAGCCAAATCAAAATGTTTTATTATCATTATTATCATGATTAAGATTGAATGCTTTATCATGATATTAAATATAAAACACTCCAGATAGGCTAATTCTGAATTTAGTTGTTAACCAGTTTGTAGGCATATTTCGGTCAGTGACTGATAACCGCCAAATGTAACCCGGCGCGAAAAGTTGTTTTTCAACCAAATTACATTGATTAATTTGACAACAAACCAAACGAAATTAAACCATTTGGCCTGCGCGTTAAAAACGACTTAGAAATGCTTTATATTAGCACCTCTACCGTTCTACAGAACTTTGATGAAAATGTCCCCCCTTGGACCTACAACATACCAAACGTTAACATTGATTTGTCAAACTAACGTAAATCTATTACCAGCCCAGAGGCCTTTAAATCGGAATTCGTTAACATCTTAGAAACATACAAAGATTGTACACATTTATTTACTGACGGCTCTAAAGATGGGAACAAAGTTGGTTGGGCTGCATATGGAAATTCTTTTGTTGCAAGAATGCGATTGCCTGACCAGGCATCCATATTTACAGCTGAAGTCAAAGCAATAGATCTTGCTTTATCATACATATCAAATAGTATTAATAGTAATTTTATCATTTTTTCAGATTCTCTATCTGTATTATTGGCCATAAAAAATCGTAATTCAGACAATATTCTTATTAAAAGTATCGAATTGAAATTGCATGAAATTTTAAAATCTAAAACAGTTCACCTCTGCTGGATACCAAGCCATAATGGTATACAAGGAAATGAAAAAGTTGATATTCTGGCCAAAGAATCTTTAAACCTTCAACCAGTGGATATCAAATTGCCAAGTAGTGACTTCAAATGTTCAATAAACACGTTAATTAAATCAAAATGGCAAACGTTGTGGAACAATGCAATTTTTAATAAATTACATGACATAAAGCCAACCCTTAATTCATCTTCGTCAATTATATATTCTAATCACAGAGATCAAATAGTAATTTCGCGATGTAGAATTGGTAATACTAGATTAACACATTCATACCTTCTCAAAAGAGATGAAGCACCTAAATGCATACCATGTGACGAGCATTTCAATCTTAAATACATTCGTGACAAACATCTTAAAGTAAACTCACTTAAAGATCTTTTTGAATCTGTACCATCGTATGCTATACTTAACTTTTTGAAAGAAATAAATGTTTATGATAACATATAGATTTTTACATCATTAATATAGTTTGAATTATTAGTATCATAATAGCTTTCGGCGCGATGTGACCTTTCTGTGTTGGTGCGCCGTAAAAGCCAAACAAACAAACAAACTGATAACTGTCCAACATGATTTAGAATCAGTGGTTAGAAGGATAATGGTCATTGAAATTATTTCTTTAACTAAACACCACAAAGCATTCCCTGCCAGCAAAATCGATCCCACGACCCCTGGATCATTAGACTTCCGTGCTACCAACTCAGCTAGACAAGTGGTCAATGGGTTACTCTCCTGTGCATATCGAGATTTCGAATCAAATTTCAGAACGGGAATACAGTTAGAATTGCACCGGGGTGGTTATACCTTTCAATAAAAAATTTGACAATAACGTCAATTTTCCTTCATTACTATGGTATATGGAGAAGTTGCCGAACTTGTGGCGGGGTAGTTGAATACTGGCTTTAGAAAAGGGTCCCGGAAAGCTTAGTTATGTTAGGTGCGCTTGTTTCGTAAATAAACCTAATTTTTTTAACATGGCGTTAAACCCATTTAAAAAAAGAAAAGTCACATATTTCTCTAAAGAGTCAAGGAAACTATATGGGTTGTCATTGACAAAACCCTTTCTCCGCCAGTTGTTTTCACAATCAGCAAACATTAATGTACCTGTCTGGGTGCGCCTTACTAAAGCTACGTCCGAGTCTTGTGTTCATATGCAAACTACATAAGCAGATGCACACAAAATTTGTTTTGAAAAATGGGGTATTTTGTCTCGTCGTAATAACCAATGGATTACAGCCGATGTGAATTTGATTTAAAACTTCCTCCATTGACGTGTTTGATACAAGTTACAGTTACCATCTAAGTATACTATTACATTTTACATATGCATACTTCAGTAATGGATATACTTAACGTTTATAATCGTCTTATGAATATAACTTCAAAAAGGAAATACCCATTGTAATGTTTGTAGTGAAAATATCACCTTATTTGTATGCAAACGTTTATTGTTGCATTAAATTCTGAGTCAGCGTTTAATGATCGTTATATATTTGATGATTGTTGCAAGAACGTTAAGTTTATTATAACCATAAATAAAAAACTATCAACGAAAAAGCATGACCATGTTAACAGGCCGAGTAATATTCAAAAATCGGACAAAACAAATACAAAAAACGAATGTCAACTCATACGTCTACCTATCTTTTAGTGGTAATCTTCAGAGCGACACTTATTTCAAACTCCGCAGAAAGCTGCTCTGCAGAGGTTACACTGTTAATCCTTAGTAAATATACTAATGGACAAAAGTGTTGTCCGGTCTACAAAAACCATAATATCTTTTTTGTTTGTTATTGCACACTCATACATTTGGTATCGTTAGAAAGAGAATGTTATTATGCATTGAATATTGGGGGTCACACACACTATTGAAAAAAAATGTTTCATTTAAAATTGACTCAACGCAATCATTTGTAACTTGCAAATCCTCAATGTCAATTTTCAACGCATTACTGTACCGACAGAACTGGCTCAAATTTCACAAATCTTTTTTATTCAATGCATAATAACATTCTCTTTTTAACGATACCAAATGTGTGAGTTTGCAATTACAAAAATAGATATTATGGTTTTTGTAGACCGGACAAGACTTTTGTCCAATAGTTTATAATTTAATTTTGTAAACATGGCATACTATTGCAAGTTTAATTTTGGACTCTTTATCGAAAAGCACCTAACCAAGTTTTCCTGGAACCTTGTCTGTAACCAGTACTCACCTTCCCTTCCACAAGGCCAGAAACTTCTCAATGTATTTTATTGATGGAGGACGATTGACATTATTGTCAAATTTTCACAGAAGAGTACTGACTACCCGGGTGGGATTCGAACCCGTAACCCCTTTGGAAAACGAGATTCCAAATCCCGGTGCGCAGTGGAGAAACAGTCCGCAATATTGTGGCATAGTTTCTAAGTATATGTTCTTAAAAAATAAAATTAGAATGTTTAATACATGTACTTTTATTGTTGCCGAAAACAAACGATAATGCACGATTACAGACGGAAAAGCCCCCGGCTAGCTCATTTGCAATCATACAAGTCCACTGATCGAGGGGTTGTAGGTTCGATATTTTAGTAAAGCTTGGTCATGAAATTATTTCTACGGCCATTCTACCTCCTACCAATGATTTGTAATTATGTAGGGCAGTTGTCAATCAGTGACGAAAGCATGCGCTTAGAAGTTGGTTAACAGCTACATCCAGAGATTTAGCCTTTCCATGAGGTGTGAGTAGGTTGACTGACCGCCGTTATATACCAAAAAATTGGGTCCGTTATCTATTGGCAAGACAACTTCGTGGTTAAACAGTATCCTAAAAAGAGAATGTTGGGTAGACTCATTAGCACCAAACTTGATAGCTGCCAATGCTCGATGAAGAAAAATATCCCAAGTGTCCTCATTAATAGCAATCTTCTTAGATATGACATTGCAGTGTTCGGTGATATCTCTAAATCCACAAGTAGGCTATGGTTTCAGCTTCTTTATTGAGCACAGCAAACGCCTCTGTGTATCCAGAATACAAATCAATACAACCAACGATAAACGTATATCCAGAAATAAGAAGTTGAAAATGGGCCAGAGATACTTGTTGAAAATGCGTTAAGTGTTCTTCCAAATTGAAAAAATCTGTGTAAATGACCTTCGGATAATGCTAAATACCAAATTTGGAACATATGGATTTTGACATGAAGATTACCCAGAAATTGTTGATGCCAGACGGGCGGAGAAATGCACTCACGTACGCATTTTTATGCACCAGCAAGACCCAACAAGTAGCTCACATTTAACACTTTGTTTTCATGTGAGCCAAAAAAAATCTATCGTGACATATGCAAGATTTGTCATTTTTGTTTCTGAAGTTTAATGACATTGTACCAGGGTTGACTTTTTTGTGTGTAAAAAGCATAAAAAACAGTTTGTATAAGAATGTAACATATATACAAAACAAATATATCAATTTTATTAATGAAAAAAAAATGCACAGATATAATAAAACATGTCAATATTTGAATTAAGTAAATATTAGCAACAACAAGAGCTGTCAGAGGAGACAGCATGCTCGACTAAGCAAGTAAATGTCACAGGAGATGTTGTTGATGATAAGAAACATACATTTTTTAAAATATAGAAATATGACCTCAACAAATTTAACGTAAAAAAAATCTTTCAAATTTTAAGTTCATGGGAGACATTTTTGAAAAAAATGTATTTGGAGTTATGAACCTTGGCACATGAGATGTGGTTGATAACAAGAAACATATACCTAAGTTCGAAGTCAATACCAATAGAAATAAAACAGTTGCAGTATAAACAAATATTTTTAAAGAAAATTCCAAGTTCAAGGAGGAAATTCTGAAAAAAAAAATGTTTTTGTAGTTATGAGCCCTGTCACATTGTAGTCAATACCTAAAGATATAAAACATTTGCAGTAAAATCAAACATTTTTTTAATAAAACTTAGTTCAAGGAGGGATAATTCTGAAAAAATGTATAAGGAGTTTTGAACCTTGTCACATGACATGAGGTTGATTATAAGGAACATATACTTAAAGTTTAAGGGGGGATAATTCTGAAATAAAAATGCAATTTGAGTTATGAACATTGTCACATGAGATGTGGTTGATGAAAAGGAACATACAATGTATATGTTAAGTTTGAAGTTGATACATTAAGAAATATAATAGTTGCAGTAAACATACCGGTTTTTTTTCAAGAAAACTTTAAGTTTATGGGGGATATTTCCGAAAAAAAATGTTTGTAGTTATGAACCTTGTCACATGAGATGAGGTTGATAATAAGGAACATATATTTAAAATTTGTAGTCTATACCTAAATGTATAAAACAATTGCAGTAAAAAACATTTTTTAAAGAAAACTTCAAGTTTAAGGGGAATAATTTAGAAAAAATGTATACATCAGTTGTTGTAAGTATCATTTGTGTTGGTGTCGTTTTAACGATACATTTTAAAAGAAAACGAGCACAAAAACGAAGGAGGCGGTATGGAATAATTGAACGTCTAGCCCATAACAATAATCTTCATTTTCCTTTCACAAATTTCTTGTACGTCAGTTACAGCATCAGTAATACTGATGTTTGTATCACTTTCACCTTTACATGTTAACACATCAGGATTTGATTCAGTAACTGTTGTGCTATGTAACCAACGAATTGAAGATAATGTCTCACAGGTATCACATAAGAATGGATTGCCCTTTAGTTTCACTTTTCTATTTCTAGAATGAAACTTTTCGCTTGACGTCGACTTGCTGGAATCTTCGTTAACTATATCCGTACTTAGATCTATCATCAGTTCATCAAGTTGCATTATCGGGTTTGAATCAATGACTCTGATATTGTTATTTGATAGGTCAATAAACGAAAGGAAATCAAGATGATCTAAATCTAAAATGTACTTGTGTGAATCTATTTACAGCTAGGTTAATGTTTACGAGATTTTTACTACCTTCAAAAAAGTCATCCGGTATATCAGCCAACTGATTAGCTGCTAAATTGATATATCGCAGTCTTTTAGTATCTTTTAATAATTTGTCGAAAAGTTGTGAATTTTCTTTTTGCATGATACTGAAATTGTTCATGGAAAATCAAGATGTCCAAGACTTGTAAGGCAACTTAACCAACTCGGATGAAAATATTTAAGTCCATTTTCTGACAAATCTAAATATCTTATTGAAGAAAAATCCAAGTTGCCACAATCGAGCTGTACATCAAAACGGTGTAGCTTGATTTGTTTGAATATTAGTTGATTTGTTAATGTTTTGAATTTTTCAACCGACGACATTTTTACATTATAAAAAAAGATAACTGGGCCATTGTTAAATCCAGTGGCATTAGTGATTCTAGACGTGAGAAGGAATGATAAACTATCAAAAGTGTCAACAAAGGAAAAATTAAGGTTTGCATACGTGTTCGTTTGAAATGGCTGCTTACCGCCTTTTAACACGGTGTAACTGAAAGCTAACTCAAGCCGATTAAAGTCAACGCGTGAAGAAGGTTTTAGATTAGACGCATGGTAAATGAAGGATCTAGATACATTAATCAAATTCAGATGTTTCAAATCTGTAATTATGTTCGGATCCAAATACGCAATACGTGTCATACTTAAATCCAGTGTTGCCAGGCGTTTTCCGGACAAAGCCTTGGACAATTTCGAATCAAATGTTAAACCTGGATCCCACAGGTAATTAGGTCCTGGTATTAAAAGAGTCTCTAAATTAGAAACTTTCTCTAACCCATTCAATGCTGACATTAGAATATCAGGCCTAAGCCTTTCACAAGTAGAAAGGTCTAAAATATTAACATTTTCCAAACCTAATAATCCATCACTATCTATAAGGATAACACTGTTGCAGTTGATAGCCAAACCCTTTAACTTTTCTAATCTTTTAAATGCCATTTTTTCAAAATGAATAGACTTATCATACTTTCCATTATTGTCTTCAAATTTCAAATATCAACGTTTTTCCAATTTCTTGATTGAAACAATTCATTATGAATTGTCAAAGTATTCTTGTCCAACATGAAATCTTTTATATTGACACGAAATATTCCTTCAGGAATTTCCTCTGGTACATAATTGCATGTTTATGTCCCTTTTGATAACACGCACGTAGAATTAACCGCGGTTGCCATGGAGATATCGAGAACCACATGCAGAAGAAAAAAAGGAAGTAATATACACATTTTTGAGAATGTTATGCTAACAAAATCTTCTCAAAAATTATAAATTCTATTAGAAATGTTCCTCGCTCGAGTGATATTTTAAATCTGCGCGAATGTTTTATGAAAATGTGTTTAATGTTCTGAAACTTCCGGATTTACTCTGAACAATAGAGAATTTTTATATTTATAATCTGTGAACAATTTCTACACCAAAGTTAAAACATCCTATAGAATTACGTCGTGGTGTTTCAAAATTTTGCCTTGATGATAAACGGGTCAGCGAATCTTTTATATTTTTGCTAACATCTCGTTTTCGCATGGTGCATGGTTTAAATTCTATCATGTATCTCGTGTTCGGATTGTTCTTTTGTACGTATGTCAGAAGAAACTCATGTGAGATGAGGTTTAATGCCCCAAAATATCGTAAAATGACATATAAAGCCCGGTATGTACATTATGTAAGATCTGATATATTTATTTAGTAGAAACGTGTAATGATAAGTTTGGTGATTAGTTTCTTGTCTATGTTAGAGATATTGAAACATTAGATATACAAACGAATAGATAGGGTCAGGAGTATTCATTGTTTCATCGTAACGCATGAATTTTGGTAACATGTGTCATATAATTTATTCGAATAATTGGCCCAAGAGATTTCATAAGGTTACACTAAAATATATAATTCTGCACATCCGGGTTGTACTTTTAAAGCAAACCACCTCTAACAAATTTCAACAAATTAGCATTTAGTGTTCTTTTAAGTAAAATTGCGAAAACTGTTTGTGGTATAAATGACACAAATGAAACATTAATGACACATACATCTTATAATTTAATAGTGATTCTTATTAATTGTTGGTATTCTAATATTTGTTAACTTTTAACTTTTAAAAAACTTCTTTCGTTTGACCGCTATCAAATCTAATTTTAAGGCTTTCTCAAAGAAAAGATACCGCAAACAAGTTAAAAACAAGAACATAACTGCCAGTATGTGTTTAAACCAGGTTCTAGGGTACACATTCCTCACATCTGCCTCTACAAGTTCAATTGAAAACAAACAATAACAAATATACCTAGTTAAAAACTTCAACCCACAATTCATTCGAAACAATGTTGCATGAAAAAATGCACAAACACTGAAATAAAAAATTGGAAGCATTGACAAGGTACTTAATGACTGTATAGAGCATCTAAAGTTAAATAAACAAGAACAGAGCACCATGAATGGAAGGAAGAAATTGAGTCTTTTGTAAAAAACATATGACTAGATTAAGACAATCTATGTCAAAAATAGAGCAGAACAATTCTAAGTCGACGATGATGCTAGCAGGGGCGTAGCAAGAGCTTTTTAATGTGTACGCAGTATCCTAGGGGGTCAAGGGCATTCCTCCCCCTGAATTTGTTTTTACCTAGAAATTTAAACCTTAAACTAGATTCGCAAAAGGTAAGTCCCATTGAAACGTAATTTTATTCTTCGTAAAATAATCGGAATTTAGTTATTTTTAGCAACATTAATTTTTTCATGCGTTTCTAGATAAAAAGGAGGTTAACAAATCACGCATACTTTTGATTAAAAAGCCATATTTATGGTCTGCGCTTTGCATCTATGAACCATCGTAGATTTAAGAGTTACAATTAATCTCTTGTGAGGTTACATGGGTTATTGTGCCATCAGAGTATCAGTATTGTGTGTCACAAAATGTACTTGAAGTGGTTTATCAAACGCGGTTGTAACCCTTGTATAAATGTATATATACGGTACATGCATGCTTGAAATCAAAGGAAGGCTTCATGACATATCCCTGTTGCAAAGGAAGTCCTAAAATGGCGCCTGAATATGTCCGAGGTTATTCATAGTGAATGGCCGAGGAGTTCCGAATGTACAAATAGGCAATGACAAATGTTACTGTACCGTTACTGAAGCCTGGAGTAAGATGAGTGTCGTGATTCTAAACAACCCAAACTCCCCGCAGCGGTAGCAACGCGTGACGTAACCGCTGTGAGGAGTTTTTAAACAACAATGTGTGATGAGGTTAAAGTTACAGGGTTTACATGGATGCATTGTTTGTTTGGTTTAACGCTGTAGCAACTCATTGTATATGTCATATAACGGCGGTCAGTCAATCTACTCAATTCTCCTGGAATGGCTAAATCTCTGGATTTAGCTGTTAACCAACTACTTAGCACACACTTTCGTCAGTGACTGACAACTGCCCAACATAATTAAAAATCATCGGTAGGAGGAAGAATGGCCGTAGAAATAATTACATGAACAAGCTCCACGAAAGTATGCCCCACCTGGGAATCGAACCCACGATCCCTCGATCAGTAGACTTGCGTGCTACCAACTGAGCTAGCCGGGCGGTACACATGGATGTAGAGCCATTGCCTTAAAGAAGCATTATTTTAGTAATTTCTATAAAAATGATAACAAAAAACAAGTTTATATAGACTCGATCTGCATCCATAGGCGGATCCAGGATTTTAAGTTAGAGGGGGCGGAAAAATTCAAGTTAGAGGGGGCGTAAAATTAACAAGCAGAATAGGGTTTCAAGGGGCCGTAAGAGCCCCGAATGGTCCAAGGCAAAGCCCTGATTAGAGGTCTTGGTGACCGGCAGCTGCTGAAATTCCTGAGTTTTTGTTATTCTAAGGGATTCAGGCAAATTTCGAGAGCCTCAAATATCCTTTCCCAGGGTATACAATATGGAGCATTTAGATATATCATAAAATTTTCTAACAGCCGTTGGATCATGTTAAATGCATACAATAATGAGAAGGAATTGTTTTAAATTGTATGCTAGGTCATAGTATTTCTGTTCTCACAGTCTTGTAACTTGTTGCACGCATAGCGAGTGAAATTTTTTGACAAATATATATATTTTCCTATAACTATCATATTCATGATGAAAAAAAAACCTTAGCTTGGGCAATTTTAGGGGGGCATACGCCGGGTCCACCCCCCCCTTCCGCCTATGGCATCTGGGCAACATAAAATCTGGATTATTTTCATAATACATCAGAACAATATAGAATGATTAAGGAATAAAATATTTAGTAAAACGTATTATAATATGGACCCCTGTACTGTATCTTCAAACCTTAATTACCATTAAAAACAATTGACCGTCGTTATCTTTGTATCAAGTTTGGTAAATTAGTAATATATAAAGTATTGTTTTAGGGTTATTTACATAAATGGGGTTGAATATTTATTTAGAAAAAAATGAAATATGATAACGTAGAAGAATAGAGTTTAACGATCCACAAAATAAGCTTATCTGAGATCTACTGTATTACATTTAAAATATATTATAGTTATTTAATCCATACATCGTATCTGTCAAGGATGATTGGTGTACAACCCCAATATAAATTATTGAATTCAAATCTTAATTTCAGAATAGTTAGAAGATCCCCTATTAAGGATTTGATTGTTGATTAATAAATCAATCAATTGATCAATAATATAATTCAGACATGAAAATCTACAAAGCTGCCATTCCCTAATTCATTGTCTTTAGAATTCAACAGGTAAGGGTCGTGAAATTCTTTTATCATGTATACTCGATCCACATCTGGGCAGCATATCATCAAAATTAGTTTTATAATTTAACAAAACAATAGAGAATAATTAAGGACAAAATCTTTATTAAATGCTTCATAATACGTATCATTGTAGCGTAACCTTAAAACTTAATGATAATAGAAGACGTTATTATAATGCCATTATCTTTGTATCAAGTTGAGTTTAATGAAGAAGTAGAATGATAGGTTATTATACAGTTTACTGTACAACATGGAAATATATTTGGACTCGTACACAGCTTGAAAAGTCATATTAGACGAGCCTATAGGTGAGTTCAATATGACTTTTCAAGCTGTGTACGAGTATATATAATATTGTATCATATCCATTCTTATCACCACCACCATCAATATAACCACTAAAAACACTACCACAAACACCATTTTCTATAAAAGCTTGGTCATTTTTAGAAGAAAATGTATTATTAATTCATGAATGTAGCGGCGAATAAATACCATTGCGTTTTGAGCGCTCGCATAGGTTGAATGTATTTATGGTATATTTTGTTTTACCAATCTGTTTCAAGAATAACGCTGCTATATAGTTTTATGTATTAAAATTGACAAAAAGCGTCATACTAGCTGTTGTTTTAATTATTCAACAAATTCGTGTAGAGTTATTTTCACAAAGATTTTTTGCGAAAAATAACTCATTTTTATTCTATTCACCCCTGCTCCCGCCCCCGACCAAAGTTTTTATTGCATTTTTGACGTTCCTTTTTTGCGATTTTCTGGACCAATGTGTACGCAGCTGCGTATTCTGCGTACTGGTAGCTACGCGCCTGGCTAGTTGTAGTTTGATTGTCTCGTACAATTAGCACTCTGAAAAAGTCACTTTTTCAAAGATAGATTTCCGTTTGTTTACTTGTAGTTGAAGTTGGTAAAGCCGCGACTTCTTCAATTACAATTTTATAATGTGATAGGTTATTCCATTAGTTTCCTCGTTAAATACGATCATACCATAATCAAAATGTCTGAATCTTGATGAAGATTTGTGAGGATACTAAGTACGTATTAAAGTTTAATGAAGTTTTCCATTGCCGAATTACTTGATTCTTTTTTTTGTTGGTGAAGGCATATCTCATGACCAGCATACACTTGGATGATTCTAGGGAATGCTCATTGTTTTTAAAACAGGCATTTGAACACTGTCCATGGACATATACGTCGACGGACAGCCGCCTGCAATTACGTCAAATTTCGAGGTCGGGTATTAATTAATGGTGTCTTTGAACAAAACAACGATTTTGTGCTCATACTTATACCGCAATTTTACATCTAGACAAGTCTGTGATATGTTTTGCATCTAATGGTGGATGTAAGACAAATCGTCTCCGTCCATGTTTACAATATAAATAAAAACATTTATATCAGTATGTATGGAAATGTGCATTTTATTGAAGGCTGTACTTATAGCATTAAGTTTATATTTGGTTCAAGAATATATTGACACAATTTTGTAAATACAAGATGTTGCTAGTCACGCAGAAAACCTGCTCACAAACAAATCATTCAATCTTCAAGTACCACAGTTCTTTCTGTAATAATGTTCTTCAAATTAGACATGTTCAACAAAATTATGTACTTAATGATATAATGGACATTGTTTTGAGGATAAAAATTGTTTTATGCAGTATTGTTTGTGATAAACCTCCCATCAGTACCTGAATGCAGTGCTTTATTTCTGTTCAATGGGTTAAAATTCATACCTAATGCATAACTCATGGGTCAATAATACTAACACGAGCTGTCAGAAGAGACAGCATGCTCGATTTTTCTCAGTTAATCAGTGAATGGGTTTTAATAGTAAGGAGGAAGTAGTAATAATGAATAAGTATTCCAAGTTTGAGTTGAAAATCTTTGATGGCATATAAGTTTGTAAAAAACTTTAACCTTGAATTTGGATGTTTTCTGAGTAAAAAAGGAGAATAGCTCCTAAAACAGTGTACCAGGGTTATGGGCCTTTATAGTAAGGTGGAGGTAGTGATGATGAGTAAGTATTCCAAGTTTGAGTTGAATATCTTTGACAGTATTGAAGTTATTTAAATTTGTAAAAACTTTAACCTTGATTTGCAACGCCAACGCAAACGCAAAGCCGACGCCCGGGGACAGTATAAGCTCTCATTTTCTTCGAAAAGTCGAGCTAAAACTCATTATCTGTATTTTTGATCTTGCCTTCTTATACTTTTAAGTTTGATAAAAGTAAGATATGTGATCTTATTTAGGCTATGCCATATCGGAATTTTGTTAAGTGTCCGCGTGCGTGTAGGTTTAAGAGTCCTCAATCAAATAAAATAAAAAAAATTGTAGGTAAAATTTTCTTAAATGATTCCGATGTTCTGGTATTCGATACGACAATTTAATTCAGGGAAAATATTGTTCGGCAACGTCGTTATTCATCGTAAGCAATTTATCATATCCGCGTCATTAATACGATATATATTTTACGTAAAAAAACGCTAGTCATTGTATAAATAAATTCAGACCATTGTTTCATATTATGAGGATTTTGTTCCATTGAAAAAATTAAAAATATATTTGTGTTTCGTTTTTGGTTTGTGTTTATGTGAATAGGTACCAAGGTTTGTCAAATTTGAGTTGACGCTTAACAGAATTCCAATTTGGAATGGCCTTACGCAATAAATCAAAATTCAACATACTCACAAATTTTGATCTTAGAGGTATAACTGTCATGAATTCATTTACATAAAATTTCATTAGAAATATATTCTTAATTGTTTTATAAGAAAGAAAACAAATTTGTTACAGTACATTATTTATTCAACATTTAATTTTAACGTTTACAAAGAGTTATAAAAATATGAGATTTCTAAGGATATATAATTATACAGAAGGCCCATTATGGTCTTATATCGCTCACCTGAATAGAAACAACCATCTCTGTAATGCTTTAACAGGAATGTTTTTGGGGCATAAATGAGACCTTCTGTACATTTTAAGGGTTTATTATGACCTGGTAATGAGATATTTACCTCACATAACCTATCATTAAAATCGTTTGATATTTCCTTTAAATCTATTCTGACCAAGTTTGATAATAACTGGCACACAGATATGATCTCTGGAGTATGAAAAACGAATGATGCCGGACAATCAAACTTTCACAATAGCTCACCATGATCACTTTGTGCTCAGGTGAGAGAATAACTATAAATAAAATAAGCAGGAGAGATGCGTGTAATATCATAAAAAAAGCTGTGGTATATATTAATCTCTGAAAAAATCAACAGAAATAAATCTAAATAATTCTAAATCTAAAGAACAAGCACTTTATAATGACTGGTAAAATAATGCACGATCATGAAGACATTAATCAAAGGTACAAAATCAATGCTCTGTAATGAAATGAAACTGAACTTATTATATTCCACAATGGGTTAGTCCCCTTTGTAAACATCTTGGCATTTACACTGTCATTAAAGGGCGTTAACTCAATAAAACGATCAGTCCAGAAGGCACACGGAAATCAGCAGTAAATATTTAATTAATTTATCAATAACCATAATTCGCTATGGGTTAATCCCATCATTTTAAATTTGGCATGTACACTCACAGTTGCCAGACACAAATGTTCCTTATAATAGTACATACAGTACCCACCAAAAGTTTGGAGACAAAAGAAATCCACTACAATTCTTGAATTTTGATGATTATTTTTGTTGAATAATTACTTTTAATATATTCAAGTATGGTTTGTGATAAAATGAAAACAAAGTTCATGAATGCAACACATAAGAAAATTCAGCATCCGACATCCTAAAGCCACCAAAATCGTGCTTATTGTATTTTTTTTCCAATAAAATAGCTTTTGTGCTATTTTTGTAGTCTCAGTTATGATTATAATGATAACCAAACAGTAAAGCAAAACTAAAAAGCATTTCAAAATGAACAGTTATCAAATTTTAGATAAACTCTATTCAGTTGACCTAAAACGTGAAAATGTCTCCAAACTTTTGGTGGGTACTGTACATATCAAATATAGAGATAAATAACCTGTAACGCCTATTTAACTGTCGTAGTCTTCATTATCGCAACACACTAGTTAATGGTCCTATTAGAAGGATTTTTCGTCTGGCAGCTGTGTATACAATGTAATCAAATGGCAAAACACCAACGTCACAGAAGGCACATGGAAATCGGCAGTAAATGTTCAATTCTTTTCAATGACTTTTGCTACATAAACCCATGATGAAACACAGCAATGAAAAATTTACATAAATTCTTTTAAGTCATAAATTTAGTTAAAAAACTACCAATATTCAGTGAAAACCCTTAAGTAAGATTTTAGTAATTATGTCTCCATTATTGCTATCTAAATTAAGCATTATCTAGAAGACATGCAGCGTGTGTTCCTTAAGCTTTAAGTAACTTTTGTTTTACAAAAATGAAACATTTACATTTATTTTTTCTAAAGTTCTAAAAATACTGATTAAACCTGCTGTAACAAAAATAAAAACTTTTGTAGTTTAATTAATACTGAAAACTTTAAGTAACATTTGATTTTAAGTGGTAAGTGTCTAATTTCCTTCATGACATGGTGTGCTACTAAACCCAAATGACAAATAAATTAACGACCTCATAAGTATGTTGTTGGTTATAAGGTAAAATTATCATCAGTTAGATAAAAAAACAATTTTAGGAATATGGCTATTAAATAGCATCAGTGTATCTTTAATTGAGGATATAGAAGATGTTCGTCAACTTTGGCTTAAGATCAAGTTTTAGTTAATGGAGTTAGTTCAGAAAATATATTTCCATCAGTGGCATAACCATAAGTGAAATTGTTTTTAGTTCATCAGTTGAAATTAAAAAAACATACCTTACACCAAAGTTAACTAATATTTTTTTGTTCATGATTGGTTCTGCGATTTGTTAAGGTATCCAACACAATTAATAACATGACGTTCTTTTCCAAGGTGGCATATTTTATAGTCTTTGAATCAAGTTTGAATATGAATTTTGTCAATGTCATAACAACTTAAATAGCCTTAGAATGATTATAAATATTATAAATAGGTATTCACAATTTTAAACATACCCTAGTCTGCCATTTTAACATATTTTGTAAAGAGGGTAATATTGGACATACATTCACCAAAGAAAAGGCGGTCAGAAAATAATCATATACTTAAATACATAATACATAAATAATAATAAACAATTATCATATACAAAAATAAACAAATATAATACTTGACTAGGAAACAGAACATACATTTTTTTATAAACAACATTTGGCGTGATAAGTAAGGAGGTGCTAACTATGGAGAACAATGTTCCAAAGTTTCTATATCTAACACTCAAAACATCCTCCATAAAAAAGAAGCCATCTTGGATAAATACATTTCAAAAAGCACTTCAAGCAAAGAAAAATGACTCTAAAGCAAAATTGTTCAAATGAAATACAGTAATTATTTTTAAGTAAACATAAGAATACAGCTTTTAGGTATTAAAAATTAAATTATTTCATAAAAGATTTGCAATAACTGTTGCTCACTTAAAATTGGAATAAATTAAACAATTTTTGCAAAAATAGCTTAATTGCCATTTATATTGTTGATAACTGTATCAGAGAGGCTAGATGTACAAAATAACTACAAGTAATATTTCTCGTGAGATTCTATAATACCAATATATATATTTAATAAAGATTACAAAGCCCATCACAAATTAAAAAAAAAATCAAGTAAAGGGAGGTTACTCCATATAAAACAGTTTTTTAGTATTTACACTATCTTATATTGAGTTACATCCCTTTGAATACTAAAACTACAGTATATGAAGTTAATCTATAAAATAAATCTAAAATTGATCACATTTGGCTGAGAGGATATATATAATAATAAATGTATATAAAATGTATATTAGAAATCATTAAATAAGATATTACAGTAAAGTTTCTCTTATTAGGACCATCAAAATCAATGGTCTTCATAGCAGAGAGGTCTGAATTTCAGAATGGTTTTAATAAAGCGACATTTTTCATCTTAAATAAGGCATTTGTGACTTAAAAATCCTTACAAATCCAACGATTTTCAAAAGTCAAGATGGTCTTAAAGCAGAACATTACTGTATTTTTTGACAGAAAATTAATCATCAGGTTAAAGCAAGAGTTAATCCTGCAGCACCAGACGCCACTAAAGCGCCACCTGGGGTAAAGGCACAATGTTGTACAGTATCTGTCTGCCCCTGGAATAAAAGAACGATAAAATCAACGATCAAGACACATTATACGAACTGATATGGTATTTCAATTCAACTAGGTTACATTGGGCACAAAAGAGGTGGTATAAGCACTCTGGGTGAACTTAGGTTTGGCTACACCACACAGGGTTCATAGTCACATTATTTTCAGAAGGTAAACAAACAATTGTTTAAAGTAAAGTTTTTCCACCACCAACAGTCGGACTCCACCACAAATAATTTCCTTGTGTAAGAAATTAACCTTTGATTGCTAATTTTACTTCATCCAGCAATAAATGGTTAAGCCGGGATTTGGAATTTCGTGTCCCGAAGGGAGTATGGGTTCAAATCCCTCCCGGAGTGGTTATACCCTTCCATGAAAATTTGACAATAATGTCAATTTTCCTCCATTGATTAGATTATATGGATAAGTTTCCGGCCTTGTGGAAGGGTAGCAGAGTACTGGTAATAGATAAGGGTCCAGGAAAGATTGGTTAGTTGCGCTTGATGCCTTAAAATGACCTAAATTGTGTTGACAACCAAGTGAAAAAATAAAAATAAATAAATGGTTAACCCACAAGGGTGATATAATTTTGTTGGGCCAATATGTCTGTTACACACAAAGAGAGTAAAAGACTTTTCTTTGAAGACTGGGGGAAGCTGTTTTGTTGATGCACATTCACCAACTTTACATTTATTACCCCTGGTGATCAGGCTGTTTGTGTCTGACCACGGATAATAGCTGTAAAGTTGTTGAACCTGCATCAACAAAATACTTAGTACTACAAAATTCAATTAAAATTTAAAAATTACCTCTAATGTTTTGATACAAGATCCTGTCACAACGTCCCAGACTCTTATCGTATCATCATCACTAGCACTAGCCAGGTATATACCATCATTAGAGAATGATAAAGCTTGTACCCAACCTTCATGGCCTATCAATGTATGTATTAACTTCTTGTTTCGTGGATTCCATAACTTTACTGTCCTATCCCATGATCCTGAAGCCTGAGGTATAGATTTAACAAAATGTCACTAAGCATGCCATCAAAATGCACTTGGAACACCTAAACAATCCATTTAATAAATTATATCTTAAAGATTTGTGGGGTGTCCATTGTTTTTTGTTTGTTTGTTTGGGTTTAACGCAGTAGCAACACATTGTATAGGTCATATAATGGCGGTCAGTTAACCTACTCACTCCTGGAAACACTAAATCTCTGGATTTAGCTGTTATCCAACTACTAAGCGCATACTTTCGTCAGTGAAGGATAACTGCCCTACATAATTAAAAATCATTGGTAGGAGAGAGAATGGCCATAGAAATAATTTCATGACCAAGCTCCACAAAAGTATGCCCCGCCCAGAGTGGAACCCACGACGCCTCAATCAGTAGACTTGCGTGCTACCAACTGAGCTAGCTGGGCGGCTTCTTGTTTTTTTGCTACATATGCTAGGCAAAGCAAAGGGGAATTACATAATAGTTATGCAAAATATTCCTTGTTGTAAACATACATGGCTTTGTTAATACATTTCTTATGCTATATACATGTATGTGAATAAATATTCTTCAGCAATACCATTGATTAGTGTATATCAAATTTATGGACTAAAAGGAGACATTAATCATTGCCTTTGCTTACTCTAACACATGTGGAAGCATTTTGTTCTGTCATGTGACGCAAAGGTGGCTCCAAAGTGACATCTATGCCTCAAGTTATAAGTAGGGAATAGCCAAGGAGTTATGATTTGAATACTAGCCAAATTAATTAAGTGCCATGACTCATGAGCTCTAAGGTACATTGGTCTGACTGGCCAACTCATTTGACTTAATTTGCAAATAAAGTTATGTACAGAATGTGGAAAAAACATGAAAGAGAATCTGTTTGATCCAGAAAATGTTTGATCCAGCTTTTATGGCAAAATGGTCGCGTGTTAGAACATGAAAGGTTTTGGGTTCAATCCCAGCTAAGACTATGGATTTTTATGGGGTTACAAAGGATGCCCAATATACTAAATACTAGGATAAATTCTGTTAAGGAAAGTATGCACACATCAGAGGTATTATATATGCATCTTGTACTGCCTTGCATTCAAACAAATTTTAAGCTGACATGGAAAAGGGTCTGCTTACAAAACCGAAGTTTGTGGATTCAATTCGAGCTTTTACCTTTACTGGGTTACACAAAAATCAGGGGTAAACAGCATGTGTAACAACAATTTGAAACAAAGGCTGTATATTACATGCTAAGATAAAATCATATAATTTTACATCGTAACAATATCCTGTAAATTACAAACAAAAAACAAATTACAAATAATATAAACAAACTACTACCAGCATGCCATCTTTAGAGAAAGCCACAGCATGGACATTTCCTGTGTGACCATTTAATACAGCCACAGAATCTTTAGCATCATTACCACCAATAGTCCATAACCTCACTGTAAAATCCCAGGAACCAGTTGCCTGTAAGTTGATATATATATTAGCATAGTCACTGTAGAGATTGTTTTACAAATTATAACCATGACTGTGGGCTTTAAAGGAGTCAGAATAATTAGGGACTTTAGTCAGTTATCTTTCCCTGAAAAAATCTGAAGCAATCCAATTGGTAAGTAGGTCCTTACAGTTGGAATGCTTGGATTTTATCATTTGGATCCTATGTAAGGATAACAAAATATTTCATCTAATATCTTACTTGTTAATGAAGTTATTAACAGAAGTGATCAAATTTAGATAGTTCTTTACCCCAAAAATAGTAAGTTTGAATTTCAAACAAATTTAATGATTAACAAAAAAGTTATTCAAGATTAATTTTTGCAAATTGACATTGAAACATAAGGGCAAAATCCGAGTAATCCAACTAATTAGACCTACCTATTTGAAGAGTATACAAGGGGAAATAACTGACTTAAGTGCCTTATTAAATCCTAACAAAAATTTTCAGAGTTCTTGTATTCATGGCCATTATAAAACAAATTGCCTGTATTGTGTTCCTTAACAAGACAATTAGCAATCGTTGGCCACCACGGTTTGGAAAATTGGGAAACATAATGTTGTACAAGTGACTCATTTAGCAAACAAAGATGGCAGCCATGTAAGAACACAGCAATAAAGTTTTGTCTGTAGAAGTGGCCATCTTGGATTTGCAAGTTGAGAGCAAAATGTTTATGCTACAAAAAGTGCTCTCCAAAGTCTTACATAGTGATTTCATTGCGGAATTTACTACTGGAACTCTCTAAATAAGTTTTTGTCAGAACAATGAGCAAAATTGCGAGGAAAGGGTGCAGGAATCACAGGTAAAATTGGGAAACAGTAAACAGCATATTTACAATCGCTTAATAGTAAGTGGTTATCTAGTAAAGTAACTTGTTAATCAGGTGGACATCTAATGGCAGAAATATGCTACCATAATATATCATAGATAGTATGGGTAACTTACCAAGTAAAAGCCATTTGATGAAAAAGCAATAGATTGAACTAGATTATCATGACCTTGAAATACTTTGAGTAGAAATCCTTTCTGTAATAGACAAATAACAAAAGGATAAAATCTATAATTATTAATTCTTTCTGTTAATAAATTATTTCTTTTATGCATTATGGTGAAATATTGAGTTAATCAATCAAAATATATGATGAAAATATATAATTCATATTTTCGTAGTAGTGAAAATATAATCTTACATTTTCATGTCAAAATGTTGTCTTCTTAGAAGATAAATGATGTCATCTTGGAGATGAAATGGAGTCAAACTAAATACATCACTAAGCTAGAAGAAGCAGACTATCTTCAATGGTTATAGATGTACTTCAATTAAAATATTCAGCAAAAGAAAATGAAGTGAGATGGTCTTTTTCTGGTATCTAATAGAAAGAGAAGCTGAGGAATTGGAAACCTACCTGAACATCCCAGAGTATAGCTGTTCTATCCCAGGAACCTGAACATAGTTTAGTTGAATCAGCAGAATAAACTACAATCTCTACACTCTTAGTATGTCCTGAAATATATTATAACTTATAACAAACAAGAATCTGTAATAAACTTAAAATGCTACCCAAAATGGAAACACTTTTTAGCATCAGTTTTCAAACTGATGAAAAATGACCTCACTCTTGAAGCTATGGGTCACATACGTTAAAGGCATAAAATAACTTGCAATTGTCCATATTTGACAGTTAAATGAATTAGAGCTTAAGCTTTGATGTTGAAAAATTAAATCATAAGTGCCCTAGCAATATTTTTACGATTCAAACTTTTTCCATATAATTTTGAGAAAACTATTTACATTAAGTTGAAAGGAAGATAATCAATACCATGTACACTATTTTACATTATATTTAAAGGGAAATAATCAATACTATACACTATTTTACATTATATTTAAAGGGAAATAATCAATACCATACACGATTTAACATCATGTTTAAAGGGAGATAATCAATACCATAAACTATTCAACCTTATGTTTAAAGGGAGATAATCAATACCATACACTATTTATCCTCATGTTCAAAGGGAGATAATCAATACCATACACTATTCAACCTTATGTTTAAAGGGAGATAATCAATACCATACACTATTTTACATTATGTTTAAGGGGAGATAAATAGGTTAGACCTACCATGTAATACATGTAATAATTCTCCATCATTCATTCTCCATAATCTAACAGTTTTATCATAGGACCCACTAGCAAATGTTTTACTATTTGGTGATATACATACGCTCTTTACAGCACCTAGAATTAGAATATTAAGAACATATGTAATATTATAGACAAATAACTATCAACCTACCATACTGTGCCTTGCTAAGTCCTTGGAAAAAATGACATTATGTGTTTGAATAACATTTTGTCCAAACATCTTGTGATTTTTAATGATTTTAGGATAAACCCCCTCACATTTATCCATGAAAAAAAGAAACAAATTCCAAAATTAGCTGTAATAATGTAGCAGAGGTTTTATTAACCCACTTGTACTCCCTTGCCTTCAAGCTAGCTTTATTTAGTTTATGGCAACGTGGTCGAGTGTCTGCTTACAACTCAAGAGGTTGTGGGTTCGAATCTTATTTCGGACCATGGATTTTCATCGGCTTACTATAAGTTTATCAAGACAGGATTCAATATGCATGTAGTACAACTACTTGCAGTATGCTTATATAATCATTTTCAAAATTGTCCAAGAATGCTGTTCATAATTTTGTACCTGAGCATCTAAATAAAACATTTTATGGACAACATTGACTGTGTTCATACCTGTATGTCCTTTTAGCTTACAGATTTGTTTACCAGTACTTGTGTTAAATACTCGAACTCTCTCATCATCACAACCTGTTATCATTATTTGAAAATCTGGCGAAAATGCAACACTGTTAACCTGGAAAAATTAAAGGAGTTTTATAATGAGCAATGCAAAAATTATACAGTTCAATCTCAATTATCTGAAATCGGAACTAACAATATCACTGATAAACAATACCAAGTGCAGATTGTTTCTATTTTAATAAATGCCTAGTCTGTAACTGGATGAGAGGCACATACCCCTATCTTCCTTACATTCATGCAGCCTGGTCATGAAATAATTTGGCCATGCTCTCTCCTAATACTAACAATATATCATGTATATAAAAAAGCCTTTCCAGGAATGATGAGAAGGTTGACAAACCACCGCCATATGACCTAAACAAGGCATTAAATCCAACCGAAAAAAAGATAAAAAAAGTAAAATACATTTATGTTTAAATAATGAGTTTATGATAATTAACATACAAGTTATTAACAGCCATGACAGACTCTTTAAACTCAATGACTAAATATTTGTGTAATATGTCTCACCTCATCTTTGTGTCCTCCAAATTCTTTCAGATCTAATTTACAATAATCTCTCGGTCCCCTGAACATATTTCTTAAACAATGTATCCTCTATACTTTCTAACCATCAGCCATTTTTACTCATTCTAAAAGGTGAAATATAAGAACCTATTTAGAGTGACGCTGCGGTCTTGTGAAAAAAATTCTATCAACTGGGATCAATATGAAAATTTGTCAAAAAGTGCATGACAACCTATCGTTGGGTTTGGGAAACTTGTAACTGTAAGTAAACATTTGGTTTGGGCAAATATAGCATACAAATGTCCAACCTAGTTTAGATTTAGAATTATCCTCCGATCTCATGTTTCGATGCACAAATATTTTGACGCCATCATTGTTTTGATCATACTAGTGACGAATGAAATCTCGTATGACGTCATTGATAGCGTGGCTACGCTTTGCAATTAGGATGAATGTGCTTTTTGTTTAAAACTTAAAAAAAGAGATGCACTTATTAAAATATCAAAGTTTATTTCTATTGTGGTTAAATTTCCATTATTTTACTAATGCAAAATTGTCCAACATCTTTGCATGTCGATTTTTTGCAATTATAAACGTGGGAATATTTTTCATTCTCTCAGTCTATTGCACACATCTTTTTTTAGAAACCATGCAATAGGCATGCGATTAAAATGTGTTACAAGGTAAAAAATTCACCCTTTAGCAAGCTGTACTCATTATATTGTCCACGAACGCTTATCAGATTTTAATTGCTTGACTGTCATAAATATGTTCATTTGATTCAATGCTTTTAAAATATTATGTTATTCAAAATTTTCCTTTATTAAAGCCATATATGTCTTTTAGAAATCGGAGATTTGGATTATACAAAAAATTGATAGTTTACTTAATTATCTTGTTGAATGTAGGGGTAATTATTTTGTGACCCGGTTTTGATATGTACCGCGTTCATTTTTTCGGAAGGAAAAAAAATATTGACATGCTATTTTCTTCATTTGTCCAAAAAAAATAGTACTTAGATATTTTTGCATCATGAAATTGACTGAGTGCTCGCAGTAATAAATTTGCTTTGTCCATGTTTCATAACAGTTGGTTTTTATTAATGGCCAACTTTGAGAGCAGACCAATCATAACGCGTCATTTCATATGATTCTAAACAAACATGGATGCTGCCACGGCCTGTCAGTTACAGTCAGTTGACGAGTGTTATGTCCTTGAAAACGTTTAAAATTGCACAAAAGGAATGAAATCATCGATTTTTATTTGTAATTTGCTGTCTTTTCTTTGATATCACATGATATACTCGTTTTGTTGCTTAAGAGTGTCAAAACTAATGACACCAGGATAACATCAAGCCCTGAAAATTGTGGCTAGTAAATGTTTGAGGTATTGGGTTTCACACTTGGTCACAGAGCAAACTTTGCGAGCACAAGAAAATTGCTTCTTGCTACTTAAAAATGGCTTACATTAAAAAAATACACTCATGGATGGGTACATTTTGGAAATTCCAGGGGGGGTCTAAACCCCCCCTGACCACTCCCGCTGGATTTGCCTATGGGGTATCAGGTCTCGCAACATTTTTACACAGTACACGTACATTGTAGGTAATGCCATATAAATTTTATGTAAAATTGTAATCATCACTTGTCATTGAATTTACTGTAAAAAGCGTTTAGTTTTGTATTCACTGATCTTATCAGTAATATGAAGATTGATTTCGTCTGTATCAGGTTATTTATGAAATAAACCGACCTAAATCATCCGTATATTTTACCTAACAATTCAAAATTACACTTACCTATATTTTAGTGAGTATATGTTCCTTTAATTCATCTTAAAAATGATAATATCATAAATTAGTTCAATTAGTTTACATTGGAAACCATGCACTTCCTGTTGATGAGTATAAAAACAAACACCCGGTCTTCCGTGATTTATAGGTCAAAATATTTGAGTGATCTCCCTTAGTACGTAAAACCACGTATATGTTAAAAACACGGTTTAATGAGGGGAGTTTTAAATCAATTAAAGGCATTGTAGACATGTTCTGTACGCAGTATAATTTTTTTTCAGCTGGGCTAGTATACTTTTTATATATAGGCTGGTGAAAGGTCACACCTAGCATTATTAAATGTGCCTTTGAAAATCGAACCTGTGCTGTAAGTTTCACTTGTTTAAAAGTAGTAATGGTCAAACTGATGAGAAATTCAATACGGTTTTATTCTATTGGGTATTATGTTTCGGAATAAATGATAAAAACGGAAGAGTATGCCAAATATTTTCAGAAAAACAAATATTAAATACGTTATTTTCAGTAGTTTTCTTTGTTTTAAAAATATCATTCATATCAACTGTTCCAGAACGATACAAATAAGTTATTTATATATCTAATGAAACTGTTTAAAATAGTTAGATACCATTGTATTAGTGTTATAACAAAACTTTGTATGAATGTGAACCACCACAAAACAACCAATAAAGAATAATATTGTTGTCCCGTACGTTAGCAAAATAATCTCGTACGTTACATACTTCAGTTTGGTCATCTAAACTATTGATAACTAAGTTAAACTGCAAGAATACAACTTACATTGTTGTGTAATTTGTTTTACAATTCAATGTACTTGTGTTTTACATATAAAACTACAGTAATACTTTTCAATTACAATGATTACGCGAACCATTTTCTTTCGTTTTTCCAAGAGAACAACATTCAATAATATTGTGACAAGTTTAACAAAGAAACATAGAAAACTAACGCATAAACTAACAAAAGTTAAATAGTTGTGAGGTAACATGTGATTTACAACCATCAAATTATCCCGGCAAATGCATGTTTAGACAATTCTACATTGTCCCGTACGTTATTGAATAAGTAAAATAATGTATGCAACTGATCAAATTAACGCAGTGTGTGCTAAAATGATTCTAAAGTTATAATTTGATCAAACGAGGCATTGTTTCAATTAATTTTTTAAAACTAGATGGTATTTAATTAAGAACAATGCAAACTCTTCATCCTTTATTGCAAATAATAAGTATTATGACTTACATTTTCCGTCACTCCTGTTAGTTACTTTTGAACATCATCATTTTCAATATATTGCCGTTCTCATAATATTTACGTCTGTGAAGATTAAATGCATGTCAAGGAACCTTACAAAAGCAATTTACCATAAATATTCAGACGATTATCAATCATTGTGTCACATTTTGTCCCGTACGTTACGGACTCGTACGTTACTTTTCATTTTGTATTTACTGTTTTTTGTGTGTCACAAATATGCACTTAAAATGGATTACAAAAACACTTTATAAACGTTTTCTTAAATTATTGAAGATCAGTTCAATGAAGAATTTATATATTTATTTGAAAAGGTTTGTTAGATAATTTGATTTTACTAATTGTCCCGTTCGTTACTTAGTGAAAATTACGATTCGTTTTTTATAAATGAACTCATAAACTACCGATACCAATAAAATGCCAGCTAATATGAAGATCTTATTATTATAAAATAACTTTTTGGACTTCACTTACGCAAAAATAGTTTGTAAAGAGTGCAAAACTTTGTGATTAATGCGGCCTTTAAATTAATGTCCCGTACGTTATCGGAGTTTGGAGACAACGTTTGTTGTATGAGGTGTGGAAAATTATTTTTGAATTTACGTTATAATATGTGTTTTTCTTGAGGATTTAGTAATAATTGACATATTTAAGATATATTTGATTGGAAAACTGTCTGAATTTTTTAACTATTTGAAGCTAATTGTAAGACTTTGTCTTTGGAGACATAGGGATTTTCTACACCCTAGCTTAAATATGAGACAATATTTTGAAAAAATCAAAGTTTCCTTCACGAAATGTCTTGTTTATACTTTTACTATAGCATTATCACTTGTAAATATGCATTTCATTTACGTAAATTCTGTAAGTTAAATTCCTGCAAACATAATAAACGTTGGAGACATCAAATGTGCACTTTAAGTGGGAATGAATCAGTAATATTCATGAGATTAATTCGCACGGATGTCTTCAAATAAGTATATTACAGATGGAAATGTACATGCGCTTTTTGTTTCTCAAATATTGACTAAAGGTAAATTTCACATAAAACAAACCAATGTTTACAACCACAGAAAGTTTCTCAGACTTATGTTACGTTGTGTTTCTAATGTTTTTTGTGAAAGTATGATAGAAGCTTACAAATCATGATATTTTTCATTCCTTATGTACAATACGTGTAATCATGTGTCATTGATTAGACTTATATTCTACAACAAACTTGCAGTTTAAAAATTCTTAATTATAATACTACATTGTATAATTATAATACTGAACAGTTCAAGAACTCTTTTTTTTGTAAAAACAACTATTCAATGGAATCGTCTAGACGAATCAACAGTGAATGCTCCGTCAATAGAATCATTTAAGACGGCACTCCAGAAGTTAAATTAGGCCGCGCCCCGGCCTCCAAAGTTATTAATGCCAGTACTGGTTACTAACTTTGTAATACGTACAGATACAGATATTTGACAAAACCTTTCAGCAGGATTAAAGAAATTACCTCCCTTGCGTATGAAAATAGAATAATTTTTAATGTGTTCATAAAAGTCTATAGATCTAAAACATGTTGACATAATTAAAAAATCTAACATGTCATAAAAAGTTTTTAAATATACAATGTACAAACAAAAAATATTATTTCTTAATTTATTCAGTTGCCATTAAAAATAGTTTTAGTTAGGGTTTTATACCCAAGACTACATCTTTAGTGATAAGTATTTAACTGAACTGGCTTACCAGTATTGTATTACTTAAAATAACTTGATCTTTAAGTCTTAAGTAAATAATTAGTTAAATAAATTGATCTATTGACAGTGTAACTGATAGTACAGTGAAATAAGTCGGTCGGTAATTTAATGAAATTCAGAAATACTCGTAAAAGGGTTTTTTAAAAACTTTATTCTAAATAGCTCTGAGTTCTACTTATCTACACCGCAAAATATGAAAAAAATATAAAAGAAACTCTGCGTTAATACTAATTATTTATCATGATGCTTTTTAAAAATGTATCGACGTATGACAGGCTAAGCTACAACAGACTACGAAATTACATTGTAGGATGTGAAAGTGGTTGCCCTAACAGACCATTTCAGCAGCAAGCACTATATCTTGATTGTGGAAATTTGGTTGCTCAAATGAAATTATTGGTTGCTCGAACCAGAAATTGGTTGTCCCGGGCAACCGGACACCTACTTATTTCGTATACTTCTACAGTAAAAAATAAACTATTTCAATAGTAACAACATTTGAGACGGCATCTGACAACATTAAAAACTTACATAAAAGGGTGCCTCAAATATATACGAGGGGGTATAGGATACCTACACAGACAGGCGGAACCTAAAATGCCATATAGACCGTCTATGCAAGATTAGTACATGTACGTGTATAACTAAACGAGTTCAATACATTATTAACTTTTTTATTTTTGTAAGCACACATGAATCTAAATCGAGTATTTTTGCATGTAGACGACGTGTCATGTTACAGAAAACAGTATGATTGGTTAATCAATGGTGTATAAGTCAAATTTGTACGTCATTATGAGATTAAATTACTACATGTAATTATATCAATTTCCTCCAGTATTGAAGATTTTAACGAACAATATAACAGTACAAACATGTAGTGTCATCAAAAATTACCTTTACATTTGCAAAAACTGTTATATCAATAATACAAATACATTTTATTTCATATGCTTGTAAGACAGTTGTAATAATTTTTAACACTTGGAAGGGGAGTAATGCTAGTTTACAGTATTATAATTTTATACGTATTAACTTCTCACTGTGTGAATTTTCTGTAAACAATAAGAACAGAACATTCATTTACACCAGTGTAGAGGTAATAACAATGTATGAATGAGAGATTTCATCGTCTTGAAAAACTTAATACATGTATTGGCTTACATAATTATAATGATATTCATTTATGAACCAAACAAAAATCTTTGGTGAATAAAACAAACCGTATAATACTGGTAAATCATCTTATACAAATATGTATTCATTAAAATAAATTATTATTTTTGAATTATCCAACTCGTATTAAATTTGTACCATAATATCGTTCAAATAATCTGGTAAAGAATTATTAACGTCGTTATTTGATATTATATCTATTTGTTTTGTGTTTTTACAACCCTTAGTTTGTTTTGATTGATTGGACGAAGATCAGTCCGCTTCATATAGGTGTATTATGTGCAGACCCTAGCAGCGTGTTCAGTTACCTTAAACGTTCCAAAACGTTCCGTAACGAAAGTGCCTTAACGATCGCATATTTGTGTATTAGATTAGATTATTCGCATCAAATGGCCGAGGAGTTCCAAAAATATCTTTATGTAACGTTCTGTAACGTTTTGTGTAATTGAACACGCTACAGAGACAACTCAATCTCGTATTAACGGATTGAGTTGTCCCAACTTTGAGTTGAGTATTGAACGGGTTGAGTTGTCTTCGGGTTGAATTCTCCCATATCCGAAACGTTCGCTAACAGTAGTTACTGAACGCATGGCAGGTTTGACTCTACAATCATGAAATGTTGAAAGTTAAGTCTAAATTGAGTCAACTTTTGAGAAAATAATCATATCAGGGTAGTTTTTTTGTCAAAATGTGTTTTTGTCATTGCCAATGATGCATGGATGATCTCCTTATTGCTAATTCAGCACTATTGAAAGTTGGAGATTTTCCTTGGTACACATGGTTTCTTCCTCTGTATATTCTTGATTGGTGCATCGATGAATTAAATCATATGTCAGAGTATGAAACCTTTGAAGTGATAATTTGAAGTACTCTTTTATTTTCACGATTATATATTTCATTTAAACTTAATATTTATCGCTCGTGACCGACTAACGCATTCGCAACCCACAATTTGACAGTAATGTCGTTTTAACTCCAGTAATAAGGTATTTGGAGAAAAATTCCGCATTGTGGAAGAGTGCGTACGCACTGGTTAAAGACAAGGGTTCATGAAAATTAAGAAATGTTAGTTGATTGCCGTAAAAAAGGACAATTATTTGTGTTAACATGACGTTAACCCGAACGAAAAAATTAAACCCTTTTGTTTATAAAACAATGAAGAATTAACTTGCCTAGTATATAAGTCGCTTTGAATTTAACGTTAAAGGTCAACATAAATGGTATAAAAGAATACTAATTCCGGTATGTAAGGCTATGGTATATTTAGAAACGGTGTATGATATATTGTTGTAAGAAATAAAGTCATGTTTGAACCTTATTAGCGATCTTTTAGAAATAATTAATCGCTCGTGACCGAGTGTCTGAACGCTTCAGAAATTCCAAATACAAGGCGATAGTTAACAATGCCTATCATATTTTTAATTCATAAGAATTATCGAAATATCTCGGTAATTATGTTTTACAAATACATTTACGAAGATCACGGAAATATCCGATATTTCGCGATTGGTACACGAAAGTCATTTCAAGGAATATCACGGAAACAGCCGATGGTTTACGTTTAGTATACAGAGGTGTATTTTACGAAATAATACGAAAACACAATTGCTAATCAGTTATCAGGGCATATCAATTACTCCATAGACGCGTTGCTATCATAGGTCATAACCATAACATTCCGCGGTAAAACAAATCATGTAAGGAACGTGGAATAAATCTCAAGTAAGAAATTAATTTTGTTTATTGTTTTTTATTTCTATTGAATTATTTGATAAAATAAGCAAACTTGTGACAGTGATTTTAAAATAAAAACAATGAGTCAAATTTATTTACTCAAACGAATAGTACATGTACATGTATGTAACGGTTTAATGTAATGAATATTTTCTTAATATGCATGGCTTCAAACTGAAGTATTATCTTTCAAATGGTATTTGCTCACTATCGTAAAAAATCAAATTTATCAAGAACCCTATATTACATGTAGGAACCTTGATTTTATCAAAAGAGAACAGAAGTAGTTATTGATCATGTATAAACGTGTTTTTTACATGTTGTAGGCCTACCGCATTTTTTCATTAGGCCATTCACGCCCATCTTGTTTGAATCGCCATTTTTTAATGAACATTTCCTTCTGCTGTGTCTGCTCAATCTGCCAACTTTACGTTCATCAGATATTATTGACCTAACCACCCCCTTCCGATAATCAAATTAGAATTCGATCATAGAGGGTATTGAGCCATTCATAATTGACAAATTGTCCAGCCAAGTAGTAGAAAATGTTTGGATCTTTATTTTTAAAGTATTGTAAAAAAAACTCGGGAAAAATTGATTCTTAATGTTCTTAACGGTCGTTTTCTTTCAGCAAGACAATTGTTATTGTTTCTTCTTGTTCGTGTAGGCGCAATAAGGGACTTTTGTCAGTTATCTTTCCTTGATAATATCTGAAGCAATTCAATTGGTAAATGGTCCTTACAGTTGGAATCCTCGGATTTTATCATGAAGTCCGATGTAAGGATAACAAAATATTTCATCTAATATCTTTCTTGTAAATTAAGCTATTAACAGAAGTGGTGAAATTTAGATAGTTCTTTACCCTAACAATATGTAGCTTGTTTTTCAAACAAATTAAATGATTTGCAAAAAAGGTATTTAAGATTATTTTTGGCAAATTGACATCGAAAAGTAAGGGTAAATACCGAGAAATCCAACTAATTGGATCTACCTTTTTCATGAGTATAGAGCGGGAAATAACTGACTAAGGTCCCTTATAAAGCGTGAGATTGAAGCAAATTGGTGCAAACCTGGTTTAAATTCCCGGGGGGGGGGGTTTCAAGGGGGGCCGGACACCCCTAGAATTTCCAAAATGTACCTGTCCATTAGTGTATTTCTTGACTGTATGTCATTTTTAAGTAGCATGAAGCAATTTTTCTCGGTGCTTAACATATATTTGTTGGTTATGTACTACTTTATTATTGTTATGTTGCATTATTCTGCAAAATGTGTATAATGTGGTTGTGGTTCGAAAGTTTGGACCCCCCCCCCTAGAAAAAGTTCGGACCCCCCCCCCCCTAGAAAAAGTTCGGACCCCCGTATTCATGTATTATAGATTATGTGGGGTTTCCATGGTTACAGATGAGAATGATGCCAGAAATAAGAAATTGGGTGAGAGATTATGAATTTGTAATTTTCAAAGTAAAACTCCAACGTCACTTAAGTTCAACTTGTCTTCAAATATGACTTACATAATTATTCTATAATCTTGTAGATAATGGTTATCATCGTTTTCAACCATTTTCATTTCATTCTATACAGAAACTTCGAAGAATGGCTCAGTCCATTCTCATACCCAGAGGTTATCACGATCCTCCATCTAGCTAGTATCGAGAATCTTGATAGCCTCTGGGAACGAGAATGAGCAGTCATTTCTCGGGGTAAATCGACGATGGGTATCACCATTCATTCATAACATACTTCATACACGCGTATGTAATTTAAAAAAAATCAAAATACTTTATTATCTTTACATGTACAGGTACTCACAAACGCATTAAATATATGTAAAGCATCGAGAAAAATTGCTTCATGCTACTCAAAAATGACTTACAGTCAAGAAAACCACTAATGGACTGGTTCATTTTGATAATTCTAGAGGGATACAGAGCCCCTGACCCCCGCTAGATTCGCCTATGCTGGAATATTCAACTTGAAGCATTCAATAGTTTTGTGTATTATCAACAATTACTTACACCATTTTACTCTAATTTCAGAAAGACAATTTAAACATACACCAGAGAATACAAGTATCCAACAATGATTCGACTACGAGCCCGACACCATCCAAGACTTTGGTTCTCGTCAACCAAAGCTTACATAAAGAGAAACAGGAGACTTTCAGCTCTTGCAATGATTGGAATGATCATTTTTCTGTCAGTGTATGCCAAAACATTATTTCATCTGACGAAGGAATTTGTGACACATTCAAACTTTAATTTTAAGTTGTGTAAACGTTTTCACCAAATGACTCACGCTGAGACCAAACAGTCAGAGATTCCACGCATCATTCACCAGATTTTCTTGAACGCTTCTTACAACCGCGTTGAGTTTTTCCAAAAGTACGAACCTTACCGAAAAACATGGAAAACTAAAAATCCAGATTTTAAATACATTTTGTGGAACAGCACAATGATTGAGGAGCTAATTAACACAAGCTATGTATCGATACAACCTCTTTACCTGAGGTATCAAGATATCTGGAAAGCACGTGCCGATATAGCACGTTATCTCGTGCTTCACAAAATGGGCGGAGTTTACGCTGATATTGACATCGAGTGTCGAGGAAAAATGAGTGACTTATATAATGAAATGGGTGACAAGAAAGTTGCTTTAAACTATTCCTATGACCCTTTCGGCATCGCCAATGATTTCTTTGTAGTCTCGCGAAATCATGAGTTCATGGCGCACGTGATCGATGGACTGCAAGAAGCGGACGTGTTTTATTTCACACCATTTGTGAATAATATGTTTAGGACTGGACCAATGTACATGCTTGGACGATATCTAAACTACCCCCATAAAGATGATGTGTATTTTCTTCAAAGGTCACAAATATATGTTTCCACAGAAAATCAAGTTAAAGAGTGGCACGGACTCGATGCTCTTATCATAGCCATTATATGGACTGGTATGGATTCATTACAGCTGATAAGCATAGTTTTATTAATTGTGTTTATAGTTAGATTAAATAAACTTATACGCATTCGTCGAAAACTGATTATTAAGTCTAATAAAGATGTTACATTTTGTAAAAACAGTAGTTTAAAAATACCACCCATTATTGAAGAAGAAGGTATCTGAAGAAATCAACATTTCATCATGACAGTATGCTGCATGGTTACTTAGCAACGCTTTTACGGTTACTATAAACGTTAAAATACCATGTTAGGGAATGGAATGACTCTAAAGTTAAAACATTAAAATAACAACATTTATGACGATACAAAGCTTTCAAAGCAAGCGTTTTTTGTGTGTAAATTACAACCTCTCTTGAACAGTAACCGCTAGGTTTATTGCACTACATAGGTTACATTCAATTAGAACTATAATAGGCGGATCCATGATCTCCAGTTACGGGGGGCGGAAAATTTAAGTTATGGGGTGGCGGAAAATGAACAAGCAGACTGGGGGGTCTAGGGACGTATTCAAAATCTTAAAAATACCTAGATGAAATTGTCCTTGAATTATTGTACGTTTTGTCATTTTATTAGTGTAGTTCCAGTCTTGTTATTATTTCACGCGTAGCGTGCGAAACTTTTTGACATATACATGACTATATTTACAAAATTTCCTATATTAAATATCATAATTTTTTGATTGAAAAAACTTTTGCTTGAGAAATTTTAGGGGGGGGGGCGACGCCGGGACCCCCCTTGGATCCGCCTATGATTATGTCTATGGAAAATATCCAAAGATCTGGTTGTGCAGAGGATTTGTTCTGTAGGGGGCCGGTCTGCAGAGGTTATCCACCTTTTATATTGGTTCTCATGTACCAACTATCCTGTTGAAAGGAGAAAAGAGAACAACCTAAAGAGACCGCACTTAATGTTGTGGGTAGACTTGACATGGAAATAGACAAGAAATATCGTGGGAGAAATATACGAAGTTGCTATATCGGCAAGTTCTCTTTCTTCGTAGCAAACATTTCCGAATGGATGTGTTAAATTCTAGTCTTGTTCATTGAATCTTGATCGTTCACTTGTTTACACTTGTTGCTCGTACAATTTACGATTTTATATAGAATTGTTTTGTGATACATTTTATATTGGATCCAAAAATATAAACTGGGAGGGAATCAAATATGTTCCGAGACATGTTCCTACATTTTTAAACAATTTCGGGAGTTTGGTCGATTTTTTGGGGAGGGGGAGAGATAACGTAAAAAATGAAGGCATTTTATGATCGCAACATAATTCATAGTGGTACATGTAGATGAAAAAAAACGGTTTTCAAGGGGTTCTAAAAACCTTGCGCTGGATCCACCTCTGTACTTCCCATGCAAACAAATATTTCATTTCAAAGACGGCAGAAGAAACAGAAATGCATACGTTTGATATCAGTATATGTACTAACATAATATGTGCTGTATCTTCTTCCGAGCGAACAAAACAAGATTGTTGTGAATTTACATGAATTTTATACGATATAACTAAACTATTCATTGTATTAATAAAAAATCAAACAAAGCATCTGTTTACTTATGTCTGGTTTGAGTCATCCGTTTTTTAAGTCAGAATTATGTGAAAGTGTTTTGTCCTAACGCCAATTAATCAGAGTGGCGCATCGGTAACGCGTCTGACTCCAGATCAGAAGGTTGAGTTCGAATCACGCCAGGGTCATATTTTTTTAATTTTCCAGTTGCACTGAGTGTTATTATTTTACTTTATTTAATGGTGCAGCCTTTTTTGGGAATATACATTGCAAAGATTTTACCAATTTAAGTATTTACATCTTTACGCCAGTTATTGCGTGTGGGCTGAATTACCGCCCAATCGCGTTGAAACTATTTTTAAAAAAGTAGGAGGAGTGGTCCAGTGGTAGGACGCGCGCTTAGGGATCGAGAGGTCCTGGGTTCAAAACCAACCAGGGGCACTGCTAATTTCCTTGAGCAAGAAATTTACCTGTGATTGCTTCACTCCACCCAGGTGTAAATGGGTACCTGCGAGAATGGTATAATTCCGCTGCACCAATTTGTCGGCTACACTAATAAGCGGAGTAAAAAGACTCCCCAGGGAGATTGATAGATAGATACCAGTAGCCCAGTGACCAGGGGTAATTGCTGTAAAGTCGGTGAACGTTCTTAGGCATGAAACTTAGACTATAAAATGTAATTACAAACTATTAGACAACCTAGGCCCTGTGGTGACTTACTTGCCTGTAAAATTGAGAAAAAAAGATCACTGACATAAGCAGAGATAATGCCTTATAGGAAGATTTAAGAGTAAAATTTCTCGTAAGACCTTTGATAATACCGGGCCCTGGATGGTTCAACAGGGCAAAGGTTATTAGACTTGAAAACTGTCCCTCTATTCATAACTCGAGTTTTTGGTTTCTGTGTTTTAATAGCATGGAATTGACTTAATTTATTTTAATAGGATAATTAATAGGATTATTGAATACTAAATAATATGAAATTTAAGTAAATTATTCATGAAACCAAGCCTTCATACTCAAAATAAAAATTCCACGAAACCAGAACAGAGATTTAAGAATGCAGTACATGTATGTTTTTAAATATCAAAAACCTGGGACGCAGACAAAACATCTAATTTGCACATATTTACAGATGAAAAGCACTAGGTGTATTTGAAGCCGAATTTAACATTAAAAATATCTCGCCTGATATTGAAAAGCAATGCAAATACGAAAACAACTATGAGTAAATATTGAAAAGGCGTTTTCCCCTTTTATTAGGTAATTTGCATAACTGATCACTGGTACCTCAGTTTATCAAACAGTATAGAATTTCATTGGAGCAAATCAAAAACCGAAGCATTTGCAATTTTCATATTTTAAATGCACTTCTCAAAATAATATACTTAACCAAACTTCTAAGTTCTCCGATTTCAATGTTGTCGGAAATTTTTATTTTTCAACATGTATGTCCGACAGTTAATGGAAATGTGTATATGACTATAATGTCTGCTTGCATGGCATTCAAACTTCTTAATTGATGCAAAATTGGTTTTGTCGTGCATGTGCTGAAAAGCTGAAATGCGCACGTGCTTATCGTGCAAAAATCCCACGTGGTCAGTTTTAGTGAAAATCATTAGTGTGTTGATATGCACAAAGAAAAATCAAGAAAGGTTCAAATATCGCTTCAAGAACGAGAAATTGCCAAAGGTCTTTTGCCAGACGGTGCGTCACCTGCAGAATAAGACTTCTAATTCTAATTCAATCAAAACAATTAGAAAATCATCCCATATCAATGCTTGCACGACAAAAATGTTTTTGTTTCGATAAAGTAGCATGAAAGTCATGAAAGCAAGGGTCAGTATGGTCCAAAACACATTTCTATCATCGACTGAACATTAATGTTGAAAAAGTTTCGTTAAGTATAGTATGTTAAGAGGAATAAATATATAAATACAAATATGATATGGTTACTAGTTTTATCTTATTTATTCATACTGGGTTCAACACCGTGTCCAAGTCGCACCTAAATCACACAAATAGTGACAAAACGAGAGTACAGTATAACCTCTGCAGAGCAGCCCTCTACAGAACAAAGTCTCTGAACAACAACAGCTTTTGATATTTCCCATAGGCGTTATTTCAATTCTATTTAACATCTGAACAGGAACATACTTTGTCCCTCCCAATGGGTGTTGTTCAATAGAGGTTGTACTGTATTCTTAAAATATCCCCATTTTATTTAAGTGAAAAAAATGTACTATTTTCTCCAAGTCAGAACCAAGGACCCTATTTTTGTGGATGGGTTTTATGCCATGTCAACAAAAATTATGGTCATTTTGGGTTGACAGCTCACCTAACCTAGTTTTTATGTTCCCTCGTCAATAACCAGTACTCACTTAACTCTCCACAAGGCCAACAATTTCTCTATATACATAATCATCATCGTCATCAGGGAATGGTATAAACAGCCTGGATCAGGCGCGTAGGAAGGATCTGAATATTGGGGCCGCAGATGTGGTTGGTACGGGAGGGGTTTTCTCCTGCCGGTCGAATTTTTTTTCTAAACGCAAGCCTTTGAAACTCGATTTCCAGCACTTTCAGTACCCCCTGTTTAAGAACAAATTTTTTAATAATTACAAGTCCTAAAGATGTTCAATATGTGTCATGAAAAATTAACTCGCAGCCCTATTGCCGCTGCTTGCCAGAATATTGGGACCGCGATCGTGGCCCCTGCTCCTATGCGCCTGTGCTTAGGTTTCAGCTCAATTGTGAAACAAGTTCTTAAAGCTTAGATTAATCTCTTTTAATGTTCGGAACTAGTAAGATAAAGTTACATGCCCAGGGAAACAAAAAGGTGGGTTTATATGTGATTTTAGCCAACGTTGAGCTGGCTATTCAATGATTTCCAGTCAAAAAGCTTAACCATTTGACCATGTCTGCTCTACAGAGAAATCTAAGCCATCCTTGCAGCAATTTATCAGACCATGTATTGTGCATCGTTGGAGACCCATTGTACTCATACATAACGATATTAACGTTGATAAATACTAACCTGGGTTACTGAGGATATGTATGGTGAGGAAAGGATGAAACATGTATGTCTTTCATATAAAACATTAGCGTATAAACTAAACAATAAACACAATCTTGGATACCTTTTGTCAACGCCCGGCTAGCTTAGTTGGTAGCACACAAGTCTACTGATTGAGGGGTCGTGGGTTCGATTCCAAGGCGGGGCATAGTTTTGCCGAGCTTGGTCATGAAATTATTTCTATGGCTTCCTTCTACCAATGATTTTTAATTATGTAGGGCAGTTGTCTGTCACTGAAGAAAGTATGCGCTTAGTAGTTGGTTAACAGCTAAGTCCAGAGATTTAGCCTTTCTAGGAGTGAGTACTAGGTTTACTGACCACCGTTATGTGACCTATACATTGTGTTGCTACAGCGTTAAACCAAACTAACCAAACTTGGATACCTTTTATTTTTATTAAAGCGTAACAATTCTAAAATCATATAAAAATACATTAACAAATAACATACATGTAATACATAATACTTAGTTTCATGGAACTGACAAAATTGTCTTCAGTTCTTAACACTATGGCAACAAATTTGGCATTACTAAAAAGTAACATACATCAAACACTAGCCTAAGTTTTAATGGTACAAAAAATCTGATTAAATGCTCCCACAAACCCGAATCACATCTAAGATTTCCAAATAAATGCAAGTAAAAACATATAATGATATGAAAAAAACTTGGGACTAATGTTCTAGTTCTCCCTAGTCATTTGGTAAATATGAAGATAACCAAACTTTAATTGCTGTCTAAAGGCCATTATGATAACCAATCAGAACTTAGGTTTTGCCTTTTTAACAGTGACTAAATGCACAATTTTTTTAAATAACATTTAAAAGAAAAATTAAAGTTTCAATAAATTAAAGAATGCTGAACCAAATGCTTAGTGAAATGTGATCTCTTATTATTCGAAATGTCTTTTTTAAGGAATATCAAAACAAATATTGTTTATAAGTCTGTCCCCAGAACAAACAATGATAAATTATAAATATGGTACTGTACTTTTACCTTTAGTACGATATAATTAAAGGAACTCATTCACATATTTCAAGTTAAATATAAAATTTTTCAGAAACTATCTAAATCATATGGAAACATTTTTTAAAGCAGGAAATTAGTGTTTTGATAATGGCACTTTTAGTGAAAATGGACAAATGATGGTGAATCAAGTAGTAAAAATCTACCTCGTATGTCACAGTAGACACTTTTAGTGCATTTTTGTGACTCTTATTGTATATTTCTTGCAATCTGTAGGTCAGTTTGTCTTAAAAAATTTAAGAATTATTTTTTGACACAATTTCAGACACTGAATGGTATTTTGAAAATATAGAAAAATCTTTACCAAATCTGTGAACTAGTACCTTTAAAATGACTAGGTAGAAAGTGGTATGATGCCATATTTCTGCCCCAAGATAACTAATTTATAAGTGGCTATTTTGTGATAATAAAACAACACTAAACCAAATACACAATGTTCTATATACTTTCTCAGAAAATCTAAAAATATTTTTAACAGTTTAACAATGAAAGAAGAGACAAAGTACTACACTTTTGTCTTGTTTACGATATGACTGACTAGGTATAAAGATAGAGACTATTTTCTTTAAGAAAGTTAGGGATAACTTTTTCCTAAATAACAAAAACCCGTTTTCCAAGGGCTCCCGTATTGTTGATAATTTCTTCATGGGCTTTAGGTGCATCATTCAAGCTGTATTCAGTAGAGATTGTTGGTTTCATCCATCCTGCTTTTAAACCTTCTGATATCCCAGAATGCATTTCTGCCCATTCTTCCTGTAATGCAATTAAAATAAGCGGATATAGAATAACGACAAGCGCCCCTTTTGGTGTTACTAAGCTGAGGCATAAAGTTTGGACAGTTCTGAGGTACTGAAGTAAATACTGAGAAATGAGGATACTGGAAAACTCACATGAGAACTAAAATCTAAAGGGTGTCTGACACAAAATCTTTCAACACATTCATATTTAGTTATATGAAAACTGAGACCCCTAGGGCAAGCCCAATGTCTACATGTTAACAAAATTAATACCTTTTGGGTGAAGGGGGTATTTCCACTTATCTAGAGGATTGCCACCTTATGATTGTTATTACTTATATTAGGGCTGTCAAGATATACTGGTATATTGCAATACGCAGCTACATTGTACTGCAATACATTACCCGGTATGACCGGTATTTGGTGATTTTTTCTTATTTCATAGGAAAATGTATCCCTTCCCATAAAGAAAGTAGCTAAGCATCAGTTTTTCCATCATTCATTCAATCTAACCGTAATTACAAGAATTTTAGCTGAATGGGACTTGTTTGATAAGTTGTACAACATATATCACAGTCCTAAATGACCGTATAAACATAAATTCAAATGCCCACAATATACAGTGGTATGTATCGCGATACAGTGCTAGTATATTGCAATACATCGAGATACGCTCCTAGCATATCTTGATAGCCCTAACTTATATTGATACCATTAAATTTACTAGTTTTAACATGAGACCTTGTCAGATAGTTCTATTGTGCAACCTTCCCACATGATCTCCAGTGATATGGCACAAGTATGCAACTCCCTGTCACTAACTAGTATTTAGTCAATTATGTGAATTGATAAATTTCATTCAACTGTCGGTGGCTCATACCTAAATCACACTGATTTAAATACTTGATACATTTTTCACAGAGGTAATGCACGCAATTAGGGATAAAAAGGTTCTGGGTTCAAACCCCATCAGGGCCACTGATAATTTCCTTGAGAAAGAAATTAACCTTCATTTGCCTCACTCCACCCCACTGTAAATGTGTACATTTTGTAACTGCAATGGTGGTATAATTTTGTTGCACCAATATGTTAGCTGCACTGTAAAGTGGAGTAAAAGACTCCCCATGGAGATTGACAGACAAATACCACTAGCTTGATGCCCAGGAGTAATAGCTGTACAGTTGGTGCATGTGCATAAGCATAAAACTAAGACTAAACAAGAAATGTAATGTGGAAACCACATTAAAGCTGGATTTAAAACATTTAATGCAAAAATTACAAAGGGAAATAATCTATAATAAAGGCAGGTAGAGTTGTGGTTACTTTCTAATTCTGTTCATCACATGGTACAATGTATGTTGTAATTGTATGAAATATCATGAAGATCTGACAATAAATGGCAGAAATATATGGTAAAGTAAAACTTGAACGCAATTGTTAACGACAACGAATGACAACCCAACCTCCCACCCGCCCACCCACTCGTGTTTCACTTAACTATTAGCCAAATTTTTTCGTTGAAAAATCCGGCTAAAAATGGAACTACTTTAATTAATTACCTGTGTAGCATTCATTAGAACCATACCAGTGACAGTAGAATCTTTACCCATTAAAAACCTTGGATTGACCTCTATTGTACCTCTGTTACCAACAATCTGAAATATCACATACATGTATAGCTTGATAGTATCATATTAATTATCTTTCTATTTGTTTTTCACTATATGTAAATAATATAAATAACTTGTACATGTTTTACCAGAGGTCGACTAGAAGATTGGATTTATCCAAATGTGTAGCCTTGTTAAATAAAGTCCTTATTATTATTATCATTATTATTATTATCAAATATTCACATTACATGATTAAAATACTTTCAATCAATTCATGTTTAAGAGATATAACAACCAAATTGGCATTTTTCTTTAACTCAAAAGGATAAAAGAACTTAACTTTTGATTTTTTATTGCAATTATGAATAGTTTGGGTAGGCTTAATCAAGATAATGCACAATGAATATAATTATAACAGACTGCTATGTTTTTCAAGCCTTTGGAATATTTTAGTATAATAGAGATAGAGCAGTGTTACATTCACACAACAATAATTTTGTTAATGGAATTAATCCTGAAACAGTACATATATAACACCTACCACAATAATTCCATATTTATTCACAATCTGCATATCAGCATCTAAATTAACGTTAGCTAACATTTCTATGATTATATCTGGTCCATTTCCTCCAGTGGTTTCCTGTTATAATGTAAAAAAAGGTGTAAGAAAACATACAATCTGATTAAAACCCGATCTAATATTTTCTTCTCGCCTACTCGCTAATTTAGATCTGGCCTTTTTCAAACGAGGGTTACGTTCTGGTGACCTTTAATTAATGACGAAATTGTTATGATACGTAACTTGTTTACATCGTCTACGTCATGCAATTTGAAATGAGACGTTCAATGGCAGACTGTGAAAAATTTAGCTGTTAAATTAGCTTGGAAACCTTGGTCTAAAAATAGAAATTACGAATTCAAAATGTTATTAATAGTGTTTTGTCTAGATGAAAGCTACGCATTGATTAGTCAACATAAAGTCATCTCGACATGACCCTCCATTGAGAAAGTAGAGATCCTGTACGACAATGCTCTATAGGATATCTGTTTATGGAGATTGGAAAACATAATAATTATCAGGAAAAAACACAGACATACCACACAGTCAAACAGCAAAGAGAAAGAACATTTTTAAATTTTTGAACTTTTGAAACAAGAAAATAAAAACAATACACATGTATAAGTTTTAATTGGGATCATTCATTATGTGTTTTACATGATTATACAACGGTAACGATCATTTGAGTCACCACGTAAATCTGTCTACTGTTCTTAAAATGTAATAGTACCAGGAAGTAATAGAACCTTTTGAAGTCAAATAGTCATTATCCACAATTAACAACTAAATTCCACCTGACAGGGGCCTAATTGGCCCCTTTACTTGAAATTAAATAAGTAAAATCCCAAGCATCAAAAGTATCACATATGTACAAACTATACTAATACTTACCAATATTTTTTCCATGTATCCTTTTTCTCTATGATTGAATACACATGTGGCCCCTTCTTTACGTACAAGTTCCAGCCCCTCAGCTGACCCTGCAGTCCCTATAACCTTCATGCCTTTAGACACAGCAATCTGTACACAGGCTAGACCAACCTACATAAATAAAATTACATAATAATTGCAGTGAATTCTACTAAAAAGACCATACAGTGGTTTTTTTCAGGTCATTTTGGGGCCGAAATTGGGCCCCATTCCCCTCTCCAAAAAGTATATATTTTCCTCTTCCCAGGTAAAAAATTCCCCTGTCAGAGTGTCCTAAAACTTTTGTATTTTTTATAGCATTTTTGCCCATTCCTTAAGCAGTACTGAGAAATCATAGGTGAATATATAGGTTCAATAGTTGAAATTTCATAAAAGTAGACAGAAATGTTACTCTGTTAGAGGATCCATGTTATCTCAAATATTGAATTTTTTTTCCCCTAATTTCATTTTTGTCACGATTTTCCCCTCAAAAAGGGCCCCGCCACCTTTCCCCTATGAGTGAAAATAAACACTGCCATATTGGTTATTCCAGAATCATGCAACTTTTAATGATTTTTAAGTCCCAAATGCTTCATTTGTGAAGAAAAAAGTCAGCTCCTCTATTAAGGCCATCATTTAAATACTGATACTTTACAGCATTTATATTAATAAAGGCAAACTGCAATATAATCCAATGAAAATGGTTGCATGTAAAATATAAAAATTCAAGTCCAATTTGGTAGCGCAGCACTCTTAGTTATATATACATGTACCTTCTACACTTAACAAAACATGTAAGTACACATATTTCAATTGCTAATAATTATTTTATTAACCAGTAATTTTTAACGAAACTTTGTACATCTGCTATTGACTGTGTATCAATAATTACTGCATAGTCATTTTTTCGATAGTCACCTAACCAGAGCTTTGGACTGTGAATCCATGAAATTCATTAAATGCATCAGGAAATCGTGCTAGGTGCGTATCAAAATTGCACATAGTCGTTGTAGACAGTTTTACGACTCACACATCCAATCAGTATGTGAGATCCATTAGAACACTATGCCAAGCGGTTTTTCACAGCCATGGAGGCCACACTTGTTATTAGAGAGAGAATTGATGACAAATTTATCCGGATTCCACTATTACTTTACTACATTCACATAGTCACGCAAATATCAATCCTAATTTTGTTACTTTGACATTTTCACACACTTTGATGTTTGTGTTATATCTTTTTAAATCTTTTGTTTTATGTAATGAAATAAGTATAATAATAATTCGTCTTTAAACTACTGTGTATATTTGTTGAAAATGTGACTTAAATCGGACAAATACTTACTTAGATACGAGCCAAAATATACATGTATACTTATAAGTTTTGTTAAGTGAACATATCATATATATATATATATATATATATATATATGAACTATAATATTATCAAGCTGATGACTCTCGCAAATACAGTTTAATATAAAGTGTCTATACAAGAAATTAGCATTTTATACTAGAAATATGAAGATATTAAAGATATAAAAGATATAAGATTTAAACATACCGCTCCACTGGCACCATGTATTAATACTGTGTTTGATGGTTTCACTTTATCTCTACCTCTGAAATAAAAACATCGATCAAATAATTTCACCCGAACCTCTCAAATTTTCTCTGCATGAAGAACGATAATCAGGATATCTTTACTTTACAAAGTGAAGAAAAAAACTTCTAAAGTTAATGATAATTCTGTTGCTCTCATGTTTTTGCTACATATGTATTCTGATGCAGTAGGACTTTTTTCTCTTTTTTTCACAACAGCCTCTACCCTCAATTGTAATTTTTTGCACAAACACCTTACAAAATTGAAAATAACGCAAAGCAGTCATCCTAAGCTTAAAAAATCAACCAAAAACTATGAGGAATTTGAATAATTTGTTTTCATAATTTATGATTTTAGCTAAAGGTTTAAGTTTGGCCCCACCCTCGGCTAAATATCACAGCGCAGGGACATGCATATAAGTTTAGGGATTGACCATGGAACAACAATTAAACCTAATTCTTATTTAGACTATTAAAACAAAACTTACTTGATACATAAAGCTCTATAAGCTGTAAAGTAAGGGATGCCAATACCAGCACCTTGTTGAAATGATAATGTATCCGGTAAATGTCCAATAAAACTTTCCTCACCAAGTGTATACTCAGCACAACCACCAGTTACTGCCTTTAATACAAATACTCTATCACCGGCCTAATGAAACAAACAAAATATTGTCAACAATAAAAATACACATTTGCCTGAAAAATACATAAGTGCCAGACACACTTTTTCTTTTTAATACTGACTCTTTAAAGAGAAAAGTGTTAGCAGTAATCATGTTAGTAAGAGTAGTTTCACTTTGATTTTTAATAACGTTTGTAGGGTTAAAATACAATATAGAACATGTGATGCAGTTCACCATATTTAATCTTTACTAGGGAGCAGCAGGGATGGGGTACTCATACTTGCACTCAAGTATTATGAGTACAAGTACCACTATTCCCAGTACTTGCCTGTACTCAGTACTCAGGAAAAATAACAGTACTCATACTCATACTCGTACTTACTCAAGTACTGAACTAACAGTACTCGATACTTGTAAGTATTTCTGAGTACTGGCCATCGTATTTCTATTTAGTTACATTTCTATCACACTCTAATAATATTTTATTGATTGAATTTGTTTAAAAACTACCTCAGAAATGATAATACATTTTACAAGTTTTTTTTATCAATAGCGGAGCAGCCAAATCACTACAGACAACTTGATTAAAATTGTAACACAAAAACTTCAGAAATACAACAACAAACAATCTATATAACCTAGGTATAAACCTACCTTAAACTTTGTTACTTTATCACCAACCTCTTTTATAATTCCAGCAGCATCACTGCCAGGTATATAAGGTAATGTTGGTACGACAGCATATGTTCCTGTACGTATATATGTATCTACAGGGTTTAAACCTGCAGCCTTCACTTCAACCAATACCTGAAGTTTTAATTACAGAAATAAAGTTAATTGTACATGAAGTTTCAATGCTAAATGAAAACATTACCATCAAGTAAGTAGCTATGTGTAGAAATTATATGTTTACATATTCAAACAAACCTTTTAATTTGATCCAGTTCTATTCTGAATTATTATACACATTGTTAATGTATGAACTGATTTAATAGTTAAAAGACAGACTTATCAACAAGCCCAACTCAACACAATATATATTTTCCATTTGTCCAAATCAACTTTTATTAGGAGCAGTACTCTAACGGTAGGATGCATGCTTTGAATCAAGAGGTCAAGGGTTTGAATCCCACCAGGGCCACTGCTAATTTCCTTGAGCAAGAAATTTACCTGTGATTGCCGCAATCCACCCAGATGTAATTGGGTACCTGTAAGGGTCATGCACTGTATGCTGTAGCTGCAATCTGCCCCGTATGTTAACAGTTGGTGAGTGTTGATGATCAGGGAAGTTAATGTCAAGAGTTGACTGAATACTTCAATAGTGATACTCAAAGTAGACTTTGACTTTAAAAACCTTGCTGTAACTTTTTAACTTGATTAGTTCTATGATTTGGGCTACATGTAGTTAACTTAGTGGTGATGACTAGCATCAATAAACTAGGACAGGAAGTCTTTGCTTTAATCTTCAAGCCTGAATCCTGGGCATAGCCATCTGTGCCACAGACCAGGATTTTCTGTAGTAAAATCTTTTGTAATACATCTCCCTAGAACTAAATTTTTTTAACCTTCATGTATGTTATCTAAAATCAAACAAACCTGTGAAGATGAAGGTACTGGCACAGGAACATTTGTTTCAACTTTTAACACTTCTGGTCCACCAAACTGTGCAACACGTAAAGCACGCATCATTAATCTTGATGTCATACTATGTAAAATAATAAAAAAAGTATAAATGTTAGCATGTCACGTAAAACATTGATGATGTTCTAATTTCAATTTGGTAATCATCAGACTAAGCTTCGAAGTGGACAAAGTAACTAGTGGAAGTAGCCCTAAACCCTAACATTTTTTAAAAAAAGGACATTTTCTTGTATGCTCTTCTTTTTCCAATTACCAGGCAAGGTCCCATTCTGGTGTATTGTCGCACAGGTGAGAGATTAAATATGTGGTGTGAAGCAAAAAAGTAAAAATGTTAAATTAATTGGCAGCTTTTTAAAGACTTGATCAATGGCTCCAACCATCAAATGAGGTCTCAGGAGGGTCCTAGAGGGTGAGTGCCCCCTTCTGTTCCTGGGGTTTGAATATTCTGTTTAAACTTGTCTGCGCACCTTATTAGGTATATATCATCCTTTCCTGTGGTACAAAAACATGAATTGAAATGATACTGATACAGTGATAGTCTAAACTGAAGACTGAACTGAAATAAATGGTGCCAAGTACCCTCCTAAAATGAAAGAAATACAAACGATCAAAACAATAACAAATAGTAAACTTGTCATCAGTCAGATTACACAGATATTTCTCGACATTTTTGTGAAATTAAACAAAGATGACAACCTACCGTTTTATCTAGAACACTGTTTACTTACTTCTTATCTGAGCTGTCCTCATCACACAAATTCCATTATCTTGGACATTACGGAGTCATGAAGAGAACTGAAATATCCCGAATGCAATCAAAACAAAGCGAGATAACTCTAACTGAATTGTAAACAAGAAGTTTCGGTGAGTTTATTTCCTGAAATTTTTAATGAATTAAAGTTTTGCCAACAAGTGTCATTTGAATTGTAAATTGTTTACTGAATGATCGAAAATTATTTTAAGAAAATATGCGATTGCGCTTGTGGAGTTTTTATTTATTTTGCACATTCGTCATTGAATGTTAACTGGTATTCGTACCTTTGACAATTCGCCCTATTAAATATAGGCTAATGTTTTAGTTCTAAGATAAGATAATACTTTTAATTTTAATTCTTTATTTCTGAAGTAAAAACATTGCAATTATTTCCTCAATTTTCAGATGTCAAAGTAGTTATTTATGAAATCAGTAAATGTCAGGGTGGGGGAAATCCCACCCTGGGATAATCCTAAATATAAGACCCTACATAACTTTTTTATCATACGGATGTTCTTCTGTTCTTCTTCTTCCAATAACTGCGCAGGATCCCTCTCTAGGCTATTGTTGCAAAGACGTAGTGTGGCACAAAAGTTAAAAATGTTGAAACCTTTAAAACTAATACACTGATCTATTTTACTTTTTTATGTCTTGGCCAGCCCCTGTTTGAATGCCTACGTAACAGAAAAGTGTTTAAATGATAAAAAAGTTATGTAGGGTCTTATTTTTAGAACTAGGCCCCGAGAGTGCCTATCAAAGGCGGGGACTGTCCACCTGCTGTCAGTGTCATTGATAAATTATCTATTATCTCATGCCTTTCCTCAAATATATGCTTTTGATATGAAATGTTTTTATTGTTGTTGGATATGATATATTTTTGTATTTTAATGATTAACGTGGAGATTGATTTGTTTAAGGGTGCCAGTTAAATCCATTTATGTTTAATTAATAACAGCTGTACTAGGTATACTACAATTTGTGGGAAAATGAAGTTTAAACTTTTATACGTTTTGTGTGGTTTTTTATTGTAATTTTGATTTGTAGCTAAGTAAAAAAGGAAAAAAATACCAAAAAATGTACTCATATAAATCTAAATCTAACTTTGAAATCAACAATCAGTCATTACATACAATATAAAATAAAATGTTATTATTTAATTGCCTTTCATGTCAATAATTAACACAAATATACATGTAATTTATTAGTTTTCCCTATTTATTTAATATGACCCTGGATGATGGGCGTCCCGGGTCTCAAATCCAGGGATTCCCCCCCCCCCCCCACCAAATATCAGGAATAAATTTTTCAGACTGGAATAGATCTAATGAGGGAATAATGTTTCAATTTCAGGTCATCAAGCATCCTCATAGATCTCAAGATGAGTGGAACATTCAGAGTTGTAACTCTTATGTTTATATTTTCCCTAAAACTTGTAGCAGCTAAACAACCAAACATAATTCTGATTGTGGCAGATGACTATGGTTTCCATGATGTTGGTTATCATGGATCAGAAATAAAAACTCCTAATCTTGATAATTTGGCCATGTCTGGTGTCCGGCTTGAGAATTATTATGTACAACCTATATGTACACCAACCAGGAGCCAGCTGTTGTCTGGTAGATATCAGGTAAAAATATTATAATTGTTTTAAGTTTAAGATTAGATTTTATAGGTGGATAAAACTGGGAGTATTGGTGGGAATTCCCCTGCTTTATTTATTAAAATATAAATTAAATGTTATCATTTACCATTATCATAAATTCTATTAAAATAAGTTAAAATATTGCATTTGATTACATCAGAGTCTTTATGCCTTTACCATGTAAATTTTGGACCATCAAAATATCAAAACAATGCAATAATACTATCTAGGTAAGACCTTCTTCCATAAAAATGTTTTGCCTACTCCTTCTAACAAAGTACCCATTTGTGAAGAGGTTTTAGGGGAAAAAAATAAGAGTACTAATTTTCCTACAAACCATCTACATACATGGGTTACTTATTGATGAAAGTTTAAGTTAAGAAGTGCAGTTTAAAATCTGTTTCCATGTACATGTTCAGCTGACTTTACAACTTTGTACGATAATCCCTAATCACGGAACATGGCTCAACATAAATTTTTCAAGTAGGTTGCCTGGTTGGACAACTAACTATTTATTTTACTTGTCTGAACCAAATGTATTTACTAGCAACAACAAGTTGCCCAAGCCCAGATATAGGTTGTCAGGGGAAATAGGACAACATTTAATGTAAAAAGTAACTTAGGCCATGCCAAATTGGAATTCTGTTTAACGTCAACTCAAATTTGACAAACCTTCTAGGTACCTATTCAGGAAAACACGCACACCGAAATCAAAAACACAAATATTTTTTACTACAAAAAACAATGCATTATTTAAAAGAATTTTCAATGGAATAATCTCATGATGTGAAATAATGGCTTGAATTTAATATAAAATCACTAGTGTTTTTTTACGTAAAATATGTATTGTATTAATGAACGCAGTTATGATAAATTGCTTACGATGAATAACAGAATAAAGTCGTAGTTGAACACAATTGAATTATTGAATACTGAAACATCGGAGTTATTAAAAAAAAATTACGGACTATTTTATTTTAATTTTGATATAGGACTCTAAAACCTTTTCAGACGCTTAACAAAATTCCGATATGGCATGGCCTTATTTATAATCTTGTACTTGTAGATACATACAGGTTTACAACATGGTATAATCTGGCCAGCCCAACCATCAGGTATTCCATTAGATAATCCATTGTTACCAGAGAAACTAAAAGAAGTTGGTTATTCTACACATGCTGTAGGTAAATGGCATGTAGGATTTTATAAAGATGAATATCTACCAACTAGTAGAGGTTTTGATTCTTATTTTGGTAAGTTATTTTGTATTTATGCTCTTTTGTTGTACATGAATATTTTGATTAATGAGTCACATTCTTACATCATTTGTTACCTCCCCTCCCCAGGAAAAGTAGGAGTAAGACACTGGTAAACATGATTCCCTTTTTATTTCTTGGGTTTTAATGCTGTAGATGCACATTCTTTGGTCACATCACAGCTATCAGTCAATCTACTCACCATTCCTGGAAAGGCTAAAGTTCTTGATTTACTTGATAACCAGTTACTAGGCACATACTTCCATCAGTGACTGACAGCTGCCCTACATCCCATGAACCTTTGATTAGTAGACTTGTGTGCTTCCAACTTAGCTAGCCAGACTGGATGGCTAAAGTTTGTAGTATTTTTGCTGCCAATAGTAATTCCTGTGCAGTTGCTTGGCAGTGTGGATGAAGCTAGAAGTTCAGAAGTGACTATTTCTCTACTGGTGCGTTACAGAAATGTTTATTCCACAAAGTTATGTGATGACAATTTAAACTACAGTAAGAAAATTGACCTTGATCTAAGTTCACCAGTCACTTGTCAGCTTCCTGTTGTACTTGTTATTATCAAGCTCTGTGTAGTTGATTGTTTAATTAAGTTATCTATGAAGTATATAAATGGATTGCAAACCAATGTCTTAATGAATCACACAATTGTTGCTAAACCCTTAATCACTTAAAAATGTACAAGTATTTCTGTATGAAGATCAAGTGTAACAAATACAATTTATAATCCTCATTGTTTGTGAAGTGATCATTTACTTTGAATCCAATAAAAAAAATCAAGTGGTAGAGAACCTTAATCAAAGCGTTGAAGGCACTGAATTTGTTCCGGTTTGAAAAGTGAAATTAGCTTTTCGGCTCCAACAATATTTGTACACAAAGAACAGATTAGTGATATTAATTTGGTAGGTAGAACAGCACTGTTTCCATTCAAAACACTTAACACTATCGAACTATTAATACGACAGGACTGAAGTCCCAAACAAATAAAAAGTTATATCAAACAGACATAATGATGAGACAGCATTTTTAAAGAGACAATTGAAAAAGGATGGATTATTGGTCTTACATATTACTTTTAATAACCCTTTGGTTGTATTACTGGATAGTTGGGTATGTTTAGTACTGAATGTTTATGCTTGAACATACTTGTTTATAGCGCTGTAGCAACACATTATAGGTCTGAGATTACGGAAATTAGTAAACCTACTCATCTGGATAGGCTAAAGCTCTGGATTTAGCTGATAACCAGTTACTAAGTCTTGACCATGCCTTACATGATTTATAATCAGTGGTAGGAGGGAGCATTGTGGTATTATTCAATGGCCAAACACTGGGAAAGTATTCTCTATCTTGGAATGGAACCTATGATCCCTCAATCACTACACTTGTGTGCTACCAACTGAGCTAGCCAAGTGGCTCTATGTATAGTAGTTATAATCTAATGTTACAGGATATTTAACAGGCAGTGAAGATTATTACACACATTTTAGATGTTATGAGAAGATGTGTGGATATGATCTCCGTGACAACACAGAACCAGCTGACCTATATAATGGTACATACTCCACCCACCTGTTTGCTGATAAAGTTATAGATATCGTTGATAAACATGATACAGAGAAGGTAATACACGTATACAGTACCCACCAAAAGTTGGGAGACATTTTCACTTTGTAGGCCTATTGAATAGCATTTATCTAAAAACCGAAAAATGTTTTTTTTTAAATGCTTTTTAGTTTTGCTTATTTTTTGGTAAGCAATCTAATTATAACTGAGACTACAAAAATAGCATAAAAACTATGTTAAACTATGTTATTATAATATTGAAAGAATTACTTTGAACATGGTTTTGGAGGCTTTAGGATGTCATATGCTGAATCTTATGAATGTGCCGCCTTCATCAAATTTGTTTTTATTTTATCACAAACCATACTTAAATAGGTTAAAAACAATGATTTTCGATTCTACAAATATAATCATAAAAAATTTAAGAATTGTGGAAAAAAAAACTATCTCCGAACTTTTGGTGGGTACTGTATTCCTCTGAATGTAACGTAAGTCTTGACCATAGCCTGAAATTATAAAACAATTTCAAGTACCAAAGCATTCTGTGATTTTATCTAACCATATTTGGATGCTTAAATCAGCTTTTGTGGAAAAGCTGAATTAAATAACAAAAATTATCTAATTAATATAATTATGTTGAGTTTGAAGCTGAGAGCATTAAACTTAGACAATGAGGCTTGTTACATGATGATATAAACCAAAGGTGGTCTGTCAGCACAGTCCAGATTCAGTAAATACATGTATGTCATAAAACTGTGTGCTTTTGACTTACCTGACAATGCTAGCAGAAGTTGTTGTAATATGAAAGACTTAATTAATAGAGGCAATACAGTTAGACAAAATGGTTTAATTGATTGAATTAAGGGGCTTTTAAATTGCAGACTACAAAATTAGTGTATGAAAGTGGTTGTGCAAGCTTGTTATATTAGCAGCAAGCTCTAAATCTTGTTTGTGAATGTTTGGTTGTCAGAACTAAACATTGGTCACCTCAGACTACTGGACATCCTCTAATTTCTTAGACTGGAATTGTATTAATCATGTTATTGTACATTTCAGCCCCTATTTATATATCTACCATTTCAAGCTGTACATGGCCCCTTACAAGTACCTCAGAAATATATTGACAGATATTTTCATATAAAAAATAAAAAACGGAGAACTTATGCTGGTATTTATCATACATTCATCTATAATGTATCCCTCCTTCATGGTTTCCACATGGTTAATAAGTTTGGACGGTCTTTCAAATTATGATTAGAAAAAATGGACGTTTTATTCAATATACTATCAGGGCTTGAATTTGAAAAAAAAATTGACTTGCATAATTTTGTAAGTTGATTTCTTTTTAACTCGCAAAATGAAAAAAATTACTTGCATTTTTTTCTCAAAATTTTAATAGCATACATAATTTCTATTCTTATATGCAATATAAAAACAACATGGTACAATATTTAACTGTAGATAGAACAAGGGCGTTATGGCAGGATAGTCAAAGAATATCGACTATTTTTAGGGTGAATCTTTAATTAATTCTACCGATCTATCAGGCTGTTTTAATGCTAATTGAAGCTTCAATAGTTTAGACAGTAATATTATGCGTCTATTTTAAGTTGCGAAAATTTGCGAGTTAAAATAAAAGTTACTCGCAATTTTCAAAATCCACTCACATTTTGAATGTATGGGAGCTTAAATTCGAGCCTTGTATACTATGATAGTGATTTTTCTAAAGCAGAGTAGCTGGGTACTGCTTCCTGTCCCTTTTTCTCTTCTCCCTGCCCTCTTTTGCCTCAACCAATGAAGAAATAATTGTTTTGAAACATCAGCATTACCCCTATTTTCTGCACCTCTCTGCCCTCTTCTTGGTTTTAGATTAATCACTTATATGATATTGAAGAAACAATTAATTCATGAGAGAAAGTTTTCAGTCAAAATTTTAGAGATATATTCTGTGTAACCTGGGAAATTCAAACCCAGGAAGAAATCAGGAATCTTTTAAATTATAAAATATTCTCCTTGGTTCCATTTTGGTAATTCAATTGCAAACACACTGAGAATTTTGTTATATAAGAACTTTTATTTGGTCATCTAATTGTTTGAATTGCTTAGGTTGGACTGTTCTTCCAAACTTACCTTAGTGGAAGCCCTTGTTGACTGTAACATTATAAATGATGTAATCCTATATTTCAGCCCTTATTTATATATCTACCATTCCAAGCTGTGCATGCTCCCCTACAAGTACCTCAGAAATACATAGATAGATATATCAATATACGAGATGAACAGAGACGAACATACGCTGGTAAAAATTAGTATCTTTATAGATGTGGAGTGTTAACTTTTTTGTCATTCAATATTCTGCAGTTGTAGTCACCTCTCAATAACAACCATCTCTCAATAACAGTCACCTTACAAGGAAAGTCACAAAAACAGTCACATGATTCACATCAGAGAACAGTTACCTACAATTTCATGTCACCCTACAGGAACGATCACCATAACATAATATATACATCATAATTAGGGACTTAGGTCAGTTATCTTTCCCTGATAATATCTGAAGCAATCCAATTGGTAAGTAGGTCCCAACAGTTGGAATTTTTGGATTTTATCATTGGAGACCTATGTAAGGACAACAAAATATTTCATCTTTTTTGTTAATGAAGATATTAACACAAGTAATGAAATTTAGATAATTCTTTACCCTAAAAATACTTGGATTTAATTTAAAACAAATTAAATGATTTACAAAAAAGTTATTTAAGATTAATTTGGGCAAACTGACTTTGAAAAGTAAGGGTAAAATCTGAGTAATCCAACTAATTGGACCTACCTATTTGTAGAGTATACAAGGGGTAATAACTGACTAAAGTCCCATTCACCTCCCAACAGTACATATATTTCAATAACAGCCGCCTTTAAATGATAGCTACTACAATTTAACATTCACCTTTCAATATTAAATGGTCAACTTCTGATAACTATCCCTTCCTTATATCAAGCACCTTGCAGAAATAGCAATATCTCTATATATTCATTCTTCATGCGTTTTCCTTGTACTTGTAAACAAATCCTTGCAATGTTCTCACTATACAGTGCCCTCCAAAATTCTTAGACTATGAAATTTTGCGAAAGCTGATCAAGCATGCCACAAGTAATTTTACGATGATTAAAGATTATTGATGAAAATGGTTAGAATTTTATGTTGATAAACTAATTAATTCTGATTGTGGAATTTACTTGGATGACTTTAATTTCTTTATTTCACGGATAAAAGTGAATTTGTTTATAAAAAAAACCAGGACTTTGTTCAGGGTCTTTTCAAGGGCACTGTATTTATGTCACCTATTTCTAGTGGTGATAATTTAACACAGTCATTAATATATAAAATGTTTTCTTAAAAATTTATCACCTCTATCCTTATATTTACTGGGTTTAACACCATGTCGACAAAATTATTAGCCGGATTTTTCAATGAAAAAGGCAGGCAGTTGGGTGGATGGGCTGGTTGGCAGTCGAGGGGGGGCCAGTTGAGCATCCAGTGTCCGGTGTCGTTAATAATTGGCATTGCCTTAAAGTTTTTTCTTTACTATATATTTCTGCCATTTATTGTCAGATCTTTATGAAACTTCATACTATGATAACATACCATGTGATGAATAGAATTAAAAAGTAACCACAACTCTACCTGCCTTTGTTATAGATTATTTCCCTTTGTATTTTTTGCCTTAAAGTTTTTAAATCTTGCTGTAATGTGGTTTCCGCATTACATTTCTTGTTAGGTTATTTTACAGCATCCAGCGCACCTAACCTAGCTTTCCTGGAACCTTGTCTACAACCAGTACTCACCTTCCACAGGGCAGTAAACTTCTCCATATACCTTATTAATGTAGGAAAATGGACATTATTGTCAAATTTCCATGGAAGGGTATAACCTCCCTTGGTGGAATTAGAATCCGCACCTCCTTCTTTGGGACACTAGGTTAGAAATCTAGGCATGCTACCATCTGCACTACTGACCCAGGTTTGAACACCATTATCTACATAGAAAATGTAGAAAATTATTGGTCAACAATTTAACTAATACAGAATATGAAATATGAGGAAAATAAATGTTGAATATATTTAAAAGTTATATGTTATGTCTCATTATCCTTTTGCAATCAATGCTTTTTCATGAAAACAATATTTTTTTAACATGATAGTTCTTTTTTTCTACTGATGAGTCTATTTACTTTTAACCACTACTTGTTGACATTTTCATAAATATTGTACTCAAATAATCATTCCTACAGTAAATTATTACTTTGCTCCAAATTTCCCAACATGGTAGAATCAGTAATACACTTTTTTACTGCTAACATATTTGCCGAAGTATAAAATTGTATAATAAACCAATGTTAACTATTCAAAGGTATGGTTACATGTATGGACGAAGCTGTAGGTATGATTACAGAAGCTATGAAGAACAAAGGAATGTGGGATGATACTATACTTATCTTTACTACTGGTAAGCTGTATTGTTTTTATGCTGACTCTTATTTGGTCAATCCTGTTTTTAGATGTCTTGATCCACCCCCCTTCAAAATGACTGCCACAAAACTTGAAATTTGTGTTTTTTAAATGGATTTATTGAAATTCACTGTTGGAAAGTTGCCTTAAAAATGACATTTTTTGTGCACCTCCCCATCAAAAGATATCTCTGGGGTTCCAGAGAAGATACATGTCCTCTCTCTCTCTCTGTTGCTGGGGTTTAAAGGGTGAGTGCAAGCACCCCTAATTATCAGAAAAAAATCAGGTAATCGAATGCAGAAAAATGTGAAAAGATGGCTTAGTTTCATTCTCTGAAAAGTTTCTTTGTCTGTCCATGTTTACAGTGGTGCTTTTCACAAAAAATCTCACAATAAATATCATCGTAAGCCAAAAGCTAGAAATATTCATAATATAATATAGTCATTTTCTGGCCAATCAATTCCTAATATTATTGAGTTATGTAGAATATTGTATACCTTTTGAGTATCTTAATGTCACTAGTGGACCTGCGCGCATGCGCTGACAGGTTGACTCCGCCCCAATGTAAGGTGTTGATGACATGTAATAATTGTAGGTGCGATGTGTATAAATTATTGAGTGATTATGATAAAAAATGAAATGGGGTGAAGAGAAATAGATAATAGACAAAATATATAACATGGGCAAGTGACCCTGGGACATTAATATGCTTATGTTTATTATCATTCTGATTTTGAACTACAATATTTATGAAATTGACTTATGATAATATTTTTGTAAGAAGTTTTGTGAAAAGGTGCAAAGGTTTGCAATGAGCAGTAGATTATCTTTATTTATTTCAGAGTCACTGGATCAAAGGTTACAATGACCTTGCATTAAAAGTTCTTGCTGTATGTTATTTTCATACATGTATTTATTTTCAGATAATGGGGGTCAGATACATGAAGGGGGTAACAACTGGCCCCTAAGGGGCTGGAAAGCCTCGCTATGGGAAGGTGGGATGCATGGTGTAGGTTTTGTGCATAGTAATTTATTAGATAAAAGAGTGATAGGTTCAGCATCACCACAACTCATACATGTGACTGACTGGTTCCCTACTATAGTTAAACTTGCTGGTGGCAGTTTGAATGGTACCCAGCCTCTAGATGGATTTAACCAATGGTCAACTATCAAGTAAGTTGTCAAGTTTAATGATTATTCAAAATAAAAAAGCAAGGTGCTGTATTCTACTTGTTTTCTCCTCCCTGTCCTATTTTGCTCCTGCTGCAGAAATAGTTACTTTTGAAATATCAACCATCTCATGTGCCCTGTCTAATTTTTTGCCCCAGGCCCCCCTTACAAAATTGTTTGTTTGCAGTAACACTACCTTCCAACTAAAATCATCCCTACACAATTTTTTTAGGTCTGGCACCTTGCTCTTGTTTTCTCTTGTTTTCTCTTCTTTTTCCTGTTTTAAAAGGCTTGCATGGAAGATTTGACTTTGACTAACTGTGTAGCCTCTATTACTATTATATCCACATGCAGGAATAGTTACTAAGAAAATATCGATACTCTGATGGGCCCTGTCCCTAATTTCTGCACATCTGCCCATTTCTGAATTCTAGAATAATCAATTATGTTTTTATGACCTCACAAGCCAACATATTAAAGGTGTTTTTTATCACACTCATTTCTATTTGTCCGGTGGGGGGGGGCAAAGTGTAGTAATCTATACTGGAAATGACTTGGTATGAATTTTGTTATAAATGAGTCTTAGTGCATAAGAACTGTAATTCCATTTGTACCATTTTGGAATTGATTTGCCGGTTGTTTATTTACCTGCACTAAAGGTAGATATTTAAACAAAATTTGAGGTATAAGATGTATATTCTTGTTTCTGAATAGACAACTGGTGATAAAAGACCTGTGGCCCAAACCCAGAGTCAGGTTTTCAATGCAATTGGATGAGTCCTGCCTACCATTACCGATATGACATTATTGTTGGTTGGCATACCCCATAGTTATATCATGTTAATTTCAATATTACAGTTTTGGTGAAACAAGTCCTAGGAAAGAATTATTACATAACATAGATCCATTATACCCAGCATCAGGTGAACCATTATCTAATAGTACATTTAATACAACTATCAGAGCTGCTTTGAGAGTAGGTGATTGGAAAATAATAACAGGAGATCCAGGTTAGTACTTGTATTACCTCCCCTTTCTGTCGCAAATTGCAAATATTTGCGAAGTCCGGTGTACCATACTCAAGGATCCGGTGAAAACAGAATCTGGTAGAATAGGATCCAACAGATCCCTCTGGGTATAAAAACTCTGTTACACGTGTAAACGGGGTTAGGAATTTTAGTTTCAATACATTTTGGATACAATTTGTTGTTACCGTATTTATACCCCCGCTTCGAAGAAGAGGGGGGTATACTGTTTTACCCTTGTCCGTGCGTGCGTGTGTGTGTGCGTCCGTCCGTCCGTCCGTCCGTCCGTTACAAAATTTCCGTCACAGTTTTCTCAGCAACTATACCATGCAGCTGCCTGAAACTTTGCATATTGCTTCATCCTATAGTCCCATGTGGTGTAAAGCGATTTCATGCTCCTCGCTCATCTACTTCCTGTTTGTCGCATATTTTTAGATTTTGGCGGGGGTATCACTAGTGAGCATTAGCTCACAGATTTACTTGTTAGATTTAATTTCATGTTAAAACAAAAAGTACTTAAAATAAGGTAATTTAAAGTGTCAACTTGTGTTAGTTAAATATTAATGTGGATGTAGAAAAACCAGCGATATATATATGAAGCCTAATCAGTAATAATTTACTTCGAAATTTAACCAGTACCAACTTAAAAGTCTAACCAGTACCAACTTAAAGCCTAACAAATTCAGAAATCTAGCCAGAAGCAACTTTGAGAAATTACACCACACTTTCCCACCCCATTAGTTTTCAGGTCATTCTTACTGTAATACTTCATAATTTACATGATACAATTTATCAATATGTAACTGAATATATAAACCTTGGTTGGTAGGGCGCCTGGATTTTGAATCTAGTGTCCTGAAGGGGGTATGGGTTCGAATCCAACTCAGGGAGGTTATACCCATCCATGAAAAATGTGACAATAGTCTCAACTTTCCTCTATTTATAAGGTATATTGAGATGTTTTTGGTCTTGTAGAAGTGTAGGTGAATACTGGTTATGGACAAGGGTCCAGGAAAGCTAGGTTAGGTGCATTGGACGTCCTTATATAACCTATACAATTTTTTGCTACAGCAATAAACCCAACAAAATAAATGAATGTTACTGTAAAATTACAACATTATTGTGTCTTATATATAGGAGAAGTTGTCCAGTGGTTCGACAGACGCTGCGGGATCAAGAGGTCCTGGCTTCAAATCCCACTAAGGGCACTGCTAATTTCCTTGAGCAAAAAATTTATCTGGGATTGCTTTACTCCACCCAGGTGTAAATGGGTACCTGTAAGGGTCATGCACTGTATACTGTGGCTCGATGATCAGGGAAGTTAATGTCAAGAATAGAATGAAAAGTGATACTAATAGTAGACTTCAAAAACCCTTGCTTTAATTTTTAACTTTTTATATCTGTTATTGCATTAAATTTTGTTACATTACATGTATTAGATATGTACTTGAATATACTTAAATGTAATAAGATATTATTAATATTGTTTTCATATTGATAGTTCATCTTCTTAGATCTGTTTAAATTTAATGTGCATGAAAATCTTTTTGTGATTTCAGTACCTCTATCTTAGATTTTGTTATTTAGGCTAATACTTAACTATGGCAAAGTTTATAAATGTTATATTGTAACTTCAGGCAATGGAAGCTGGGTACCACCCCCTCATATGGATGCACCAATCATAGATGATATGAGAAAAGATAAACAAAATGTTTGGTTATTTAACATCGCCAATGATCCCAACGAGAGAAATGATTTATCAGCAAAACGTACCGACATTGTCGCTAAGATGCTTGACAAGCTTTCATACTACCAGAAAACAGCTGTACCTGTCTTCTCCCCGCCTGATGACCCTGATGCTGATCCTTACGGGGGATTCTGGGGACCCTGGGAATAACAACTTCTCCCTATTGTCCCTGTTAACATTATAACAAAGCTCTTGTCAAGTATCGGGTCTTTAGAAAGATGAATCTTCAATGTTAAGGTAGAACTCTGCTTATACAAAACTATATTTTTTACCACAGAAAATTTATCTGAAAACTTGCATTTAATTATATTATTAGTATTTTTAATGTTTTCACCGTGTCAGATTTTTAAATTACATTTATTATTATTTTGTATGGACTGCTTAAAAACTACTTAAAAATTACTTTTTTATATCAAAAGGAGATAAAAACTCATTTTCATTTAAATTTTTCTATAATAATTTTGCAATTGCATGTTGATTTATAAGATTTTATCCAATTTAAATGATTAACATGATATAAAGAATGAAATTTGTGTTTTGCGATCATTTATCATGGCTTTCAAAGTAATAAGTGACTGTAAATTGGCATAATGGGAATTATACATTAAACTTTTTAATTTTATGATTCAATGTATAACTCTATATTACATGTTAAATTACCTTGTTCATGACAACAACAACAACAATGTTAATATTATTGAAATAAATAAAAGATTGTTTAAAACCCTCCACCATATATATTATACAAGTACAAAATTACAATTCAACACACATTCCTGATTTTTTTTTCATACGCATTTAGTCAACACATGTATTACTTACAGTTTAATTTGACTCTTTATATTGTTATATGTATATTGTTTTGTTTTATATAAGGTTATGTTTAGTCCTAAAAATAAAGCCCTATGCATCTTTTTTATAATTTTGACATTTTTCTGTTATGTAGGGTCTTAACAGATTGCTTCAAAAACACATAGCAAAAATATAGCATAGAGATATCGAAAGCCTTAGCCAGACCGGTCCGTATATAATATTGACAGTGTTGGTAGTAAGAACGACTAATCTGGATGGAAAAAAGTTCATTTCAGCGAGGTGAAACTTTATTTACCAACATGAATTCAGTTAAGAATGGATGACAGAGGGACAACCCCGGATAGTAGAAAAGTAATTAGTGTTTTCTTAGGTCAAAAACCTGAATATTATCTTCTGCTTTATGGAAGGAATAAAAGTATACTTTTATTTATCAAATATTGCTGATTTGACCCACATTCATTTACTTTTTGAAAAAATTATTTTGCTATGCATTTTTGAAGCAATCGTTAAGACCCTACATAACATTTAAATTATGTTATGCCATCTGAGGACTGACCATTATAGCTCGTTTAGGATAACTTGAGACAAACGACTCGGTCTGTTTACATATTTGGGACTCAGGTATAACATAAAACAGGGAGGTCAGCTGATTTTGTGTAATGAAAGTATTAAACATGTCTTAATGTGTAGAACGTGTGTTCTCGTACTAAATTTAATACATCAAAAACACACTGATAATAGTCGATAATTACGTGTACTAAACTTAAATCCACCTGTGTATAAAATAGGTATCGTTTTATTTTGTCTCAAGTTATCCTAAACGAGCTATACTGGAAATATTTTTCTGAAGTTTTGTGTTTTTAGCTCGACTTTACAAAGTAATGTAGAGCTCTCCTACTCGCCCCAGCGTCGGCGTCCACATTTCTGATTAAAGTTTTTGTGCAGTAAAATACTTTCTTCTATATCTTTGTTATTTCTCAAGATATTAACTTCAAACTTTAAATATATGTTCCTTACTATCAACCACATCTCATGTGACAAGGTCCATAACTCCAAACACATTTTTTAAAGAATTATCTCCCCTTGAACTGATTGAAGTTTTTGTGCACAGATTAAAATTTTTGTGCAGTAAAATACTTTCTTCTGTATCTTTGTTATTTTTTAAGATATTAACTTCAAACTTTAAATATATGTTCCTTTCTATCAACCACATCTCATGTGACATGGTCCATAACTCTGAATGCATTATTTTCAGAATTATCTCCCCTTGAACTTAGAGTTTTCTTTAAAAAATGTTTGTTTTTACTGCAACTGTTTTATTTCTTTAGGTATTGACTTCAAACTTTAGATATATGTTCCTTATTATCAACCACATCTCATGTGACAAGATTCATAACTCCTTATACATTTTTTCAGAGTTTTCCCCCTTGAACTTATAATTTTCTATTTTTTTCTTTTTTTTTCTTTGAATTTGTTAAGGTTATATTTTCAAATTTTAAAATATGTATGTTCCTTATCATCAACCACATCTCCTGTGACAAACACTTACTAAGTCGAGCATGCTGTCTCCTCTGACAGCTCTTGTTAATTTATTGTTGTTAACATTTGCTTTGCTTGCATAATATCATGTTTTAATATTTATTTGTATGTTGATTTCAACACACAACTTTTTGAACTTATGAGGTGTGGAATTCATGTGGATATAAATACATTTGTTCATTGACATATGAGGCTTTAAACACTAGAAACATTCAAGTCACAAGGTTTTAACAAGTAAGGCTTTGTCAGGCTATCAATGCACACAATAGTCATTAGACTTTCAACATGAAAAACTTAAAACACAATAAGTTTATCCTAAACTTAATACATGTACAAATACTTGTTAATTTGTAATTTAGTGAATATTTGTTGCCGAGGTTGAATTGTAATTTCATATCAATTTGGCTTATATTCTAGTCATAGAAGTTAATGATTCTAACTAAGGGTTAATATTTTATTGCTGGATGTGTTGAAGTTAAAATAAAGGGTTCTATAGAATTTGTGAAATTCATTATTGTTGTTGTTATCTCGAATGTCTTGCTGATAAGTTTATACATACATGTATTATAGTTGTGCTTTATATCTTACTACAGTTCCTACAAAATAACATTACCTGTTTGTGTAAACATTAAAATAAACCAATCTATACCAAAGATAGGGCAGTATTGAAACTTGTAAAGTTTAGTTTTACAAAATAAGTGTGGCAGATAAGTGCTTTAATGCCATACCATTACACCAACAAGCCTCATATACTCATAAAAACATAGTAAACAAATTAATGCTATATAATATTTAAATTACACCCCAAGCATCCCCTGTTGTGGATTAGTTCATTGTTCCGTTAACATAAACAAGGTATTGTTTTTTTTTTGTACGAACTGTTCTTCTAATTAAATTTTGTTTTGGGAATTAAACAAACATGTTTTTGTTTACATTGAAAAGTATTTTTAAGAATGTATGAATTTATATGTAAAAATGTATCATGATTGTTAAATTTCATTCAACTGCCAGTCTGCATTTGGGCTATACATTAACTCTGCTGATTTAAATATTCACTACAGTATTTTGTACTCATATTGAATGAAAATGTATTTAAATTAGCCAAGTTAATGTATGCGCCACTGACAGTTGAATAAAAAAACTAACAATACTTGGCAGATAACATTTTGATAATGTCATATGAAAAAGCTTAATTAAGACAAAGCTTTTTTTGTTTATATACACACTTTGTACTTGGGCTCACTACTCAAAACTTGAAGTTACAATTAAAGTATACTTTGTTTAACACTACCTCTCCTGCCCCGTGTTCAGTAACTACTGTTAGCTAACGTTACGGGTACAGGAGAACTCAACCAAAGACTACTCAACCCCTGCAATACTCAACTCAAAGGTGGGACTGCTCAATCCGTTAGTAGGAGATCAAGTTGTCTCGGGTTGAGTTGTCTATGGGTTGAGTTGTTCCGACATTTCTGTTATGGAACATTTTAGGTACCTGAAAATGCTGCTGTCCTTGCTAATAGTTTTGTGATTTGCTATAGTCTGACAAAATTAATATTAGCTTGACCATTATGCCAGAATATATATAACTCAGTATTTACCTTTTATTTTTGTCTTAGTTTGTAAATCGAGCTTGTCGAAACATTTTGTCAAACTATATAACTGAACAATTATTTTTTTTTCAAAAGAATAAACATTTTGAAAATATGCCACAATATCACAACCTTACCCATTTTCCCATAAACGAAAGTGCCCAATAACATGTCATGTTTACAAAATTGATTCATAGTCATGTAGGTTGTTATTAACAGGTGTATAATCATATACACACATAGGCTACAGAAACTCACGCTTCAATGCAAGTGAAGTGTATAATTATTATAATAAGGTAGTTCAAGCTCAGGTTAATATTGTTGGACTATAATTACATATGTGCATTGTAGGCTATGCAAATATTGTTCTTTTTCTTATTATTATTAATATTATATCACTATATGGTATAAGTTTGTTATTAGTGCAATTATTTAATACTCAGAAAAAAGATTTTGCTTAAAATGTATAAAAGGGTTGTACATAATAATGGGAAATAAGCCTGGGTGCATCCAGCTGGAAGGGGTTCAACAAGGGTTCAGACATCCCTAGTTTATTTTTCAATTTTGTTTAATACGTAATATTATGAGAAGTGTAAACCCCTGGTTGGATATTTTGTTTGCTTAATTTTAGTGTTTTTTGTTTGAATGTGTTTGTCAATTTGTTTGTAAATTGTTATTTATGTTATCAAGCTCATAGTTCATGACAAGCATATACATTTGTATATTACTTACAATTGTATATTGAGACAACGATCACACAAGTCACATACAAGAACTTGTAGGTGTGGTATAGATATTGACTTAATTTCAGTTTTGACTTATTCCGAATTTTAGATAATAATGCTGTAATTGTTAAAAGCACTCCCGTATACAGCAGACATCTTACAACAGAATCTTTATTAAGTCATTTATACTGGTTTTAACGATGTGTAAACACATTTTGGTTATCTTAAGGTGTCCAGCACTTATAACCTGGCCTTCCTGGACCCTTGTCTCTAACAAGTACTCACCAACCCCTCCACAAGGCCAGAAACTTCTCCTCATTAATTGAGGAAAATTGACATTATTGTCAAATTTTCATGGAAGGGTATATCCTCCCGGGTGGAACTTGAACTTATACCCCATTTCAAGACACTAGATTCGAAATCCTGGTGTGCTACCAACTGCACTAGAGACCCGGGTTACACAACAGTATGATCGTCAGTATATGTTATTAATTGATATGCTCAATATATTTATATTTGATATTAGTCCCATGGCATCAGATGACCATATGAGACTTGTGATCATTGTCAAGGTAAATATTTACAAAATGTTAATGTTAACATATTCCTATTACTCAGTGATATCTTAAATCTCTGTGATATTGTTTCTATCACTTGCTCATCAAAGCTTTAATGGAAAGCCTTCTTAACAGCCTTTGTTATAGGAAATACATAAAATTGTACATTCTTGGGCAGTGCTCTATTAGAGTGTACTGGACCGAGTTAACAATTAGATTTCATCAATTTGCTGTGGCTCTTATGAAGAAAAAAAACTGTCAGTCCTATTAGGGATTCTATATAACAGGGATTTGTAACAAAGTGCATTTTTGAATTTTCACTGTTGTCCCTGTCTATAACTGGCTGAAGCAGGCTGTACAAACTATTCCAGAGTTTAAAAACTTGATTTATGTTTTTGTACATGTCTTCCATGCAATTTGTGAATGTTTCTGAAGTTTTTGACAAACAATTGTTGCAATTATGACCAAAAATATGACTTCAGGTGATGTAAAATGGGGCTAAACATGGCAGATCGGTGGGAAAATGCATTATTTTGTGAAACAGTCTGTGAGCATAATTTACCTCAAAATCATCTAGAAACACATTTTCCCTAATATTTATGTTATTCTGAATGGTACTGGTACAAAATTTCATGAGTATATCTTTATTTAAACTTGTTATACTTTTTTTCAGTATGGGCCGAAATAATAGCGACGACAGTGAAATTTGATGAATATCTATTACATTTACTTATCGTTACAAATCCGTTATATGAAATCCCTAGTCCTATTTAAAATACTGCAAAATGTCATGCAGATTACTTGGACTGTATTTTTAGTTTTTACTGATCAAGTAGATCTAGATGTGCTCTGTGAATGAAATATTTTTATCATAGTTGCTTGGTACTGAAAGTCATTTTTAAAAGAGAGAGTCAAGACTGTTTTCCATTAAGCTTTTGGTTTGAAACATATTTAAATGCTTGTTGTTTATGAATAGAATATTTTGTTGTAATAAAGTGGGTTAATAATATCTTATTAGACTTTTGTGTAATGTATACTTGTAACAAGTAAAAATAGAAATTTTATAAAAGAAACAGGTATATTTGTTCATGGATGAGCTCTTTTGGGCCAAGTATGAGGTCCTGAATATTTCTGATCTAATGTTTTTTTGTATATAAAAGTTGCTGACATGTACATTTATAAAAACAACAGATCTGTAAAAAGTCTTTGGTTAATGCCAAACTACTAACCATGCCTCTGTAAATATTTGTTTGCTTTTGTTTGGTTTAAACACTGTTGCAACATATTGTACTCATATAGGTCATTTCACAGCTGTCAGTCAACCTACTCACCACGCCTGGAAAGGTTAAATCTCTGGATTTTGCTGTTAACCAATCACTAGGCTCATACTTCGTTCAGTGACTGACAACTTTCCCCCTTTTGATTTAGAATAAGTGGTAGGAGGGAGAATGGCCGTAGAAATTATTTCATGAGTATCCCCCAAGGGATTTGAACCCACTACCCTCAATCAGTGGACTTGTCCGCTACCGACTAAGCTAGCTGAGTGGGCAGATACTCTCTGTAAACAAAAAAGTAGATATTTTCTCACAGAGGATGGGAGCCCAGTTCTGCTGTATCTCAGATAGAATGGTTTGGTGAGCTGTCCATCTCATATGAATATATATGACTCATGAAAACAGATAGTGAATATAAAGAAGCCAAAGTACAAATTTTTTAACTATTATGTTATATTTTTGCTACCCTGAGATCATTTTAGACATTACAAACAAATTTTAGACATTATATACATTGTACAAATAAATAATTTCAAATAATAAAAACATGATATGTAGAATATTTAAAATAATTGTACATAGAAATTCCCACAGTTCACTCCTCAATATTGAATGATGATAACAATTAGAAGTCATATCTTTATGTATATCTAGAGTTACTTATTCCAATATATATAAATGTTCTGTTTCTTTCATGCTTAGTTCAGTGTTATGTTAGAGGTTTTGCATAAATATATAACATGATATCATTTCTTCTCCAAGATGATGTCATTTTTCTTCTAAGTTGATGTCATTTTGACATTGAAAATATAAGATTACATTTTGATGTTTTCATTGTACATGTTCTTTGATTAACACTATTTTTCACCATAATGCATGAAAGAAACATGAATAGATTTAAATAGGAATGCCTCTTTCATGAATAGATTTCACAAAAAATTGATAATAGCACAATGAGTAATGCACTATGAAACTTTAGAGACAAGCTTTTTCAAGGTACATGTTATCCTTTATTAGTCAGTTTCTGACACTAATCACTTATACCAAGACATATCAGAGCCTTGTTTCTCATATCTTCTCAAAATGAACCTGTATCTATTCAACAATAACACGCTAAATAACTTTAACCTCATTCTCCTTCAACTTTATTCCGACACTGGTCATTCTGATTGGCTAACTTAAGTACTCTCACTAAGCCTCTAGTCTTTTTGGTAAAATGCTTTCTGATTGGTCATAATTAATCACAGGACTAAAACTTGCCTCTTTATGGTTAGAATCTCCATTCTAATTGTTTAAACACATCACATGACAGAGACATGCCTCTTTCTAATAAATATCTCTTCTGATTGGTTAAAATGTATCACATGTCTACACAAGTCTTTCACCATTGGACGGATCAATGATTTTATGTAATGGAATGCCTGGGGAAACCCCTGGTAACCCTGGCATACTTCTCTCCATTTTAGAAGGTTTATATTTCCCTTTCATACGTCTAGATTTACGTATATACCAACACAGATATATCAATATTATGATAATGATTATAATTAAAATAATAACTGATATTGTTATAGGTATTGTATTGTCTGTAGTCGATGAGGACATTTCTGACTTGATTTCACATAACTGACCTACAAAATATGAAAATGTGCATGTACATGTGCATTTGGTAGTTGTGAAATTATACAATAATACCAGCACAAGATAGGAAGGCATTTTCAAACCCTAACAGATAAACATAATTATGAACATTGGTATTAGGTGGAAGCAAGGCAAATATCATAAATTATAGAGTTTGGCATAAATAGTGTTGCTATGGGGGACGTACTGTAACTTACATACAACATGTGTACTAGGATGGCAATCTTGGTGTCTGAACAAAATTGGCTAACTTGTTTAGTTGATACAACAGGCACCATTTGCCAGCTAGATATTCACATAATACAGTATACCTGAATTTTTAATACTTGTTTTCCCTGCGGTACAAACAAATTTTCACTGTTAAAATGAAAATAAGTTTGCAAAGAACAATGCACTGCATGTGCACCAAGGAAAACCCATACAAGTAAATTGGAGTTCCAAATTAGGTATATTTAACTTGTTTCTGATAAGCAAACAAAAATTAACAAAATCTTTTACCTACCAGTAAACTGTTCAGAACAAGCACATACATATGACCCTGGAGTATTAACACATGTAGACTGTTCATGACATTCATGTTGACCTTGACATTCATCTATGTCCCAGATACATGTGTCGCCATGGTAACCAGCCTCACATTGACATATAAAGCTGGTTCCCGTATCCTCACATGTACCATTGTTCTCACATGGGGAACCAGTGCAATAATCTGTCTTTATTTCACAGTTGTTTCCATGGTAACCAGTACCTGAACATTCACATGTAAATGAATTAACACCATCAATACATCGTCCACCATTTAAACATGAGGTAATTTCTGTAAATACATGAAATATGATACAACTAAATCCATACACAAGTAAACAATTTAAAAAGCTCCCATATTGGTAATACATCATGCAGAAGTTGATGGAATAGTTGACCTTGTACAAGGTTAATATAAAAAGTAGAGAGGAGCACATTAATTGTTAAACATATAAACTTAACACTATGTGAACATGTGTTACTGTCTAGCTGCACAATATCCAAATTGGTACATGTTAATTGCTAGGTCCACTGTAAGCACTCTACATTTCCAAAACTGTCAATCAATTTTGACCAACAGTAACTGTTGTGCCCCACAACCTGTTCAATATGCAACCATTTCCAAGAGGAGCATGCATGGCTACGTGGTTACAACGTTGGACTCAGGAAATCACTGGATAAACAGCTCTGCATTGGTTTGAAATTTGAATCTGGACATGTTTCTATCACCAGTACTAACCTACCATACCACAGGACCGACAACTTATGACCTATGTGACTGGGCTCGAACCCGCCATCTCCGGATTCAAAAGTCATACATGGTAACCACTACGCCACTGCCGTGGCTCACAGATGTACTTACCTACACAATTATTTATATTGACCTGACATAGATCACCTTGGTAACCAGTACCTGTACAATCACACATATAACCTACAGTTCTACTGTTTACACACTGACCACCATTCTGACATGGTCCTTCTTTACAATGATCTATTAACTGACCACAGGTTTGACCCGTCCATCCAGCAGGACATAAACATTTAAATGTTCCAAACATATTCTCACATACCCCTGAAAAGTGTAAAGAATGTATTAAAATTACATGTAAGTCAAATTTTACAGTTTATTAAACATAGAGCATCATCCACAAGTCTTGGAAAAGTGAAATTTAAAAGAAACTGATTTGGCAATAAAATTTAATTTTATTTTGCCTCATTTTAACAAACATTTTAAAATATCAACAATATAATGCCAAATTGGCCCTACTTTATCTGGCAATGGCCAAGAACAAGTTAAAACACCAACTCTTTGTTACCATTAAATTACATTTTAAAGAAAGGAAAAAATATAAAGAATTAGCAATAAACAAGAGCTGTCAGAGGAGACAGCATGCTTGACTTTTCTCAGTTATTCAGTGAATGGGGTTTAATAGTAAGGAGGAAGTAGAAATGATGAATAAGTATTCCAAGTTTGGGTTGAAAATCTTTGATAGTATTAAAGTTTGTAAAACTTTAACCTTGATTTTGGATGTTTTCTAAGTAAAAAAGGGGCATAACTCCTAAAAAAGTGTGCCATGGTTATTGGCCTTTATAGTAAAGTACAGGTAGTGATGATGAATAAGTATTCCAAGTCTGAGTTGAATAGCTTATGACAGAATTGAAGTTATTTAAATTTGTAAAAACTTTAACCTTGATTTTGGATGTTTTCTAAGTAAAAATGGAGAATAACTCCTAAAACAGTGTGCCAGGGTTATGGGCATTGATAGTAGGTGGAGGTAGTGATGATGAATAAGTATTCCAAGTTTGAGTTGAATATCTTTGACAGTATTGAAGTTATTTAAATTTGTAAAAACTTTAACCTTGATTTGCAAGGCCAACACCCGGGTGACAGTATAAGCTCTCATTTTCTTTGAAAAGTCGAGCTAAAAATAATAAAACTAAATGTTTCATACCTCCATTATAACAAGGATCTGGTCCCCGGCATTCATTAATATCTATCTCACATCTGGTTCCTGTATATCCGGTATGTAAACAATCACATGTGAAGCTACCTACAGTATTTGTACATATACCATCATGTTCACATGTTGTATTATCCATGCACTCATTGACCTCAATATCACATAACCTTCCTGTATAACCTGTCTCTGAACAATCACATGTAAAACTATCATTGTATCTCAAGCATTCAGACGACTTAGAGCAAGCCTCTATCTGGCATGATTCGTTATGCCAGCCGCAAGTCTGCACTACATCTTCACAGCTACATAAACCTCGATACACACATTTTCCTTTGTTCTTACATGGTTGAGTATAGCATGAGTCTTTTATTACATCACAGTATGTTCCTATATACCCTGCTAAACATTCGCAAGTGTACCAACCATTTTCATCGATACATTTAGCACCATTAGTACAGTTATGATTAATGCAATCATCTATATCAGTCTCGCACCTTTCACCCACGAACCCGGTGTCACATATACACTCGTACCCATCAGTCTGTTGTACACACCATAATGCATTATTCAAGCAAGGACTTGAAGAGCAACCCCGTCGGTCGATTTCACATTTCTCACCAGCAAATCCAAATTCACATTTACATTCAAAATAGCTAACATAGTCCACACATGTTCCATTATTTTCACATGTTACACCTTCACATTCATTTGTCTCGTTCTCACATTGGTTGCCATAGAAACCAGATGGACATTCACAATGGAATCCTGGGAAAAATTTCCAAATATAGTTATTACTCTCTGTGCATGTTCCTCCATTTTGGCATGGATTTGATGCACATTCATTAATGTCAATTTCGCATCTTAAACCATTGAAACCTTCAAGACAGCGGCAGACATATCCAATATCAGTTGAGTCATCCTGTAAACAAGTAGCACCATTTTCACATCTATTTCTTTCACATAAATTTACAGGTTCATTACAAGTTTTTCCAGAATAAAACTTGGTACATGTGCACCGAAAGGTATCCTGGTCATTGTGACAAATTGCATCATTTAAACACAGTGAATCAAAACAATAATCAAAGTACTGACAATATGCACCATAGTTTTGTGGCAAACATTTACATGTGTAGCCAGGATAGCCAACTACACATGTTGAATTATTATCACATAAATTTTCATAGCAGAAGTCGTAATGTTGACACTGTTTTCCCGAGTAACGAGTCAAACAATCACATGAATAATTTGTGTTGTTTTCATTGGCTATACATGTCCCTCCATTGTAACAAGGTGCTTGCATACAAATATCAACACTTTGACATCTGTCTCCAACAAAGTTGGTAGGACACTCACATTCAAATCCATTGATTAAATCCCTACACACTGCACCGTTTAAACAGGGACTACTTTCACATTCATCTACATCCACCGAACAAGTAGTTCCAGTCCAACCTGGACTACATTTACATTCAAACATACTATTCAATGTATAATTAAGAAGACATTCTACGGTTCCATTCAGAAAACAAGGGTTAGGGTCACAGGGGTTAAAAAGTGTGTCACAAAATACTCCAGTGTAACCGCGATGACAAGAACATGTATAATTAAGATGGCCGTCAACACAATCACCATTGACACATAAATGTCTGTCACAATCGTTAACACTGATGTCACAAGATTTTCCCTCCCATCCATCCATACACAAACATTTCCGGGAATTCCAGATATCCTCACAGATGGCATTTTCTGGACATGACTGTTTTTTACACATGTCATCGCCATGGCAACCATACATAATATCTTTAATATTAACTGCTACACCATTGGTGGAGGTATTTGATTGGTTGTTTAGGTATGGTAAGTATTCATTATTAAATGTGATGTCACCAATGCATCCATGTAACCGACCAATCAGATTATCAGGTTGACCTAAACAACAAAATAATCATACATGTACTCAATTATTTGCAATAAGCATCAACAGACTTCATACAGAATTCAAATTTGTGGGTTACATCCACAGGCGGCAGGCACGGCCCAAATCAAAAGCATTCTATAAACTACTGTATATATAGTGAATTTGAGTTGAGACCATGCCGGCCACCTGTGGTTTTATCTGTGGTGTATACAAATGTTTACCATTACAATGAAAAGTAAGTCTACATGACATTGTAATTTTGAGAAATAATGCACAAGTAATACAATTGTTTGTATCTTGTCAGTGCACATGGAAACCCCAGTATTTTGAATTCTGGATTACAAATATTGTTGAAAAAACTTCTGTAGGAAAATTTAAAGACTTAATAATAACCATTAACTTAGCTTCACCTGATAAATCAAAATGGAAGAGATTTAAAATCTATTTGAAAAGGGGTTTACAGTTCTTGAGATCAAATTGCACATCAAGTCATTGATTATGATATTAACATGCTGACTAGGAAAGGGGAGATCACTGCTGCAAGCATCACTCCTATTCTATTTATAAACACACAAAATATGGCATAAAAAATAAACATAGATACAACATGCCTGAAGGATAATAAAAATGTCAAAACAAACCAATGAAAACTAATTTTAACCTTGTTGGAATGGTTTTCCACCCAGAAACACTTTTAGTACTTGTGGATACATAAATGGGTCAAAGGTTGTTACTATGGATCCTGACACTGTGTCTGCCTGTACTGTAATTAGGTCATGACCTCTGACCCAGGTCACAGAATGCCATACACCATCAGAGAGTAGTTCTGTAAAACTCACTGATTCACCTATATAAAGAAAAATAGAAAAATACATGTACTAATGTGACTAAATTCTGGAAAAAAGAAAACATTCATGACATTTTAATAATGCATATACAGTTTTGAGTTTTAAAGTTGAAAAGACCTGCATATATTGATATCCTTAAATCAAAGGAAACTGCACAAAAATCACAAAAGAAAGAAATCAATAATACAGAGCAAAAATAAAGATTTAAGTTTCAAGTTCACATATTATTCTCAGAACAGAAATTTTATGAGAATACATGTACTTAAAGACAAAACAGAGCTTAACTATGAAAAATACTAAAAACTTGAGGATTGATCCAATTGGTGGGTTTGAACACTGTCAACAATACAACTTGGGCTAAAACTGTATTTGTGGTGTTCTGTACAAAACTGTAGTGAACCAATAAACTTTATCTGGTATTCAAGTACATGTACATTTGTATTTGGGATTTTTCTAGCACTAAAAACTTTCACCAGAGCAATGAAAATATGAGTAAAAAGAACAATATGATTTAATCCGTTTTTCTTGCTTTTCAGCAATAATATGCAAAAAAAACTTTGTTTGTACTGCCTATGCACTGATGGAACAACCCATCAATTGAAGTTCCATATTAAGTCTATTAGCTTCAACCTTCTAGTTGTAAAAAGAAAATTGAAAAAACAAAAACCAAACCTGATGAAAAGGAAACTTGTAAACTTCCTTTAAATAAACTGAATTCTAGACTGGTATTCAAGTCAAATTCTATATAAAACAGTGTCACAGTCTGATCACGTGTTCTAAACTGGAATGAACCAGTATCACCAAATGATATCAATGTTGTATTTATATTTATATCTATAGAACTAGTCTCTCCATTTAATGTTACTTCTTGACCTGAAAATATTTACAATATATATCATATGTATATATATATATATATACATATGTAGCAGCAGTGGTCCAGTGGTATGACACATGCTTAGGGATTGAGAGGTTCTGGTTTCAAACCTCACTAGGGGCTTTGCTAATTTCTGTGAGCAAGAAGTTTACCTACAGTTGTTCCACTCCATCCAGGTGGATTAGGGTGCTGTTAGGAATTACTTGCTTAAAGGTTATATAAACAAGAGCAGTCCACCGACAGCCCGCTCGACTATTCCGGGGATTCGTGTTAACGACAGCTACAACCAATCAGAACTCATGCTAGAGTTATGCAACTTGGTATTTGACCTTCATTCCTAACCCTGTTGACATCTGTGAAGTTTCAATTAAATCTGACTTCAGGAGTTTCAAAAATAAAATGTTGCACCAAAAAACTTAACTAAAAAAATTCTAATTATTAGAATATGGACCATAATCCAGTCAAAATTCATGCTAGAGTTATGTAATTTGGTATTTGACATCAATTAGTAACCAAGTAGACATGTGTGAAGTTTCAAGTGAATCCCTTCAGTAGTTGCAAAGATAAAATGTTGCACCTAAAAACTTAACCAAGAAATTTCTAAGTATAAAAAGGCAATAATTCAGTCCAAATTCATCCAAGAGTTATGTAACTTGGTATTTGACCTCCAATGGTAACCCTGTAGACATGTATGAAGTTTCAAGTGAATCCCTTCAGAAATTGCAAAGAAAAAATGTTGCACCTAAAAACTTAACCAAGAAATTTCTAAGTATAAAAGGGCAATAATTCAGTCCAAATTCATACAAGAGTTATGTAACTTGGTATTTGACCTCCAATGGTAACCCCGTGAACACAAATAAAGTTTTAAGTGAATCCCTCCAGTACTTGCAAAGATACAAAAATGTTGCACCTAAAAACTTAACCAAGAAGTGTTACGCAAACGCTGACGCCGACGCACAGCTGAGTAGGATAGCCCCACAATTCTTCGAATAGGCGAGCTAAAAATCAGGGGTTATTATACAAAATTGTAAATTCGACTGAACATGTACATGGAAGCAGACTATAATCTCACTTTTAAACTTTAAACATACAAAGTCATTGATTGTCTCAAACTATGTTTAAATACATACTGCCCCTAGACATGCTGTAAACCATATGGCTAGCCCAGTTGGTAGCACGCTATAGTAGTCTACTGATCAAGGGGTTGTGAGTTCGATTCGCATGTGGGGCATACTTTCATTGAGTTTGGTCATTAAATAATTTTTACAGCTATTCTCCCGCCTAACACTGAATCTAAATCTTGTAGGGCAGTTGTCATACTGACATTAGTATGTACCCAGAACTGGTTAACAGCTAATTCTAGCGATTTAGCCTTAGAATCCAGAAATGGTGATAAAGTTTAAACCGACTGTTGTGATTTGATCTATACAATGTGTTGATACAGTGTTAAACACAACAACAAAAATATGTTGCTCTGCAGAGGTTAAATAGAATTGAAATAACGCTGATGGGAAACAGCAAAAGCTGTTGCTGTGCAGAGGCTTTGTTCTGTAGAGGGCTGCTCTGCAGAGGTTATACTGTATTTATTCTTATTCAACACCTACCCTGTTCACAAGTAGATCCAGTAAAACTAGTTTTACATTCACATAGTGGACCATTCCATTGACTTATACATATACCATCATGTTGACATGGTAACATGGAACATTCTATCTCTCTACTACAACCTGGTAGGGGTTTCTCTGGATCGTTGCCAAAAACTGATGGTGAAGCATCAAGAAGATTGATTATGTCTCCATTGATCGACAGATTCTTGATACAACCTTCAAAACTGAAAAAAGCATGTAGTCTTAACTAGGACGATACAAGGCTTCATGTCACAAAATAGCTAACCATTCACTTTTACTGAGACTTTGTATTCAAGAACCATAAATCTGGTGTCTGCTTAGTAGACACATGAGTTACGGTTCTTGAATAATGCAATGTCAGGTAGCTTGGCTTGGTTGATAAACTCATCTAACCTGGCTTGGTGATCAACTTTCTCACTGTTTTGACAAATGGATGACCCCTATTCTACTAAGAGAGATGACTCACTAGATGCCAGTATCCCATATGTCAAGTGACATAATGCTACCCATCTTCAACACACAATAAAGATAAACTTGATTCTATTTATCTAGTTTGAAGAGAGAATTCAAGTTTGAAAAGGGATTGGTATATCTTTTGAAGAGGTTGCAACCTGTCTTCACCACAAACTATCATCAGCACTTTATATTTAGTCCAACAAAATGGATGATTTTTCCAGGACACAATGTATGTTGGCTGGATCAAACAATCATATTGATATTTTTAAAATATACAGTCTTTTTTAATGATTTAGAGCAACATATAATCCTTAAGTTGGTGCACCGTTGGATCACTCATATTCTTAAAACCACTGGACTGACAGCAAATTTGGGGAATTTGATCTTTTATGGTTCACTTGCTAAATTAAAATACTGATTGCAACGGTTGAAATTGTGATCAGGGATGTCCAGTTAACAGGATTAAAACTACCAGGCTCCCGTTCAGTCACCAGATATCATGGGTTTAGCACATAACAGTCATAACTCAATAAAAGAAAAGAGCGAGTTAATACAACCGTTTATAAACCTGTGATATACATCATATAACTTAGAGTAACATACCTATTTATATCACTTATATTCAGATCTCTCCATATATCTAATGTAGGATGATGATGTAATTGTCCAACAAATAATGGTATATTAATATTTAACTGTCCATCTGCTATGTTTCCTACTACATTCCCTAGTATGTATTGTGTTGAATTAGTTACTGAAAATATTACATAACATGGATTGAAAATGTTGCTTAAATAAGTAAAAAATCGTACATATATGTGGCTTGCCCATTTTCTTTGGATTATTTTGTTGTGAGAAATGGACCTACATTTGAAGCGCAAACCTTTGTAGTTAACCTTTTCTTTATATATATATGGATTGAATTTGATTGAGCAGAGACCGAATATAGTCTGTCAAAATTTTAAGTTGATACATATTAAAGCAAAAATTCATCACTAAAAATGTCCAAAAAACGTCTGTAACAGGAATGTGAGTAGTATTTAACTAAAGATAAAAAATATGTTATCAATCAACTAAGCGTTTCAGCCAAAAGCCTATACATAAGTAAATAACATTATAAAGGAAATCAATTTTTTAATGTCACATAACAAAAGCAAGGGACATTACTCAGGTTCTTGGAGAAGATTGCTTAGTAGTCACTTTATCTGAACATTCAAGGGCAATATCTGTAGCCACCCTGGGTAAAGTGACTTAGAGAGAAGACAACCAAAACAGTCATATGCCCAATCATCAAGCAGCCACTATAGCTTCTTCGTGATTTATGAAGGGCACAAATAAAGATGGAGCAATGCCCTGAGAGTATTTTTGACCTAACTTCACAAAGGCATATAGAAGTAAAGCCAATACAGTAAAAACTCTGAAAACCGGACCTGGCCCAGACTGACCAAAAAGTCCGGTTTTCAGAGGATTCTGGTTTTCAGAGGTTTATACAGAATCACTTATGAAAATTAGCTATGAGTTTGTTGGGACATTTTCCTACATTAAATAAATGGTTCAGCTTGATCTATATCTTAATTTATTTTTCATTAAAGTTTGGTCAATTTTGGTTTGGTAAGTATAAATTAACTGAAAAAAGAGAAAATTATAATAATAACTTTTCTTAAGTTACATGTACATGTTATCAATGGACTTAAAATGCATTCAAAAAATAATTGATAAATATGGATGCTATTGACATTTTAATGAATGCATATAAACACATAACAACAATAACAATGTCATATAAATTCTATATGTAATTTTTTTCCAATATCTTACTCAAAATAAAAAAGATAGACATAATTATTTCCTTACAATTAAAAAACTTTGGTAATTTTGAATACAAACATGTAGCCTCTTTATTCGTATAAAAACAATATTTTAAATTAAAATATTTTCACAAATCATATCTGTACAACAATACATGTTTATACAAAACAACCATTATAAGAATCCTAAACAATGACAGACAAGTGTTTTTCACACCTGTATAGATAAAATGCTTGGATATTTAATTAACAATTGACATCTGCCAGGGATTATGATTAACTAACTGTTACAATACACAGAAAGTTGACACTTGACGTCCGGTTTTTAGAGGATTTTTTATGCAAATTTATCATTAGAAGCCATGACAAAAGGTCCGGTATTCGGAATTCAGAGTTTCCGGTTTTCAGAGGATATTTTTCAATGCATTTAATAGGAAAAAATATGGGACTTTAAAAATCGTCCGGTTTTCAGAGGATTCCAGTTTTCAGAGGGTCCAGTTTTTAGAGTTTTTATTGTACTGCTTAATTTGTAGTCCTATGCACTACTGACTGAGCTAAGCAAATGGACTTTTACTAAAAGGCTACTTGACCTCAATAATTCATATAACCACACAACAATGAATAAATGAAATGTAATACTTACATTTTATTCTATAAATATCTTGTTGAAATGTAATTATAATATAAAACCAATCATCCATGTTGCCATAGTAACCAATATAATGTTTATATCCATTATCATTATATATTATATGTATATAAATATTACTATCATTAGTATAAAGTAACACTGGTGTCTCTTTTAGCTGTAATGTACATGTATTAAATTAATGATCACATTTTACACACAAGAAAAAGTCATCATAAGCAACTTTAATAATTTGTCACATGAAGTCCAATGAGGCTCAAAAATAAATAAAATCAAGACTAGCACCAGCAGAGGTTTAGAAGCTTGCTAAAGGGATTTAGATGTCACAGGTCAAAATCCTGCCAGAAACACTGCTGATTTATATAAACAAGAATTCAATCTGATTGATTTACTTTACCAAGAAGTAAAGATATTCCAGCTAGAGTAATAAAACTCTGCCATGCTATTTGTCAGCTGCATGAAAATACATGTAACAGTAAAAACATTTCCAATTGGAGATTTATAAGTACAATGTACAAAGATACCAGAAACATGATGACCAGAGTCAATAGCTGAAAAGTCAGTGAAAAAGCAATTGCATGAAACTGGAAACTACAAAAAGCATTTTATCCAGAAAACAAAAGTGCTATGACTTTTCAGGGAAGGAAACTTATATATTTGGCTTGCTGACAAATACCTGACTTGGCTCTTTTAAGGGAGTTCACAATGAATCTATAATTAAAAAAAAAACATACATTGCCTATCTTACATCCTGTTTAATACCTTTTTATATACATCTGTTCCTTTTTTCTCTGTTTACATGTACTCAGTAAGTGTTTTGTCATACATTGTATATTAATTGTGCATGCTTTTCTTTTATATTTAATATTGTATATATGTTATTTGTAAAAAAAAAATGCCAAAGTTTTTCTTGGCGATGAACACATTGTTTATGCCAATAAAATATTTTGACTTGACTTGACTTGACTTATTTTCAATAAGGCTGGTCACTTTGCCTAGACATAAGAAAGTCTTAAAGCTTTCCAAGATATGGGCGTTCCAAAGCAGAATGCGAGTAAATGTTTTAGAGGTTACCAGTGTCACAGTGCAAGATCATCAAAGTTTCTACTGATCAATAAATAAATGAATACTTACAGTATATAAAATAACTCCAGATGAAGATTTTGGTGTGAACCATAATGATAATGTATTTATTTGTGTATATTTTATATTATAATGTAGAAAACTGCTCTCTGTAAACTCTGCTGAACTCTGTATGCTACATAATGGTCCTGTGAGAAAAACAAAACAAGAATTTAATTATTTTGTTCATTTTTTGTTGTTACTTTTAAACTGCTTTCAACATTTTTTTCCAGGTGCAAAATAATAAAGACTTTATTTGATGAGGCTATTCATGTGGAAATGCGGACCTCTGTATACAACATATGACTGCTTGGTATTAAAAAACAGGTTCTTGTACTATATTCTAACACAGTACTTTAAATTAACCTCTCAATGAATATCAACTAGGAATCAAAACCTGATACACAACATATTAATGAACCTTTGGTACTGAATAGTTGTAGTAAAACCATTCTGAAATGCTCTAACTTCAGATTTTAAAGTTGTGCATATAAAATTAAAAAAGTCATGCAGTGACAAAGTTCAATGAGTAAGCTAACTGATTGCTCTTTTAAAGCAGTCTTATCAATCATGCATGTATTAATTTCAAGCATTTCATGAGTCATTATTTAGGTTGAGTTTTGAAATACAAAGATCATGTGAATTAAGTGATACTATTTAGAGTTGAACAATGACTGATTGATCTAAATTGTCATATTCTATTGCATTGCTAAGCAGTATTGTCAATGGTTTCAGGTTTGAACAAAGATTCCAAAAGACAAAATCTAAGCTAAAACAATTACCTTCAAATCCATTGGAACATTCACACTGACTTTTAAACCATAAATTAATACAACTTCCCCCATTTTGACATTTGTTTACATCACATAAAGTATTGGTTGCTAGGCAACCAGGCTGTGGTAATCTAGACTGGTTCCTTGTCTCAGTTGACCATAAACTGATTGGTTCACCATTTATGGTAAAATTCTGCAGTGAAAAGAAATAATATATAAATAACACATGGCAGTCAGGGTGACAGTACAGATTATCAACCCGAGGAAAATAATATCAACCGAGGCGCTAGCCGAGGTTGATATTAATTTTCAAGGGTTGATAATCTGTACTGTCACCCTCACTGCCATGTGTTATTTGTTTTATTATAACGAACAAAACTGTAACATGTAAATATTTAACAACAAATAACAACACAGTAAAGAAATCAATCAGTACAATAAAAAAAACCTGAATTATATCACTAATATACCCTGCCGCGACGGGATTCGAACCCGCGATCTCCGGATTCGAAGTCAGACATGCTAACCACTACGCCACGGTCGCGGCTATTTATGTCTACTAATCCTGAATAAGTGGTCTCCCTTAGATAGCGGGTAATATTACCATGTGATCGAACAAAATATCACCCGCTCCGGTATAGGGCTTTAGCATAGGGAAATTCCAGTGAGGTATAATAAAACAATATAGTCATACGTAAAATTGTCCATAGCAGTAAGACTAATAACCAAAGGCAGTCAAAACTATGTGAAATATATTAAACACTAAAGTGCTGGACAGGTAATAATAATTATAAAATAATAATAAAAATAATAATAAAGATAATAATAATAAAGACTTTATTTAACGATGCTACAAATTTGCATAATCGTTCATGTGGATCAATATAAAGTCCAACACTGGGCATAGAATTTGAAACTTTAGTTCAAAGTTCATCCCATAATCTTGAGCAAGATAGATCTATAATAATCTCAATACCTATTCTATTATTTTTGTCTCATTTAATACAATGGGGTTACGATTTGTCAGTATACCCAAGAGTTGAAATTCAAACACTAAGCAAAATGTTCTAGCACTCTATACTTACACCAAGACAGCCAGTGTATCCCTGGATAGTTTTTAATTTACTTCTAAGATAAGGAGTCACATGTTCTACATTCCCTAACATGATTGGTCCATTCAAATCAATAATCTGACCAATAGAATCAAATGTTAAAGTCACATGACATTTCTGACCAATCACACACTCTGTTAGAGTCACATTGATATGAGTTGGAGAGAACTCTATATTTAGTTCATTTGAAACAATTTGATTGGTTGGTACCAGGTCCATGATATCAAACATTGTTTCACCATACAGATTGCCAGAAACCATAATCTTGTTGTCTAACAGCTGGAGGAAAAAATGTGAATTGCTTCCATTTTCATTTTTCTGAAAGATGAAAAAATAGAAAGACAATAAAAAACAAATCATTTACTTAATGGTTTATGATAAACTTAGACAATAAAGTGAGCACCATTTGATACAAAAGTAGCACAGCAAATTTTATATTAAAGCAAATCTTTGACTTAAGGTTAACTACACTAGGCAATACTGTGGACCTAACAGTATGCTAAAATAATATTCTAAATCCCCTATTGAAGAATTGTCTCCCCTATCTAGTGCTTCATTACAAAGACATTTAACATAACTAAGAAATACATAGTAAGTTTATTGACATAAATAAGTCAAGTTAAACAGCATAATCATACAATGTAAATTAGCATGTATAAAGGTTTAAGACAATTTTGGCAATGAACAAGGTATTCAACATTTTCAGAAATATTCTACTAAATCTATCTGCATATACATTAAAATCCCCTTTCAAGTGATTTTGCAGTGTTTAGTTTGTTTTTTCTCAACTGTCAAAACATGAACAATTTCACGGTGAATGCGTTTGTTAAAGTGTGTATTACAATCGATTAAAGCTGCTCATGACGTAATATATGTTTTAGTCATTTTTAATAACAATTAAGCCGCCAGTACAAAACCAATGCATTTAGTCACCATGAAATTATTCAAGTTTTGACAGTTGAGAAAAAACAGACTATACTACTCAGAAAAATGCTAAAACATTGTTTAAACCATCAGTAAAACTAACCTTCTTACAAAGATGTACTAAAAGAGTATTAAATGCACATTATTGCATACTAAACACAGCCATATTGGTAACTTATTTTTTCCATATTTTTTTTACCAAATGAATATCTTTGACTTACCCCTGTCAACAACAGCATAGTTCCTTTTAAAACAGTAGTTGAGAACCAGAGACTTAATCTTATAGGATACACAGCCTGTCTTTTCTTTCTAGACAATACCTCACCATTGTCTTCATCTCTCAAATATCTTTTCTTTCTCTCCTGACCTTTGACCTTCACCAAGGTCATTCCATCAAATGTTGCCATGGTAACATACTCACAAAGGTCACCATGTAAACCATGGATACAGTCACATTTAAATGATGTAACATTTAGTTCTATACATGTAGAACCATACAGACAAGGTGATGGTGAACATGGCTTGATTTCTACTTCACATTTTTTACCTGAAAATTCATATACAGTTCATTCCCAATCACCTAAAGTGGGACAGGGATTGTTATAAACTTAGAGTAGTGGCAATTTTGGGTAAACAAAGAGCGGCAATGACAATTTTTTACTACCTTGTGACAAAATACAAATTACAAATGAATGCATTTTAAAAGAATGCAAATGAACAGTATATAGCTACAATGAACAAAAATTAAATGCTACAATTAAATATCAAAACTAGCTGTTGCCATAGTGAAATACAGGTCAGCATCTTTAAATTTGAAAAAAAGACAATCCGGAGGTGACATTGCAGATTTTATTTTTCTATAACAAATAGACAAAATGTAAATTAATCCTATCTAAGAAAAGGATGTAAGCAAATATTTCGGTAAACAGAAATAGTAAAAAACACAGACCTACCACACAGCCAGAGAGCAAAGAGAGAGTCTGGACACCTCAAGCAAATAAGAAAACAGAATTTTAGGAGAGACTGCATGTTTCATGTGGAAGAGTAAGAATGTACTGGTATTAGAGCATTGTCCCTCACCATAAATTGCTTAAGTAAAGTTCAAAGTAAAATTCAAATTCTACTCACCAGTATATCCAGGTATACATTGACATATATAATCATTGATTCCATCCAAGCATGTACCATTATATAAACATGGTTCAGAATCACATTCATTTATGTTTATACTACAATTAACCCCTGTGTACCCCGGTATACATTCACACTGGTAACCATTGGCAACATCAATACAAATACCATCATTTTCACAGGGGGATAACAAGTAACAGTCACCAATATTTTTTTCACAATATGTACCTGCAACATTGAAGTTTTGCATATTTATAATACATTATACAGTCCTACACATAAGCCCAAGATTCTCCTAAGATCGGAGAAAGGTGGTACCGTTATGCCCAGAATCACCATGAAACCATTATCTGACCATTACAGCCAATTTAACAGTGGATGAACTATTAATCTGTCATTTCAATCTGATAAGCCAAGTATCTCAATAAACACATGTGGCATTGTTTGTATTGAAAGCACGCTGTACTTGAATGTTGTAGTAATCCTAATTATAATTAGTACATTCAGTCAGAAAAACTTTGTTGTGAAAAGTTGATTTTCGAGAGAATTAACTGATGATTTTATTTCAAACTAAAAGAATGGAAAAACAAGTGTAATACTGGAGGAGAAAATGTGGGACTCAAACCTGCCTCATAGTTGCTAGTCAGATGCCCTGTCAAACTAACCAATTAGACTTATAGATACAAGATAAGGCCATGCCAAATTGGGATTTTGTTAAGCGTCAACTCAAGTTTGACAAACCTAGGTACCTATTCACAAAAACACACTAACCGAAAACAAAAACATAAATATTTTACAACAAAAAACAATGCATTATGTATATTTTTTTAATGGTAAAACATCATCATAATATGAAACATAAATTGTATTAATGGCATGATTATGATAAATTGCTTATGATGAATAACGTCATTGTCAAACACATTTTTCCCTGAACGAAACTGTCGTTATCGAATCCCGGAACATTGGAATTATTTAAGAAAACATATTTTTTTGGATTGAGGAATCTAACATCTATGCGAAGCAGACGCTTAACAAAAATCTGGTATGGCATGGCCTAAACATATACAGTAAAGATTTACTATTAGGACCATCAATATTGCTAGTCTTAATACCAGAATACAGGACATTGCCTTCTCAAATTTAGCATTTTGGAGATAAGTTCATCAAAACTTGTTTGAATCTACAATAACCATAGTGGTCTTTATATAGTGGAACTTTACTGTACTCCAATAATATATCTTCTCCTTTTAGGCAATTTTAAAGTGATCTCTATCAAGAGATAGAGATAGGTAGAGTAGGCATATGCTAACATATACATGTTAAGCAGACTTTACAATTTTGTATGGTAACTCCTGGCGGGTGATCCCTCACAGTACCCATTTACACCTTGGTGGAATGAAACAAGTGTCTTGCTCAAGGAAATTAGCAGTGTCTCTAATGGGGTTTGAACCCATGACCTCTGGGTCCTCAAGTGTGGATCTTACCACAGCACCATTGTTCCTATATAAAGTATAAAGGTATAAAGAAACAATCATACATACATATTTAACAATACATACCATTAAATCCAGTCTGACAAATACATGTAAAATTATTATCATCTCTAATACATTGACCATTATTTAAACAAGGATTAGGTACACAATTATCTGTTCTTGTTTCACAATACTCTCCTGTTGTACCTGAAATAAAAATAGTCAGGTGTAAGGATTTATATGTCACACTTTGGTTTGTTATAAATTTCAGCCAGCCAGTCTGACAGACTATATACAAAACAGGTCAATTTTCAATCCTTTCTGGGATCCATCAGAGCTAGACACTCATTCTTTTCTTCTTTTTTACATCAAGAGTTATGGTCTGTAGTTTGGCTTTAACTCATTATCTTTACTGGTAGCGGTCCAGCTAGGGTCAGGTGGTACGTAACACCATTTCTACTGATAGAGTTGTCAAAGGATCAATTCAATAGCAGGATTCACCAAATTATTTGTGGTAACTGTCTACATTCTTATATATAGAGCTATGGTCTGTACATGGGTTTAACGTATTTGGTATGTGAGAGAGTACAGACAATGGAATATCTTCCAACAGTGCACATTAAAAAAATGGAGAAGTGTTCAAAATAATGGCAATTGAATATTCAAGAATTTTTTTTACTTTTTACATGTTTCTAAATTACAATTCAATAAAGTTTTTACTTTTGCTCTATCAGCACTGTGAAAATTGATGGTCATAATAGCTGAACAGTCTAAATACAGGGACTTTTCTTGTCTCAAAGTAAAGAGTTTTGACTTAAAAGTCATCAAAAGTCCTTTTAACCAAACTTAACTGTTATGTAACTTATGTGTACCTACCAGTAGGGCAATGACATATGGCAGCACCTCCTGGTATCTCCTCACAGGTTCCATTATTTTTACAAGGTGAAATGGAACATTCCAGTATATCCTCTGAACAACTTGGACCAGTCCAATATGATGTACAAGCACAATGGAATGATCCCGGTAAGTTTATACATTGTCCACCATTAAAACAAGGTGTAAGTGTACATTCATCTATGTCAGTATCACAGTATGTCCCTGACCAACCCTTAATACATTTACACACATTCTCTGAAATAATTTTAAAAGATATTTTGCTAATCAGTGTAAAGTAAATTTGCACCCTTAAACTGGTTTGAGAGTGCTTTCTTTAAACAAAAAGTAGGAATTTGGATAAGTGTTAGGCTTATCCAGGTTTAATTGAAACTGATGATGTTTGAAACAATGAACTTCAACTGTATTTCTTAACAGTCACTATAGAGGCAAACATTTTTCTTGCAATTGAAGCTTTTCAAATTTTGGCTGGTGAAAATTATTAATCATACATGTATATACATGTTTGCAAAACATTTTTTTAAATCATGAAATTAATTAACAAAATATTTCATTATTATTTGAAAGACATTTCATAAGCTTAACTTGAAGAAACAATTGGTAAGCTTCATTGATTAAATTTCTTGAGCTTTTCTTGCAAAATCATTTAATAAGTTTGAAAAGAAAACAAATCATTTACACTTTTACAACTTACCAGAGAAATTTCCTCATACTGACTTGACAAAACGAATATAATTTCAATATCATTTACATTTAATGAATTAGTTTTAGCTACAGTAAAGTTATCACTGGTCAGTTTCCCAAGGATATCATGAGCTAGCCCTTCACCTCATGTTACCCTCAAGTTGACATCTCTTCATTATTGCTTTTGGTGAAAAAAGGGTACTGGAGGACAAGCGCTAGCTTTATTTACAGAAAACTGGCAACAATGCTTATAAAGCTAATTATAATCAGTTTCAGGTCAATGTGAACAAGCTATACTAAATAATGATAGATTCAGAAATGTAGTTCTAACCTGTACCATTTTCCACACAAGTGCCTCCATTTTTACATCCTAGGTGAACACAACTATTCATATCATGTTGACATTGGTCGCCAGTAAATGATTCCTCACATAGACATGTATACCCAGAAGTATAGAGATTCTCTAAGCAAGTTCCCTTGTTTAAACATGGTGTAGATTGACAGCTTGTTATCTTTCCTTCACAACGGTCACCAAGGAAACCATCTAAACATTCACATCGGTACCCGGCTTCTAGTGTAAAGTCAGAGATACATGTAGATTGATGTAAACATGGGTTAGGATAACATACATCTGTCTGTACTTCACAGTTTATACCAGCATAACCCTAAAATAATATGTGGTAAAGAAAATATATCAGGAAAAAACAGTTAAAATACACAGATGGGCCTCAAAGCCAAAAGGCAAAGGAAATTTTTTTAGAGTCCAAAAAATTATAATGACATGATTTGTAATAGGCTGAAATTGCAGAATGGTTGTTGATACAGCTAATCATCTTGAAAAAACACTTAACAGAATAATCATATAGAGTAAGTCTTTATAGGAGAGTTTAAAAAGATAAAACCTATCTCAAATCAAATTTCTCAACGCACATTGTACAATTTGGAAAGCATCTGATGTGGGACTTAAGCATGCAAACACCTGTGTGCAAGCTGTACCAATTTTTATTGCTAAACAACTAAGTATAAAAAATTAAGTTTATAAATATTTTACACCTAAACTAAGAACAACTCAGGGTAACCCTTATAGTTCAATGCGAGATGGCAAAGACATGTTAAAGAGTATTGTGTGACAATACTCTAGAAGAGTCCAGCACATCACCCAAGAAATAGAGATAGAGTAGTGCAGGGTTAATAGTGCAGGTTAACTGAATGTTATTGACCAATGAGCAGTTGTTCATAACTACATTGTACAAGGCCAAAAGAGGAAGAATTAATGTACCTCTCAACAAAACAACATGGCTTCAAGTTTTTGAAGGAGTATACTAACAGGGTACTAATGACTAATGATGGTGATTATGAAAATGATGATGGTGATCACAGGCTGCCGTCACAGAACAGTCCCAAAAATAAAATAAAAAAATTTTTTTGGGCGGGGACTGTTTTGTGACGGCAGCCTGTGATGGTGATAATATGATGATGATGATGATGAGGTGATGTTATGATGATGATGGTGAAGATGATGATAATGATGATGGTGCTCAATCAACACTTACCACAGTACACTGACATATATATCTATCCCCATCATGTATACAAATCCCAGAGTTCATACATGGATTACTTATACATGAATCTGCAATAGTCTCACATTGTAGACCAATCCTTCCTTCAGGACAATCACATCTGTAACAGTTACAATATGATACACAATGTATTTGATAAATGGTCAAAGGTAGGTAACCTGTCACAGTAACAATATAATACAATGTATATAATATATGACCAAAGGGAGATAACCAGTAAAAGTAAGAATATATAATACTATGTTTAGGATATACAAGTATGGTCAAAGGGAGATAACCTGCAACAGTAATAAAATATAATATAAAGTATATGATATATGCTCAAAGGGAGATAACCTGCATCAATAACGATATAATAAAATGTATAGGGAGATTACCAGTAACAGAAACAAAATATTTTACAGTGTTCAGTTAAGTTCTACTAAAAAGATGCCCACCTTTTTTTACTTAGCAAAAAAAGCAAGTTTTAAGGAAAAACTTAACTGCATGTGATGTATAGTAAAATGCAGACAAGCAGAGCTTTTACAGATACATTTTGAAATCCTCTACCTTTTCCACTCACTAGGTACAAAATCAGACCATCATCATGTATTCTCTTAGCATAACCAAGTTATTAAAAGGGCTACTTCAGCAAATATATAGTGCTAATCAAAAAGGGCTATGAAACGCTTTTTCAAGCAGCAGAACAATGGTTAAAGGTATAGGTTGTTTGCGTTAAAGCTGGACCCCTAAAATCATGAAATATCTCAATAACTATCAAATGGAATTAACTCAATTTTTGTATGTGATCATAACTAGCATTTTCCTTTTCAAATCCAAAAATTTAGAATTTTTCTTTGATTACATAACATACTTCCCATAGACATGCAATGCAAATTTTGAAGCCAAAAAGAGACTTTTGTTCAATGGGTATGTGTCATAATCAGAACAGCCACATAACAGTAGATACAAAATAATAGCTTAATATGAGGCCCGGTTAGAAATTTTATTTTGATAACAAAGTATAACAGTATATACAAACTCAAATATCATCATCACTGTCGTCTGTATCGTCAAAATCTATACAAATTCTACACGAACGATTTTAAAGACGGGCCTCTGCTTTACAATTCAGTAGACCGTCAAGTGTTTTTTAAGCGACAAATTTACAGTAAACGCACAGGACTTTGTATAAATACACTGAAAGTATGACAATGTTATAATCAGAACAGCTTATTTTACCTCCCGCCGGATTTTTGATAAAAAATTCAAAATATTTTGCATTATACCCTATGGAAAACTTTTTTATTTATCGATTGAAAATTCTGAAAATTTAAATCATACAAGGAAAAATTGAAATAAGATTGTATTAAATTTTTTAGCAAAATCGCTGTTATAGTTTAAAAGATATTTACGGCAAATAGGGGTCCAGCATTAACGCAAACGACCTATAGTTGATAGTACAGATACATGTCCCTCAACAGTTCCTATTTAGTCAATTTAATGGCAATCACAGAAGATAATAAATGACAATAGTTCACACTGATATACTTTAATCAAAATAGTATAAACTTTACCTGTAGTCATTTACTAGATCAGTACATATTTGATAAGATTCACAATTGTTATTTATACATTCATCTATATTTGTTTGACAATGTATACCCTCATACCCATCAACACACAAACATGTATATCCCCCACCACTCCCACCATCACCATCACCAGTGCTTTGTTTACATGTCCCTCCATTCATACATGGTTCTGTATCACAACTCAGCTCTATCTCTGTCTCACATTGGTCTCCTACCCTACCTGAAACAAAAAAGATTTTCAGCATGATGCATGATTCATTTTGTTTGAAGTATAAATAGTCATATTTCCTGTTCAGTCATTTCACCAGGAGCATACCACAATGAATGTATTATCAATTAGCCTCGAGAGTCACCCATAATACACAAAGTAAATATTCAGCAACTACTGTCCCTATAATGCACCTGTTTATCACAAATAACCAATGGTACCATATCTTTTATCTATTTCTCTACACTGGACAAGAATTTAATTGGGAAAAAAATCAATTATGAAAGAGCAAATTGTATTGGTTAAAAATATAGGTCAAAAATTGGCTAAGACAGCTGTGCCAAAAAAAGCAAAATAATTATAGACAAAAAAAACAACAATGTATCTCAGTCTTATTGGAATTGTATCATTGGTCTCTTATAGTCATATTACCATGTCACTTTATGTAAGAGCAGTATGATAGGGAGCACTTAGAGATGGAGAGGTCAAAGGTCCTTTAGGATAACTTGAGACTAATTTATTTTAAGTTGATTGTGAAAAAGGTTCTTAACACTTAGATTAATTACTTTTGAGTCTGCTTCCTGGTCCCCCAGTACTGAGCTAAGAGATCAATTTTCTTGCTAAAAGAAACAATGCAGTAGGTTTTGGATGGTATTTTAGCCAACATAACGCTAGCTATCCAATGAATATCAGTCCACCAATGCAACCAGTTAGGTGAACTGTCCGCTACAGATAGTTGAAAAGATCAAGTAAAACTACAACAAACCTACCTGGTGCACAGTAACATTGGAAACCATTCAATGTATCAATACATGTACCATTATTTCTACATGGTGTAGATTCACATTCATTTATTTCTGTTTCACAATGGTTGCCATAGTAACCAGGACTACAAAAACATTGATAGCCTCCTTAAATAATGTAATATATAAAAATGTTAATACAATTGGTGTCTAAATGTCACAAAATTAAATCTTTTGTTTTTTGAGATGACAAAGACAACATTGTTATGAAAATATAACATTAAATAATTATAACCCCAACAGATCTTCCATGCAGCCAGTAAGCAAAGAGTGAGATGTTTTGGATTTGTTAAAATTGTGTGATAAAAAGGATGCCACAAACAATTAGGAACCTAATGGGTTTCTGCCATGGAAATGAAAGTGGTAAAATAATTTGAGGGTTAACATGAAACAAGAGGTCATTGCTCTGACACAAGTAGGTAGACTGAGCTGATTAATGTCCAAGCCATTACAGAGAGTAATTCCCAAACCTATGACCCCTCAATCAGTAGACTTGTGTGCAATCAGCTGAGCTAGCAGAGAGGCTCACATTGGCAGATACTTGTATACTAAGCCCCATCATGCAGAAATACAAATAATGTATATTGGTGGAGAAATTGTTGACTCATTGAAAAGAATAGCCAAAAAATTGTAAAGAAAACTGCTAGGAGTGAGTCTGGTCAATTAAAATGAAAATTTGACGATAAAAATGGTAAAAATACAATTACAAAAACAGTCTATAACTCCCAGCACTTACCATCATGTACATCCTCACATATAGCATCTATTCTACATGGATTCTGACTGACACAGAATCTTTTAACAGCTTCACATCTTTGTCCCATATGATTCTCACCACATATACACCTGTAACCTTCAACGACCTTGACACATGTACCGTCATGGTAACATGGATTAGGTAAACATATATCTATCAAATCTTCACATAATTCTCCTGTATAACTGAAAAATGAATGTAGAAATTCAATTTTTTATGCTGGTTAAATTATTGCAAAAAAGAAAACATAATCAAAATGGTGGTCAATAAGTGTAGAGTCTTTGTTTGGACTTTTTTGAAAACAAAAAAATATGAAAAAAAAATAAAAAATAAAAAAGATATGTTTTGAGTAAAAGGTTATTGTAACATTGACCTTTGGCCTAAAATCATAAATTCATGACATTTTCACCTCAACATCAGATTTATTTGAAATTTCATGGATTTTTCCACAACTGGCAAAAAAAATCAAAGTTTCGTGAATTATTACAGGTGCGAGTACTTGTACTACGTAGATCTAACAAGTAGTCCAAAACCAGGTTATAATCGTCTTCACTTGTTCACTTGTTGACTACTGCCATTATGGATGGTATCCATACAAACACAATGGTTTTCTTGTATATTTTTCCATGTGTCTGCATGGTGATATTATGTTTGTATAATATGTTACATTTGAATAATTTTTCATTAACTAATATCACTATATATCTTGTCCTTAAACAGGGTTACCACCCTTGGTTTAGAAATTATCAAATAAGTTACTTACTCTTGTGTACAACTACATGTAAATGTTTGGTTATCATTATTTATAATACATTTAGCATCATTATAACATGGGTTGTTGTCACATACATCTAAACCTTCAGTATATAATATACCATAGCCTACAATATAACAATAGTGTTAATTTACCAGGTTTTTCTTGGTTGGGTTTAACCCAGTCACAACAGATTGTAAAGGTTACATTAAGGCTGACAGTAAACCTACTCACTGTTCCTGGAAAGTCTAATTCTATGGATTTAGCTGATAGCCTAACCAGTTACTAGGCATATACTTCCGTCAGTTATTGACTGACAACTACTCTACATGATTAATCAAAGTACTGAAAGTACTGTTGGAAGGAATTTTTGAACGATTTTAGGAGTTCTAAGTTACTATTTCGATATCCATCATCATATTTCTTGATCATTCATAATCGAATGTGTTTCATATTTCATTTTACATGCAGATTATGCTACTGATCGAGAAGTTGTATGTTTTGATTCATGGGCAGGGCATACTTTCGTGGAGCTATGCCATGAAATAATTTCTACAGTCATTCTTCCTCCTACCACTGATTCTAAATCATTTTAATACCGCAGTGTTCAGTCACTGAATTGCATCTAGTAGTAATCCAGAGATTGAGTCTTTTCAGGAACAGTGATAGGTGGATTGCTGGTCACGATGTAACCTAAACAATGTGTTGCCATTGAGTTAAGGCCACAACAAATTGATCACATGTTCTATGTATTTTGTTCTAAAGAATGGAGCTAAAGAGCAATTAAATTCTTTTTCCATATTTTAAATTTTGAGAAGCGAGCGAAAGCGAAGAATAAATTTGTGCGGTTTCTAAGACATTTATTTACCATAAGTTAAAAAGAGCAGAAAAAGTATGGACTTTCTTATATAACATATAACCATATATCTATAGACTATAGTGTAATCACGTAATAATTAGTTCTAGGTAATATAAAGCAAGTTAACAATTACTCCAGATGAAAATTCAATTGAATTTAAAACTAGTTAGAAGTAGGGTAGAAGAGGTTTACACCTTCATCAGTTCATACGGAAATATAACTTCATTTGTCTTTGGTATTACTTTTGTTAATACTTGATATTTAAACTACTTTTGTGTATACAATGTAATTAGATTTTGGTAAATTATGCAAATGTCTAATAATACCACAAGAATTAAATCAAGCCTAATATGTTATTTTGGGACATCAAAATTGTAGGAAATTCAATGTAAATTTTTTTCCCTGTCCTATCTGCTCTCTATGGATCAATCTTCATATTTTACACTACAAAGACACGTATGACGTCACACATCAAGATAAGGTGTGTAGAGTGAGTAAATGTTCAGTTGACGGTCTAAGACATAGTGCAGTTATCATATTTCTGAACAATGGATTGTGTCATTGTAATTTCTAATGCCGTATGTCAGCAAGAATACATTACTGCTTTACCGTAACAGTGAAATTTTCTGATTAATTTTGCTATTTAGAACTCAAATTTCTAATTTTATGTTCAATTTCTACCTGGTCTAGTGTGAAAACTTCTGATTTTCCGAAATTTATGATGCGTTCATTTCAGGGTGCGGACGCAATTTTTTTTGTTGGATTTTAAGGTCCGAGAAATCAGATGAACATAACGATTAATTTGTTGCGGTCTATTAAAAAAAAAAAAAAACATTTATGAAACTCGTTTCGCGCTGTCACTAAACCTCTACGGACACCCATCCAACGACGATTAACCGTACATTTCGTTGCTTAACTTCGATAAATGTCCAGCGCACTACGCTCTCAAAGTAAACCCCTGCTGAGATAAACTCTCGTTAAAATTGTATATATATACAAGCGTGTGGTAGATACTACTGCGCAATAATACAAAAAACTTCTCTCCGTTCACAGTTAGAAAGTTGTTTGATTCATGTGTAAAAAAAAACATTTAATATCATAATTTTAAGTATTTGTTGAAATTACTTTTTCAACTTATCTACTTTTGATAGTACACATATTTTTCTGCTGCACTATTTCTTGATCGCATTGACTCATTGATTTCTATTGAGTTGAAGGTGTTGTTCGTTCTTTTTCAAATTTCCAAGAGCGCTAACATAGAAAAGAATTCTTTGAAAAAGAATTCCTTCCAAAAATCAATGGTAGGAGGGAGAATGGCTGTAGAAATCACTTTATGACCAAAGTCCATTAAAGTATGCCTGCTAAGGAATCAAACCCACAGTTGTTAGAGTGCTACCAACTGAGCTAGCCAAGCAGGGTTTAAATAATGTGTAGTAGGATTTCACATCTGTTGAGTATATCATTGAATTTTTTTTTTGTTCTATGCATCAGCTAGTTAAGCTCAGTTGGTAGAATGTCTTTCTTGCACCCAAGAATTTGCAGGCTAGATCCTCATATTGGTACATTTGTATTAAACTTTTCCACTTGTAATTATCCATGTTACAGCTGCTATATTTTTAACCAAACCAAATCAAAGTTATTTCCTTCATTTACCAAACCTGAATGTTAAGAATTTTTTAACCTTATAATAGTTAATGTTTTCATTACTTCTAGATTTTTAGCTAAGAGTCATCAGAATAAATACATGTAAGTATAACTTGTAATGCCTCAGTCCGATAAAATCGTGGCTTGTTGCGAACCCGAACGTGCAGACAGCCATAGGACATTGGAAGCCTTGCATATTAAGGTGACGGTACGCACTTGGCACAAAGCAACACACCCATACTGAGCCGTAGCTGTAAGATATGCAAGTTTAATCCATACTCGGCCACAAGTTTGTTCACAATTTGACTTTGAAACTGATACGTGTATCCATGGCTCATCTCAAGTACCCTGGTAAAAACGTCACAGTCTGTACAGGTACGCAAGATCAAGTTCAAACTTGATCACACGGGGCTAGTAAGGTGCCCTCATGGGCATTTTTATGTTTAGGGGACTGTAGCATAATACAATGTATATAAATATATAGGGCCGTCACGATTTGCCAGAAGCATATCACGATATACTGCAATACGCTAGCACCATGCCGCGATACGTACCACAAAATATTGTGGAATTTTATATTTGTTGTGCCTCTGCTGTATTTTACAAAAACATTGCATATCTTACCTGCAGCTACTGATACCGGTACGTTTAATTTGTATCACGGTACGTATTGCCGCAGCTGCGTATTGCAATGTACCGGTATATCGGTATATTGTGATAGATCTATAAATCTAACTTACCAATAATTATAATAAAACCAAGATATAATTGTACCACATTATAAACATATTTAGAACCTTCCATTACCATGGAGATATTAATTGTATAACATCTTTATCCTGAAATAAATATAAACAAAATAGAATTATTAATCAACCATTCCAATCCATTCTGTCCCAAGACCCATATAGAAATGTTGAAGGCGATCATCAGTGGTGAGAACTCAAGAAGACCAGCACAGGAAGACAGTGCTTTCAAGAAATGTTTTCTAAACACTTAAAATTTTTGCCAAAGTCAACCATAACTTCTAAACTAGCTATTTTCTGAAACAAATTTTAAGGGATGAGGCAGTACAATGTATACTTTAGAAAAGTAAAACTATCATTGTATTAAATGTGTCACAATTTATATTGATTATTTATCTAAATATTTAAAAAAAATCCTCCTAATTCATAATAAACAATGATGACATATAAAAGAAGTAACAAAAAATGGTTGACACAGATATAATTAATCATGTACAATCATATTTTGTTAGTAAAGTAGTATATTTTTACAAAAAGAGGCAAGACTAAAAATCACATATACAGTACCCACCAAACGTTTGGAGACATTTTCACTTATCAGATCTACTAAATAGCTTTTATATAAAATTTGAAACATTTTATTTCAAATGGCTTATTTATTTTTCTTGAGTATTTTGGTTTTCATTATAATTAGAACCGAGACAACAAAATTAGCATAAAATCCAAGCTATGGAAAAAAGTACAATAAACATGGTTTAGAAGGCTTTAAGATGTCAAATGCTGAATGTTATAAATTTGTTGCATTCATATTTTTTTTTCATTTTATCCCACACCATACTTAAATATAATTTAAAAAAAAAATGATTCTACTAAAATAATCATCAAAATTCAAGAATTGAGGTAAATTTTTTTTGTCTCCAAACTTTTGGTGGGCACTGTATAGTCCCAAGTTCCCACTAAAGTTTGTACAAATTGGCCCGAGAGATTAAATTCTCCAGTATTTAGTACACTACTTTAAACTGATTCAATATAAAGCAAATGTCATAATTATGTAAATTGAATTTTTTGTCTAAGGTCATTTTTTACAAGCTATATTATTCAATATAAGCTTGTGGCATACAATAATTATAGTCAGTCATTGACCAAAGTATGTGCCTAGTAGTTCAACAGGTTAACAGCTAAATCCAGAGATTTCGCCTTTCCAGGATTAGTAAGGAAGTGGGCTGACCCTAGTGATGTAACTTATACAGTATACAATGTGTTGCTACGGCATTGAAACCAACAAAACAAACCAAAAATTGTGTTTTTTGTCTCAGGTCAATTTTCACAAGCAAAGCGATTAAATAAAATATGATAGAAAAATAAGAAATTAAAAACATTAGTACTGTGTATGACTAACCAATAAATAAAATAATTACTATCCATAATCACATGACACTAACCCTATTAAGATATGCACTCAGACCAGAATTCTGTTCACAATAGGGGACCTTACTCAGTTATTTCCCCTTGTACACTCTTCAAATAGGTAGGTCCAAGTAGTTGGATTACTCGGATTTTACCATTACTTTTTAATGTCAATTTGCCAAAAGTAATCTTAAATAACTTTTTTTGTAAATCATTTAATTTGTTTGAAATGCAAGTATTTTAGGGTAAAGAACTATCTAAATGCCATCACTTATGTTAATATCTTAATTAACAAGAAAGATTATAGATGAAATACATGTATTTTGTTATCCTTACATAGGAATTCAATGATAAAATCCAAGTATTCTACCTGTAAGGACCTACTTACCAATAGGATTGCTTCAGTTTTTATCAGGGAAAGATAACTAGACCCTCATTACTCCAATAATAAACTTCATCTTTTTCACAAAACATGAATTAAACACCTCCATAACAACAAAGAAATATTATAATCACTATCCACAATCATATAAGACTAACTCAATAAAGAAGCCACTGCACTGATTCAAATCCTGTTTACAAAAAATCCAAAAATAAACAACAGCATTAAGATGGGATGTATCACAATAAAAAGATACATTAAGTTCACTAACAAATATAATAATCACTGTCCATAATTGCATATGACTAACCTACAAATATGCACACTGGCCAAAATTAATGATCACCAACAATGACATCACTAAGTATTTTATTGTAACAACAACAGTATAAGACAACAATATATTCTATAAATACCCTATATCCTTTCCTACATCATTCAGTATTCTAGCCAGACTACAGGGGCAGATCTAAACACATTTTCCTATGAGAGTTTCACACTCTCTCATGATTATTTTCGATAGAATAATTAAACACCAAAGTTATCAATATACATGCTTTGCCTCAGGCTTTACTCCAATAATGCCTTCCATCTATCACTACAGCTTGTATGGGGGCCATTTTGAACTCAAAATTTATTGAATTTCATGAACATTTTGAAAATTCATACATTTTTTTAGGCCCCCTCCCCCTGTATCTCCTGCCCCCAAACTAAGCCCGTCATTAGTTTCTCATTATAGACATAACACTGAAAGTATAATTTTGAATCCTATTATTATTTATTCAATGAGCATTTTAAAAATCATTGGGATTTGATAGGGCCCCTCTAATACTTCCAGCCCCCAGGCTAAACCCATCATTGATTTCTCATTATAGGCATGACCCATCGTCTGTTTTATAGTAAACTTGTATAAAACATTGTGGGACAGTCAGTAACGTAATCAATGATTGAAACAATCAATCTTTACAACATTTCTCCCTAGAGAGATGATAGAATACAATCAATACAGGTGGGGGATATAAACAATGCTCTGAGACAATTGAAAGTAACTGTGCATGTTCTGGACACTGGACAAAACCCTCTTGCCTAATGTATTCTTGTGTGGAAATTGGGGTGTTGTTGGAAACTGAGGAGTCCTTATCTTGAAGTCAAGTAAATTAATCTTTCACATTTTTGAAAACTAAAAAACTGCAATATTTTACTTAAAGCTTTTTTGCTCATGCTTGATTTATGCAAAGAAAATTAACTATTGAAGCAGTGACTCTAGATCATAACATATGTAGTCTGTATGAAAGAGTCCCCCAGCTCCTAAAAAAAAAAAAAACATTTCATACACATATACAATTGTATATTAGAATATTTCTAAATCAAACCATTAATATAATAAAAAAATATAAACAATAGATTCACCAGCATAGGGCATTCTCCTATCCAGAGTCTAGTAAGATTCTCGATACTAGTTAGATCAAGAATCTTGATAACCTTGGGGTGCGAGAAATGCATTTTAGACCAAAAATTATCCCCCATTATGGTAAATACACAACTCAAGAACAGACATGCACATTCAAGCAAGGGTGTTATAGTAGACATAGTATTAGGAGAAGATGAAAATTCTTAGGATTTTAAGAGGGTTAGGATTCTAAAAAAAACTTGGACACCATCAGTTAGATCTGCGCCTGACATAATTGTAAAGCATTAAGTGACATAAGTCAATTATTATATCAATATAAAAGTATAACAGTCATGTCCAACCATGTAACAGCTGGTCTCAACATATACCAGGTACTTGTTGAAACAAAGCTGGTGTTAGGATGATTGGTCATTATTTCATAGGTAATCAATTATACGAAATAATATACAATATTTAGTAAGAGAACTGATGTAACACTAAACATGGGTAGATTTGTAGGTTAATATACAGTCTTAACTTTAATCCACTAGCCTAAAGTCTGTGAATGGTGAAATTTGATGGCATTAAATTATTTGTTTTTAGACTTTCGACGATTTTGCTGAAAGGCGTTATACCACAAGTTGAAAACTATCAACAATTCAAATGCCTGACCTGTTTAACCAGCGGAGTGATACATGTGTCTCTGATTTACTACGCAGTCTATTTCTAGGCGATAAAAGTAGTTTCGTCAATCAACCCGTGCGTCTTTGTTTCAGTGTCAGTGACAGGTGTTTACTTATATTGATAAGCATGTGAATGGACGTATTTGCCAGTTATACAGAAAAGAATAAAACACTTCGCCACATTTTTGCCCTGCTCAGTTCGTACTTGAATCTAATATGTAAGGAGTTATAATCATCAGTATGGATTTGTTAGGTTTCAATGTGCACAAAGTCTTTCTGTATTTCAATACTTTGATATATTATTGGGCTAATTGATAATTTGGCAATACAAAAATGTACTGTAATTTTAGATAAAGGATACTGGGCTAGTGCTTGTAGAAATATAAGATTGATAGATAAATTTTATTATAAGAGTATACAAATATGTGTAAGGCCATTTATGTAACAACAAGAAATATATAAATCACATAAAAATACAATGACTTGAACAAACAACTAGTTAGCATAATGAAAACAACATAAAGTTGGGCAAAACATTTAATATAGATTAAACTGGAAGATGATTTTGATTAAGTAATTGTGATACCGGGTAAGTTTACAAGTGTTTATTAGATTTTATGTAAGTTAGCCTTTGATACATGTGTATTGGTATCAGTATCATTTGCAATACCATATCATATCATTGGTACCGGTTCAATTCTTAACGGCATTCAACCCGATGCTGAACTCCTTGACCATTCATTGAATGAAAAATCTCAGAAGGATTTGTGGGGAGTCCAACAATAATACCAGGTTTTTACTACATAGGCAAGATGAAGCAATTTCATTAAGCTTAACAAAATACTTTTAGCTTTTACAAAATAGTTCTTGTCGTAAACACATAAGGCTGTGTAAATACATTTCTTTTGCTATATTTGCGACTAAAAACTGTTCAGCAGATATATTGTTTCCTTTACTTTAAATGAATAGACTACAAATGAGAAATTATATCATCCCCTAAACAATGGTTGGTTTTTTTACTTCAACACCTGTTGTTTGGACATGCGATGCCTAGGTAGTTCCAAAATGGCATCTGGATATGTCCGAGGTCGTAAATGGTCGAAATGTATCTAGCCCTAGTTATAATTTTGAAGGTCATCTTCTAGTTTGGTAATTTAGGACATAATTTTTAAGCATCCTCAATCTCACCACAAGTATGATCACAATGAAGGCAATCTCTTACAATACCAGAGAGAGTGAATAATGATAAAAATCTGTTACCAATCAATGGCCACACAGGATACCAACATGACACTAACAGTCTAACACTAAACTTAATGAATAAAAAGTTACAGATTATGAGGTTTAGATTACCCTGTTTTATAGCACAAAAACTTTAAAATAAAACTTTTTCTTAATTAAAAAAACATTAAAAAGTTATCATGATTCTGTTGATGTGTTCTTATACATGGTACTATGTACATGTACATTGAAATGTTGGTGCAAAACTAGGAGCAATTACTATGTTGGAGTGGTAATCATTAGATAGTCAGCTCCACGTTGGTTTGAATCCCTTCCAAAAACTATCCTGCAGTTCAGGCACGTAGGAGCTGGGGCCACAGGGGCCACAGCTGCGGCCCGAATATTCTGGCAAGCAGCGGCAATGGGACCGTGAGTTAATTTTTCATGACACGTATTGAAAATCTTAAGGTTTAATACAAGATTTGAATTCTTAAACAAGGGGTTCTGAAAGTGCAGGAAATCGAGTTTCAGAGGCTTACATTGACACAACATTTCGATCGGTGGGAGGGGACCAGGGATGGGTCGAGTACTGGATTCCAGTACTCGAGTAGTACTTGAGTATTTCAAATTTTGTACTCGTACTTATGAGTAATGAGTACTGGTTTTTCTTCAGTACTTGAGTAGTACTCAAGTAGTACTTAAGTACTCATGAGTATTTTTGAGTACCAGATTGTTTTGCATGAGCATATAAAATATTTTTAGTAGAAATAAAAGACACGAATTTTATTTATCTATTCAATTAAACATCAAATCAAGCTTCAAATTCCATTTTTAACCAGACAGTCAAAATGTTGCTGCAAATATTTTATGCAACAGTGTTTATTTTTGGTCAGTTTTATTGCCTATGGGCCTATAGGGCTATATTCTCATTCTAAAATCGAATCTTTTTTCCCACATTTCAGTTTCAGGACAACAACTTATCAAATTAGTAAAAACAAATGTAAGAATAAAGTCAAATCATGAACTAAGATTAATATATGTCTTATAAACTTGATATATGAAAACTGAATGCATAATCACACTATATAAAATCATTCGAATGAATTTTATTTTATTCTGTGTTATTTTATATATTTATGGTGGAGGGTTTTTACTTACTTAGATTTTATAATTTATCTTTTGTATAACGCCATTGAATATGTAATATAGAAATAGGCGTTTAATCAAATGAAGAAGTTTAAGATTAAGTTTAAATCCAAATTAAACTTAAACAAAAGATTTTTGAAAAAAAGACAGCTGATAGTATGTTTCAGCTTAAAATAATTGAGTTATCTTTTTTTAGTTAACTAACTAACTTAATGAAAAACCAAACTAAAATCTTTGTTGAATTAGCTATTGTTACAAATTTGCATGACATTTCATCTCAATTTATATCAAAACATTGTGCAGGGTTTTTTCACCACAAAAGTGACTGTTTCAGAGAAAATAATGTCTCGTCATTCACTTACAAAATTCTTATGACTGATGCATATAACTACCTGATGATTTTAATAATTTATAAGCTATATGAGAACAAACTGTGACAAACATTGTTTTCACAATTTATGAAGAGGTATAAACTGCAAAAAGGTGTCAGACATCCCATTGATATGCATAATCCCAAAACAATAGCTACCTATAAAACTTGTAATCAGATAACCAATTACATGTACTATGCATTATCATTTCTAAAGTAGTTTCAAAGAAAACTCAATCAAGAATGTAACTAGATAGAAATAAGATGGCCAGTACTCAGAAATACTCACGAGTATCGAGTACTGCTAGTTCAGTACTTGAGTAAGTACGAGTACGAGTACAATTTATTTTCCTGAGTACTGAGTACAGGCGAGTACTGGAAAAAGTGGTACTTGTACTCATAATACTCGAGTACAAGTACGAGTACCCCATCCCTGGAGGGGACACCCCTCCTGTACCCATCCCATCTGCAGCCCCAATATTACGATCCTTCCTGTGCGCCTGTAGTTTCCTTAAGCAATAAACTTTATCCTGCTAGCTCAGGACTGGAGGACCAGAAAGCAGACTCGAAAGTGATAAATCTAAGTTGTAAGATCTTGTTTCACAATCAAGCTAAAATAAATAAGTTTCAAGTCTACATTCTTCTTTTTTGCATGTAGATAAAGTAGAATGTAGACAAGTCTTTTGGTGGCCCATAGAAATACATTGTAATTTTCTACTTCAGTTATATAAAATCACCAAAGTACCTTAATATTTCTAAATAAAGAAAAGTTAATACATAAATTATAGTAAAAAGTACCTTCTAAAACCTTGAATTAACTTTCAATTCCAACACACTACATTGTATAACAAACACATTTGTTTATATTCTGTGAGATATAACTCACATTCTCACACTAACTCATCCTAACAAAACTAATCCCATAGTGTTCTGTCCATCAAGATTTATATAGCAAACAATCTAACAAAATAAGTCCATTGATCTATGACTGAAGTACACAAATAAAAACATTGATATATACAATGTACTGCAATAAAAACAGACATTCTCTACCAACACAAGCAGATTTCTATGTCAACATAGAGCATTGCACTATAATATTGGCAACAATATCAAATGGATACACTTTCACATTGCCTACTTAAAATTGATATAAGTAAGATAATCAATTGTTCAATAAGTTTTCACTTTTCAAGGATTCCAAGTAAATAACCGAGTTAAGAACTTGTAGACGCTATATTTTCCAATTTTGAATTTTTAGATTAATTATTTTAATCAAGTCCACAATTTGTTAGTTATTTGTTGAACAAAACACACATGCATTATAATATCACTCGTATTCTCATGCTATCGAACGAGACAAATCACATACATCGAATATTGTACACATTTATTTTATTTTGCACGAATTTTACAAGACCGTCTTTGGAAACGAGGCTTCAAGTCCGCTTTGACAAATGCATGGTGAACACAACATTGGTCAAAATAAAGGAAACAAAAAATGTATTCAAAGTTGTAAAATCATAATATTCATACCACCGCAAAACTTCCTTTTATTAGAACTAACTTTCGCGCTAAATTCCCCCAAACATCAACGAGTTGGAGATGCACGAACTTAATATGTCACGTGATGTTCATGCTAAAGTATCGTATCCGGAAAGTTCCGTAGTACTTTAGAAGAAGGATCAGAAGTCACGCAAGCAGATAAACATGATGATTGCTTCGTTTTATTCTCGTTAATTATCGTAATACTAAAACGAATGAGATGTAAATCGGCTATAACCTTACGAATAAAAGCAGAAAAGGCAATGTTCATCGCAAACAATAGATCTATGAGCCTTGATTGTTTAAAACCAAGCGGCTGAAGTCATCCGAGATTCTTCGATGTCAATCATAAGCCGGAGTATTCCGAATACTAGGGGTGTAACAATACGGTAAAAACCGTATTGCAATATATTGCAATACACGAAACCCGTATTGCAATATATTGCAATATATTGCGATACATATTGTTCTTTGCGCATACATGCATAGCATGAATTAATGCCCCTGCATCGTCTTAATTTGATCAACATTGTGCATAGATATTTGTATTTTCAAATGATATACACATATTATGCAAATGTTTGAATAAGTTTGAAAAAAAGGTTTTGAATGGACTTTCAAAGATTATTATTCTCTAATTTTACCAAAAATATTTCAAGTTTCCGAACACATTTAAACATTTATTCAAACACTTAAATTTCAGACTCTGATAAAAACATTCAATATGAAACATAACTAGAAAAACCGGTTCAAAGAAAAACGAACCGGTTAAAAACCGTCAGAAGTCGTATTGCAATATTAACCGGTATATCGGTTAACCGTTACACCCCTACCGAATACACTTCATTGTATTTTAAGTAGGATACGGAATTTCCCGATGTTTAGCGACACGATTGTTTCGTCTGCATCATAGAGCATGCGTGTGTTCTCTAATCAAAGGGAGACAATCGGATGATTCGGGTACATTAAGAAAACGGGTAATTATTATAAACAAATACGTAAATAATTAATTTGTTTTCGATTTCCTATAAATATATGAACTTCTTGACATTGATTTCTGGACGGACAACATCTTTAACCTGGCAAATTATTGATTTTGGATAATTGAAAATATACAGGTACTCGCTGGTTGTGGATGAAATCGTCTTTTTATGAAGATAGAGAAATAAGTGAAATAGCTGGATTTGTTTGTCTGTTGATGATTTATAAGTGATTGATTTTATTCATTTCATGACATGGACTTATAAGTATTTAAGACTTTTGATTTGAATATACTTTCTATTCAATTAGTAGGATTTAGATACATGGCGGGAATATAGTAAGAATCTGATTTGTTTTACTCTAGATGGAAGGATTGGATTCTAAGAGCAGGGAATATATCTGTTTCACTGATGGTTATTTTTGGAAATAACTCATTGCTACTATGCATGGTAATATATGAATTTATATGAGCAGATGTGTCTCAAATGTGACATCTTGGGAAGGAATACATGTACTAATTATTATATTTTTTTAGCTTTAATGGTAAAATGTGTTTATTGATTTATACATGTATATTATAGATTTGTTTACCTTACATATCACACTTACATGTGCTTGTATATGGATATTCTGAATGCGTTCTGAATACATGTATATAAATTAACTACTGTTCAACATACACTCTATTTCTTTTTATGATTCAAATTTAAGAACTATTTTTAATCTATTTTGGTTAAATTTAACCCCATGGTCTACCCATATACTAATTATATTTTACAATTATAAAATGATACTATCATTGTGTAATTTACAAAATCTATTAAAAAAAGAATTCAGGTCAGTGTTACATTGTATTATACCACTCACTGCCTCAAAGTGCAATTATTCTGTAACTCTTCACAAATGTTGCAAAGGTTGTTACAAATTCTAATGAGTTTGACCTGTAATAATTAATTTTGTCAGGCTATTAGAGATAGCCATTTAAACTACATGTACAGTCCAACTTGTGCTAACGGCCACCTCCAAAAAGCGGGCACCTGCGGACAACGGCCATTCCGATTTCCCCCCGACCGAAAACGCTCTTAAAAAGGCCGTGAATAACGGCCACCTGTCGACTGCGACCAGCGGCCAGTCAAAAACATCTACCTTATAAATTCATTTGTTGCTGTAAAAAAAAATATCAATTTAAGAAATCTTAACTGCTTAATTAAGTGAGCAATGAGCATGTAACTGTGTTATTATGAATTCTAATTTATGTTGTTCCATAATTATTACACACACTTAATATTTCAATACATTTTTCTTTTTTTCAGATTTAGATGAGTTTTTAGTGTTATAATATACATTTGAATTGTATTAAATTTTATCACCAAAATGAACAGTGTAGGAAGTCGCTCCAGCTCTAAAACAATGTCTTCAAGTGTGCGTCAGTTACAAGATGCTTTAAATATACATTTAAATTTAAATGAAAAAACAGAATTTGTTGAAGTTTTGAACCAGTTTCATATAAATCGTGATATTCCATTATTCGTAAAAAATCTTAAACTCTTGCTTAACTCCCCTGCCAAACAACAGTTGTTTCCCTTGATTAAAAAGGTAATTCCAAAAATTGATTTGGAAGAATTTGAACAATGTTTGAAACCCAGGAGTCAAAAGTTTGACACGATGCCAGCAAAACAATCTAAAAAGCTTCAAAGGTCAAGGCCACCATTGACTTCTGAATCAGTTGGACCTAAAGCATTTATTCTGAAGACAAAAAAGAGAAAGAAAGAGAAAGACAAGAATGGGACCACAAGATCACAAAATCTAAGTGAAAGTTCAAAAACAACAAAAAGTTCCAAGATGTCTTTACAAACAATGAAAACAGACAATAAAATGGATTTAAAATATATTAAAATTCCTGCAGATACTGTGGGGCGAGGTTTTGGGTTTAGTATAAGGGGCGGGGCAGAGTATGGTATTGGTGTGTATGTGTCCACACTAGAAGAAGGTGGTATGGCACAAAAACATGGGTTAATGATAGGTGATCTACTGGTTGAAGTCAATGAACATTCTTTTGATAAAATACCTCACAACGAAGCAGCTAAGGCAAGTATTTCATAATCTATATTAATATAATCAAGCCACCTGGCTTAGCTCTGTCAGTAATGCACAAATCTAAAAAAGGGGTCATAGGTTTGATTCCTAGGCAGGGCATTCTTCCTAGGAGCTTGGTCATGAAACATATTCTATGGCCATTCTCCCTTTATGTCTGACTCTAAATTATGTTAGGCAGTCACTGACGGTAGTATACGCCTAGTTAGTGGTTTGCAGATTAATCCAGTTATTTAGCCTTTCCAGGAGCACTGAGTAGGTTGACTGATAGCTATGCTATGACCTATATAATATGTTGCCTCTATATGAAACCCAACCAAAGGAAAAAATATTAATATAATCAACAATCAAAGAAGTGGCCTTGGCAATTGATTACAACATTGGTAATTATAGGATAGCCAGTTCCACATTGGTTTGAATCCCATCCAAAGCTTACTTCGTCATTTGTTTGAGAAAGAAACTTCACTCTACTTGCATAGAGCTGGGGGCACAGGAATCATACTTGAGAGTGATTTTAAGGTGTTACAACTATACTTCAATTTACAATATATCAACCAAAAGATATCAGGAATTAAAAAAATCTCATCTTTGGTAATATTCCGGCTTGAGGGTTGAGTTGAGAATGCACTACATATGGACCCAATGAACACTGTATATCAAGAGTGATGGGGATATGAGCTACATTCTGTTCTTTTAGAATTATAGCTATCTATTAAATTTTGTTTTTTTTTGTGATGTATTTCATTCATGCAGATTATAAAATCCAGTGAAAGACTTCATATAAAGTTAAATCGTGTTGGTAGAATCCCAGGATCCTCTGTTGTACATCAGATGTATAAATGGGTCAACGAGTTTGGTCGTCCAGTGTCTCCGCCCCCTGAAAACCAACATCTACGTGAAGTCAGCTCTAGTGGACCTAAATCAGGATTTCATATTCTACAGGGACCTGACGAGAGAAAGGTTTGTATGTCTGATAATTGCTTTTAAATCAAAGGGAGGTAATAACATACATAAACTACATGATTTGTTACCTCCCTTTACACTATAATTAATCATTGGTACTAACTAATGTCACAAACTATTTCATTAAACTTTCAAGTTTGATTCTTTGTAACTATGTTTTATGAATACTTTTAAAGCAAAACATTTCATTTTAATCAAGTATTCCCAATTGATGTTATATAACTTATAAGGATATTAACTATAAAATTTGAATTTCCATTTTCTGTGTGAAGTATAGTTTTGTAAAAAAAGCCGAATTATTATGATTTGTTAAAGCACTGATCCATGATATTTTTCTTAACAGCCTTTAGACAAGTAATGTTTTTGTCTCCTGACATCAGGTGAATCCTTTTAAACATACTTTTAATTCAGTTTTGAAAACTGAATTGCACATTTGAACTAACCCTTTTTGTACCATTCTGTATTGTTATGCACAAATTCTCCCTCCTATACCTAATTCTAAATCATTTAGAGAAGTTGTTAGTCACTGATGCAAGAATGTGCCAAGTAACTGGTTAACAGCTTATTCCAGATATATAGTCTTCCAGGAGTAGTGAGTAGGTTGACTGACAGTCATAATATGACCTATAGAATGTATTGCTATGGCATTAACCCAAACAAAAAGTAAATGCATTTTGAAAACTTCAAAGTATGTTACTCTTGAACTAACACCATTTAATATTGTAAAGGGGTGAATATATAGAGGATATTCGCCAATTGCGGTGTAAGATCGATTTATATTTCACCGAGTGAGCTTAGAAAACATATTTACACGAGTGGCGTAGCCACGAGTGAAAATGTCATTTTCTGAGCTCACAAGGTGAAATATAAATCGATCTTACACAAAAATCGGCGAATTTTCTGTTTCTTTCATGCTTAGTTTTGTGTTTAATTTGATGTATTTTACACAAATTATAACGTGACGTCATTTCTACTCCAAGTTGACATCATTTATCTCCTAATATGACGTCATGAACGATAAAAATATAAGGTTATATTTTCACTACGTTGAAAATATAAAATTTATTTTTTCACCGTTTATTTTTATCGAATAACGCGACGTTTCACCGTTAAGCATGAAAGAGTATCCTGTTATCTTTCAGATCTCAATGACAGTAGATAAAGCAGAGAATCTAGGTATAATGATCCGTGGAGGACGAGAGTTTGGTCTAGGTATATATATCTCTGGTGTGGATCAACTATCTGTGGCTGAGAGAGCTGGCATGAAGGTATTACATCATTTCTATTTATAGTCCAGATATCAAGCATGTTGTATATTCTATCTTAGGAGCCCATCATTGTATCAAGGGTCATATGACAGACTTTTGTTGCAGACCATTCTATATTGTAATTTTTTTTCTGAAGATCTTTTATTATTACGCGCCCATGACCTCAAATTAATGTTTGCTCAGTTGCGACTCTTAAAAATGCACTCACCTTGTAAGCGAGGGTTCAGGGTTCAAGTCCAATCAGGCTGCATATTTCCTTACTCATGATATTTAGGGCCTTTGACTTAGTTACTTGGCCAGTTGAGAAATGCTTGTAATCATGAATTGCTCCTTAAAAGATCTTGGAATCTGAAATTTGGGATGAGTTGCCAGTTCATGGGGGAGTATGTTGCAGTACTTACCTGTTCACGTTATGGGGAGAAGGATATGTAAGTGGTCAGATAGCTCAGTCAGGATAGCACTTGCCTTGTAATTGAGAGGTCCAATGTTCTAGTCCTGGTCAGACTACATAATTACATACATATATTATGACATATATCGTCACCCTGAGGTATATAAAATATTATAATTTACTATGTATTTACAGATTGGAGATCAGATATTAGATGTCAATGGTGTTAGTTTTCTAGATATAACTCATAGTGAAGCTGTACAAGTATTAAAGACATCTAAACATCTTATGTTTACTATAAAAGATATTGGAAAATTACCATTTGGAAGGTTTGTTGTCTATGGTTACTTCACATTCTGTATCATACTTTGAAAGATATAGATGTTACAGCAGGGCTTTTTTTCCTTATATAACAAGGGCCGTTTACAGGTGCCTTCCCCTCTTAAAATCACTTTAAAATCATGCAGTTTTCCTCAAATTTGGAGTTGAACTTGGTTTTTTTGTTCCCCAATCTATGAAATTGCGATAAAATTTCCCCAAACGTTCTATATAAAAAAGGCTCCAGGCCCCTTTCCCCAATACTGAAAAAAGCCCTGATGTAAATAAAAATGGTGTAGACTTGTTTTTGCACTGACCAATTATTTTTTTGCCAGATTTTTCAATGAAAAAATACGGCTAATAGTTTGGTGAAATACGGGCAGGCGGTCGGTCGGTCGGGCGTCCGGTGTTGTTAACAATTGCGTTAAAGCTTTCAACTTAGCTTATATTTCTGCCATTTATTGTCAGATCTTTACGAAACTTTATACAATGATAACATACCATGTGATAAACAGAATTAGAAAGTAACCACAACTCTACCTGGCTTAACTATGGATTATTTCCCTTTGTAATTTTTGTGTAAAATATTTTAAATCTGCTTTTAATGTGGTTTCCATATTACATTTCTTGTCATTTCTTAGTCAAGACAAAGTTTGTTGTTGAATAAATTGAGATACTCAAGTTTTGGATATGATTTGAACCACAATGGGGCTGGCTATTCAACCATTGTAAACACCACTCAAGCAGCCATGCCCGCCCACTGTTTTTTTTGTAGAACATTTGCTTGTTTATTTGTCACCATAGAAATAATCACTGATACATGTATAACAACAAATTAGGTCCAGATAATGTAACTTTTAAATTCGTTAACAAGACTTCAGCCAGTAATACACAAATCTACAGATGGAAGAGTTGTGGGTCTGTATTCCTAGTCAGGGCATACTTGCATGGATTTGGTTATGAAATACTTTCTATGGCCATTTTCCTGCCTACTACTTATTCTAAATCATGTAGGGCAGTTGTCCATTATTGACAGGAACAGTGAGTATGTTGACTGACCATCAAGATATGACTCAAACAAAGTGTTAAATTGCTACGGCCTTAACAAGATTTTCTTTAATCTTTTATATTTCAGAACAAAAATAGATCAAACAAGTTGGGTAAGCAATGACCAACGTAGAAAAAGACACAATAGTCAGTATGTATTTAATTTTTTTTTTAAACTTTTTAATAGAATAATTAATGTACCCTATGTTTATGTCACCTTACTTGGTGACACAGTACGCAATTAAAAGTGATGTTTGCATCTGCAATGACTTCTGATGCTTTTTGTTGGACATTGAATTTAGGATGTAGGCCAATAATTGCCAGCATTACTTCAAATTATTTGCTTCCTGACATTTCTGAAAATGAATTGGACAAGAATCATTATACAAGTATTTTTAGCTTTACTATTAATGTTCTAATTTCACTTACCTCGATTGGAATGCATTTCAATGATTAATTTTGTTTACTCAGGCACCCTGAGTAGTCCAGGAAGCTGTCTATGGATTGCTCTTGTTTTACCCACTTTAATTACACAAATTTTATACAAATGTTATCTATTACTTGTCCAGCGCAAATATCAAGATTCAATGTTGTCAGATTACCAATCTCACTAGTAAAGTTTGTGCTGTGTTTAACAGTATTGCATTATAAAGGAACCTTAAATTTATCATCTTCTACTTGCTTACATTATATTAACCATGTGTGGTAGAACTTAAATTATTTTGTATATTGTTTTATTTACAGAAATTCAGACAGTACACAGTCAGGGACTGTCTCTAGGGTAAGTTTTAAGTCTTTTATTGATTAAACAAGAATTTTAGTTTTTGTCTCTTAAAAAAAGCAAAAAGGAGGGAATAAACTCTGTTTTACGTACTTAGTAGGTGATGAAGCTTCTAGCCAATAATAAGCCTATTGAACACACAGTCAACATAGGCAGATCTAGCAGGGTGGTCAGGGGGATCCCGCCTTAGAATTTCCAAAATGTACCTAATGTCCATTAGTGTATTTCTTGACTGTAAGTCATTTTTAAGTGGCATGAAGCAATTTTTCTTGGTGCTTTACATAGATTAAATGGTTATATAGTTCTTATTATTATTAATATGTTGCATTATTCTGCAAAATGTAAATAATGTGGTAGTGGTTCGAAAGTATGGACCCCCCCCTAGAAAAAGTTTAGACCCCCCCCCCCCCCCTAGAAAAAAATCCTGGATCAGAGTATAATTATGTTAAGTGTGAGTCGAAATCATCATCATCAAGTGTTTCACCTCTTTATCCTGGCAGGTTTACAGTGGTAATCAATCCAACACTTGTCAGAAGCTGGCTTCCAAATTTGATTCAAGAACATGTTCTGCACAAGTTCCACACAGCCAATCAAAAGAGCCACTGTTAAAAGTTAATACCTTTTAAAATCTATTACTATACCTGACATGTGATCTGACATATGTTTTAATAGATTTCTTAAAGAACTAAATGAAAACAATAAATTATATTTCAGAATTCAGTATTCAGAAAGGGTATAGGTTCACAGTTGATGTATAATACAGCTATCAGTACAAAATGGAACACAATAGAAAGACAAGCTGTAGAATTGTTAAATGAATCAGAACAGGGCACACTGAGATATTATTTAAATGAATATCAAGCTGGTTTTATTACTGTGGATGGTCTAGTCATGGCTTCATTTGAATTGTTAAATACTCAAGCCAAGGTAGAAGTGTCTTTTGTTTTTACTTTCATATTTTTTACCGAGGTTTTATTGAGTTGTTTTCCTTATGATTATATTTAGAAGTTCCTGTTTTCTGGTCTGTGTTATGACTGCTGAAGTATTAAAAGTTCAAATAAGCTTTATTTAAATATTTCTCCCATCATTGTACATATATATTAGTTCTAAGTGACATGGTTTAGAGAGCTGTATGGATCTTCTTAAGCCACTTGGCTTTGATTTTCACTACAGGAATATCTGGTGATGTTGCTTTCCTCTTTTCACAACCTGACTTGGTTGATGACAATGGTCATGTTTCTACTCTTTACCATTTTATAAACATTACATTCTACAGATGGTGATAGAACTGAATGTTCACACTTAACAAGTAATTTTAACTGAGGCTTTAGCCAAGATTGACATTACTTGTCATTGGTGAACATTTCATTTTATCACCCTCTGTAGGATGTGATGTTTATTTCATTATACCGAACAAATAAAATTGTTAACAATCTGCATTGGAACTAGGCACTATTTAGTTGTATCTATTTTATTTGCTTCTGAACTTGAAGATATTTTCACAAGATTGTGGTTTGCTAAAAGCAAGCATCTGTGCAAGGGAGGTGATTTAAATTGAATGGCTAAAACTTGGGATCTGGTATTCAGCAAACTCCATCCCAGTGGCCTCCCAGCACTTTAAGCGAGCCAATAGGTAAGGCCATGCCAAATTGGAATTCTGTTAAGCGTCAACTCAAATATGACAGACCTATAGGTACCTATTCACTAAAAAACAAACCGAAAACGGAAACACAAATATTTTTTACGGCAAATAATAATGCATTGTATAAATTTTTTTCAATGGAAAAACATCCTCATAATATGAAACAATGGTTTAAATTTAAATATAAAATGGCTAGTGTTTTTTTCATGTAAAATATATATTGTATTAATGACGTGTTTATGATAAATTGCTTACGATGAATAACATTGTTGCCAAACACAATTTTCACTGAATTAAATTGTCATATCGCCTCAGAATTAATTTAGAAAATTTTACCTACAATTTTGTTTTTTATTTTGATTGAGGAATCTAAAACCTACCTGCATGTGGACGCTTAACAAAATTCCGATATGGCATGGCCTAATGTCAAAATGGCAGATAGGTTATGTCAAGAGGGTGCCATTACAGATTGTCAACCAGCTAGTGACATTGTTACAGGCTATTTAGTGAACAAATCACATGAGGTATAACAATATTATATCTCATGTTTGTTTCTATGGTTACAGATGAGGATGATGCCAGAAATAAGAAATTGGGTGAGAGCTCATGATCTTGATAAATTTGATATTTTACTAGACAGACGAGAGGTAAGTTTGTTTTTATGTGTTTTTCTTTCTTTCCTTTATTATCTCTTAAGAATGTGTTTAAAACCTTATCATATCGCTGTAAGGCTGTAACCACATGTAATTCATGATTACCCAGTACCACTGCCTCCTTTCTCAATCATAGATATTGCTCTGTAAGAAGAACCACTAATAAATTTAAATCATGTCACATAACTAACCAAATCAAAGGTCTAAACTATGGCAGGCCATTTTTATGAAGTTAAATACAGTAATTATATACATATATGCTCAATGTGCATAGCAATTTGTTTACTAGTTCTTATAATTTCATATTAATGAAGAGATAGATTTTGAATGTTATTCATGTTCCATTTAAGGCACAAGAGAGACAGAGCTTAAGAAGTTTTCAAGGTTACAGTTCAGATGATGAAGTAAGATACACCTATCAGAAGGTTGGTTTTGGTTTTTGTTGTTGGGTTTTATGTTCTAGGAAGGGCCAAATCTCTTGCTTTATCTGTTAACCAGTTACTTCCATCTGTGACTGACAACAGTTACTGTCCTCCTTGATTTAGAATCAGCGGTAGGAGGGAGAATGTCCATAGAAATTATTTCATCACCAAGCTCCACGAAAGTATGCCCTGCCTTGGTATCATACTCATGACCTCTTAATCAGTAGACTGAAATCCAGAGCTCAAAGTTTCTCTATTTTTCTGAAAAAGCCATGAACTTACCAATTTTTCTCTTAGTTACTTTTTTGCATTTTAAAGTCATATACATGTATATGTGTTTTGTAAATGAAATATTTTGAATATGACATAGGTATGTTTATTTACATGAATCTTTCACAAAAATTGAACTGAGAAATTTATCTCAATGAATAATACAGAGCAGAGAAACCTCTCGGATGTAAATAAATTTATTGTTGCATTATCATTTTTGTAAGTAGAAGCAAGGAATGCTTAATTAGGGAGCGAGAGGCCCCTGGTTTATACCCCACTAATTTCATTGAGCAAGAAATTGACTTACAGTTGTTTCCACCCACCCAGGTGTAATTGGTTACTGTGAGGGTTGGCTGCTTGAAGATGAAATCAATGATCTTAGGTTACCATACAAAATTATAAGGACTGCTCCACATGTAAATGGAAGCAGACTATAAACCTAAAATTAACTGTAACTTTTTATTATCTAGTCTCGAACAAGATCAATGCCGTCATCACGTACGTCAACATTACGTGAGAAATCATCACGTGTAAGAAGACAGGCAGCAGAATGGGAACTAGAACCTTTACGTCAAGCTATAGAACAAATTGAAATAGAATCTGATTACTCTTCTAGTGATACACATAGGGTAAGATAATTTGATTACCTCCCTTTGTTTACATCTCTTGGTGTAGTTTGCTTCAATTTTTGGTTGTCTACCTTTATTTTAATTTGTAGTTAACCCCCTTGTTAAAATCTCCAGCTTTGTTCTTTGGAAATAAATTCTATTTGTCTACCTCTGTTTTAATCACTGGCTTTCACAATTTGTTGAAAACTCCAATTGTCTCCCTTTGTTTAAATCTCTAGTTGTCTCTGTTTGTTTAATTTTCTAGTTGTCTCCCTTGTTTAAATTTCCAGTTGTCTCCCTTGGGTTATATTTATGTCTATCCATGCCTAAAGATTTTGGTTCAATCATTAAATCTCCTTTTTACGTTTTGGTAATTCTATGTTAATATGCAAGGGCTTAGGTCCTAGTTTTACTAAAGTTAAGCTTAAGGTCTTCAGTGTTTCCGTGTCCATGCTGTTAATAATAATTTAATTCTGCATTAGATAAAAAATAAAAAGTTTAAAAAGCAGCTTCTAAAGTTTTGAAAGCTAGAACGAACTAAATTTAAGAGGGTTATGATTATGTCATTATCTTTATTTTATATTTAATTAACATAAGAAAATGAAATTTTGGTCCGCCTATTTAGTAATTTAGAGACATATATAAATCATTGTAATTTCTTTGTTCTATTGCTTATTTACTTATTGTTTCTGTATCATTTTCAGCATTTTTCACGAAAGACAAACCCATCAAAAGCAAGATCTTTGAGAAGTGGGGCCTCATCACCAAACCTGCGTAAAACAACTTTACTAAAACGATCTATGTCAGAAGAGACGCTTACACCTGTGTACCTAGATGTGTCGTCTGATCTCCCTTCTTCATTATCTCATATAGCGTCTCCAAGACCAAGATCAAATAGTGCATCTGTTCATCACAGAGTGATGAATAATCCTCCTGTTACAAGACCATATTCAACTTCTTCACACGCCAGACGTAGACATCGTTCAGTTGAAGACGTCAGGTAATAGTCTTAGCGCTAATAGCACTGTGGGGCATGGGATTATGATTGGGTTTATAAACATGAAATTATACAACTATGAAAATGATTGGATAAATTATCGTCCCTTACACTTTCTTTAGAAAACTAAACCAGATTGTATGTACTTCAACTGCACTAAGTGCATTGTCTGCATGTCAATATATAACATGGACTAATTGGTAGCAGTAGTAACTATCCCTTTAATTGCATATGTGTGGCCTGAGGACTTGCAACAGTCATGGTAAACCCCATGTAAAAAAGTTCAAATTTTTGAAAAATCACAGTATGTTTTTTATCTTTTGTTTTTGTTTGACATAATGTAAACCGTATTAGTCATACTGTCATTTTATACATGTATTGTGAAGGGCAACTAGTCAACTAGCTCTACGATATGAAATGATTAATTTCACTAGAACTTATTAATTTTTACTTGGTCTGGGCTTAGGGCAATCTCTGTAAACAGAGATCCTGTTCTACTCACGTTGTCGTACTGGATCTCTACTTAGTCAATGCAAGGTCACGTCGAGATGAACTTTGTGTCGACCAATCAATGCGTAGCTTTCATCTAGACGAAAACACTATTAATCACATTTTGATTTCGTAATTTCTATTTTTAGACCAAGGTTTGCATGCAAATTTAACAGCGGTATTATTCACAGTCTGCGATTGGGTGGCTCATTTCGAATTGCGTGACGTAGACGATGTAAACAAGTTACGTATCATAACAATTTCGTCATGAATATTATGATGAGAAAAGGTCACCTGAATGTGACCTTCGTTTGGAAAAGGCCAGATCTAAATTAGCGAGTATGCGAGCGGTAAACTTTTAGATCGGGTTTTAATCAGATTGGGCTTAGGGCTAGTTGGTCCCACTTTATAATGATTGCAATATAGAGAAAGTTGTAAAATATGAGAAATGATTCTATAATTAAAATCTCACCTTTGATCATGAATTATATCTGTGAGAATATTTTCACCTATAATACTGTGCACCTTTTCACAAAAATTCTTACGAAAAAAGTTATTGTAAGTCAATTTTATAAATTATTGCAGCTCAAAGTCAGAAAGACTATAAATATAAGTGTGATATGGTATTAAAAAATGATACAATATTCTACAAAATTCACAAAAATTTGGAATTGATTGGCCAATAAAATGACCATATTATTATACTTTTTGCTTTTGACTTACGATGATTTTTATCTTAAGATTTTTATTGAAGATTGCCACTGATTTTCTATATTTTGGTATACATTTGTATATTCTAGGATAGCTTCCGTAAGAAAGAAAAGACTTCCAGATTCAAGAAAGAACAGTATATCTAGAAATAGTCTAGCTAATAGTTCATACAGTCAAATATATCACACAGAACCTTATATCATACAAGCTGAAGTACATCAACAACCTAGGGTAGGATATTTATCAGTTTTTGGTGTTAGATCAATTTTTATTTCACAAGTGAGCTAAGGATGCAATATTTTCATGAGTGGCATAACCACCAATGAATATATTTCTATAATCTTTAGCTCACGAGTGAAAAATAGATCTTACACTAAAGTAAACAAATTTTCTGTTTACTGTATGCTTCAAAATTGCAGTTATTTACTGTTAAAGTTAGATATGCTTTCAGAATTGCACATCCGAACAGTGAAATTAACAAATTTATTTTCATTGTTTCAAAATGGTGGGATATCAATTTTTATTTCACCGATAAATCCTGGTATTCCACTTGAAAGCATTTGATAAATTTGTTGATTTTGTTGTAAGATTGATTTTTATTTCACCTAGTGAGCTCAGAAAGCATATTTTCCTGAGTAGCATAACCTATATTTCAGCTCACAAGTGAAGATGCATCATATCTTTTCTAAGATGACATCATCTTGTGACCATTTATTTTCACTGCCTTGAACAAAAATAAATTGAATATCACAGTATTATAATTATTTTCCTTGCAATGAAATTTATAAGATTTCATATTCTCTTTGTGTATTTCTGTCATATAACTCCACATTTCACTGTAAATCATAAAAGAAATCAAAGCGTCAATATCGCTGTTCAGACATGGATTTAACAGGGCAAAACTTGATGGTGTCATTAGAAAGAGGACTTGCGGGGTCTTAAATTCACAAACAAACTGTACAACGAGGGATCATGACACTGATACCCCCCTCCCCCTCCCCTGCAGAAAAATAAAAGAAAACATTATATAATTACAGTTGATAGAAGGTTCCCCCAGTGATGATAGTGGTGTGGAAGTCAATGGACATGGTGGTCAGGATATGATACTAAATAAGTAAGTTTTATATTGTCTATTAGGTGTTGTTTTTATAACCTAATGTGAATCTTGAGAAATTTTCTTTTAAAACTCTATATAACCAAGTGTTTGTTAAATTTAAGAATGTAGTATTGAATTATATGACAATTAAGTTTCACTAATGTATTTGTTTGTCACTCATTTCTGGTTTGTCTTCAATAACAAGGGTTTGTTTTGTTAATATAAATGTTCGGAGTGGGGTAATAACTTACATGGGCTGGAATTAGTTGATTAGGAAATAACTTACTCTGTAGATCTTTAATTTTGCTTATACAGTACGATCTCTCTTGAACAACATCCACTGAGAGAGACTATAGTGTTTTGTTGTTCAGAGTTTGTTGTTCTGCAGAGGCTTATTTCAATTAAATTTACATCTGAGGGAAATATCAAAAGCTGTTGTTATGCAGAGGATTTGTTCAGTAGAGGGCCTCTCTGCAGAGGTTATTCTGTACATGTATTTTGTGCTATTTTATTATCAATTTCGAGTTCTGAAGTCAGTATTAATAATTGTATAGACTAAAAATTATGAGTTGATTTAAAGTATTGATTTTAAAATATTTTACACTTTTCATGAACAAAATGCATATGTTATAAATAAGGCATTGTTTTACTCACAGGGCCTTTAGTAATAACTTCTCCCTGAGACAAAAAAGGTTTGTTTATAATCTACACATTATATTGTGATACTGGCATGACATCATAATGCATGATTTCAGTTCACTTTATGGTAGTCTCTTTTAGTAAAGTCTTCATTAATGGGGGGGGGGGGTCTGTCTGCTCATGATGTATTTTTTGCAAGCACATTATTAAGAACAATATTTAATGCCACATTATACAATCACTATATTATTTGACACTTTCAGTCTTTTTATCCACTATCTTTCTCAGATCAACTTACCTCTTTTTTCACAAAAGGAATGTTTTATGACAAAGTGAGATATTAATTAATGAAATAAAAATTTGTTTTTTTGACAAAGGGAGATAATTGGGTATAGAATATGTTTTTTACAAAGGGACATGATTGAGTATGAAATATTTGTTTGGTAATAGTCCATTATAGTCATGAAGCATGTATGTAAAATATATATTTATATATACATATATCACAATGCAAAATATACTTATATTATTTTCATATGTTCACTATTTGATTTCCCTATGTACTTTTAAGAGTAATTTTAGGCATGATATATTTCTAGTTCTCTTTTCTAGTATAGAGCTTACCTTGTGTTGAATTACATTTATTATTTCTAAGTTAGATCAGTTGATAACACATCTGACTATGAATCTAGGGGTCATGGGATTTATTTCCTTGGTGGGGCTTTCATACCCTCATGAATACAATGCAGTTTTCTACATCAGCCTCACGCCTACCACTTTATCAAGTTGGGACCATTGTCATACACTGGTATATGTGCTTATGCTAGATTACAAGCTTAGGTGTACAAATCAAGACATTCCGAAAAGTGTTTTAACATTACTGGACATTTGGTCCAGTGATCTCGGAAGAATCAGATTTCACTGGACCGGAAGCTCTCCTACTTGCCCTAGCGTCAGCATCCATGTCCGCGTCCATATTTCTGATTAGATGGTGCAGTAAAATATATTTTACCATAACTTATTTATTTCTTACAGTATCAACTTCAAACTTTAAATATATGTTCCTTATTTTCAACCACATCTCATGTGACAAGGTTCATAACTCCAAATATTTTTTTTTTTAATGTCGTCTGTGAACTTAAAATTTTCTTAAAAAACAAACAATTTTCTTACTTTAACTTAATTGTTTATTTCTTAAGGTATCATTTTCAAATATATATTTTCCTTATCATCAACCACATCTCATGTGACAAATACTTACTTAGTTGAGCATGCTGTCTCTACTGACAACTTTTGTTATAACTTTTGACTGAAGACAAACATTAAAAATTAGTTCAATACATACCAATAGATAAGATAAAAGGGCCGATAGTTGTCCTCAATTTAATTTTAAAAGGATGAAATTTAACTCGACAATCCGACTGGTTACGACAGACTTTTTCCTGGACCGACTGAAAATTCACTGGTCAGGTCTGTCAGACCGGCACTTTTAGGAATGTCTACAGATCAAGGCCTGTTAAGGGACAGAGAGCAGAATGTTCAATTTCCATGTTACATGTATGTCTGAAAACCATAGTTGCATGGTTAAGAATGTTCACTTCACATCACTGTAACCTCACATTATTCGAGGATTGTGGGTATGGCTCTGTCCTAATGGTCAACACTTGTCTTTAGGTTTGAAAGAAGGCAATTTTATATTGATGTCAGTTGTCTTGTTGTCTCCCTTGAATGCTGGTTAGGTGAACTGGTCATCTCTTATAACTTTGCTAGTTGATATAGGAAACAAACAAAAACCAAAGCTGCGTCTTACTTGCTGAAGAATACTTTAATTTTTGTTTAAATATATAGTCACAGGTTGTAATGGAAACTTTATGTAATAGATATATTGAACCCTATGATAACAACTGTCTATAACAGCCACGTTATAACAACAGATATCTATCAACAGCAGCTATTTATCAGTAATAGTCACCTCTCAACAGCATACACTTTTCTTATGCGCTCTTTCTTTTACATTGTAAATGACCCTCCATCAACATATGTACCTTTTTTACATAATTTTAACATTTTCCACTATTTTTTACTTATTAAAATTTTCACTTCATATTAATCTTTTTTTTTCTTTTTTTCAACAGGGTCACAATCTCTTCAGACAATCCTGTAAATATTGATGATGTTTTACAAAGTAGGTCAAGTTATGACCTAAATATTGGTAGTCATAGCAACCATTCTACATTGACCAATCACAGCTCACGATCTCGTTCAAGTGTCAATACATTAACCAATAGAAACTCAGCAATAGATTTAGATAACAGTAGGCTATCAAACTCAAGCAGAAACTGGGGAAACAGCCAATCTGGGAATTGGAATTTGGTGACGCCTGAAATAAGGGTCAATGATGGTGAGGGGTCAATTGACACAATAAGTCTTAATAGCGACACATCCCCAAGATTTAAACGTCACCCACGGCAACGTAAACCTATATATGACTCTGATGATGAAGATGACGATGATGATAACACCATGTATATGATTGATGATGATAATGATGGTGATCGGGACGACTCAGATCTGTATGTCAGTTCACTTGACAAAGTTTTAGACATGGAAGACTCTTTTATGTCTGATATGGTAAGTTATATAGAACATGTTCTTACTTAACTTGCAAAGTGCATCTTTTTGTTTTACATGTTCTGTATTACACCTCATTATATGACATAATGCAATAGAATTATTGGGCTCTTATTTGCACTCTTTGATGCTTTGCACCTTTTTTTTCTTGTATACATGAAATACTTTGTATACACCAGAATCAATTAACTGCCACATATACCCCACCCACCTGTCTTCCTGCGTGGTAATATATTGGAAACCAATATTCTGGTATCTCCTTCATACCCATTCATGTGATATCAGCACCCAGCTTGTGTAGGTATCATTTTACTGTAGTAAACAACTTGACTGATATTTCCTCAATAATTTCCATTTTCTACCTTGTTGCCATGGCAACCATATGTAATCTCCTATTACAGTTTTTTATAACTGACTGCTATCTAAGCTTTATAATTATAGTAAATGAAGCTGTATGGAAATTGTTTTGTTCTTTTTATTCAATGGATTAATCAATTAATATTTTATTAATTGTTATTCAATTAATTTGCCTGGATAATTGCTTTTTTGTTTGAACTTTGAATTTAATCAGAAAGGTTACACTATGGATATTTGCTGAGGTCTTACATTGCATTTTTGTTTTGCATGCTTTAATTCTGCAGTTAGAACAGCCTTTTTTCAGTTTGAAAAAGTATAGTATCAAATACATTGTGGAGTAGAAACTATGAAATTATATAATTTATCACAAGGTGTGTTTAGTTGATGAATTAATAACACTAGCTTTAAGTACTTAAGATTGCTCTCAACATAATTGTGATCTAGAGTGAAGTGTGAAAATTTATAGAGATTCTAATGTGAAAAAGACAGCAATTGTATGTCAGTTAGGTTGACTATTGAAAAGCTTTTATATTGTAATATAGAAGTGAATGTTATACAATAATGGAAGTGCCACACCCTACAAATGTATCAAATATAGAGTCAGAACTCAAGTTAATGATGATGTGAATTGAATATTTTGTGATATGAAGGTTCCGAAAGAAATTCATAAGTTTAAAATAATACCATTGAAAAATTGTTATACCATAAGTATTGTAGAAGTTAAAATGAACATTTAGATGTGTGATGGTGTCCATGGAAAAAAAGATACCATTGAAAAAGAATCATAATTTTAAAAGATTTTTAAAAAAGAAATTATTTTGAATTTGTTGTAAACCAATTAAATTTGTTTAAAAATGGAGGTAGCTCACTATATTGAGTTATGACCATTTTCTGCTAAGTCCGCAATATGTGACTTTGGACAATAATTGTTATATTTATAGCCTATACATGTACATACTAATTGATTGTGAACTGTGATGTATTTATGGTCTAGACTCACTAATATGGTGTTAAATTATTATCATACTATAGCTTATAATTTGTAACTCTTAAATTTAATTGAAAATCAGTGCCTATTCAAATTATAATGAATCTTAAAGAGGTTAAATTAATTGCCTAAAGTATTGTTTAATTTATAACTGATCTTGAAGAGGTTACATAAGTACTTCATAAATCTCATTGCTGTGCTCAGTATTCATCAAAATAGGAAAATAATGAACTTAACTTTGTAATAAAAATTTCTGGAATGGATAATTTCTATGATTTAGATGTACCAAGAATACCTCGGCCTCAGATATATTCATTTGTTGATTTAGCTATCATTGCCAGACAAGCTGAGGTAAATACATGTACTTTGTGTTTTTACTAGGTTTCATATCACATATTAGTTTTATAGAAATGCCTAGAAATGCCTGGATATTGATTATAAATCATGGATATCTTTGTAAAATATTGCTATATAGTGTTTTCCAAAAGTTCTTGGACAAAATCCTGGTTTTTGGATAAACCAATTCACATTTATCTATGGAGAAAACATTGGATTCACTTGTAGAGCAATTCCAAAACTCTGTATGAATTTCTTTGAAAAGGTTTGATTATTGTAAAACTCTTGCTTTTTAGTGTGTCAATTTTTCTCATAATTTAATTTGTTCAAGAACCTTTTGGAGGGCATTGTATGTATTAGGGCTGTGGATCGTTGAGCAAGTGGCGATCCGATCCAAACTACGATTCATGTGTAGTGATTCACGAATCGAACCACGGATCACATGTTAATGGAAAAGCATTCAGGAATTCATTTAATAACAAAATAAGTGAAAAATCACAGAAGCTTTTACTATGTGAGAAACCATGTACACAGATGTATACATCAGACGTTTTATGGGCATTTTCAGTGATAACATTTTGGTTCAAATGTGTATCAATCGAAATTTTGACACAAGATAATTTGGTCCCTACATTAATTAAAGTTTTCATTAGTAGTGGGACTCATTCTCAGTGGTAATTAGGCTGAAAATGTTCTTTAATCTTTTTCCAAAACTAGATTGCAATCCGACGATTTCGGACACGAATATTTGTACTCGATTTTCTGGTCGAGATTGCGATTATCCGAGTACTCGGATACTCACTTCAGCTCTAGTATGTATGTTACAGTACTTTAAATGCTTTGGGTTTGGTACCACCTGTTTTATTTAAAGTTTTTGTAAACGTTTCATTCATTACAAGGACTCTATACCTACATCTAAATGATAGGGTCTTTGCTCATAATTAATACATGTTATATAAAATATAATCTTTGCACAGGAAACTGCAAAAATCAAACATCAAGAAATTAATAAACGGTGAAAATGTTAAGTGTTTTTGATGAGTTGCAATCTGAAATGAACAAGAATTGTCTAAATATTACCAGCCTCTTGACATAATGATGCAATGCTTTTGATTTTTAGAGTGACAAACTTAAAGCAAGCAATTAGTATATTTTTTTGCTTTTATCTTTACAGGAAACGCAAGTATTAGAAGAAGGCAGAAAGAAATATGGTAATATACCATTAAAGATTGTCTCTATATATAAAACTAAACCTACTTTAGGAATGGCGATAGAGGGTGGTGCTAATACCAGACAACCTGTACCTAGAGTGATTAATTTACAAGTAAGTATTGTAAAATATTGTTCAACTGTCAGTGGCTCATACATTAACCTCCCTGATTTAAATTGGTTATGAGAATAGAAATATTGATGTGAATATTTAAATCAGTGGGGTTAATGTATGTGCCACTGACAGTTGAATGATATATATCAACTAATTATGTTTTTAGTTTTTGTTTGGAACTATTCTGTCTGGTAAGAGCAGCTGTTGTTAATTGCACTTCCAAGATTCACCCACCTCACCGTTTGATGTTAACAGGGTTAGGGGTGCCACTGTGAGGTTCATATAATAGTTTACTAAAATTGATAAGCAACTGCCTATAGTAAATATCATATTCCCAAAAATTGAATAAGGTGTGCACTTTCATGTGTTCAGCACTAGGTCATTTAAATTTTAATAAGTCTAATGTAGTAAATCTTTATATTTTTTACTAAGTGAGGCCAATACTAGTTTTAAAGTACTAGAAAATTCAGAATAAAAAAGTGATCTGTGAATAAAAACTGAAAGGGTTGTCTTGAAGCAATTACAATTAACCAGTTATGTCAGCCTACAATATACCACTTGTTTTATCCACTATATACTAAAAATTTGTTTTTGTCTCATATTTTAGCCTGGTGGATCCGCCTATGAGTCAGGTGGTTTAAAAGTAGGTCATGTGATACTTGAAGTTAATGGTCAGAGTTTGATTGGTCTAGAACATATTACAGCGGCTAAAACACTCGCTGAAGCATTCAAGAACACAAGTGAAGATAACATGGAACTTTTAGTGACAGACTCTGATGTTAATATCAAAATATCCTGATTTGACCTTGAAATATTTAACCTTGACCTTTGACATTGAAATATTTATTTTTTGACCTTGACCTTTGATAAGGCCTGCTATGGAACATAGTTTCCTAGGACTGATGAAATTAACTTCTAAGCCTTCAAAATTAATGTTGTGTTTATCATGAAACATGAAGGAAAAAAGTTTATTTGAACAACGAAAGATATTAGATATTATAGTACAGTTTTGTGTACATAGATATTTTAAAATTTGTTAGTTAGTGAAAATATGGAGATTACCATATGACAAAACTGTGAATAGATTAACACTTGATGTCATATCTACCAATTATAGAATCAAAATTTTGAGAATACTATTCCTCTGGGCTCAGTGACATAAAAGTCATCCTATTGCCCTTGCGGACCTATATTTGGGATTGGGAAGCTTGTAGCTGCTAGTAAACATTTGGTTTGGACAAGTTATACATGTAGCTGGTAATCCAACTGGGCAATCTTCGTTAAGAACTCATGCTCATTGTTGCAACATAAACTTTGTTTTTCTGATGGTCAGAGACATAGATCCTTGTAATCATGTAAAGAAATATGGGGCTAATGTGTCCTATGGACATTGGTGGCTTGTTTTTTATGCTATGTATATTTTTCAAGGTACATGTATTGTATTCCATAAATCATTCCTTTTTTGCAGTGATTATTATAAAAAAGAATATCAGGGCAATGTACTCTGTACTGTTTTAACTTAGGACTCCCTACGGGGAAATAAATACATTTAAACATTAACCATCTGATACACCCAGCCCCTTGTTTCTGCCTTCCTGTGTTATTCTGAGTTATGAAATAATCCCTACGGTAGAATATCCCTAATATGTTTTGAGCAGCATTGGTCAACATATTTGAGGTTTTCCTTTTGTTTAAGCTTTCATTTTAGAAATCAACATAACATTACTTGGCAAGCAGAGTCTGTACTGGTTGGCGTCCTACAACCGGACGTTTTTAGAACTTTTTTTACAATAACATTAAAACTGTTTATACTACACGCTAGATTTTTTACCTGGAAGGAGTTAGGTTCAATGTCTCTCTAATGTTATCGGGTTTTCTACTTTCTAAAAATAGAACACATGTCTAGAGGCCCTGGCAGAGGGTCAATAAATTGTGTTAATTTCGCACCAAACTGTACCATGTTTCCGGACGTTCCGCCAACATTCATTTCAGTTGAAATTTATATTATAGTTGACATTTTACTGTCAAACATCAATTGATTAAACACTTTACTTAAATGTTCTTACACTTGACCCCTTTTTAATTGTCCGGGCCTCTGTAAAATGATTGCGCATGCGCGATACATAACATGTAACTTCCCTCCGCGAACAGAAAACAGGTCAAATGACAAGCAAATGTAAATATTGTATTTTCAACAATCATACGTACATAGTGGTGACTTTGTTGGTACGGGCTGTTACAAAACCAAGCGCTCGAGTGATCAACAACAAATGATCAAAGTAATCAACAAAATAAAGCGTCTACGCGGGTGTCCGGATTTGTAGGACGTCCAAGTTTGTAGGTCGCCAACCAGTAATGCTTGACTTAATGATAATGTTAGAGTGTGGTTTGAAATCTGCTTCCTATACATGTTCAGTCAATTTTACAGTTTTATACAATACCCCATAACGTATAAATTACCTTCAAGTAGGTGATTCCCCCAGTAGCCTACCCATTTACTCCTGGTAGTAGTAAAACAATAGTAGATGAATTACTTGCTCAAGGAAATTACCAATGCCCCTAGTGGGGTTCAAACAAAGGTCTCATCCCAAGTGTATGTCCTATCACTGGACCACTGCTCTAAATTGTCACATCAAGCATATAAGGAGTGTTTTATCAAAGGACATTCTTTTATCATACATTTAAATACAGACCATGTGTATATAAAGACATTCATTCAGTCATCATATTATTTCTTTCATTAGCACAAAACTAGTCCATCTATATGTAAATATAAATGAATGTAGTTTAGTTTTATGTTAATCCATCAATATCTATATGATCATTGAGTTGTTGTTTCCCTTAAACCAGAATGTATACTTTTATGTTATGTTGAAATGCCTTATACATGGAGGTTTACATATATAATTTTACATTTTCACTGCTACGCTCGATGTTTTCACTGCAGTGAAAATAATGTGAAAATACTGTAATTTTACATTTTCACTGCTATGGTTGATGTTTTCACTGCAGTGAAAATAATGTGAAAATGCTATCATCTTAAAGAATTAAATCACTGTACATGTATTTTATACTAATCGTATACTTGCTACAAAATACCAGAGCAAAAATTTCCTGAATCAGAAATACAGAATATTTGTCAATTCGTGAACCGATCAAGAAAATGATATTTTCACCTTTGGCAAAGTGACTCTTGGAAATAAGTTTTCTAAGATTACTCAGCTAAATATAAGTAGACGTTACACCAAAATTGCCAAATGTCCTCTTATAATCATTAAATTTGTCACTTAAAGTAGAGCAGAGGCATATAAATGCACTTGTTCCATGATTACAGCCTTCTTTGAAATTCTGAGAATAAACCAGTTTATTATGCAGTCTCGTATATATGAATTAGTTCACCATTTTTAAAATCCTAAAATTTGTGTAATTATCTTGGTCAGGAGAGCACTGGCGTTGTATGCAAGCCCAGCCACAACTGCAGTACATTTAAAGTACAAATAATGTACAAATGAAGCCCCACCCAGCAGTACAATAAAAGCACCATTCAAGCCCATGCTTTATGTGTACTTCATATCTGAAGCAATTTATCTCAAAAAGACTACATAAGTGGAAGCGTCTTTGAAGTTCCGTCTAAATTATGTAAATTATGCTTCAACGGGACTTCTTGTACAGAAGCATTGTCAAAGTGTCAATGAAGCATATATGAAGTCCCACACAGTATCCACTGGGCAGTACAATTAAAGCTCCATTAGAGAAGTACTAATGAAGCCCCATTAGAGAAGTACATTTGAAGCCTCTCAGAAGTACACTTGAAGCCTCTTTATAAGTTCATTTGAAGCCTCTCAGAAGTACATTTGAAGCCCCTTTATAAGTACAATTGAAGCACAGTTAGAAGTTTATTTGAAGCACCCTAAGAAGTACATTTGAAGCAGTCTGCAAAAAAGCATGTCCAATAAGTCTGTAATGATTAAAAGTTGCATGACAAGGTTTTTCCATATGATGTCCTCGTGACCTTGACATTTGACCCTGGGGCCTTAAAACCAAAAGGGCACATCCTTTAAACATGGATTATTATCACATAAAATTTGGTGAACATAGGTACAGTGGTTGTTGAGTTATTGTCCGGATAAAGGTTTTATATAAATAGGTCCCACTGACCTTGACCTTTGACCCTTGGGTCTCAAAATCAGTAGGGTACAACCTCTACTCAAGGAGTATCCATACATAAAATTTGGCAAACCTAGGTACAGTGGTGGTTGAGTTATTGTCCGGACGAAGTTTTTTCCATATACTGTCCCTGCGACCTTGACCTTTAACCCTGGGGCCCCAAAACCAATAGAGCACATCCTTGACACATGGGCTACTCTCGCATAAAATTTGGTGAACCTAGGTACAGTGGTTGTTGAGTTATTGTTCAGACAAGGTTTTTCCATATGATGCCCCTGTGACCTTGACCTCTGACCCAGGGTCCCAAAACCAATAGGGCACTTCCTTGACACAAACGGGCGTATAAAAAGCTACCACTGTTACTATTAAAAATTAAGGACATAACAGAGTCAAACATCCCATCATAAGAACAGTTTATAAAAGCTATATGGTCATCCAAAAATTGTTATCCGAAAATAAGTACACTTATACTTACTCGTTTTTATCATTTTTGTCATGCTGCAGATTTTTTAAATCAAATATAAAATTTCCATATTGTCTTTGCATCTTTTATAAGTTGATGATACCTCATAACAATTCAACTTTTAGTAAAAATCTTCTGTTTTGAAATAGGAGGGAAAGTACTTTTCAGCCATCTTTGAATTTATTTAAGGATAGGATAAAATCCAGTATATTCATTAAGTTAAAACTTGCAATATTCTGTAAAAAATTCTATTTGTTATTAATAAGTCATAGTCTCATCCTCCTCTATACATAATTACATTCGACTACTTTCTTTTCCACTCCGTCTATTATAGATCTCAAATTTTAGAAATAGTTTTCATATTTTGTTATATTTTTGCCATATTTTGTTCATATTTCTCTACATGTGAAATGTTTTAGTTATTGTAATAGGGGTGTAACGGTTAACCGATATACCGGTTAATATTGCAATACGACTTCTGACGGTTTTTAACCGGTTCATATTTCTCTGAACCGGTTTTTTCTAGTTACGTTCCATACTGATTTTTTTTTATCAGAATCTGAAATCTAAATGTTTGAATTAATGTTAAAATGTGTTCGGAAACTTGAAATATTTTTCGTAAACTGAGAGAATAAATATCTTTGAAAGTCCATTCAAAACCTTTTTTCTAACTTATTCAAACATTTGCGTGATACGTGTAGATCATTAGAAAATACAAATATCTATGTACAATGTTGAAATAAAATTAAGACGATGCACATGCATTAATTTACGCTACCCGTACGAAAACTTCCGCCCTGACTGTAGGCGGAATCTTCCTATGCATTTAAGCGGATTCCGCCTTGAACTAAATATAGTTGAATATTGCTTCTTAGGCGGACCTTAGGCGGAATACGGCCCGAAATATTTAAATGAGCTTAGGCGGATTCCGCCTAGATAGACGGATTCCGCCTAAGCTCATTTAAATATTTCGCGCTGTATTCCGCTTAAGGTCCGCCTAAGAAGCAATATCCGCCTATCTAGGCGGAATCCGTCTAAGCTCATTTAAATATTCCGCCCTAGGTCTGCTTATCTAGGCGGATTCCGCCTAGCCTAGGTGGATTCTGGCTGCACTAGGCGGATTCTCTGCACTAGGCGGATTTTGTCTTCACTAGGCGGATTCCGCCTACTGCAGGGGGGGGGGGGGGCGGATTCGGTGCATAAAATTCCGCCTTATCACAAATGAAAAATTAAGGCCATATTTTTAAATGAAAAAAATCATGCTTACTGCAGTGACAAAATTTTGGAAAGAATTGATTTTATGTTACTGGAATCCTTGTTTAAAAACCAGACAGAGAGTGATCACAATAGACACAAAATAGTGTCAAATATAACCTGTCTGTTAAAGTTCCATGTTATGCGGCAAATTTTACATGGAATTCCATGGAATAGGAGCATGGAGTATTCGGACTAATTTTCCATGCTTTTCCATGGAAAAGCGTGGAAAAACATGGAAATGGAGGTAGGCTGGAAAACGCTGGAAAATTTGCCAAGCTACGCTGGAAACCCCTGAAGTATTCAGACTAACTTTCCATGGAAAAGCGTGGAAAAACATGGAAAATTTTTTTTCCAGCATACGCTGGAAAATTTGCCATTCTAGGCTGGAAAACCATTGAAAATTTGCCATGCTAGGCTGGAAAACCCTGGAATATTTTCCATGCAAGCCGTGGAAGATTAGTCCCCCTATCTGTCTAACTAGGAGAATCAAATATGCCCTTATACAGCTGTTGTTGGCAACCATCACATAATCATACAATGTAATCCAATCATTTGGCTGTACTGTAACTGTTTAAAGATATTATTTTACATTATCTTGAATGCAAGCAAAAGTCATGAAATCATAAAATAATATGTTTTTAAATTCATGTTTTTTATTGAAATTTAACAAAACTAGAAGTAAAATTATTAACATTTATTTATTTATTATTTTACACATTACTTGAAAATGAATGTACTATAGGTAGAAAAAATAACTGTTTTAAATTGTTTAACTTTAAGATGCTTAGTACTTAAATGAATTCCTTATAGTATTTATGTAAATATCACTTTAGTCCATAATCTAATGTGGTCTTGAATACTTCAGTATAATATGAATCACAACTTTTCACAACCATTAAGAATGTTAATCACAATGGACTTTCCACTGAGGATTCCTGTTAAAAGAGAAAAAAATAGTATTTATATTAAAGGTTAAATGAAAAGAATATGGAATATGATGTGTATAGCAACTACTGAATAAACTGAGTAAGTCAAGTTATTACAAACTACATGTTTATAAATTTACAACTTCTAACTTCACCTGTATACAAAATGTTTATAATGAATAAAAACAATTAAATAAACATTAATTATATACAATACGGATGAATCTCTCATTTTCTGTCAGTTTATTTGATTTACAGCATAATGATCCTAATCCAAGAAGTTTCTCACAATTCAAATGGCCAGAATTGATGGGCTGATAAAGTTTTAGAGTTAGACTAGCCATAGTTCAAGGATTAATTTCTTCTCCATAATGTTAAGGATATATACATGTATTTTTTGTTTATTTCATAAATAATATTATACACTGATATTGTTATTAATATAATGGTTATAAATAAACATAATAATGACAATGTATGTTTTGAATTTATGAAAATTAAATAGTATGATTACAACTCACCTTTCTCTTTGACAGTATAATGATACAGAATGATTGTTGTGATTAAATTTTTACTTTTCCTGCCAGAATGACCTTAAATGAAAAGATAATAAATCTTGACAGTTTCTCTTGCACAATGTATATCAAATTTGTTTCATAATGAATTAGAAGCAGTAATTATTTAGACCAGCAATCAAGAGCATTTAAAAAATATGGCTCTTATTAAAAAAAGAACACTTTTCTGATACCAGAGGATAGAAATAACTGACTTTGAAACAAAACATTTGTTAATTCCAATTACTACAAGTAGGTACTCTTTTTCTACACTTTCAGGTGTCTATTAAATTTAGACATCACAAAACATAACATAATTTTTAATGACATTTCCACATGAAGCCAGAATGCCTAGTTTAATGAAATAAAGTAAAATATACTAAAACATTTATTTGAAAAATATAAAAGCAGTTATAAAACTTGACTTACCACCAATTTTGCCAAAACATCTTTCATCACTTTCTTGTGTCAAAATTGTTAATAATAGCACTCCTCACTTTGCTTTGAACTCAAATATTTCTTAGCATAGTATTCAATGTCATAATAATTTAATCAGTACAAAAACTGGTATTATTTCCACCCCAAATCTTTAAATAAATCCATATTGTTCTTTTCATCACAATAAATGTTCCTTCTCTGTTCCACTAAATCAGTTTGAATCATCCGCCAAATCTGAGTCATTCAGATTGGTTTACAAGTTTACACTTAAAATACCTTCACTTTAATGAAAGAAAATGCTGACCAGTCCAGGTTTCACCACACGTTTATAAACTCGTAACAATTTTTAGACTAGCTTCAGGGACTATGATAGGATCAGAAAAAAACTGTTTCTTAAAGTAAGATTGAAGTCTGTTGTTTGTGTAAAAATTATTTTTCATGTAATAAAGTCATGTTTCCACCATGTAGGAAATTTCAAAATTAAAAAAGAAACTTTTTAAATATCTTAAACAATGTTTTAAGTATTTTATCTCATACATGTATTTTAGAAATACACATGCACTAGAACTTCAGTTGTAGAAGTAAATTGAATCAGGGTTATTTTAAAGCAAATGAGTGTGTCCTGCTTTCGGAGAGAGATCATTTAAAGCTTTTATGTACAAGCTGTTTCATCAAAACTTGTTAATTGTTGTGCTAAGTACTTGATTGTTATTATAAAATGTTATTATAAAAATGCTTTAATCCTGGGCAGAAGAAAATGTTTAAGTATTTTCAATGCTTCTTGAATAATTCTAAGTGTTTTCCAGGGTCAGAAAAAAACTAAGTCCCAACTTTCCATGCTTTCTAGTGATTTTTTCGCCGATTTCCAGCCTAGCAGGGAGAAATCTCCATGCTCGTCCATGTTTCATGGAGAAAATGCCATGCTACTGTGGAAAAATATTCCAGAGAGCATGGAATATATTCCATGCTTTTTGTTTTTCCATGGAATTCCATGGAAAAAATGAAATATTCCATGGAATTCCATTTTTTACTTGATGCCATATATCATTGTCAGAGACATAAAATATTTTTAGAACATACATCAATATATTCAGTTAGTGGTGTTGGGGTAATGTCTGATTACAGAGATGGTTTGCATTAATCATAATCGGCCTGATCAGCTGGTGAAATATTATGTCTTGAACAATTTTTGTCAATTTTAATACATTAGTATAAATTAACCTGAATTAATTTTTGTCCTAATTAGGGCATGTTTGCTTAAATGCCAAAATGGCTCACAATAAAAACTCAAGCATTTTTCAATGTTTACAGTATATAACATCAGGTCTTATAGGGTACATGTATTATCTGATGAAAAAATGAAGGTTTATATGAAAATCTTTCTTTATGAAATGGCTTGAAAAATAACTAAGTCAGAAATTCCGTTTAAATTTAGTTTTCCGCTTAAAATAGCTTTCCTTGAATGACTAAGTCAGAAAATCCGCCTAAGAAATCAGACTAAGTTGAATTTTCCGCCTAAGACTTTACATTTATCATTTTCCTCCTAAGCTCTAGGCGGAATCTGTTTGAGAATTTAGGCGGAATTATAGAAACTTAGGCGGACTTTGCAAGAAATTCCATGTCCGCCTTAATCTAGCAGGAAAAAGGTATTTTTTTGAAAATTTAAGACGGAATAAGGCGGATTCTGTCTTACTTTTTCGTACGGGTATGCATGTATGCGCAAAGATTAATATGTATTGCAATATATTGCATTATATTGCAATACGGGTTTCGTGTATTGCAATATATTGCAATACGGTTTTTACCGTATTGTTACACCCCTATATTGTAATGATGTTATGTTCATATTTGATCTTGCTGTTTTTTGTCACATGCCCTGTTGGGCCTTGATTTACTAATAAACCTACCTTCTAATACACAGTAGTCTCCCCTAAATTTAGGAAAAACAAAACTTTAGGCCTCTTAGTAATATTTTTCAAGGATCATAATACTACTTTACAATAGATAGATTATTATTAGTCTCCTACATACAGGTTTGCCATCGGTCCTTTTGGCTGTCTGTCCATCTGTCTGTTTGTCCCTCTGTCTGTCTGTCCACTTAAATCTGGATCCCGCGATATCGAAAAAAGTATCCAAGCTATTTTGCTGAAACTTGGTATGTGAATACATTGCAATGTGTAGATTATGCACATCATTGTCTTTTCTTTTTCTGACCAAAATTTTGGTTGCTATGGATATGGAAATGGTCAAAATTTGATCAAAAAGCTTGCCTTCCTTTGTAACACATACTTTATTCAAACTATTTCAATATAATTTGTTATTTGAATATGTTACAATTAGTAGATTATGCACATAGTTGCATTTTCTTTTTCTGATTAAAAGTCTGGTTGCTATGGATACAGAAATAGTCAAAATTTGATCAAAACGCTTGTAATTAGGCGTAACTCAAAATCTATTCAAGCTAAATTGATAAAACTTAGAATGTGAATATGTTGCAATGAGTAGATTATGCTAATTATTGACTTATCTTTTTCTGTTCAAAATTCTGGTTGTTATGGATACTGAAATAGTTAAGATTTCACCGGAACAGTTGTACCACAGTGTAACTTAAATTGCATGTCCAGATGATAACTCTACAAGGAATGTACCTAGGTTCACCAAATTTTATGTGTAGATAGTCCTTGAGTAAAGGATATTTCCTATATGTTCTGAAGCCCCGGAGTCAAAGGTCAAGGTCACTGGGACTGATAACTCAACGAGGAATGAATCTAGGTTCACCAAATTTTATGTGTAGATTGCCTTTGGGTCAAGGGTGTGCCCTAATGATTTTGAGGCTCCGGAGTCAAAGGTCCAACTACTAAATGCATACTTTCGTCAGTGACTGACAACTGCCCAACATAATAAAAAAACATTGGTAGGAGGAAGAATGGCCGTAGACCAAGCTCCACAAGTGTGCCCCTCCCCAGAATCAAACCCACTACCCCTCGATCAGTAGACTTGTGTGCTACCAACTTAGCTAGCTGGGCGGCTCTCCTGCTGTTAAATAAATTGATACAAGAATTAATGCTATAATTTAATGGATTTTGCTCTTTTCATGGGTATTTAACAAGAATTTAACATATATTTCATGGCATCTGCATGCAGAAGTGACACTTAAAGTGAAATATACTTAAACATTTAAAGCATGAGTGTGTCCTGTGCTATGAGATATCATTAAGCTACCAGGTCATTTCGTTCAAGTGAAGGAACTAGATGAAATTGATATCATTGAAGTGCAAACATAATTGATATGTACTATTTTATGTTCTTAAACAATTCTGACATTAGTTTCATTGGAAAGATTCCAGTATTTTGTAAAAATGACTAGTATTGTTTTTAGTAACACTAACAGCAAAAATATTAAATTTTCAATGTAAAATATCACTAAGTCTTACAAGTACTTTTGAAGTCCCACCTTTGATTGTTTATATTGTAAAAAATCAAGAAGTTTAAGAAGTACAAAGGAAGTCCCACTTTCAACTGTTAAAGAAAATCACTAAGTCCTAGAAGTACAAATGAAGTTCCTGAAATGGTTTTTATATTTATTTAAGTTTCAGAAGCATCAATGAAGCTCCCCTTATGTTGCAGTTAAATTTTTAATGTTTTATAAGCATCAACAAAGTCTCAGTGCTTCCTGCTGAAGTCCCTAATGCTTCTATAGAAGCAGGTCAGTGTAAACAGGAGTACAATTAAAGTCCCAGAGGCTTCATTTGAAGCATATTTTTGAAGTACAATATTAGTCCCTGGGACTTCAGTTGAAGCAGGTCTTAACATGTAGAAATACCTTTGAAGTACATATAAAGTGTACATGAAGCAGAGGGACTTATCTGAAGCATGTACTTCTTTTGTGGCTGGGAGGGGTCACAAGTTTAAGTCCCTGTCAGTCTGTATATTTTTCGTACCCTGTGACACATAGAAAAAGAATAATTTCTCAGGAACTTATATCCTTAATTTCAGAACTTAGACCTGACCGCTTTCACTCAAGTGGTCTACTTCAAATAATCATGATAATTATGCTTTTAAGTTGAAATGGTTTAGTTTGTACCTAATTTACTTGTAATAAAATCAGATATATCTATTATTCATCTTAAGTATACATTGTACATTTTTTCATATTTATAACATATAGCACTCTTGTGAATTTATATTTAATAAACTACAATAAAATACAACACAAACATTTATTTTATGTTTTAATTGGTTTTATTTCAATAAAAAACTAGGATACTAAATATTTTATCATAAAATAGGAAAAATAGCCTTTTTGATAAATGTAGATGTTGACGTTGTCACTAAGGCTTATCAGTGTTACATACAACAAGGCCATGCCAGATCGGAATTTTGTTAAGCGTCTGCGTGCGCCTAGGTTTTAGAGTAAAAAATCAAAATAAAAAACGGAAGTGTTGGTAAAATTTTCTTAAATCATTCCAATGTTTCAGGATTCAATACAACAATTTAATTCAGGGAAAATAGTGTTCAGTGACGACTTTGTTCATCATAAGCAATTTAACAAAAATGCGTCATCAATACATTATATATCTTACGTAAAAAAACCACTAATAATCTTAAATTAAATTCAGGCAATTATTTCATATTATGAGATTATTCCATGATTGAAAAAAAATTAAATAATGCATTGTTTTTTGTAGTAAAAAATATATGTTTTTATTTTCGGTTTGTGTGTTTTTGTGAATAGGTACCTAGGTTTGTCAAATTTGAGTTGACGCTTAACAGAATTAGATTTTGCATGGCCCAAAGGTAAACTCGTTCAGAACACCTCAACAAATCATTGAATGAATAATCTTGGAAAATCTTGTGGTCCACCAAGAATATTGGGTATTTGTATATGCTTCATACAGGAGGCAAAGCACAGGCAAAGGAAATATTTATGCAAAACAGTTCTGGTCATACAAGCTTTTGTAAACACATTTTTCTGATACATATTATGTGACCAAATATTGTTTAGGGATATCATTGAATCATGTATTTCATATTTTGGACTGAATTGAGACATAAGTTATCACCTGAACAATTATGAATGTGTTTACTTCAACAATGGATAAAGTATTTTGTATGAGCATGCAACACAAAAGTAGTTCCAATATGGCATCTAGATATGTCTGAGGTAATTTGTAGTGAATGACTGAGAGGTTCCAAATGAGATAGCACTTTGAAAGGAACAAGATATTGTCAGTTAAATGCAACACTGCTCTAACTCATTGTTTTCAAAATCACATTTTGCAATTTTTTGATAATTCCTAGTGACACATCCAAAAATTATAAAAAAGGTTTGGTCTGATTTTAATTTTTGGGACCAAAGAACAAATATCAAGTATTTAAACCAGTGGGAATAATGTATGTGTCATGACCGTTTAATAAAATTTAACAATAATAGATCTACTTTTTATGTTTTGCATAAATTAAACATCTAAAAATAAAGAAATGTCTGCCATATTGTAAACAGATTTCACTGAAGATCTTTCACTGGTTTTCAGCTTCCGGTTTTTTAGTTCATACAAAGTGAAAGGAAATTCAAGCTTGATCTGTGCTCAAAAAGTTAAGGCTGGCACAAACTCAAATAAAGGCACATAATAATAAGGCCATTATAATAATAATTATAATTAATAATTCATTCCTCACTGCCTTCCATGTACTCCTCTGATTTTGAAAAAAAACCCCATAAGTCAGGGGCGGATCCAGGATTTTTTTCTAGGGGGGTGGGTTCCGAACTTTTCTAGGGGTCCAAACTTTTCTAGGGGGGAGGGGGGTCTAAACTTTCGAACCACAACCAAAAAATAAGAATGCAATATATTGATAACAAAAACTACACAATTTAACCTTTAAATCTATATTAATCACTGAGAAAAATTGCTTCATGATACTTAAAAATGACTTACTGTCAAGAAATACACTAATGGGCATGTACATTTTCCAAATTCTAGGGAGGATCCGGACCCCCCTGACCCCCCCCACTGGATATGCCTATGTAAGTTCAGCACTCCATAAAATAGTGAGTGGTAGAGCAGGAAAGTGTTATTGTAATCCAAAGGATCCAGATCCCTCTGACTGTGAAGCTTTATAACTTCTAGAGCATGTAAGAGAAAGGAATATAAATTTTATTCTGCATTGTATGTTAACTCTTGGTTTTATCTAAAGATGTAAAACATATTATTTCTCTAACTATTGCCTTCATTAGAGTTTTTGTCCAGACATTTGAAAACAAAAACCCAATATACATGTAGTATGGCATTCTAATAAATATCAACAAATATTTGGATTAATAAAATATAACATTTTTAGGTAAAAACATTGGATTAATAAAATATAACATTTTTAGGTAAAAACATTGGATTAATAAAATATAACATTTTTAGGTAAAAACATTGGATTAATAAAATATAACATTTTTAGGGAAAAACATAATGTGGAACTCTGTGATCAAATATAATTTGTAAAAGAAAAATATCAAGTATGAAAAAGTCTGCATCAACAGAATAAGGAATTCTGAGTCAAGTAACATTTGGCAACAGAAATAGAATTAAAACAAAAACAATGTAACAATAAATCTAACAATAAAACAAACAAATGTAGAATATATAGCGATAACAACTTTTGTATTTAACAAAACAAAAAAACAAACAAAAATAAGCACCACTGGTCGAGGCATTTTATGCCAATCTACATTGCTAAACATCAAACAATTTTTAATACAATACCTAAACAACACTAGCTTTTAAACATAGGCACCAAAACATAATTTGCTAAGATAATAATAAGTAATATTAAAAATATTGATAAAAATAGTAATAACAACAAATGATATTAATGTTAATAATAACAACTTTATTTAAAGATACTACTAATTAGGATAAATCCAATCATATGACTCAGTGAACCCTAAGAACAAGCTTTGCCCAGAACTCAAAATATTGGACACATTTGGACATTGTTAAAATTTATGATACATGTAACAATTGAACCAAACTTTTCCCTTCGCAAGAAAAAGCAATAAATTTGAAAGTAACTTGTTTGACATGCCCAAACAAATGGACACTGCCACGAAACCATATGGATTGGAAATCCAATGCATTAAATAAAAACACTTGTCGATTGTCAAAATGTCAATACTAGGTACCATTTAAATGTCCTTTACATAGGCAGACAGCATGGTTCTGTGTCAAAAACACTATACTTGGGACTTGAGCAGATATACAGAGTATGACTTCAAAAAATGGTTATTTTTATCTCAGCTGAATTAGGAATCAGTTTCTTCTTTGTAAGTTATTCACATGTTTATAAATTATCATAAGCTAAATGTAATGCAATGCTCTTTTAATTGAGACTAAATATCTTATGCATACACCTTATGATAAATTCATACGCCCATTTCAAACATCACAACCCATAGATTTGTTCAGTCCACACAAATTGCGTATACATGAATGCATTTATGGCCAGCTTCCTAGCTTGCTAGCACTTCAACCCCTGCTTTCCTTGATTTGATGTTACATACTTTTTATTTTGGTGTATGAAGTGTTTCACGGGATACAGTGCTACATAGCAAGGTCCTTAATCACCCCACCCCCTTCACTTTAAAGGGACTAGGTGGGAGCCCGTGCAAGCACGGGCTTTAGGTAATGACAATAAAGGAATATAACCGCTGCGGGAAGTTTGGTTCATTTTTGGTTTTATCTAGAACTATTTTTAGACACAAAAAACCCCACTTTTTTGTTGATTTTTGGCAGTTTTTGCAAGTATCAAGAGGCTTTGTCAAAAAAGAATTGTCAACTTGATATGCCGATATATAGGTGCTCCAGCGACAAACAAAAGATTTATTCAAAGCTGCGCAGTTTCTTCCACAAAACAGGAAACTTGCAAATTTGATAGTATAGATATGCAGGCAAATGACTGTGCCAAAAGTATAGAAACAAGTTAAGTCTTTTAAACAGTATTAAGAACGTATGAAATTACTTACAAATAATATTTGTCACTTATAACATTCAACTGAGCTTATTAAAACATGTGGCATACACATTGTTGAAAACAAAAGTAGATTATTGTGGGAATAACTAAGCTATTTATAGATTTGTTATATGCTGTACTTTCTGAAATTAAACATTTTTATTGGTCGCTTCATGTCTTTTCAACATTCTTAGGTAGATAGGATATCTTTTTAATAGAATAATACTAATGTTGCACAATAACAAGCTCTAGTATCTTCTCATCGGTAAATGCTTATTTTAACACTAATCTATTTTAGCTAACCTGACCCACATTGGTCTAGTTAGGAAACACCCCAAATATTTCGAGAAAATAAATAAATATTTTGCCAACAATATTGCCAACAGTGTGTCTGTTGCATTCACAGTTATACAAAATATCATTCAAAATCAGGAAACATAAAGTTGAACTTATGCCTGTATATCCCTTTAAATCCCAACCACTGGCCATTATAATAATATACTTCATGATACTAGATATTATAACATGTATCAACTTAATGACTGAAATAACATAATAGTCCATCTTATATTTAAATATTTTATTTCCGCAACATTGCACTCTCAGCCTTCAAATTTAGCCAGTGGACCGTAGACCCAGTCTACAGAAATTGCTGTCTGTCGAGTTACTTTTAGAGAGTGAGTGGTGTGATGGTCAACCGACAGTTTACCGCCACAATTATTCTGATTTAATAAAAAATGATGACGGTCCACCGACATTTTACCGCCACAATTATTCTGATTTAATAAAAAAATTATGACGGTCTACCGACATTTTACCGCCACAATTATTCTTATTTAATAAAAAAATTATGACGGTCCACCGACATTTTACCGCCACAATTATTCTTATTTGATAAAAAATGATGATGATCCACCGACATTTTACCACCACAATTACAATGTATTCTCATTAGATAAAAAAATTATGACGGTACACCGACATTTTACCACCACAATTAGTCTTATTTGATAAAAAAATTATGATGGTCCACCGACATTTTACCACCACAATTATTTTTATTTCATGAAAAAATTATGATGGTCCACCAACATTTTACTGCCACAATTATTCTTAATTTATAAAAAAATTATGACGGTCCACCGACATATTACCGCCACAATTATTCTTATTTGATGAAAAATTATGATGGTCCACCGACATTTTACCACCACAATTATTCTTATTTAATAAAAAATTATTATCTGTTCAATGCTATATCATTCTAAATCATCAAAATGGACAGAATATTTAACACATCCCAAGATTTCTTGGTCCAGTAAACTTTCATTCCATTCAGAAAAAAAATCTATTTGGCTGGACCAATTGTCCAATGCAAATGGATGTTTGCCAAGAAGACTGCTATACTCATGCCATTTTACATATTTCAGGTAACTAGTGTAAAGATCAAAATTTATTTTGTTATTCTCACAAATAATTAATTCATACTATTTAATTTTTTTAACAACTGTTGGGAGTTTAGCACTGGCTATAACTGCCATTGTATTTGATTTTGTTGGGTTTAATGCTGTAGCAACACATTGTATGGTCATGTAACGGTGGTCAGTCAACCTACTCACTGTTCCTGGAAAGGATAAATCTCTGGATTTAGCTGTTAACCAACTACTAAGCATATACTTTCGTCAGTGACTGACAACTGTCCTATATAATTAAATATCATTGGTAGGAGGGAGAATGGCCATAGAAATAATTTCATGAACAAGCTACATGAAAGTATGCCCTGCCCGGGAATTGAACCCATGACCCCTCGATCAGTAGACATGCCCACTACCGACCTGAACTAGCCGGGCAGCTTCTGCCATTATAAATATAACCCATTATGATGCAATTTTGAGCTGATAAAAATGTCTCATACTATTAGAATATTTAAAAAACAAGATCTTATGTACAAAGAAAAAAACAAATATGGCACATAAAATGCAGCACAGTACTGTAAGTTAAATTTTGGAATGTTCCATTAATAAATGCATTAATGGAAAATATAAACATCAATATCTTTTATTTGCCCTGTAAAACATGTTTTAACAAATCATTCGTATAATATAAACATACATGAATTTGAATATAAAAACATGAGCTCGGCTGGGCGGGGCATTATACGCCCGTGTGCAGTCCATGCTGCGTTCTATCTCATATGAAGTCCCTGTGACCTTGACCAATGACCCCAGGATCTCAGAATAGGTCCCATCCTTAACTGGAGGGCTATCCAAAGCAAAGATTTTGAAAACCTAGGTACAGCCATGGTTGAGTTATCACCGACACTAAGTTTTCCCATACAAACTTCCAGTGACCTTGACCCTGGGGCCTCAGAACCAAAAGTTATCGCCCTTGACCCAAAGCGTATTGATGCATAAAATTTGGTGATCTTAGGTAGAGTTGGTTGTTGGACAAGGTTTTCCTCATGACTTTTCTTGTGACTTTGACCTTTAACCCAGGGACCTAAAACCAAAGGGGCATATGCTAGACATTAAGGCTACCCTTAAATAAAATTTGGAAAACCTACAATGTAGGAACAATCATTATTGAGTTACTGTCCTGAAAATGTTTCAATATGAATTAAGTCCCTGTGACCTTGACTTTTGACCCTGGGGTCTCCAAATACCAAACAGCTATCAACACATTACATCTTGACAAATGGGCTGATCCACATAAAATTTGGTTAACCTAGGTACAATCATTGTTTAGTTATTGTCGGGACAAGGATTGTCCATATAGTGCCCCTGTGACCTTGAACATCCTTGACACATGGGCTACCCTCACACAAAATTTGGTGAACTAAATTCATGTTACTTATTAAATATAGCATTATTTCCATGGTTTGCCATTTTGACTTTATTAACATATTGATTGAACATTTGAAGTCACTGCTTGGTAATTTGATATCATCTGGATGATGGTTTAAACTTGACCCAGGGGCCCAAAAACAAATAGCGAACATCCTTGACACATGGGCTACTCTCACATGAAATTTGGTGAACCTAGGAACAGTCATTGTTGAGTAATTACCCGGACAATGTTTCTCAATATGATGCCCCTGTGACCTTGACCTTTGAACCAGGGGCCCTAAAGCCAATAGGGCATAACCTTGACACATGGGCTACTCTCACGCAAAATTTAGAGAACCTAGGTACATTGGTTGTTCAGTTATTGTCTGGATAAGGTGTTTCCATATGATGCCTCTGTGACCTTGACCTTTGGGTCTGGGGCCCCAAAACCAATTGGGAACATCTTTGACACAAGGGCTACATTCACATAAAATTTTATGAACCTAGGTACAGTCGTTGATGAGTTAATGTCCAAACAAGGTTTTTCAATTATAATGCCCCTGTGACCTTGACCTTTGACCCAGGAGACCTAAAACCAATAGAGCATATCCTTGACACAAGGGCTACGCTCACATATAATTTGAAGAACCTAGGTACATTGGTGGTTCAGTTATTGCCTAGACAAAAGTTTCATTGTTTGCCATTTTGACTTTATTAACATATTGATAGAACATTAGAAGTCACTGCTTGGTAGTTTGATATCTTCTGGTTGAAGGTTTAAACTTGACCCTGTTACCCCAAAACTTATAAGGCACATCCTTGACACATGGGCTACTCTCACATGAAATTTGGTGAACCTAGGTACAGTCATTGTTGAGTAATTACCCGGACAATGTTTTTCAATTTAATGCCCCTGTGACCTTGACCTTTGACCCAGGGGCCCCAAAACCTGTAGGGCATAACCTTGACACATGGGCTACTCTCAAATAAAATTAAGTGAACATAGGTACATTGGTGGATCAGTTATTGTCTGGACTAGGTTTTTCAATATGATGCCTCTGTGACCTTGACCTTTGGGCCTGGGGCCCCCAAAACCTATTGGGAACATCCTTGACACAAGGGCTACTTTCACAAAGAATTTTGTGAACCTAGGTACAGTCGTTGATGAGTTATTGTCCAAACAAGGATTTTCAATATGATGCCCTTGTGACCTTGACCTTTGACCCAGGAGCTCCAAAACCAATAGGACATAACCTTTACCCAAGGGCTACGCTCACATAGAATTTGGAGAACCTAGGTACATTGGTGGTTCAGTTATTGTCTGGAAAAGTGTTTCATTGTTTGCCATTTTGACTTTATAAACATATTGATAGAACATTTGAAGTCATAGCTTGGTAATTTGATATCTTCTGATTTAAAGCCACTAAACGAAGACAAAATCTTTATCATCTATTTAAAAACAAGTAAAACCATCAAAAAGACAATAGAATATAACTGCCTTTGGATTATAATAACTCTCTCTAGCGGGTTCCCTTTTAGGGGTCAAGTTATTCAAAATATCAATTTCTTATAAAAGTAGGGTACTTTTATAACATGCAAATTAGATTACGGAGATATCCTCTCAGTCAATCAAGTTGCTTAAAAGGTGTTTGATAAAACTTACACAAAATTGTAAAGTGTTGGATATGTCATATAGTTTTTCCAGTGATTTACTTGAGAAATCAGTGCGTGCAAATTTTGAGTACGCAAACATCTAAACTGATGCTAAAAAGAAACGCCTCATTTCAACTAGGAACATAATTTTCGTGATTAAGAATAATATAAGGAAACATTAATGTTGTCACCCAGTAAGAAGTCCTTGGTGACATGCGCAACGTGAGGTATGTCGTTACTATGCTGATAGACACAGTCATAACGTTGCCCGAATATAGAGACACTCACAGAGCATAAAAGCTAGTATATGTGATGTGTCCTCGAGATTACCTTAGCCAACAACAAGTTGTGGCCTAAACTCGTTTTGAAACATTGATAAATCTGAGGGCGTTACATAAGCCAAGACGCGAATCTTTACTGAGCTCTTCATTATTTCAACACCACGGCCGCGATGATACGAGCAGAGAGATAAACGTTGATGACGGTGGCATATCTTAAGAACTCTTTACGCCAAACAAGAAGATTTCCGTTGTTTGTCGCCTTTTTTTACATACACGGTTATCTTTCACCACACATGACGTAGATACTGCCATGAAAATCTGTCACGCGAATGTCGTTGGCGTAAATATAAATTATCTAGTTGTCTTGGCTTACCGACATTACACTCATTCTACCTGAACGTGGCCTATATGCAAACGTTTTTGTATAACGTAAGACTTAATGGGTTCGTTTCTTTTTCCCGTCAATATATGTTCATGTATGAAACTATTCAAATAATTTCGTGAGTTTTAATTGGCTTTCGCACGAAATTCACAATACAAAACGTGTATTTATCAAAGCAGAAAATTTGTTGATTTAAGATTTAAAGTTGTGGTTATTTTTAGCCACGACGGGATGTTCCGATCTAGTTCGCTGAGTTCCGTGATTTTCCGTACAGTCATTACGTTGGGTTTTATCGCTAATTTCAAAATAATATAAGAATAAATTCTGGAGCAAATACTTGTGTTTTTTGTATCTTAGATGCGTTTTATATATTCATTGAATGTTTGCATAAGTTTTAAGCAAAAGCATGATACTTGACAATTATCAGCGTTCTATTTAGTAAAGGGGCTTTAAGATTAAAACTTAACCCTGTTTTCCCAAAACTGATAAGGTACATCCTTGACACATGGGCTACTCCACATGAAATTTGGTGAACCTAGGTACAGTCATTGTTGAGTTATTACCTGGACAATGTTTTTCAATATGATGCCACTATGATCTTGACCTTTGACCCAGGGGCCCCAAAATCAATAGGGCATATCCTTGACACATGGGCTACTCTCAAATAAAATTTGGTGAACTTAGGTACATTAGTGTTTCAGTGATTGTCCGGACAAAGTTTTTCTATATTATGCCCCTGTGACCTTGACCTTTGAACCTGGGGCCGCATAAACCTGTAGGGCACATCTTTGACACATGGGCTACTCTTACATAAAATTTGGTGAACCTAGGTACAGGTGTTGTTGAGTTATGGTCCGGACAAGGTCTTTCAATTTGATGTCCCTGTGACCTTGACCTTTGACCCAGGGGCCCCAAAACCGATTGGGAACATCCTTGACACATGGGCTACTCTCACATGAAATTTGGTGAACTTAGGTACATTGGTGGTTCAGTTATTGTTCGGACAAGTTTTACCTATTTTAAGTCCCAGTGACCTTGACCTTTAACCCTGGGGTCTCAAAATCAATAGGGAACCTCCTACACCCAAGGGCTATCCACACATAAAATTTGAGGAACCTAGGTACATCCTTTCTTGAGTTATCATCCGGACAAGCAATTGTCCATGGACGGACAGACGGACAACAGCATAACATAATACGACCGTTTTTTCAAAACGGGCGTATAACTAAACACTTGAGGATTTAATCTTGATATAACACTAGCCTTCAGAAACATCAGAAAATAATGTTAAAATGCTTGATGCTATTAATAGTGATTTGATTGGTTGACACCAGTAGCCTGTTCAATTACCCTAAACGTTCCAAAACGTTCCGTAACGATACATTCGGAACTCCTTGGCCATTCGCTGCGAATAATTTCGGACATATTTAGACGCTATTTTGAAACTACCAGTGTTGAAGTTAACAAATATACGATCGTTTAGGCAATGAGTGATGTTTCGTTTCTAGTCCATAAATTTTGAAACATCACTCATTGCCTTAACGATCGTATATTTGTGTATTAGATTAGATTATTCGCAGCGAATGGTCGAGGAGTTCCGAATGTATCGTTACAGAACGTTTTGGAAGTTTAGGGTAATTGAACATGCTACTGGTCACCTAAATGTGACCACTGACCCGAGTGACGAGTCTAGAGATCCTATGACAGTCTTAGGCCTAATAGATATGTGTTTATAGAGATTGACAGAACAGAACAATACATTTATTTACATTCACCGGTTACAGCTTGTATTGTGCGTAAAGTTGTACATTCATTACATTGAATAGGAATGTATTATTTATGCTCCATACCGATTTCGGAGTATACACATTTTGAATAAACGTTTCTTGTAGAAGCAAAGAATAGGCGTGGTACTCATTTTTGTCAAAATATGTGTAGATAATTATTAGATGCAAATGTGAAAGGTTAGATCAGGGTCAAACTCTATGCACTATAATGATATGTGAGAATTTAACAACAAATTAAAGAATATACATGTATTACACAATTTCTATACTTGCAATCTCGTACAGGATATTTTTGAAGCCAGAGATTATCAAAATTCTCAATCAAGAATCCTGATATTCTCAATCGAGAATCTTGATAATCTCTAGGTATCAGAATATTGTCAGACTTACCCACAGACCTTATTTCTTAAAGCCTGAAAATGTTCTGTTTTAACCTGGTGATGTTTTTTTTGTAATATAAAACAAATAAAACAAAAATGGAGTAAGAAGTCACAATATAAATTGAGCATTTTGAAGCTTATCATATTCTATGGCAGGTTATCCTGTTACATGATTTAATGTTAAAATACATGACATGTATATGGTTAAATAAAAATGATGCCATATTTAGCTTATCATTATTTTTCCTAGATTTTTTTTAATGTTTGAGGACAATAATGCATAAAAAATAGTGTGTATAATAACAAGTAAATCTGTGAGCTAATGCTCACTAGTGATACCCCCGCCAAAATCTAAAAATATGCGACAAACAGGAAGTAGATGAGCGAGGAGCATGAAATCGCTTTACACCACATGGGACTATAGGATGAAGCAATATGCAAAGTTTCAGGCTGCTGCATGGTATAGTTGCTGAGAAAACTGTGACGGAAATTTTGTAACGGACGGACGGACCGACGGACGCACACACACACGCACGCACGGACAAGGGTAAAACAGTATACCCCCCTCTTCTTCGAAGCGGGGGTATAATAAAAAAGAGAAAGTATGCATCACTAACAATATGAATTTATGTCTAACCCTTCCTAATATACATGTATACAAAAATATCTAGACAAAAATACACCTATGATTTGGTTTCCTAAAAAAGGACAGACATGACTTTATTATAAAATATAGTGCAATGCAAGGGGCACAACTCTTGCACCCAAAAAAATAAATGGTCCAATTGTAGCAATTTTCAATCTAGATTTAACTATGAAAATCAGATGAAAATTGGTAGACTAAATAGAATGGATTATTTAAGACACCTAAATGCCAAACATTTACCATGGGTGTTCACAAAATACAATCTATCTTTGATGGGTAAATAACTAGTAAATCTAATCCTTAAAAACTATTGAGATCTTGTTGACAAACTCATTATCTTAATCTCGCGATTAAATCTCATTATTTTAATCTTGAGATCAAATTTAATCATTTCAATCTTGAGATCAATTCTCATTTAAATCTTGAAATCAAATCTCATATTTTTTATATAGAGATTGAAACTCATCATTTTAATATTGAGATCAAATCTCATCATTTGATATTGAGATAAAATCTCATTTTAATATTTGAGATCAAATCTCATCATTTCAATCTTGAAATCAAATCTCATCATTTTTATATTGAAATTGAAACTCATCATTTTACTTTTTAGATTAAATCTCATCATTTTGATATTGAGATAAAATCTCATTTTAATATTTGAGATCAAATCTAATCATTTCAATCTTGAAACCAAATCTCATCATTTTTATATTGAGATTGAAACTCATCATTTTAATTTTTAGATTGAATCTCATCATTTTAACATTGACATCAAATTTCATCATTTTAATATTGAGATCAAATCTCAACATTTTAATAATGAGATCAAAAATCATCATTTAACATTGACATCAAATCTCATCATTTTAATATTGAGATCAAATCTCATCATTTAATCTCTAATGGAGAACTCAATATCTTCAGTCTGAAGTCTTACGCTAACATCTTTGTCATACAAAACTGAAGCAGATTGTAAGCCTGAAATAAAAACATGTAATTTCTATACTAAATGATGAAATAAATATGCCTCTTTCTCATTACTCCGTGCCTTCTCATTCGATCCGTGCCTTAATAAAAACGGTATATCAACACGCGCGGACATCGCACGTGTCCGAATTCTATGCAAGTTCGTAGCGTTCGACCTGCTCAATCAGTTTACAGAAACATATTCAGAACTAACATGCATTATTGCTTGAAGAACAAAAATCAATATGTTCTCATCACGATTTTGCTCAAAATTGATAGAAAATAACCATATTTCGCTAATTTGATGCAAAATCTAGCCTGACCTACTTGTATTAAATTTTCTTTACACATGGCGGCCATTGTTTTTGCGTGTGCAGGTACGACGCGTTTCATTGGTTGACCTATTTTGCCTAGCTAAGGGGTTCAGTGCGGGGTATTGATTTGCACTCATTATTCAATTAGCGCTTTAAGTTGGCGTTAATTAGGTCTAATTTAACTTATTAAAATCGTTTGCAACGGATAATCCAAACATTTTTTGTGGTTTTATGAAAAGTCCATTACATTCCTTGTTTATTATTGACTGTTTTTGGACCTCTCAATATATTTTAGTTCTAGAATTTATGTTATAAAAATAGTTATACATAGTTACAAATATACCTGTGATTGTCTACATTCTAATTAAAGCGAAAAAAACGATATTAAACTATTCTCTAGTTGTAAGTTTTAAACATTAAAATCTGCTCTAAGCACCGTTGAAACAAAGTTATTTCTAGATATACAATCGCTTCAACACTAACATATTTCAAGAGTAAGAAAAATAATACTTCCCCCCTGTGGAGCCCCAATATGTATAGACCAAAGTCAAGGACACGAATCAGGGAGAAACAAACAGCTGATTGACATGGACTATACGCAGCATTGAAAAAAGGTGAAAAAGTTAGTTTAAGTGATAGTTATTCAAGATTTTTCGCTCTATTTGTTGATTTAGGTGTTGGTACACAATATATTTATATTTGTGACCCGATTTCCTAATCCATCTACCGCGCATGCGCAAAAATAATGGTTCAGGGGCACGAATTTACGAGAAGAGAGCATAAGTATAGCATAAGAACTATGCAATTTACAAACTTATGTGGGCAGTTTAAACTAAGATTTGTTATTTCATGCGCTACTTGAGTCTATATATATTTCATTATATGGCTGCTGCACGAATTTAAAACAAGTTCTCATTTACAGTCTGAAGGTCACATGACTTTATCATTTTTGTGCTGGGTTTAATGCCGTAGGAACACATTGTACAGGTCATATAACGGCGGTCAGTCAACCTACTTACTGTTCCTGGAAAGGCTAAGTCTCTGTATTTAGCTGTTAAATAACTACTAAGCTCATACTTTCGTCAGTGACTGACAACTGCCCTACATAATTAAGCATCATTGGTAGGAGGTAGAAAGGAAGTAGAAATAATTTCATAACAAAGTTTCATGAAAGTATGCCCCGCCCAGTACACATGACCTCTAACCTGGATTTCTCAGTCTAGTATACATCAAGGGTTATCTGCAAAACTGTAGTAACTCCCTTTTAATGCAATTCACTTACTACAGTCTTGCAGGCAACCCTCAACATGTTCATATATATCTAAATATTTACCTGGAGGTGCTGATCCTCCATGTTGACCTTTATAACATCTACTAGAATCACAGTAATCTAGAAACCTGAAATTACACATTAAAACATTAGTATTTTACACTTCTAAATTATATGGAGGAGGCGTGGTCAAGTATTAAATATAATAAATCATCAATATTTATTGTCCAATATAATTCCAAAGGGAATATAAAAGTATTTTTATAAAAGATAGCAAATTTTAAACTCCGTTTTCAATATTTCAGCCGAAGCCTTTATCAAGAATTATTTCATGAAACAAATTACATTCTAAACATAGATGCCATATTGTTTATTAAATTTTGATAATGACATAACAGTAAATTTCATGAAATAATTTCTTGATAAAGGCTTTGGCCGAAATATTGAAAACAGAGTTTGCTATCTTTTATAATTAACAATTGTTAGTACATTGGCCAGTTTCATATAAGCATATAACTACTTATCGCTTTGTGCTCTGGTACCCTTCTTACACCACTATAGTCCGGTATATAAACTACAAAAATCGACTGAACCGTGCATGGAATGATGTAGGAAATGTTTTTGCATTGTCCTGAAGCTAAGACATTGTAGTTTACGAAACTGGATGATGCCACTTCGGCACTCTTGGGCAACTCCCAAAATTCAAGATGGCGGACAAAATGGCGGATGAAAGTTGATTAATGTATAATAAATCCATCTTTACCACAGTCTGATCATTTAAATAGCTGAAATAAGTCTAACATTATCTGCAATTTTATTTCATGCAATTTTGGTACCCCTCGTTTATTATCCAATCAAAGATGGCGGACAAAGTGGCGAATAAAAGCTACATTTGTCGGGAATATCAACCCCAATGAGCAGAATTGTACATAGAGGCATTTCAAAAAAAGTTTTAATGCATTTTTGAAGTAATAACTCTTATGTTTAGTTTATAAAACTGGTTGATGCCACACTGGCATCATTGGGCAATTTTTAAAAACCAAGATGGCGGCTAGAACGGCGTAAATAACTAGCTGTCGGGTATATATTAGTCCGGTATATAAACTACAAAAATCAATTGAACCGTGCATGGAAGGATGTAAAACTGTTTTTGCATTTTCTTGAAGCTATGACATCTTTGTTTACGAAACTGGATGATGTCACTTCGGCACACTTGGGCAACTCCCAAAATTCAAGATGGCGGACAAAATGGCGGATGAAAGCTGATTAATGTATAATAAATCCATCCTTATCACAGTCTGATTTTAAATAGCTGAAATTAGTCTAATATTATAACTCTTTGGTTTAGTTCATAAAACTGGTTGATGCCACACTGGCATCATTGGGCAATTTCCAAAAACTAAGATGGCGGCTAGAAAATAACTAGCTGTCGGGTATATATCGAACACAATTAGCTAAGTCATAGACTGGGGTATACCAAATAATTTCAATGCATTTTATTTCGTAGTTTATCCTTTTTTGTTTATGTAACCGATTGATGCCATATTGGCATTAGACTAAATATCTTGAAAGAACAAATAATAAATCTTATGCATCAGTGCCAAAAGTTTAAACGTGTCTGATTACTAAACACATTTGGAGTATATTCACTATCAACGCAAAGACTCCCCCAAAGAAGGATGGTACGCTGAGACAACTTGTCGATCTCGTATGTAATATTTAAATATGTTCCACTCCAAACATTATAAACGCTGCTTTGCAAGATATGATGATTCTTCATTTTTTCAGTAACATTTCATATATGTTTAATCGCATAAACCTTTAAGACTTGGTACGAGAAGCACGGACAACAAAATTGTACAACAAATGATCACTTTTGTTGCAATTTGCTGAGTACCAAAAATATCTGACGACATTGGTGTGCTGATACTCTTTTGAGATATATATCTTGTAGGAGTGACACTATAACAGTGGGGCCAACTGACATTCGTCCAAAATGTAATGTTACAAGTCAGTCAGTTTTTGACAATGTAAAGAGAGTACACTATTAGCATGGGTGTAAAATATGCATTTTTAAGCTAGTTCACCTATTCTACATCAAAAGTGAAGACATTTATGATATCTTTAGGCCATAAAATAGTTTGTCCATCACAATTCGAGGGTTGCCAGCAAGACTGTAATAAGTACATTGCGGTGATGCGCGAGTATCTTGCGGGCAACCCTCGAATTATTTATCAAATTTTCATTTCATTTAAACTTCGGCTTTTATGAGATTCAGGCATTTTGATTGCTTCCGAATCTCATAGTTATCGAGTTTTCTCATGAAGGCCGTGTTTTTTTTCCACAAAAATGCTGTGAATGCTGGTACAATCTGAGCGTTTTTTATTGGGACCCTATCTGCGACAATGGTGAATTAAGTGTTTTCATAACGGACTGTATATGGCTAAAAACAGTCATTTATAGCCCGAGGCCACAGGCTAAGGCTAATATGACTGTTTTCAGCCAAATAAAAAGGCCATTATGAAAACACTTCATTATTTACGATACTTTATTGCTAAAAATAGAACTGGTTGAATTTTCTTCGTAATCGTAATCTTTGACTCCACCTTGAATCTTGATTTGCAAATAGATGATCAGGTGGGATTAACTAGTTTTACAAACTTGAGAGACTATAAAGATTCAAAAAGTCAAAAAACAAACATTGAAACTTTAACCCAAATGTGTTTGTTTCCGTCCATGTATGTACTCGTATATTATATACTGAACTATTAGATCATAACAGCCATTTTAGCCGCTGTTTTGGATTATTATTGTTAATAATAAATTATAACTTAGTGAAATCAACCGGTTTCTTTAATAACATGACCTAATATGTAAGTAAATAAAATTCTAAACCACTCAGTCTCTTTCTGCCAGTTAGTTCTTTAGATACTGTGCTAATAGTCTTTACCCGCCATTTTGACCGTCATTTTGAATTTAAAAGTTTGTATAAGAATAACAAAATTTAACCAACTCGATCTGTAAATGTTGAAATCACTTTTGTCCTTCATTTTAAGACCAAAATGCATGTATAATTTAGCCTCTAGCCGCCATCTTGGTCGCCATCTTGGATTCTGGGAGTTGCCCAAGAATGACAAAGTGGCATCAATCGGATTTGGCATCAGTTAGACCATGTCTACCAATAAATTGAATAACATTTTCTACATCATTTTGTGCAAGGTCATCCTTGGTGTTGGCCGGACTACAAGGAATAAGTTTGTGATATCAAATTGAAAGTACCAGGGGGCAAAGCAATACATAGTGATAGGCTTTGGCAATAGGTCCCATGAATACAAAAGCAACATTTACAAGACATGGTTGAAATTTAGAGCAAAGAATTTGTATGGTTGATATGCAGGTAAATAGTGTTTTGGTAATTTAAAAGCTAAGCATTGATTGGTTGATGCCAAGGTCATATGAACATGTGTAACATAACCCCTGTGTATTGTCAAGGGATCCAATGTGGCGGGTTTTATGGGGTTTTTTATTGAGCACATACTAGAGCATGCCCTCTTCCTGGAATAAGTTTCTATTGTGTATGTTACCTTGATGTGTCAAACTAGTCAAACATCCTTTATTTACAATTAGACTAGTTTTGTGCTATCCCTTTAATCTACTTTTGAAGGCTGAAATGTACATGTACTTACTTTTTCCAGTTAGGATCTTTCTCTAATGATAAAGGGCTTCCTATAACAATCAATAACGCTCTAGCTCTTGTCACAGCTACATTGAATCTCTGAAATATATCAATATATACAGTAATAATATACTGACTAGCAAAAAAAACACTGATCATGCATAAAGAGGGTTGCAAGCAAGACTGTGGTAAGTTGCTCTTATACACAATGTACATACATTGTACTTCAGTCTTGCGGCAAACCCTCAATATATACTGAAAGCATTTTCACCATAATTATAGTTTAATCATGTAACATAAATCGAGTCATATCTTGATGAACTAATTAAGATAGTATATATATACAGTAAAACTTGGTTATAACATGCACTCGGTTACAACATACCATTTTGCCTGGCCCGTTTTTCATCCTTATATATTCTATATAAAATGAGTTCGGTTATAACACACGGATATAGCATACACTCGGTTATAACATACCAATATTTTGGTCCCAACATACCTTTACATTTTTATAACATACTTTTAGCGCGAATTTGCGTCAGTATTTAGCAGCCACGGTTAAATGAATTTTGAAATCAACAGCGTGTCACAAACAATGTATAATATATACTATAATCAACGGAACGTGTGAAAAACACACCCAGTTGAGTATTCAAACAACAAAACCAATTAACAAAGTGTCATCATGTGATATATTTATTCCGATATACATATAATTGTGACACTTGTAATTTCAATGAAGACCAATAAATAATAAGCTACTTAAACACTTAATCCGTTTTTACTCAATTTATTTAATGAGGCGTTGAGAAGTTTGTCTACAGTTTGGTGTTAAGCAATTATAATCAATTTCAATACATGCACTAAAGATATTTTTGTTTAAAAAATATACAAAGATGAAGTAAGTTTGTGCGCAAAACTCGTCAATTAATTAAATTGTTCACGAAAATACCGGAAAAAAGACGGAATACAGCTTTTTAAGCGTCTACACTAACAAAATGTCGGCCGCGTCGGAGTTTTGTAACCACGTTTTTGTCGAAAATGTATTCAAAATTTAAGGACTTGTTGCAACTTAAAGCTTTATTTAAGATAATTCAACCACAAAAAGTGGTAATACGCCCAATGTTTATCTTTTATGAAATAAAGGATGTCATGTAACACAGTTCTGTTGACAAATCAAAATTATACGAAAATGACGAAGTCTAGTATGTCAGAATGAACTGTTTACTGCAGTTTAATTAAAACTGGTTTAAACAATCACCTGCTGTAAGTGGCCAATCTGGACACTTGCCGTCACTGGCAGCCTTATGTAGTTTATAAGGTATGTAAGCGGACTTAATTGTTTCTGCATTTTCAGAAGAAAAATATATAAAAAAACTGCATAACGGTTTTGGTTATATCGTTATTCATTTTATTGATAATTTAACATATTGATATTAAATTTAATAATTTACATACATATATAGATGTAACAAGAAAACAGAATATATTCACTACAAAATGACAGTTTAAAAAACGTATTCTAGTATGCTATAAAAGAGTATGTTATATAGTTCGTATATAACATACTTAGTATGCTATATGAATATAACATACCTCGGTTATGACATACCTTTTTTCTATGGCCCAGCGAGTATGTTATATCCGAGTTTTACTGTATTATGTATATCAGGGCTCGAATTTAAGCTTGCATACTCGCAAAATGCGAGTGGATTTAGAAAATTGCAAGTAACTTTTATTATCGCAAATTTTAGCGAGTTGAAATTGATGCAGAAAGTTTACTTTCAAAACTAATAAGGCTCAAAAGGCATTGAAACGGCCAGATAGATTGGCGGTATTAATTAAAGATTCAATTGTTGGGATACTTTTGTCTATCCCACAGGATTTCTTTCTAGTTATATGTAGCACTATGTTGTTTTTGTATTGCATTTGTGAATAGTTACTATGAATTGCATTAAAATTTGAAAAAAATGCGAGTGATTATATTCATTTGCAAGTTGAAATAAAATAAAATCGCAAATAGTTGCGAGTCCAATTTTTTGTAAAATTCGAGACCTGCTGTATACATACAAACGTATAAATATATGGTCCTTGGCTAAGATGATTTTGTTTTACTTTTTTCATGGTAAATATGAATCATTTTTATCCAAAAAACAGGATTTTGCCTGAGTACTTTAAAGTGGCACTGTACTTATTTGATATAGGAGAAAGTTCGAACATTTAGACAACAATCACAAGTCCCATATACATGTATGTTGACATGACTTAAATAATCTCTGATAGGTCAAAGCAAATATAACTTAAGCCAAATTTCAAGAGGTTGCTGATCTATATCAATTTGATCTTTTACAAAAAATGCAATATGCAGTTATGAGTAATTTTACATTTCAAAAGGGGCAAAAAGCTGACCCATATCTATGATGTAATCACCTTTTACTAGTAAATTCTGTGATTTTACATGTTCTTCGTATTCAAAATGGTTGCCACATTAGTGACATGACTAGAACTTAGTGTTTTTATTGCATTTTCATGCTGCGTTGAAGTGGCATTTTTGGCCATGTAAGAATTAGTAACCGCTAATTACCCTGCGCTCCTTTTCACAAAAATTCTTTCGAAACAAATCTTCGTAAGTCAAAAGCCCAAATAACATGCTCATTTTGGCTTATCAATTTCAAATTTTATTGAATCTTGTAGAATATTGAGTTTTGAATATCGTATCACAGTTATGTTTATTATCAATCCGACTTTGAACTGCTAATTTTATTAAATTGACTTACCAAAATCTTTTTCGTAAGAAGTTTTGTGAAAAGCACCACTGGATGTTACAGACCAAACTCACCTTTGGATTGCCAACAAAGCCAAGTTGAGCTATACTAATCTTTATGTCATGTTTACCATCTGGAGGTTCTTCAATAACACAATTATCTTGTGTTCTAACTGTAGATATGATAATTATCTTGTTTTCTTGTCCTTGAAATTCTTCAACAGAACCAAGCATTATCTCCCCTTTTCTACCAAAATTCTTCTTTGCAATCATCTTTCTCATTTTTTGTACCTTTAATAGTTTACATACAGTTTTATTTTAACCAAGTGGTTTCAACTGCCTTTCTCAATACAGAGATTGCAGGAAAATGACAACAGAACAAATATCATGATCAGTCTTCCAATTCAGCAGTGAATCGTGAACCTAGACCACCAAAATTGCCATCGGTCCAGGGACTTTTTAAGTTTTAAAATGTGAGTGGTCAGACAGTCTAACACATTTCTACAACCACCAATTTCTTTATTCAATTGTTGCAGGAGCATTTGCCAATGTTGTATATATTGTCTTTAATTTCTTTCTTTCATTTCTCTTCACCCCATTTCATTGTTTATTATTATCTAGGAATTTAGAACTAATTTCATAAAATAATTGAACAAATTAGAAATTTTACATGATTATGAAAAAACAGCATAATAATTAGTAAGAATATGATTACTTTTGATATTTTCCTATGCGTGTATTGGTATTTTTTCAAATTTGAAATTCATAAGTAAGTCATTAAAATATACAGCATATCAAAACAAATGAGTGAAATCACCAAGACAGTTTTCGGTCAAGTAAACTTTAATACATTGTAACTTGAATTTGTTTTTGACATTTTGCAGGACTGAATGACCAGTGCTAATGACAGTTGGTTGTGAAGATTGCAGTTCTGAACTAAACTTTAGATAAAACTAGGGCTGTGTCGATATATCGATAAACCGATTTGTACCGGTATTTTGCAGTTCCATACGGTTCGATTTTCGGTCTCGCGGCGTATCGATACAAAGGGAAGCAACTCAAACGTAAAATTTGAAAAAAAAATAATAAAGAGTTTTCTCCCTGACAGAGCAGGTCAAGCGCGAAATTACGTCCCACAAGAACCTTGACAAACTCCCAATGACCTCTAATTCATTAGAGTTTTGAAAAAGTCATGACGACCTACCTCTTTTGTCCCGCATGGCACAAACATGCCTTTGTGTACAAGCAACGTCGGTTGCCTCAGAATGCGTCTTTAGTACTTCTGGGGATATTGTGTTCGCAACTAGGTCATGCCTTAAATGTGAAGCAGTCAATAGCCTCGTGTTCTTAAAGAAAAACATGGACTGTCCAAAATAGTCATATGGGGATACTGTTGTTGTTTTTACAATTTCAGACATTTTTTACATGAACCCCAGTCTTAGAAATAAGTTCCAGTAACTTTCTGACCTTTCTATTGATGTTTTGTTTTCTTAATGATATATCATTAAACTGTATCAAAGAATATTAATGTGTTGTTTTATTATGAAATAATTTCCCCCTACATTGATTATAACAAGGATTTGAACTAAGTTAATATAAATTCTCAATGACCCCAAATGTTTACCTATGTATCGTATCGTCAATACGTATTGCGTATTGCTTTGTTCGTATCGCAATACGTACCCTATCGGTTTTTTTCCGTATCGACCCAGCCCTAGATAAAACTGATAAAGTAAAGCCATTGTTAATCAAAGATACAAACTCATGTTATATTTTTAACAAGGGAGACAAAAATGATTACACATATATTTTTTAATCTAAGTGAGGTAATTTATAAATCAAAAGGGAGGTAATTTATACACAATTAAAACCAACCTGTTTTTCTATATTTTAATAAAAGGGAGGTAATTTATACACAATTAAAACCAACCTGTTTTCTATAAGGACTAATGATGCCTATGTCTTTAGGTACAACCTTAAGGCCTTTTTTCTTCTCATTCAACAATAAATGTAGATATTTCTCAACTTGAGCTATTTCATCCCTGAAATTATACAAACATTTACAATAGTCATGGAATGGTCATTAAGAATTCCTTAGCTGTTCTATATAAACAAACCTGTTACACATTTATACACTATGTTTGAACAACATTTGTGTCACTTGAACAAGCAAAATACTTTGACAACCAAAAATAATGCAAACAAATTCACTATTACTAAGGCAATTATTAACATGTACTTTTGTCATAAATTTGAAATACAAGATTTAATATCCCTGCACAATAAATTTAGTCACATGTTTAACATAAAATGTTTTTTGTGAAGCCTTCTGCATTTATGACAAGAATTATTTTGCATTACTGTCAGTCAGTTAGTAATGAAATAGCACCTTGAAAAAGTTCTATCAAACTAAAGTTAAAAAAAATTTTGCCCATGTCTCAACCAGTAAAGGGTTAAAAAAAATTAGAAATACATGTACATTCAAACCTGTCGGCGCGATATGACCTTTTTGTGTTGGTGCGCCGTAAAACCCAAACAAACAAACATTCAAACCTGTTAAAGTAGGATGGACTTGAGGCTTCTCTCTCGGCTTTACCAAACACAGCATGAAATATGATAGGAATTTTCTTGTTTGGTAAATGAGGCCAGGTTAGCATAGAGTTAACTATCATAGGATCACCACAGGCTTGTAACTCTCCATCGTAAAACAAGAATCGTGGGACTTCTAATATGGAATCATGGGATCTATAGTTCCGTACAAGTTTGGTGATGAAACGTGTGTTATATCCTGAGGTTGTAGATTTCTTGTACTCAGGAAAATCATTCATCAATCTTTCAAGAAGGGATACTTCTATAAGTATAAAAGACAAAACATGCAATCACTGCCCTTTTTATCAAATTTACAGAATAGGTTACTTTGACAATCTCACAAAATTGATATTGCAGAATATATATTGTGAACAAACCATAAACTAATAACAATCATTAATATTTGCACTGACCAAGTGTGTTAAACAAGCACTACATTGAGCAAAATAAAATCATTTTGGAGTTTTTTCCATTATTGCCGTTTTTTTTCAGTTTTTACCGGTTTTTACCAGATTTTGCCAGGGGAAAGGAAAAAACTCATTTTTGCCAGCAAAAACCCAACCCTGTGCAGAAAGCTTTAAAGAATTTACAACCCGATGAATGGACGGTGTCTGTACAATTGATAAATGGATCAAACAGTCACTGCTTGGGCGCCACTCTGTATAACTTGACATTTTAAGTCACTGACCCCAAATATAATCATGTGGTTGTCATTTCAGTTTTTCTTAAAGACTGTATCTGCCCAATATGCTACCATGGGATTGTCACTGCAACCTGACAGACGCCAGTCAATATTGATATTGTTTTGAGAAGCAGATGTCAGGAGTTTGTTCTAAGCTATGAAAATCATGGTCTTCCACAAACATTTGACAACAATGTTAAATTCTATTAAGATGGCAATTAAACATGGAAGAATGTTATCAAAGGTGTGAGTATTAGTAAAGAAGAGATTGTGATATCTTGAAATGTGAATAGGTTACCACAACCAAATGGTACAATCATTTTAGAAAAATGTAAACATATTTTAATAACTGATCAAAGAACAAACCTAGACCATATTTTAAAGCAAATGGAGATCTAAGTATAGGTCCTAGTTGTCTAGGATCACCAGCCACTATCAGATGTCCACAATCTTTATTCTTACAATCCATTAAACCTGTGATGGGTATAATACACTCTGGCTCCACAGCGTGCGCCGCTTCATCTATAAATATATGTGTGAAATGATTCTTGGGAAACGCTGCAGATACCAACCTGTAAAAATATATAAGAGTCAGAATGAACACAGGCATTAAGATATTAATTTATTGATTCTCATCCCCACAGGCCAAGAAAAATGCTCCGCTCCACCAAAAAATATTTTTGTTCGGCATCTAAGAATGCCAAATATGATTTTAGCACAGTACAATTTTTTTTTACATCAGTGGTGTAGAATTTCAAGTTTTCCCACTTGTCCACAGCATAGGCTGATCCAGGGGGGTGGACAGACCAGCCATACGCCCCCCACATATAATTCCCTAGTAATTTTTTTTCTTTCAAGAAATATGATATTCATGCTGTAAATGACAAAAAAATTGCACAAAAATCACAATTGTGCAATGAGTTATGAGACTGAGAGTACAGTAATGCTAAAGTGTAACATACAATTCACAAACAATTCCTTAGAATCCCTTGGACTTTGCCATAGACCCATGGGTTCGCTTACAGCCACCTGGGCCCCAAGTCTCTTTTTTCATTTTCTGCCCCTTCCCCTGACTAGAAATCATGAATCTGCCTATGCACAGATAAGTAAAAGTTAAAAATAAACTTGTCTGAGATCAGCTGTTAATACAATTGAACTTTAAACTAAGTTATCTATAAGGCTGTAATTAAGGTACAATTTATTTCCATTTGTGTTCAACTCAAAAAGATTCAATTTCAATCTCATTTTGAAGGTTTCTCATGAAGGGCTTCTGGGCAAATGTCAAAGACCACATACCCTAAAACCCAAAATGAAACTCCCTAATAAAGTCAACCAACCTTCCAGCAGTGCTCAATGTCACTATAAGAATCTTTACTTTCTTTAATTCTGCTTTAGACGGATAAAAGAAATCATCCTCACTTTCTTCATAATTGTATCTCTTTGATTCCTGAATAACAAAATTGTAATAATAAGATGCAGACATATTTTTTTGGTTGGGTTAAATGCCATAGACACACATTGTTTAGGTCATATCATGGCAGTCAGTCAACCTACTTACTGTTCCTGGGAAGGCTAAATCCATGGATTTAGCTGTCAACCATTTACTAGGTGCATACTTCTGTCAGTGATTGAAAACTCCTCTCCATGATTTAGAATCAGTGGTTGGACGGAGAAGCTGGAGAACAACCAAAGAATTATTTCTTGACAAATTTCCAAGAAATTATTACCCTGGGAACCGAACACATGACCCTTAATCATCTTTAATCAGTGGGCTTGTCTGCTACAGACTGAACTAGCTAGATAGATTTAAGTGAATTAACACAGATGTTATGAGCCGTCATCCTATTTACATTGAGTAAACAATGACAAAATATCATGATGGGGGATGCCTACCTTTATTTCATTTGGCACACTAAGAATGTTTCTAGATGTAGCATACATTCTGTAGATATCATTTATCTGGACAGTTCCAGGAATGTTCTTGTTGATTAATTTCTTCATAATATAATCAGCTGCTGTATTTTCTGGACAACAAATAAGGATTTTAGCTTCTGGCTGACCATGATAGACCTGTAATAGTTATACAAGTTTGATTAGAAACATAACAAAATGGGACAGAACTGAATTGATATCATAGAATGGGGAGAACAGAATGGAAAAAAATTAATTGACATAAAAGAATAGAACAGAATGGAAAAGAATTTAATAGACATTATAGAAAGGGGAAAACAGAATAGAAAATAATTTAATTGTCATAAAAGAATGTAACAGAACGTAAAAGAATTTAATTGACATAATAGAATGGGGAGAACAGAATGGAAAAGAATTGAATTGCCATAATAGAATGGAACAGAACGGAAAAGAATTTAATTGACATAATAGAATGGGGAAAACAGAATGGAAAATAATTTAATTGACACAATAGAATGGAACAGAACGGAAAAGAATTTAATTGACATAAAAGAATGGGGAGAACAGATTGGAAAAAATTTAATTGTCATAATAGAATGGGGAGAACAAAATGGAAAATAATTGAATTGTCATAATAGAATGGGGAGAACAAAATGGAAAAGAATTGAATTGACATAATAGAATGGGGAGAACAGAATGGAAAAGAATTGAATTGTCATAATAGAATGGGGAGAACAAAATGGAAAATAATTGAATTGTTATAATAGAAAGGAACAGAACGGAACAGAAAAGAATTGAATTGACATAATAGAATGGAAAGAACAAAATGGAATAGAATTGAATTGACATAATAGAATGGGGAGAACAGAATGGAAAAGAATTTAATTGTCATAATAGAATGGGGAGAACAAAATGGAAAAGAATTGAATTATCATAATAGAATGGGGAGAACAGAATGGAAAAGAATTGAATTGTCATAATAGAATGGGGAGAACAAAATGGAAAATAATTGAATTGTTATAATAGAAAGGAACAGAACGGAACAGAAAAGAATTGAATTGACATAATAGAATGGAAAGAACAAAATGGAATAGAATTGAATTGACATAATAGAATGGGGAGAACAGAATGGAAAAGAATTTAATTGTCATAATAGAATGGGGAGAACAAAATGGAAAAGAATTGAATTATCATAATAGAATGGAACACAAAGGAACAGAAAAGAATTGAAATGACATAATAGAATCGGTAGAACTAAATGGAAAAGAATTGAATTGACATAATAGAATGGGGAGAACAGAATAGAAAAGAACTGAATTGACATAATAGAATGGAACCGAACAGAATGGAAAAAAACTGAATTGACATAATAGAATGGAACAGAACAGAATGGAAAAGAATTAAATTGACATAATAGAATGGGTCGGAACAGAATGTAAAAGAACTGAATTGACATAATAGAATGGAACAGAACAGAATGGAAATTTAAAAAAATGACAGAACAGAATGGGGAATTCAGAATGGAAAAGAGTAAAATTGACAGAGCAGAATGGGAAGAACAAAATAAAAGAGTACAGAATGGAACAGAACAAAACAGAACAAACAGAATGGAAATGAACAGGGTTTTTGAACATAATATAATAGGTCATAATAGAACAGACAAGAACAAAATGGAACATATTAGAATATAACAGAACAGAACAGAATAAGAATGAAACAAAAAAGAATAGAATATATACTACAAACCAGAATGGAGAAGAAAAGAATAAAATGGGCAGAACAGAACAGCACAAAATGTAAATGAATAGAATAGAATGGAACGGAACAGAGTGAAATGGAGCAGAACATGATGTATTATATTAGCACTTTTGCTTTAAGTTCTACATTAGAATACTGTAAACAAGACGTGCACGTTCAAATATAAAGCATACATACTAACAAACCAAAACATTAAATGGTCTCAAAAGATGTCAACTTTTTGTGGTTATGATGACATTTCTTGAAGAAGGGAAACATAACTAGTTAGGTGAACCAATGAAAAAAGAAGATCTGTTGTTGCTTTTTTAAAAAAGAACCCCTTCCATTAGGAAAAGCAAAAATGAGCAAGTCTTATTTTTTAAAATACTATTATTTTTTTTAAAAGTCCTTGCCACAAGAATCATACTCAGGGCTCAGCAATTAAGATAACCCTATGGCCCCTGATAACGTAACTTGTTACTTCTTGGTTAGGGCAAATTAAAAAGAATTGGAACAAAAAAATAGGATACAAATTGATATATTGGTATATTGAATTCTTAAAACCCCTCCCCTCTCTGCTCAGATTGTATCAAATAACTGACCTGTCTAATGGCCTCAGTGACTGTGACAGTCTTGCCAGTACCCGGTGGTCCAAAAATCATATAAGGTGCAGGTCTACTGGTTCCCTTCACAATGTTAGTAACAGCTTCTTGCTGTTCTGGGTTAAGTTGACGATAATACCATGGTCTGAAAACATACAACCTGATCTAAAATTTTCTGCGTTACTGGCTCATTTTACATTGAACAAGCTTGCATTTGACATTGCATGTTCAGCTGACCTATGCTATTATGATATTCATAGTATCCAACTCACAATAAATCGTCCAGTAACTTACCATTATTTTTTGCATTTTGATAAAAGATAATGCAATGATAAGTTGATCGGAAAGTCATCTGAACATGACTGTATGGAAATGTCTGGAGATGCAAAACAGTGATCTGAAAGATAACTGTTTATGGAGATTGAGACCAACAAAATCAATGACTTAATAGCAAAACAGTTTTCATATAGGGACCTTCTCAAATTAAAAGCATTTGGGACGTAAAAATCATCAAAATTGTATGATCTTGCATATATAACCTTTATATTGACCTTTACTGTAACAGTTTTGACAAACGCCATAAATTCTAAATAAAAATACAACATACTTTAAGCTTGCCTGTTTTGGTGAGAAGGTTTTTGCTGCACTAGGAAACAGAATAGTTTCTGCACAAGGCAGGTCCCTCAATGCTCGATGTTGCATCCAGAAGTTAAACTTCATATAATTAAAGCGTACATCATATCTTGTTCCAGGTATCCATGATTCCCTCAATCTGAAAACATAAAATGAATAGTACTTTGTTAACCTCTGCTAACGGCAACCTCTAACGAGCGGCAACCTCCGACGAGCGGTCTATTAGAATTCCCCCGTCGATTTTGCACTATGACTTACCTCTAATAAACGATACCTCCGCAGAGCGGTAAACGGCTGTTGAGATTAATTTCTATAGTTCAGTGAAAAAATTTACCTAAAACTTAACATTTATTTATGATAATTCAAGATGGCTGATACAAGCAATTTTTAGCTCGACGTTTTGAAGAAATGGGAAACTTATAATACTGCAGCAGCAGTATCATACAATACTTTTACTCCCTTGCCTTTATGGTGATGTGGTAGAATTTTAGGAGGTTGTGGATTTGAATCTCAGTTCAGATCATGGATCAACATTAATTAGTATGTTTAGTGTTTGACATTATTATTCACAAGGAATTGTATGATTGCATTCATAGATGTCCCACAGACATTCAAGCTCCAAGAATTCAGGAATGAAGAGATGTAATACAGGTTAAGTACAGCATTGTAGTTCTGTGCATTTGAGACAGCTTTAATCACAACTTGATAGAATGTTTGCTTACGACTAGGGAGGTGGTGGATTTGAATCTCATTCAGCACCTTGGATTTTTAGCAGATTACAATACTGTATGTTCTGCGTCACTATTATTTTTAAGATTAAAGCAGTTATAATGTTTTGTATCATCAAATACAAACACAGATAACGGATTGAAAGATACTAGCAAACATAGTCTTCAATAGGCAAATAATTATTTGCAAGGCTCGACAATAATTTTTAAACTGGGTTTGCCTACTTGGACTACCTGCTTTGTGGTTTACTTGCCCGTAAAAATTGTTTACTAATAGTAACAGGTTGCCCCACCCATATATAGATTGTCAGGGGTTATCAGATGAGCTTTAATGTCAAGCCCTGAGAAAGTCTGAGTAGAATATCAACAAAAATTAAAAATATCAAAATATAAATCTTGATTAAAACAGTTACCTAGGTGGTACACCAAGAGCTACTTCCTCCAACCTTACAATATGAACATAAGCTTCAAATCTAAATGACCTATCATGTGGCATGTATATATAAACTCGATCTCCTTTAAGTACTGATGGTCGTCTTTCCATCAATCCTGGTACCTAAAATACAATAACATAATTATGTAACCCTGGGTCTGAGACACAGTAAGCTTCGCACAGGATGTTCTAGTCTCTAAATGTGTCTCCTAGGGGTTATGTTAATGATGCTGTATGTTTTGACAATAGTGTCAATTTTCCTCCATTAAAAAGGTATGTAGAAAGAACATGGGCCTAGTGGATGGGTAGGTTAGTACTCGTCATAGCCTAGACTAGACTGAGAAAAGCTAGTCTATATGAGAAGGTCATAGTATTAGTAAATTGGTAGTGCACCATGATTTTGAATCTAGGGTCTGGAAGGGGTATGGGTTCGAATCCATCCTGGGATGGTAATACCCTTACACGAAAAACTGACAATTTTCCTCCATTAATAGTTATAGTTTTGTTTATGGAGAAGTTTACAGCCTTGTGGAAGAGTGGTTGGGCACTGGTTATGGAGTCCAGAAAAAAGTTATAATGTGCCCTAGACACTGTAAAATAACCAAAATGTGTTGACACAGCATCATAGATTTAACAGTGAAATAGTATATTTATAATGGATTTACCTTTAAAATCATGAAGTTACTATGTCTCTCTGTATCCAGGGTAACATTTATCATATCATAATGTGTGATGTCTTTGTCCATCTGTAATTCCTCTAACCAAAGCAATGTATCAAACTTTTTCCTATATGTTTCTGGGGAATATGAAGCCTCTAGGGTTGACCTTTAATCAACAAAAAAGGTCATATAAAGTATATACAGCCATCCGGCTAGCTCAGTTGGTACTTGGTAGCATACAAAATACTAATTGAGGGGTTTCAGGTTGACTCCAGGGCAGGATATATTTTCATGGAGTTTGGTCATGCAATGATTTATATGGCCATTATCCCCCTGACCACTGACTCTTAATCATGTAGGGAAGTAGTCAGTCACTGACGGAAGTACGTGCAAGTACTGACAAAGGTAAAATCTGAGATTTAGTGCTTCCAGGAACAGGGAGTAGGTTAACTGACTGCAGTGATATGACGCATTAAATGTGTTGCTATGGCGATAAACCAAACAAACAAAATTGAGCATTATACTGATCACATAATTCCTGGGTCATAACACAGGGATCTCAAAGTAAATTGATCTATTTGTCTAACTAACCCTATCTCTGATGGTAATAAATTTATCCTGACAGGGTTTGGTACATAGGTTGCCTGCACTGTGAGTTCCAAGCATAATTAGGATATTAATGGCACAAACATTGCTCTCACAGACTCTGAATTAATTTCAAAATATATTTGTATCATGTACTTTGGTGCAGCCCATTTGTACCTATATAAATCAGCAGACAGGACCAATAGAAGCATTTTCATAAAGGAGGGGGGGGGGGTAGAGTGCATATACATGTATGTCCAGTTGGAAGCAATAATCTTAAATCTGGCATTAGTTCCAAATTATCTAAGGGGCAAGAAGCCCACTCTAACCATCTGTGTTCCTACAGGCCTGCCGTTTGTTTCAATATTTAAACCTTTATTGTATAACAGATATAAATGTACACATCATTGTGCACCAATGAAAGATCAATCCCACTTGAATCACAATTGAATACCAACAAATCAATACATTTAATTCACAACTCAAGTGTATGGATTTTTCTAGCTGAAAAACTTTGTACTGGATGAACCTGTGCGGAGTAAGTTGAAATAAAAATGTGTATAGTCTGACAATATCAACCTGAGCTTGACCTTAATGCAAGAATATATTTAACTCAGTATTTACTGTCTATTTTTGTCTTCATTTGTAAATTGCGTGTTATCGGAAGCTTTTGTCAAAATGCACATATTGAACAATTAAAGTTGTTTTAATATGATTAATTACTTCGAAACTTTACCGCAGTATAGCAGTATAGCAGATCCCTATAAAAGAATGAGTCCAAAATCTAATGTAACAATAACAAGCCTCACTCTTAAAAAAATGAATTAATGTCACATACAAGTTACACTTACAAGTCATGTACACTCCTACACACCCATATGAACAAGAGCTCCGCTGGGCGAGGCATTATATGCCTGAAATATCTGTGACCTTGACCAGTGGCCCTGGGAACTCCAAATAAATAGATCACATCTTTGACTGAAGAGCTACCTAAAGCAAAGTTTCATGAACCTAGGTACAGACATTGGCAAGTTATCAATGACATTAAGTTTCCAAATGAACTTCTAATGACCTTGACCTTTCACACCAGGGTCTCAGAACCAATAGGGCACACCCCTGACCCAAGAGCTACCCACACATAAAATTTGGTGAACCTATGTGAAGCTGTAGTTGAGTAATCGACCAAAAAAGTTTTCTATTCTGTGTCCCAGTGACCTTAACCTTTAACCCTTGTGCCACAGATTCAATGTATACTTGACACAACGGCTATACACATTTATAGTTTGGCAAACCTAAATAAATTAGTTGTTGAGTAATAGTCAATATTATGTTTTTCTATACAATGTATAAGCCACAATGACCTTTGACCCCGGAACCTCAGAACCAAGAGGGCACACCCTTTACACAAAGGCGATCTACAAATAAAATTTGGTGAACCTAAGTGAATCTGTTGTTGAGTTATTTATCATGAGAAAAATCTAATATGAATCCCAGTGACTTTTACCTTTGACCTTGAGCTCCCTAACCAGACCACTTTACACAAAGGCTATCAACACAAAAAGTTGGTGAACCTAGATAAAGTAGTTGTTGAGATATTGCCCAGACAAAGTTTTCATATCTTATGTCCCAGTGACCTTGACCTTTGACCCTGGGGTCTCAAAATCATTAGGGCTCACCCTCTACCTAAGGGCTAGCCACACATTGGTGAATGTAGGTACAGACGTTGTTAAATTATCGTCCAGAAAAAGTTTTCATATTAATGGTCCCAGTAACCTTGACCTTTGACTTCGGGGTCTCAAAATCAATAGAGCACATCCTTGACCAAAGCGCTATCCAGAGAAAAAAATTTGGTGAACCTATGTACAGTCTTTGTTGAGTTATTGTCCAGACAAAGTTTTCATATTTTAGTCCCAATGACCTTGACCTTTGACCATGGGGTCTCATTGTCAAAAGTGCAAACCCTCTACCCAGGGGCTATCCACAAATAAAATTTCATGAACCTAGGTTCAGTCTTTCTTGAGTTATCGTCCGGACAATATTTTTATATTCTAAGATATTGAGCGGACACAGTTTTTGCATTTAATGCTATTGTGATCTTGACCTTTGACCTTGTGCTCTCAAAATTTATTAGGGTCATCTACTGAATATGACCAATCTTCCTTCCAAGTACAATGACTGTCACTCAGGAACTTTTCAAGATATTGAGCAGATATGGTTTTGGCATTAAATGCTACTGTAACTTTGACCTTTGACCTAGTGACCTCAAAATGTATAGGGATCATCTACTGAGTATGACCAATCTTCCTACCAAGTACCGTGATTGTCACTCTGAAACTTTTCAAGGCATTGAGCAGACATGGTTTTTGCATTAAATGCTTCTGTGACCTTGACCTTTGACCTAGTGACCTCAAAATGTATAGGGGTCATCTACTGAGTATGACCAATTTTCCTACCAAGTACCATGACTGTCACTCAGAAACTTTTCAAAATATTGAGCGGACATGATGTGGCTAATGGACGGACGGACAGACGGACGGACGGACGAAGGCCATACCATAATATGTCCGAAATTTCATTTCGTGCGTACATATATAAAAATCACAATTTAATGTAAGTGAATTGTGAAATTATTATACAATGTAATAAGGTATTTTAAGCACATGTCAATATTGTCAGACGTACTTTACATACATTCGTAGGTTTGAATGAGATAAGGGCATCACATGACCTCAGACATACCTTAGTCTGTCACTGACTATACGTAAATTTTCATCTAAACCTTGAGAAGCATCATTCCTTACTTGACGTGGTATATGTGATATCTCTAACTTGTACTCCATAGATAATACATTCTTTGGAGACCTAAAATTTAAAATATAAATTTCGACCCATGAATAACAATTTAAAGAGGAAGTCCTGTACGATCAATAGACTCACGGTAAATCTTAAAACAGTGGTACAAATGTAAGTGATACCTTATTCTATATTTATCTTTTAAGTTATTCAGTACTTATCTATAATATATTATAATATATTTTCCCAAAGGTTTATACAGGGCCTTATCACCTACTTTTTGTAAAGCTTTCCACACAATTTATTACCGAAAGACTTTTGATAAAGCGCTTCACAAATTTAAATCAATCGCTGTTTATATTTCAAATATCAAGTATTATCATACACCTGAACAACGAACACCTTTTTATTCACTGGCTAATACTTCAGTAAGAGTAAGACTTATATCACTATTGACCACTTTAGCTAGTGCAAAATCACATCAATTTTGACACTTTTTAAGTCCCATGCAAATGTCTACTTTTAGAATAAAAGGGTCTGAAATAAGGACTGTTCCACTACAAAGACCAATTTCAGAATTTACTATAACAAGTTGAATATCATTTTAATTCTACTTCATAAATCAAAAGTAGAAATAGATTTAAATAGGAGATCTGATCTTAATTAAACTGTCTTCACGACAAACTTTATCAGCACTGCCACTGGCCATTCTGTTCAGCAAAATGGATTTTTTAACTGGAATGAATGAAAGTTTACTGAATCAAAAGGTTTCATAGTAACATGTCAAAATATGCAGTCCATTTTTTTTTAATTTTTGTATGATATATCCTTAAAAGCAAATAAAAAAAATGAAGATTTTTTATTAGATATGGAAAATGGTGGCAGTAAAACTTGGTGTACTGACCAAAAGTTACGGGACCAACAGTTATATAATACAGTCGATTGGCTAAATTCAAGGTCCAATCTGTGATTCAGTTATACGGTCCATTGGCTAAATTCAAAGACTGCTTTCTCTTGCCTAAATTAGAGTCCAAAGAAATTTTGAGATCAAACTAGCAATTAAATTTATGCTAAAACATAAAATAAATGCTAAATAATATATAGTGTATATAGATAGTATATATCAATTCACTGGTATTTACTTAGCTATTGGAACTCCTGGAATAGTTTCAAAACAAGGTTCTTCTTCTATTGATTCAGGTCTGACAAAGGGTGCAATAGGCTCCAGGTCCTTATGTAGGTCACCTACAAGTACATGTATACAAAAAAGTGAGAATTATTAGGGGCGTAAAAATCAAGGTCGTTTCCACTAGTCTTTAAAAAACATCTTGAGACATGTACTGGTCAAAATATGCTACTGTAGCGGTGGTATACATTGTATGTAATATGACACTTGTACTCACTCGCCTTTAAGATAGTTTATGGCAACATGGTAGAATTTCAGTATATGACTAGAGAGGTTGTGGGCTCAAATTTCAATTTAGACCATGCCTTTTTATCAGGTTACATATGGTTCCCAATGTAAATAACCCATCAAGCAAAACATATGTACAGATTGATCAAGTAGTTAGCTCATTATTTTGTACAGTTATTTACCCAAACTAAAAAGCTTCAAATATTTGTTGTAAAATGAATGTCTGGCCTTGAATGTCAACAGCAGTAGCTGACAAGGACACAAGATTCCACTTAAGGATACTAAATGGCTCAATATCAATGTCGTATAAAAGACATAATAAATCTTGTTCCTTAAAGACTTTTTTTTGTTTTATGTATTGTGCTGTTACCACTCTACTTAATAAACATATATTCACATAAACAAATATGTGCCAAATATTAGGGGTGTAATGATATGGTATTGCAATATATTGCACAACATATTGTTTTTAGGGGAGGTCAAGAATTAATGGACATTTAATGAGCTCATTGCATCAACATACATGTATACGTATTTTTATGGAGCTCCTAAAATGACATTATGAAATACAATATTTCGTAAAAACGAAATAATATTACATTCAAACGAAATAGTTTTGAAAAAAAAAACAGTATTTAAAAATGTCACTTTAGGGGCTGCGTATATTTTCAACTCATCATTTATAGAGACTTATGAATAATGTGTGTAAAAAGGACTTTTTTAGAAAATGCATATACACACCTATTACATGAACGGAAACAAATCTCAACACAAATTCTTGTGTATTTTCATCGTCTTTGATCAAGTTATGATGCTTGTCTTTCAAACCAATGAAAAATCCCAATGGAACAAAATAGTGACCATAATCCTCAGGAGCCACGCATTTTACTTTCATTTCAAACGATTTTCCTGGAAACAAATTTAAGATATTAGTAATGAATCTAATTACATGTACATGTAGTTTACCAATTTGTTTAAGGTATACTATCCCTTAAGCCACTTACAATTAAAAATTGAAATTGAAATTTATAGTTTGTTTGTTTTTTTTGTTTTTGATGGGTTTAATGCCGTAGCAACACATTGTATAGGTTATACATTTTTTATAGTACATGCATAAAATAAGATATTTTTCAATCAATACAATGTGCTCATCATTTTGTATTGATAAGATTTATCAAGCAGCTTGCAATTGCACAGTTATTTTATAAAAAATGTCATCTGTAGTAAGTTTTTACAGCGGGGGGGAATCAGGGGGCTCCGGATCCTCTCCTAGAATTTGGCAAATGTACATGTCCATTAGTGTATTTCTTGCTAGTAAGTCATTTTTAAGTAGTATGCAGCAACTTTTCTCGGTGCTTACCATTGATTTAATAGTTATGTAGTTTTTATTATCAATATGTTGCATTTTTCTGCAAAATGTGTATAATGTGGTTGTGGTTCGAGGTTCGGACCCCCCCCCCCTAGAACAGTTCGGACCCCCTAGAAAGGTCGGACACCCCTTGATCCGCCCCTGTTTAACCTCCCTTTCATATGAAGAAGAGCAATTTTAAATATGCCCATAGAATGTCTGGATTGACAAATGTTGATATAAAATCTCACATGGTGAAGAACTTGGAAATCAATGTACAAAGAAGTAAATCTGTGAGCTAATGCTCACAAGTGATACCCCCGCAAAAATCTAAAATTATGCGACAAACAGGAAGTAGATGAGCAAGGAGCATGAAATCGCTTTACACCACATGGGACTATTGGATGAAGCAATATGCAAAGTATTAGGCTGCTGCATGTTATAGTTGCTGAGAAAACTGCGACGGAAATTTTGTAACGGACGGACGGACAAGGGTAAAACAGTATACCCCCCTCTTCTTCGAAGCGGGGGTATAAAAAACAGTATACCCCCCTCTTCTTCGAAGCGGGGGTATAACAAGTATGACTTTTTCTAGAATTTTGAAGTAAGAGGTAAATTAGTTTAAAGTAGATATAAGATATAAGTTAGTTTAAAGAAGATATAAGTGGTAAGTTATTTTAAAGAAGATATAAGTGGTAAGTTATTTTAAAAAAGATATATGTGGTAAGTTAGTTTAAAGAAGATATAAGTGGTAAGTTAGTTTAAAGAAGATATAAGTGGTAAGTTATTTTAAAGAAGATATATGTGGTAAGTTATTTTAAAGAAGATATATGTGGTAAGTTAGTTTAAAGAAGATATAAGTGGTAAGTTATTTTAAAGAAGATATATGTGGTAAGTTATTTTAAAGAAGATATAAGTGGTAAGTTATTTTAAAAAAGATATATGTAGTAAGTTATTTTAAAGAAGATATATGTGGTAAGTTATTTTAAAGAAGATATATGTGGTAAGTTAGTTTAAAGAAGATATATGTGGTAAGTTAGTTTAAAGAAGATATAAGTGGTAAGTTATTTTAAAAAAGATATATGTGGTAAGTTATTTTAAAGAAGATATAAGAGGTAAGTTAGTTTAAAGAAGATATATGTGGTAAATTAGTTTAAAGAAGATATAAGAGATAAGTTAGTTTAAAGAAGATATATGTGGTAAATTAGTTTAAAGAAGATATATGTGGTAAATTAGTTTAAAGAAGATATAAGTGGCAAGTTAGTTTAAAGAAGATATATGTGGTAAATTAGTTTAAAGAAGATATAAGAGGTAAGTTAGTTTAAAGAAGATATATGTGGTAAATTAGTTTAAAGAAGATATATGTGGTAAGTTATTTTAAAGAAGATATAAGAGGTAAGTTAGTTTAAAGAAGATATATGTGGTAAATTAATTTAAAGAAGATATATGTGGTAAGTTATTTTAAAGAAGATATAAGAGGTAAGTTAGTTTAAAGAAGATATATGTGGTAAATTAGTTTAAAGAAGATATAAGAGATAAGTTAGTTTAAAGAAGATATATGTGGTAAATTAGTTTAAAGAAGATATATGTGGTAAATTAGTTTAAAGAAGATATAAGAGATAAGTTAGTTTAAAGAAGATATATGTGGTAAATTAGTTTAAAGAAGATATATGTGGTAAATTAGTTTAAAGAAGATATAAGAGATAAGTTAGTTTAAAGAAGATATATGTGGTAAATTAGTTTAAAGAAGATATATGTGGTAAATTAGTTTAAAGAAGATATAAGTGGCAAGTTATTTTAAAGAAGATATAAGAGGTAAGTTATTTTAGTAGATATAAGAGGTAAGTTAGTTTAAAGTATATATATGTGGTAAGTTACTTTAAAGAAGATATATGTGGTAAATTAGTTTAAAGTAGATATAATATTTAAGTTAGTTTAAAGTAGATATAAGAGAAAAGTTACTTTAAAGTATATATATGTGGTAAGTTATTTTAAAGAAGATATATGTGGTAAGTTAGTTTAAAGTAGATATAAGTGGTAAGTTAGTTTAAAGTAGATATATGTGGTAAGTTATTTTAAAGAAGATATATGTGGTAAGTTAGTTTAAAGTAGATATAAGTGGTAAGCTATTTTAAAGAAGATATATGTGGTAAGTTAGTTTAAAGTAGATATATGTGGTAAGTTATTTTAAAGAAGATATATGTGGTAAGTTATTTTAAAGAAGATATATGTGGTAAGTTAGTTTAAAGTAGATATATGTGGTAAGTTATTTTAAAGAAGATATAAGTGGTAAGTTATTTTAAAGAAGATATATGTGGTAAGTTATTTTAAAGAAGATATATGTGGTAAGTTAGTTTAAAGAAGATATAAGTGGTAAGTTAATTTAAAGAAGATATATGTGGTAAGTTATTTTAAAGAAGATATATGTGGTAAGTTAGTTTAAAGAAGATATAAGTGGTAAGTTATTTTAAAGAAGATATATGTGGTAAGTTAGTTTAAAGTAGATATATGTGGTAAGTTATTTTAAAGTAGATATAAATGGTAAGTTAGTTTAAAGTAACAGGTTGTAAGCCTTGATCTCTTCAAAAACAGCAATGTTTTCAATACAACAGTCACAGCTTATTACGTTCACCTCTGAACAACTACTAGATACCACTAAATTTTAGCATTTGGTAGAAAAATTACAAGCAGTTAAATTCTCCACTCTGGCCAAAAAATTGACCCTGGACATGATGCAATTAAGTTAGGTTGTAAAGACATGTAGTATAATGTTTGTGTAGCATAGTTTGAATCAATGGAATTTGCTAGGATGACTTTTTGTTTGAATCCTTTCTATCATTGGTAAATGTGCATCAGTTTTTCCTTTGTGAATGAATGTTGGCCAAGACTTTCTGAAGGGCACTAGCTGTACAGATACATACCTGGTTGAATGTGTCGATTGATATTTTTAGGGATCGGTCGTTTTTTGTCGTCAGGCCATGTTAGTTGGAAAACACCAGTATCCCAGACAAACATGTATCGGCGGAATATTAATATATTCTCAGGACTCTTGTTCTTGATCGTAACAGTCATGTACTGTGTTTGGTTTGGAAGTGACTGTTTCTCTATAAAGGAACTATCTACATTGGCTGGTGGGTCAGATGTTATTTCAATACCTTTAGGACAAGACATAAACATTGCTCTGAAAAATATACATAAAATTTACTTATTTTATCTATTTTATTTACTGAGTAATGCAATGTTTAATTTAAGCCAATTTTTTCAAGGTTCCCATCACACCGAACCTAGATTTCCTGTACCCTTGTCTGTAACAAGTACTAACCTACCCTTTCTCCATATACTTTATAAAAATGGAGGAAAATTGACATTATTGTCAAATTTTAATAAAAGGGTACAACCACTCCGCGTGGGATTTGAACCCATTCTGGACACCAGATTTGTGGCTCGCTACTAAGTACCGTACAGACTCAGTTTATACAAGTTACTAATGCACATAAAAGCAACATTCTCTGACATATCACCGATGCACCCAAACTCCTTTAACAAATGTCTAGAGTCTAGACCCATGTCATTCATTCTCGTTCCCAGAGCCTAGTAAGATTCTCAATACCTTGACATAAACATTGCTCTGAAAAATATACATAAAATTTACTTATTTTATCTATTTTATTTACTGAGTAATGCAATGTTTAATTTAAGCCAATTTTTTCAAGGTTCCCATCACACCGAACCTAGATTTCCTGTACCCTTGTCTGTAACAAGTACTAACCTACCCTTTCTCCATATACCTTATAAAAATGGAGGAAAATTGACATTATTGTCAAATTTTAATAAAAGGGTACAACCACTCCGCGTGGGATTTGAACCCATTCTGGACACCAGATTTGTGGCTCGCTACTAAGTACCGTACAGACTCAGTTTATACAAGTTACTAATGCACATAAAAGCAACATTCTCTGACATATCACCGATGCACCCAAACTCCTTTAACAAATGTCTAGAGTCTAGACCCATGTCATTCATTCTCGTTCCCAGAGCCTAGTAAGATTCTCAATACCTTGATAACCTCGGGGAACTAAAATGATGTCATTATAAGGACCTCTCAACATCATATAAGGGGTTCTGATGACCTAGATGCCAACCAAGTAATGCATAGATTTCGTGAAAGTTATGACAGTGAATGACAGCTTAAACATTGCAAATTTGACGGTTAATTCTTTACTAGTCTATTGAAAATTGTCACGTCATATTGCATTTAAAACTTATATTCAGTTGTTCACCTCTTTACCATGGTTACTGTGATGAAATAAAATATGTTCCGTTCAGTTCATCTAGTCTAAACGCAATAAGTAGCAATGGAATGTCATAACTTCTAATAGCCAATTTAAGTATGATGAATCAAAGCGCCGATAGCGATATCAGACATGGGGTTTTGGCAGAGTATATAGCTGTATACAACTCATGGAAGCGATACAAGGGACCTTCACCTTACATAAACTAGATAAGATATACACGTGCTTCTTATTGTCTGCTTGTTAACGAGTAATGCGGACTATATTAATTGCAGTGGTAATTATCCCTTTATTTGCGCGCGCACAACCGAATGTAATCTTCCGCGACAAATTTTGATGTGGATTTGCCACAGTCCACTATTAAACATGGGGAAACCCCATGTAAAAAAAATCTGGCTGACTGATAGATTTAGATTGAAGTCTTTGTCACAGGCTGAACCAGGGATTTTATATAACAGGGATTTGTAACCACATTGATTAAGTTTCACTGCCGTGGCTATTATTTTGACTCATATACGGCTAACAAGTATTTACTATTACAAATTTAAATAAAGATATTCACATGAAACTTTGCACCAGTACCATTCAAATTAACATAAAGGTTAGGAAAAAAGTGTTTCTAGATAATTTTGATACATGTAAATTATGCTCACAGGCTGTTTCACAAAATTATGCATTATTCCGCTGCCATTTTCAGCCGTATTTTACATCACCTAAAGTAATACTTTTTGTCAAAAATTATTGTCAAAAACTTCAGAAACATTTACAAGTTGCATGGAAGTTATGTACAAGAACATAAATAAAGTTTTTAAAGTCTGGAATAGTTTGTACATCCTGCTTCAGCCAGTTATAGACAGTGACGACCGTGAATATTCAAACAAGCACTCTGTTGCAAATCCCTGTTATATAAAATCCGTGGTTGAACATACATTGATCTAATAAAATACAAAGAAAGACATACCTCCTCATACAAACATCATTCTGAAACTTGTGTATTCTGTGACGCTGTCCATTCTCATGGCATTTCAAGTCGTTTTCTGTTGTACAATCTATCCCACAATCCTTGCAAAAATATGGGTTCTCCTGAGCCATTGATTGCCATCGTTGTATAATGTGTCTGTGTTCATCAGACCCTTGCAATCTTTCAAATAGTGCTTGCACTTCTTCACCAAAGACATAGTAATCTCCTAACTCATGGATTGTCTTGTCATCCTTTAATACTTTAAGTACATTTCGAAACTTTACCCTACATCTGGTCGGATTCGTTCTTTCATAATCTGCATAGAATTCCTCATAAATGGTTTTAAATTCATCTCTTTTTAATTCATCAGGGTACTCATTAGCATCCAGATAGTCTAGGAAGGCATTAACAGCTTTGTCTGTCTCACCATAACTTGGTCTGTTACGAGGTCGAACCATTTTTAATCAAAGATCTATAAATACAACAAATAGACAGTCAGTCAGTTTATTTTTTATGTATTTGAAGTCAGAAGTACAGCAGAAATTTCAGCCGTACAGCAGTTACTTCAACAGAACAGAAGTAACCATTTCCTGCTAGAAATTTCAGCAGTAGAGCAGTTGACCTGTTATATGCTAGAAATTCCAGTATTTTCAGCAGTACAGCAGCAACTTCAGCAGTACAGCAATGAACATTTCCTGCTAGAAATTCCAGCAGTACAGCAGTAACTTCAGCAGTACAGCAGTTATTATTTCCTGCTAGAAATTCCAGTAGTACAGCAGTAACTTCAGCAGTACAGCAATAAAGGTTTACCCTTTTAGTTCAGCAGTGATTTTTTTAAAAGAAATGATGGTTATGTCATTTTAAACTAATAATAACAATGGTAATAGTTATGAGGAGAATGATGAAAGTCAAGTTTAAACATAGAACATATCAACATGTAAATCAATAATATTAACAGAGTGTAAATGATATCATACAGTAAGGCCATATGCCTTGAATCTTCGTAAACAGATATCCTGTAGAGCATTGTCGTACAGGATCTCTACTGTCTCCGTGGAAGCCATGTCAAGATGAACTTTGTGTAGACCAATTAATGCATAGCTTTCATCTAGACAAAACACTATTAATATCATTTTGATTTTCGTAATTTCTATTTTGAGACCAAGGTTTGCAAGCTAATGTGACAGCGGTATTATTCACAGCCTGCAATTGGACCGCTCATTTCAAATTGCGTGACATAGACAATGTAAACAAGTCACGTATCATAACAATTTCGTCAAGAATATTATGATGAGAAAAAGTCCAGATCTACGGTAAAATAGCGAGTAGGCAAGCGGAATATTTAAGATCAGGTTTTAATCAGATTGGGCCATGCCATTCCCAAATTTTGTTAAGTGCCCACGCACTCTTAGATTTTAGAGTCCTGAATCAAAAACAAACAAAAAATTAAAGGTGAAATTTTCTTTCAGAATTCACGTTTGAACTTTGAAGTTTTGTTTGCTTGAACGTTTTTAGACAAATTTTGAAAAAATACCTCAACACGCTTAAATCTTAGTTACTTTTGAGGATATGAATATTTAGTGATACTATTTCAATTCTAGACATTAGAATCAAATGATATTTCGTAAAACTTTTTTTATTAAAATCAAATAAAGGAAAACGAGAAAATAATGCTTACCATTTCGAGTTTTGACATTTCGCGACGTTTTTTTCATGAATTGTTACACAAGGTTACAGACTTACAAATTATTTATTTTCATTCTATTTTATGATGTTTCGTCCAATCGTTGTATGTATATTATAAAAGTTTAAACATGGAACATATCAACATGTAAATCAATTTTGAAGTAATAATATTAAGAAAGTGTAAATGATATCATACAGTAAGGCCATGCCATTCCCAAATTTTGTTAAACGTCCTCGCACTCGTAGATGATAGAGTCCTCAATCAAAAGCAAACAAAAAATTATAGGAGAAATTTTCTTAAATAATTCCGATGTTCCAAGATTCAATAACTTAATTTTGTTCCCTGAACCAGCAGCTTAATGTGACACTAGCTGTTCTACATTTCTGTTCAGTCTATAGGCAGATCTAGCGGGGGTCAGGGGGGTTCGGAACCCCCTAGAATTTCCTAAATATACCTGTGGATAAGTGTTTTTCTTGACTGTACTTCATTTTTAAGTAGCATGAAGCAATTTTTCTTGGCACATAGATTAAAAGTTTATTAATATGTTGCATTCTTCTGCAAAATGTGTAAAATGTGGTTGTGGTTCAAAAGTTTGGACCTCCCCCCCCCCCCTAGAAAAAGTTCCGACCCCCCCCCCCCCCTTAGAAAAAAATCCTGGATCCCCCCCTGCAGTCTATATTCCTTACCAGTATACTCACTAAAATAATACCCATGAATACTTTCACTAGGGCTGTTTGTTGATAATTATGTATTGTTTTAACAAGGCTAAAATAAATTCATTATCAGGCCCTACACAATGTCTTTGTATCAGCTAATCTTATGTAGAACATGTACATTATGCCCTAGATTATGTCTTCAATATTTGCTAATTATCTATGTGCATGCATAAATGTAAGTAAATTAAAATTTTAAGGTCTTAAATTAATTTCCAGTAAAGAAACTATCAACATATATTTTGTATCAAAATAGGGAGTCGAGGGTATGTAGGAAGCTTTTTTTAGGCAGGAGTGGGGTCTTAATTTTTTACATGGCAGATTTGTATGACAGGAAAAACAATAGTGATTTCCTTAGTCTGGTTTAGAGTAAATCCCAGGACTTCCATCATTAACTCTACCCTCCATCTATTCCTACAGCACTGAGAATCCCAGAGAAAGATGTTTTTATATCTCCTTCAATTATACTCACAGCTTAGTGAAAAAATAGACACAATCATGTGATACAGTTTCACGATTCATCGGTAATAAGACTAATGCATGTATTATTTGGGAACATTAAACATGCACTATATGCATAGTCGTGAATTTCCGTATGGAATCTCCGTAATTCACGAATTTATCACTCCTTAAGGTTAAGTAATAGGAGACAAAGATGCATCTAAAGACTTGGTGTAGTGGTAAAACGTACCACTTCACAATCAAGAGGCTACGGGTTCGATCCCATGTAAAACCTTATTTCTTGCAATTTATACATATTAGGAACATGCTTTCCAAATACTTGTTAAGACAGCAGTGCATGGATTCCATGATTATTAAAAGAAAACTGAGCGAACAACTCAACCCAAAAACAACTCAACCCAAGACAACTCAATCCCCTACTAACGGATTGGGTTGTCCTAGCTTAAGGTTTTCAGCGAACCCGTGTTTAATGCTTTAATGCTGCATCTGATGAAAATCAAAATGTTGAAAAAGCGGCTTATAAAGTTTTGGAAGCCAGAACTAGGATTGTCCCAACTTTGAGTTGAGTTTTACACGGGTTGAGTTGCCTTCAGGTCGAGTTCTCCCGTACCTGTAACGTTATAGCTAACAGTAGTTACTGCATGACACTCAGCAGCTGTTTAAAAATTTCTATAATTAAATGATTTTATATCATAAAATACAGTGTACACTAAACTTTAAAGGTAATAAAATTAGGAAGGAACTTTATACATACACAACAAGTCAAAGATACATACATGTCAAAGGATATATTTTTATAGATACCAGAAAATACAATGTAATGCAATTTAAATCTTCATAAAAACAATAGACCAATGTATTGAGTTTCATATCTATAAAATATGCATTGTAACTTTAATTTAACAATTAAATCGATATTGATTGATCAATATACAAAATGCATGATTTAAAATTTAAAATATAGAGTATAGAAGAAAATGTATGCAATGTATATAAATACAAAAATACTATACCTTCTTAAATCAGCATTCGTTAATTTCTCCTTTGTTTAAATCTAAACACCACAAATTTATACATATACGCCTCAATATCAATGTCCACGTATACAGTCTCATGAGTCTGTCGATTTATAAATGCAAATTGTGTCAATAATTTTCAGAAAATGCCTGACATGGTTTTTGTAAATTATGTAGAATCAAGAATGATAAGTGTGGTATAGTACGTGAAATTCAACACTTACGTTTTTGTCTCCCCTGTTCACGAAAATTTGGATGGATTAGATCCAAAGGGACGGTCTATTTTACTGACGCTAACACTGACACCATACACATAGAAGGAAATTACTGACGGGTTTACTGACACCAAAGATAAAGAAGGTTTATCAGACCATGACTGATTATAATCCTATTATATAATGTATACTGGCGTTAGTTTGATAATAGATTTAGTAAACATATATATTACTACAATTAGCACCTAAGTATTCTGAAATACTGTATATAAAATGAAAGAATACATTGGTTATATTTTATGATTTAAGAAATTAAATAAGATACTCGAGTATGCATTAAATTAATAATTAGATAAGACGAATATTAGATAAAATATGTTAAATAAATGTTTAAGGAGTACAAATGAATACAATAAGCAGAGTACATTTTGAAATAAATATTAGAAAAATAATTATACTACATGATAATTTGCTTAATATGATATTTAAGTTATCTGTGTCTTTAATATGAGTTAAATACTTAATTTTGTAAACGCATTTACAGTAAGTATTTCAGAATAAGCTGAAATTAAGAAACTAGTTGGCAAGATACATATCGTAATTGATATTTTATTTGCAAATTATTTATCAAAGAACGAAAAATCGCTCATACGAATTTTTTTTCTATTATTTGTTATATACAGCGAAAATCACTGACAAATCTACTGACGCCATAAACAAAGAGCGATCATCGACCGTGACTGATTAATTATGATATATTTCTAAATAAAATATGTAAGAAATTACTGACGACATACGCAGAGAGCGATCATCGACCGTGAATGATTAATTATAAATATTCCATATAGAATATATAAGAAAGTACTGACGACATACGCAAAGAGCGTTCATCCACCGTGACTGATTAATTAGGATATATTTCTTTATAAAATATGCTAGAAATTACTGACGACAAACGCAGAGTGCGATCATCGACCGTGACTGATTAATTAGGATATATTTCTATATAAGATATGTTAGAAATTACTGACGGCATACGCAAAGAGCGATCATCGACCGTGACTAATTAATTATAAAATATTCCATATAGAATATATAAGAAAGTACTGACGACATACGCAAAGAGCGATCATAGACAGTGACTGATTAATTATAAAATATTCCATATAGAATATGTAAAAAAAATACTGACGACATACGCAAAGAGCGTCCATCACCGTGACTGATTAATTAGGATATATTTCTATATAAAATATGTTAGAAATTACTGACGACATACGCAAAGAACGATCATAGACCGTGACTGATTAATTATAAAATATTCCATATAGAATATGTAAAAAAATACTGACGACATACGCCAATAGCGATCATAGACCGTGACTAATTAATTATAAAATATTCCATAAAGAATATATAAGAAAGTACTGACGACATACGCAAAGAGCGTCCATCACCGTGACTGATTAATTAGGATATATTTCTATATAAAATATGTTAGAAATTACTGACGACATACGCAAAGAACGATCATAGACCGTGACTAATTAATTATAAAATATTCCATAAAGAATATATAAGTACAATACAATACAAATTCTTTTATTCTCTCATTTCACATATACATGAATAAATGAGGTACATAAATAGATATAAATATTTTTACGAGGCACATGGTATGGATAGAAGTACATATATAATTCAACAATGTTACATAATTATAAAGTACAGATAAGTGAAATCAAATAGGATACCATTCTCATTCCCAGAGACTATCAAGACTCTCGATACTAGATCGAGAATCTTGATAACCTCGGGGTACGAGAATATTAGGGTAGCAATCAGGAACTAATTTAATAAGTTATGTATTTATATATATATGTATTGGTGTCCTCTTAAGGGCACCGGAGAGTCATAATAATATAATGGTACATTGAAATTATGTTATACAATTAGTAAATATTATTAGCTAAAACTAAGAATGTTATACATATAAGCGGTTCTTTATCATGAAGATGATAAAATTATCTTAAGGAGTTTACACACATTGTTAAACTGTTGGGTTGATGAATTATTGAATAATTGATATAATTTGTACGTATTTGGACGTCTTATGAAATACGGTTTCAGAAGTAGTTTTCTATCGTTTACAAATAAACTACACTCAAAGAGATAATGATATTCATCACCAAGTATATTGCAGGTACTACATAAACGTTGGTTATAAGGCAAACCATGCCAACTGCCTGTTTCAATGGGTAGTTTATGGTTGCGTGTTCTAAATTTGATGATGTAAGGTAGAAGAGTTTTGGGTATTTTGTTCAGATATTTTTCAAAGCCAAAAGATGTTTTAATTACTTTGTAAAACTGGCAACTATTAGAGTTTTCAATACTTGAAAACCATTCATTTATAAACAAATCCCTCAGTTTTTGTTTTATAGCTAGTTTTAACCATTTGTCGTTAGTCACAGACTGGGTATTCCATATGTCTGGGAAACCACATTTATTGATAATGGCTTTTACCTTGTAAATCCAAGGAAAATTCTTTTTTTGTGTAGATACATTTAAATTAAGGAATGATTTATGCATAATACTATAAATAATGGAGGATAACTTTGAAGGAACAGAATTTTGATTTGATATCAATTTAGTCCAAAAAGAGATAAATTTTACTTCAATGTCCAATCCCAAAGGGGTTTCACCAGTTTCTCCATAAACAATACAATTAGGAGTAGATCTCTTTAATTTTAATACATATTTTAAAAACTTTAAGTGGATAGTTTCAATTACCTTGTTGTTACTGAATCCCCAGATTTCAGCTCCATATAGAAGTATAGGTTTTACTGTTTTGTTAAACAAATCAATCTGTAAATCTACTGGTAATCCCAATCGATTTGCATTACGTAATAAACTGTACATAGCTCTAGTAGCTTGATTTGCAATTTGTTTTTTACAAAAGGTGAAGGAACCATTTTTGCTAAAGTAAATGCCTAAATATTTGTATTCGCTCACAATATCTAAGTATTCGTGGTTAAAAATGAATCGACAATTATTAAGTCTGGCTTTGGAAAAGATAACTATTTTCGATTTTGAAACATTGACGGTTAGCTTCCATCTATCACAGTATTTTGAGTATATATCTAACGCAGACTGGAGGCCCGACTCCGAGTCTGATAAAATCACTGTATCGTCTGCATATAGTAAAATAAATAATTTGAGATAGTTAGTTAATTCGGTATCGTATCTGTGGTCTGGTATGTTTATTGTATCGGTAAAGTTATGTTGATTAAAGAACTCTTTTAAATCGTTTAGATATAATGAGAATAACAATGGGGACAGGTTTTCGCCTTGTCTGACCCCTATGTTTGAGTGAAAAAAGTTTGAGAGTTCGGAGTTAACTGATACACATGACTTAATATTTTGGTATATACTTTTTATAACATTCAAACATTTGCCATTAATATCGTAATGTAATAATTTTTGCCACAGGCCATTTCTCCAAACGGTGTCAAACGCTTGTTTAAGATCTATGAAAGCACAATAAAGTTTTTTCCTACCATTATTTAAATATTGGATCAGATGCTGTAAAATAAACATATTGTCTGTAGTTGAATATCCCTTCCTGAAACCCGCCTGAGTGTTTTTAATTAAATCATTGGATTCTATATAATTTGTTAATCGTTTGTTAATTATACATGTAAACAGTTTCCCAAGGCAACTTAGTAAGGTAATAGGCCTATAATTCTCTGATTTACTTTTATTGTTGTACTTATTTAATGTTCGTTTGTAGATCTTACTTGTTTGCTTTAAATGTTCCTTATTTATATCAGTTATTTTATATAGAAATATATCCTAATTAATCAGTCACGGTCTATGATCGCTCTTTGCGTATGTCGTCAGTACTTTCTTATATATTCTATATGGAATATTTTATAATTAATTAATTAAACTCCCCATTCGGAACACCCTCGACCTTTCATGAATGAATAATTCGTTATTCGTAGCGAATGGCCGAGTAAGTTCCGAATGCAAAACTCCCCGCAGCGGTTATCTCCCTTTATCAAATCAACCGCTGTGAGGAGTTTGGTATAGATCTACATGTTTATGTTTATGTTTATAAATAATTAGCAAATATTGCAATTTCAATTAAAACTATTAAAAAACCTCCTTTTGTCGACTGGTGACTAATAACACATATTTGATTTTTTTGGCAAACACTTTAAGTAATTGCTCATATACTAGTAAAGAAATATGAACATCTTGAAATAGCCATATCGCGTGATGCTGACTTTTTTTTAGTTTTCGCCTACTAAAACCTTTCTAACATTTGCATTTGAATCATTGCAATGTTTCAATTTACATTAAAATTATGTCTATTGCTTAAATTATAATAGCATTACATACAAACTGTAATACATGGGTGAATCATCAACAACGGGCATTTTAAAGTCGAAATATCTCTTTATTAAAAAGTATTTCAAAATCGTAGTTTTAGGGCCACATGTAATAAAAGGACATATTTAAAATCCTTCACCGGAGAAGTGTACAGTGCTCAGTTACACTGATTATCCTATATTGGTTACTATGACAACCAGTGAGCGGACCGTAACGGCATTTCTCTGCAAAATGGGTATAAAGAGGTTGTGGTTCGAAAGTCCGCCCCCCTTAAAGGTTCGGACCCCTTGTATATTCAGGGTTCGAATTTAACAAAATATTGGACTTGCGAATTTTTGCGAATTGATTTTATTTCAACTCGCAAAATGAAAACATCACTTTTCCTTCAAATTTTAATAGCATACTCTGAGTACATAATTTACTATTCATACATGCAATATAAAAACAACATAGTAACTATATTTAACAGTAAAGGAGAAATGTTGTTATAGTGGGAGAGGCACAGAATATCGAACATTTTCTTATAGTAAATCTTTAATTAAAATTACTATTTAGTATTACTATTGATCTAGCTGGCTGTTTCAATGCTGATTTGTGCCTAATATTTTTCGTCGATTTAACTCGTGAAAATTTGCGAGTTAAAATAAAATTTACTCGTAATTTTCAAAATCCACTCGCATTTTGCGAGTATGCGAGCTTAAATTCGAGCCCTGGTATATTATAACAGACGAATTTTCAGATATGTATTTCACTTTGAAAAGGGAGACAAATCTTACAAAATGGATTATTAACGGATTTGGACTTTAGCCTATACCGGAAATAAGACCAAACCTGCATCGCTAGGCAAATGCATGAAACATTTTATAAGTCTTTTTTTCCCTGAACAAATGAAAGAATTTTGATGACACTCACGTCTACGTCCGAACAGTAAGTTATTACTTATGTTTACTTATTTTGTAATACGTTTACCAATTTGTTACCTTAATGTAAGACTTATATCCACAGGGTGATTTCAATTTACAGTGTCTAATTCCCTGTCTGAATCAAAGACAAAGTTACAATAGGAAGAAAATAGCAGACCTGTCAAGGGTGGCTCGAGTCAAAGTTTTAGAAGGGAGTCCAAGGCCAAGGAGTAGTTGCCCCTCGCTGGAGAAACCCCCAGAAGCTAACAATGTATTTTAGGTGCAGGGTTTTTTTCAATGTTTGGGAAATGGGCCTTGAGCCTTTTCTAATAGAACATGTGGGGCTAGAATGCACTTTACCGGTACGCGCCTACTGCGCATACGTCATTTTGCATTCTTCATTGAGTCGGTACTGACAGTGACCGTTAAAAGGGGGGGTTCGGGGGAGGCTTCCCTGATAAAAGACAGAAAATATCATGAAATTAAAATGAAATCACTTACCTTTCTATTCAAACAGGGTTAGGGTTAGGGTTGGGGTTATATTTCTACTTCCGTTGAATTACTATGTACCGGTAAAGTGCAGTAGCCCCACATGTGGGGACATTTTATAATAATTTCATAGAAAGGGGAACAAGAAATCCAAGTTAAACTCCAAACTTGGGGAAAACTGTATGATTTTAAAGAAATTTCAAGAGGGAAGGCCGCTGTCAACGACCCTTGTTATATAAGGAAAGAAAGGCCTGCGGTGTATTGAGCCGTTTACAAACATCAAACATGCATTACATTTATATTATCAGTTGCACTCTATCCATGCCCTGAACGATGTCTATTCGAATCTTCAAGATTCTTATTCTAGGCCGCGGGATCGCGGAATCAATAATTCAATGATTAGTCTTACCTTTTGTACCCATAAAACTTCGTATTTTCACGACGGAAAAATCAGGATTTTTTGCGTCCCGTTTTTGATATATATGTAGTGCCAAACCCAGTCAAATAATGTTAAACTCACTGATTCATTTTGCCATGCGTCCTGTGTTAGAGACGCAAGCTTTTTACCGTGGACGCCGGTACATCTAGTTTGCCTTTTTAATGTGTAAACTCTTTATCAAAAAGTAAAAGAAATGCTTATTTTTTAAAACTTGTTCATTTTATAAAAAATCAGCCTTTTTAAAATACCGAATAATTTGAATTGAGCAATCACTCAATTTTACTTGCCATGCAACACATGACATGATGTGTGAAAAAACAATCGGCGAACAAAAAAAGCCAAAAATGTTAATATACGATCATGACAAATGTCAATTGTTAAATCCTTTTGAAAGGATACGTGTTGGCAATAAATTATGAAGGTCAGATGATAAAATTTAATTAGCACCTCGTAGTGGCAGTTTGAGTAAACTTAGTTGTGATTTTGACACTGTTAATATTTAGAAATATCCATTGAATATCGTAATATTTATGGGCATATAATTCAATTTTAACCTGAGTATGAATAAAGTAAACAATCGTCGTTAAAAATCAATTTTAAGTGTGTTGGTTCTAAGTCCTTTTGAACTGATAGTCGAGGCATATCAACTTCTTTGATGATTGCCGCCGACCTAAATTCGATAACGACGGACGATGTCTTTGTTATGGATTTTAGAGCTACGTGGTCGGTTATAAGTAAATTGACTCAAAATTATTGATATTTTATCGTATGATTACGGGCCGTTGCACCGTAATTTTTAGCATGTTTCAAGACAATGTAAAATTATGCTATTCTATCAACTTTCGATTTTGCCGAAAAAATTGGCAGTAAGTTTTTTCTTTACGATTTTGCCGAAAAAAATCAGCAAAAGGTTTTTTCTTTTCGCCGAAAACTCGGCCCATTCTCTTGATTTCGCCGAAAAATTCGGCGGATATATACAGGGAAAAAAATATTTGTGTAGATTATTGACATGCAAGGTGAATTAACGTTAACATTTTATTTAATATTGTATGTAATGACCGAATTGTTGATTTAAAATTTAGATATAGAGCTATTTATTGACAAACTTTGACGATTAAAAAAATATTTTTTTTTGTTCTTTTATTTTTCATGACTACAAATCAAACTTATCTCCAAAGCACTGAATGTAAAGTAATTTTAGTCAGTCATTTATCACATTGCCTTACATCCCCCATATTTTTTCATCCAAATTTACCATCCAAATGTTCTTGCAGGGAGGGTATTGTACCAGCGGTAGTGCATTACTGTGGCATTTGATCTACAGGATGTGCTCAGAGTCAGACTCTGATGACATAGTCATCAGCTTGACCACTAGTCCAATTTCTGAAACTAATGATAATTGAATCTGGCTAGCGATATTTATATCCGCAGGCTAGTTACTTGGCTTTACTTCTGTTAGGCCACACTTTTTTATTTTTAGTCTTACAAGAATTTTCTTGAAAAAAAATATGTCCAGTGGGTCAAAAAAAAAGGAAAAAAAAGATATAAGAATCTTATCTGATGTCAATTACAATCGACTTTCAAACCCATTTTATACAAGCTCTGAGTGAAATTGATATTTAATTTAGAAATTCACTGACATTTTCTCAAAGTCAAAATGTTTGATAATTGACACATAGTGCTTACTTGTATTGGGATGTTTTTTTTTTCTTTTTTGTGCAATAATACGTACAGTGGATAATAAAAAATTAATAACCAAGACTTTTTTTCAATTTCTAAAAAATTAGTGTTGGGATTTTTGCAAGACGAAAAATATAAAAGGTCTGGCCTTAGTGACTGACAACTGCCCTACATAATGATCATGAGTACTTGATTTAGAATTAGTAGTAGCAGGGAGAATGATTATAGAAATTATTTAATGACCAGACTTTTCAAAAGTATGCCTTGCCGGGTATTGATCCCACAATCCATTGATCAGTAGACTTGAGTGCTGAGCTAGCAAACAAACCACACTGTTTTGCTAAGATAAAGATTTAACTTTTAGTGTTTTACTTGTGATTATTCGAAGATAATGTCTGGAAGGAGTGCACTTCAGATGGTTGATCTTTCAATGTAACTAACTTAAATGAGGCCAAATTGGCCCGGGAGGAGAGAAAGAGTGCTGTGTGCAGCAATCTGCTAGTATAATCTCTACCTTTGATTAAGAATTCTATAATATTAATAAATCTTAAAAAACCTTCAAATACTGAAACAAATATTCTTAACATTAAATCAATTGCATAGAAACTAGCATTATGTTGTTAACAGCAGGTATGAAACTGCCTTAAAACTGTGAAGTTATGAAAAATATATATAGCATTAGACATTTAATTTGCTTAGCATTTTGGTTTCTTAGTTTTAGTTAGATGATGTGACCATTTCTTATAAAAGACAGTACATATGTATGTATATTTATGTTTTTATAAATTTTTAATGTATAGTAATAAATGATCCAAAAATCTTAAATTGAAAGAGCTTATTATATGATTTGGAGGCTCTGGCTTTTATGGCAAAGCTTGATCTGAAACAGCTGGTGATCATAGATGTTGTTCTAAGTATTGGAAATCAAATTCATTTGATCTACTTTCACTTTAAAATCAAGCAACTAGTTGCTTTCTAGTAAAGCCATAATGATATGAAACTGTATAGTCTAACACAATAATTTATGCAAGTTAGATAATAAAATTTATTTTACAGTTCATGAGCAGAGTTTTTCTTGATACCAGGACTTTAAATTGAACATAATTAAATAAGTTAGGTCTTGAATGAAGTTCATATAACTCTATTTGTCATGCTTCATAAAACAAGGAAAATCAAATCCATTTGTCATGATTATTTATCTTGAATTTATCTTTCAGTGAAGGGCTTTGAATTTAAAATAGGTATAGTTCTGCTTGACTGAGAATGTGTTTATCAGTATGATTTCATTCATGTTAGTTAATGATTCATTTCATATGATGGATGAAATTGAGGGTTGCCTGCAAGACTGTAGTAACTAGCTCTTCAACGCAACACGCTTACTACAGTCTTGCGGACAACCCTCAAAATGCTTACCTTGCATTTCATTACATCAAGTTGGCGACGCCTACGCTTTAGAGAATAATATACTATGGCATGTCACATGGGGGTTCACTTCTTTTATGTATATTATCAAAAAGTTAATGTTATCCCTCTTTTTAACCTTGGACAGTTTTTTTCTGTTGGGTTTTACACAGTTGCATGTAAGCGACACATTGATTGTATTGGTCATACTTGAAGGTCAGTCAACTTTAATACTCACTGTTCCTGAAAAGGCTAAATCTCGGGATGTAGCTGTTAACCAGTTAGAAGGTTTATACTTCCGCCAGTTACTGACAACTGCCCTACATGATTTAGAATCAGTGGTAGGCAGTCATCAAATTTTGCCAGTGGTCCATGGCCCAAGTCCATCAAAATCACTGTTAGTCCTGTGACATTAAGAATGTGAGTGGTCAGACCGTCCACCAACTTTTAGCCGACTATCTTTTTTTCAACGTCAATGAATGAAACTTATAACTTGTTACTATTAACAATTAATTGTGTTGTAAAGCCAGAATTATCAACAAGCCTGACTAATGTCTCAGTCCCATAAAATTGTAGCTTGTTGCGGGCCTGTACGTGCTGACTGCCGTAGGCTGTGGGAAGCCTTGCATATTAAGGTGACGGTATGCACATAGCACAAAACAAGACATTGATACAGAGCTGTAGCTGGAAGATATGCAAGTTTAATCCATACTCGGCTACGTTTTTGTTCACTGACTTTGAAACTGATGCTCATCTCACGGACCCTACGGGTCGGCAAGAGTTTGTATGGTCCTTGTGGAGCTTGATCTCACAGTGCCCGTACAGTGCCCTCATGGATATTTTTATGTTTTAGCATTAATGAAATAAGTTCTCGTCACTAGTTCAAATTAATTTTCATGAGTCCAAGGCTTCAGAGATCAGGTGATGATTGCAACTACATGTATATGAAATAAGTACTGTAATTTTTACAAGCCTGAATCCATTTTCCCTAGTCCCTGACTGTGGTCTAGTGGGTTTAAGTTAAGACTACTACTGAGAGGAAACAGTTCACATATAAATAAAGGCTTTGATCTAAATATCAAAGTAAGATATATAGAATATTTATTCTATTTACATGCGCACTGGGATTTCAAATTTCTTGTTCCGATGGGGGTTTGTGTTCGAATCCTACCTGGGGACATTATACCCTTCAATGAAAGTTTTACAATAATGTCAAATTTCCCCCATTTATATGGATATAGGTTAAGTATATGGTTAGGTTTCCTGCCTAGAAACCTGCTTGTGGAAGGGTAGGTGAGTACCAATCTCCGTAAACAGATATCCTGTAGAGCATTGTGGTACAGGATCTCTACTGTCTCCGTGGAAGGTCACGTCGAGATGAACTTTGTGTCAACCAATCAATGTGTAGCTTTCATCTAGACGAAAACACTATTAATCACATTTTGATTTCGTAATTTCTTTTTTTAGACTAAGGTTTACATGCTAATTTAACAGCGGTATTATTCAAAGTCTGCGATTAGGCGGCTCATTTCAAATTGCGTGACGTAGACGATGTAAACAAGTTACGTATCATAACAATTTCGTCATTAATATTATGATGAGAAAAGGTCATCTGAACGTGACCTTCGTTTGGAAAAGGCCAGATCTAAAATAGCGAGTAGTCGAGCGGAAAAGTTTATATCGGGTTTTAATCAGATTGGGTGAGTACTGGTTATAGGCAAGGGTCCAGGAAAGCTAGGTTAGGTGCGTTGGTCACTGTAATATAACAAAAAACTTGATGACACACTGTTAAAACTCAGTATAATTAAGTTAACTATTTTACATGACGTTATATTTGATATTCTCTCATATATTTACAGATGAGTGACTTGCAATGACCAGTGCAGCTTCTAACTACCAGGAATCGTCACACTTCATTCATCAAAGATACGACGATACAGCACATGTCATATTTGTAAGTTTTTTTAGTTTAAAGTACATGTGATACAGCACATGTCATATTTGTAAGTTATTTTAGTTTAAAGTACATGTGATACAGCACATGACATATTTGTAAGTTATTTTAGTTTATAGTACATGTGATACAGCACATGTTATATTTGTAAGTTATTTTAGTTTAAAGTACATGTGATACAGCACATGTCATATTTGTAAGTTATTTTAGTTTAACATACATGTGATACAGCACCTGTCATATTTGTAAGTTATTTTAAAGTTCATGTGATACAGCACATGTCATATTTGTAAGTTATTTTAGTTTAAAGAACATATGATACAGCACATGTCATATTTGTAAGTTATTTTTGTTTAAAGAACATATGATACAGCACATGTCATATTTGTAAGTTATTTTAGTTTAATGTATATGTGATACAGCACATGTCATATTTGTAAGTTATTTTAGTTTAAAGATCATATGATACAGCACATGTCATATTTGTAAGTTATTTTAGTTTTAAGTACATGTGATACAGCACATGTCATATTTGTAAGTTATTTTAGTTTTAAGTACAAGTGATACAGCACATGTCATATTTGTAAGTTATTTTAGTTTAAAGTACATGTGATACAGCACATGTCATATTTGTAAGTTATTTTAGTTTAAAGTACATGTGATACAGCACATGTCATATTTGTAAGTTATTTTAGTTTAAAGTACATGTGATACAGCACATGTCATATTTGTAAGTTATTATAGTTTAAAGTACATATGATACAGCACATGTCATATTTGTTAGTTATTATAGTTTAAAGTACATGTGGTACAGCACATGTCATATTAGTAAGTTATTTTCGTTTAAAGTACATATGATACAGCACATGTCATATTAGTAAGTTATTATAGTTTAATGTACATAAGATACAGCACATGTCATATTTGTAAGTTATTTTAGTTTAAAGTACATGTGATACAGCACATGTCATATTTGTAAGTTATTTTAGTTTAAAGTACATATGATACAGCACATGTCATATTTGTAAGTTAATATAGTTTAAAGTACATATGATACAGCACATGTCATATTTGTAAGTTATTTTAGTTTAAAGTACATGTGATACAGCACATGTCATATTTGTAAGATATTTTAGTTTAAAGTACATGTGATACAGCACATGTCATATTTGTAAGTTATTATAGTTTAAAGTACATATGATACAGCACATGTCATATTAGTAAGTTACATGTATTATAGTTTAATGTACATAAGATACAGCACATGTCAAATTTGTAAGTTATTTTAGTTTAAAGTACATGTGATACAGCACATGTCATATTTGTAAGTTATTTTAGTTTAAAGTGCATATGATACAGCACATGTCATATTTGTTAGTTATTATAGTTTAAAGTGCATATGATACAGCACCTGTCATATTTGTACGTTATTATAGTTTAAAGTACATATGATACAGCTCATGTCATATTTGTAAGTTATTATAGTTTAAAGTACATATGAGAGAGCACATGTCATATTTGTAAGTTATTATAGTTAAAAGTACATATGATACAGCACATGTCATATTTGTAAGTTATTATAGTTTAAAGTACATGTGGTACAGCACATGTCATATTAGTAAGTTATTTTAGTTTAAAGTACATGTGGTACAGCACATGTCATATTAGTAAGTTATTTTAGTTTAAAGTACATGTGATACAGCACATGTCATATTTGTATGTTATTTTAGTTTAAAGTACATGTGATACAGCACATGTCATATTTGTAAGTTATTTTAGTTTAAAGTACATGTGATACAGCACATGTCATATTTGTAAGTTATTATAGTTTAAAGTACATGTAACGCTGTCCATTTTAAAAAGGGAATTTCCACTGATTCCCAATAACAGTACGAAAAACAGTGTTTTTCTACCCATATTTTTCAATATTTTTGATGAATTTTGTACTTTTTTGTTAAGCCGGCATAACAAATACACATCATTTGCACATGAATTTTGTACTTTTTTGTTAAGCCGGCATAACAAATACACATTATTTGCACTAAAATTCATCCAAAATATAACCATTTTTCAGGATTATTTGCGTGAAAATGGCATTGTTATGCCAGCATAACAAATAAACAAGAAAATTCAAACGTAACTTTTTACATTTTATTAACATCATCAACATAACCTTAACTTTGTTAAGCCAGCATAACATTTTAGATACAAAGAAAACAATGTTAAGTCTGGCATAACAAATCATTACATAAACTTTTACAGTCATAACTTAGAGAAAAGTATTTTGTTAAGCCAACATAACATTTTATTATACATTTAAACAAATGTTAGGCCTGGCATAACAAATCACCAATAAACTTTTTCAGTCATAACTCAAAGCAAAAAAATTTGTTAAGCCAGCATAACATTTTGTTATACGAATAAAAACAATGTTAAGTCTGGTATAAAAAAAATCATAGAAAAAGTTTAAAGTCATTACTCAAAGAAAAACATTTTGTTAAGCCAGCATAACATTTTGTTATACGAATAAAAAGAATGTTAAGCCAGCCATAACAAATCATGGACACATTTTGAAGTCATGCCTCAGAACAAAATATTTTGTTAAGCCACCATAACATTTGTAGACATGAATAAAAAATGTTAAGTCTGGCATAACAAATCATTATATAAACGTTTACAGTCAAACTTACAGAAAAGTATTTTGTTAAGCCAGCATAACATTTTTAGGAACGAATAAAAACAATGTTAAGCCTGGTATAACAAAAAAAATCAAAAGTCATAACTCAAAGCAAGATATTTTGTTAAGCCGGCATAACATTTTGTTATACGAATAAATAAAATGTTAAGCCAGCCATAACAAATCATGGAAAAATTTTATAGTCATAACTCAAAGCAAAATATTTTGTTAAGCCAGCATAACATTTTGTTACACGAACAAAAAAGTGAAGCCTGGCATAACAAATAATATAAAGATTTACAGTCATTACTCAGAGAAAGTATTTTGTTAAGCCAGCATAACATTTTAGGTACGAATAAAAATGTTAGGCCTGGCATAACAAATCATGAAAAAAGCTTTTACAGTCATAACTCAAGCGTTTTTAATTTTATGACCATAAAGTCTGTAGGTCACTGGTTAAGACAAAACAAGTCGATCTCTATTGTCGCTCTAAAAGTTTGCAAGTGATCAGACCTGTTAGCAAACACTAACATTACGTTATCAAGTTAATCAGGGGTTGATTAGTAAATCCTGTTGTGTTTATAACACATGTGACTATAGCGCGTTCAGTTACCGCGAACGTTACAAAACGTTCCGTAACGATACATTCGGATCTCCTCGGCCATTCGCTGCGAATAATGTCGGACATATTTGGACGCTATTTTGAAACTACCGTAGTTGAAGTAAACAATTATATGATCGTTTAGGCATTGAGTGATGTTTTGTTTTTAGTCCGTAAATTTTGAAACATCACTCATTGCCTTAACGATCGCATATTTGTGTATTAGATTAGATTATTCGCAGCGAATGGCCGAGGAGTTCCGAATGTATCATTATGTCACGTTCTGTAACGTTTAGTGTAATTTAACACGCTACTGATTTAGGAAAAACAGCTTCAATCAACATCAAACAATTTGACACGTGTTATTTAAATCGTCGGCAAGGTTGATTCACAAGTTAAGTAAATAGCAGTTAAATAATTTGGGATTTTTTTAGTATTTCACACATTTATTGAAACCCTTCAGGAGTTCTTCAGCAAAGCAGTCATATAAATTCAAAGTTTACAAACCATCTGTCATTTTGCCGAAGATGAGGTTACAACGTAAGTTCAATTTTCGGAAGTAGTTGTAGATGTTGGATTTAATGCTGTAGCAACACATTGTATTACTATAGGTTATATCACGGCGCTCAGATCACCTACTCACTGTTCCTAAAAAGGCTACATTTCTAGATTTAGAAACCAACGCATTATCCGTCAGTGAGTGACTTCTGTCGTACACGATTTAGGAGGGAGAATGGCCGAAGAAATTATTTCATGACCAGACTCCACAAAAGTATGCTTCGTCCGGATATCGAACCTACAACCCTTGATCAGTTGACTTATGCGCTACCGACTAAGCTAGCTATCCGTTCGTTAACACTATGTCAAATATAATTAATTAACCATTATAATAATGAATATTATAAAGCATAGAACGTATACCTTCCTTATTCCATTGTGAACTTTTAATAATACAATTAATCAAACCATTTATGTGACGCTTAAAAACAAATGGAAATTTTTATTGAAACTTATCTATTTATTAAATCTTTCGTTTTCAATAATGTTCTCAATAATGTCCGATCGCATTCTTAAATCGCATTTAAGTTAAAGATGCGATCTTAATCTAATCAATGTGACGAAAATAAGATGCCGATCTCACATCAGTTCGTATTCGTCACAAACACATAAAGAGGCATCATAGTTTATGATTACCATTCTTGATTAACCATACTTTTACCTGAAATAGAAACACGATTAAGAAATTAAGCATAAAGTCGTGGGAACATTATGGAAAATATACCAGACATGTTTTTACGCAAGCTAACTTTACAGAAATATTGTTTAATATAAAAAATATTTTGATAACCTCTCTTTACGGCACCTATAAAGAGCAACAGAATTCCGGTTTTGTGGTAAAATGCCATGGAAATACACTTCCTTTTGCTCGTATTAACTTCATTTAGATATACGAAGACTGGTAACATGTTTTCAAACGTCGATAATACTTATTTACTATTTTTACTAATCTAAAATATCCCCCTTCGCTAGACAGGTATAAAGGAAAATTTTGTGCGGAAAATGTGGTCTCTCATTCCCTTTTTTGTGAGGAATGAACCATATTGTAACGGATTTCAAAATTTGTACACTACAGTGTACATATATTGAAACGTTTTACTCCCGGCAATCTGTGCACGTTAATTATTGTTAATCACGTTTTCACAACGAAATAGAGAATAGTCAGTGACAGTTTACCGTACCAAAGTTCGAGCGATGAAATAAGTCTACTTGAGTAGGATTTCGCTCAGCATATTAGGTCAAAGATTAATAAATATTTCCTTTATTGAAATTTTACAAAAACGCATTCGGTTCTCTTTAGTTTTTCTCCATCTCATGCACGCCTATATGTGGGTCTTCAACAATACATCGAATCACCATATTTCGGCTGGTACTGAGGTATGTGTAATAAAATACAAACACTTGCTTAATCAATGTTAGAGCGCTTGATAAAGTGATCTAGAGAAGCTTGAATATCAACTTGGATAATTTATATATCTGATCGGATAAATGACTATTTACAATGAAATTATGCTAAATGTCGCGTCAGTTATTTTTTATTAGTGCCGCTGTTGTGCCCTTTCTCTTAAACGGGTTTTCGAATGTCTGCTTGGTGTGGGGGGATTGCACGAGTCTGTGCATATATTCTTGGGTATTCCAAGCCTGTGAATAAAACTATGCCTGGTTAACAATGCCTACTTAATTAAAGATGGTCGAATAGATAAAGGCATAGGCATTGATAACATGTCTCTGATGAAGGCGACTGTTTAAAAAGAGTCGAAAGATGTTTTCACGCTTGCATAATCAAGAGGACGAATCGCTTTATCTCGGTGCTTAATCTGGCCTTATTTGGATGTTACGATGTATAAATTATATAGTGTAATATCAATGCCTACATTCCATGACTGTATGGGGTCACACGACCGTGGCTAAGATGCCGAGGTCATGAGATATGCATTAAGGGACGTGGTTGGCAATATCCAATCAAATAATAAAAATTATACAAGATAACAGAAAATATTGTAAATAAAGCATGTTGCTAATATATTTTTCAAAAATGCCTTTACATCAGGCCTTAATTAACGGCGGTCTTTTCTAACAGTTATTGAACAGTTAGCTATCATATTATATTCTAATTTAAATAATGAATAATTTCACTTACAGTTTAAATGCAGGAAATCCACAAATTGAGTATTCGAAGTTCTTATGTGAACATCATGTATAAATTGAGAAAGTTCTATGACATTGCCACTGTTAGTACATGTAATCATAAGTAGTATATTGTTCTGGCCATATTATTCTGAAACAGACAATAAATATTTATACATATTAAGGTGTAACAAAATGTTGAACTGAATAATCTATTTTTGAAGTTATTTACTGGTAGTTAACTATGATTTGGTAACTTAGTACCATGTTATTTCTTAATATAGTAAATGAAATATTTAGCACTGTAGTGCTTTATTGCATGCATGTCTCTATGGACAACATATAACTTGTATTTAGGTGATAAAATCACGAACAAAATCATGATTACGGGCAGATTTGTATTTTCTCAAATACTTGAACGCACCTTAAGCATACAATAGACAAATAATAAAATAATTTTGTACACCTAAATTTAGAATTTTATGCCAATATCAAACAGAAACATAAAAATATAATCAGGGATGTTATATAGAATCCCTAAGATATATATAACAGTCATATCTGCGAGATAGATCTAACCAACAATTCCATATTTAAGACAGAATGCCTACTCTACATGAACTAATACTTTTATAAATATGTGTGCGTTGTTCGTTGTATCAAAACAAATTAATAAATTTATTGTTTCAGATGAATAAATTAGTCGAATTTTTTAAACAAATCAATAAAAATGAACTCACCTTATAAATTTTCATGTTTAATGATTTCTGCATACGTCGGTAGCCATTCAAAATATTGATGATGTTTTGAAGTTGTAGTTAAATTGTAATCACGAAAAAATCTAAACGAAAATATTGAACTAGTAATCGATTCCCGCTTAAGACTGTGCGCATGCGCAAATCTGATAATAGGCAAATGACCAATCAACGAAAACATCAATTTAGTGGGGTGCACAGCGTGCAGTCTGTTGCTTTCAAAACTTTTGTACATCAAAGGATGCCGCATAAGAATACGATCATCCGATTGGTCAATAACTAATCTAGTAGAAGATATTGATCACGTGGTGTTTACTCCGATTTTTTTTAAAAACATTTGATCTTAAATTGCTACAAATGTTTATATAAGACAGTCATAATTTTGTAATATTGATGATTTGGAGCGTGGAAACTGGGTAAGTATTTTTAAATTAAATTATATAATAGTAATTTTAAAGACTTTACATAAACTATTATTTAGATCTATGACGCTCAAAGTTAGAACTTTGTTTCACAAAATAATAGTGATTTCTATTTTTACTTTTTTACGTGATTTACACCAGTTCATGTAAGTGTTTAAAGCAACTAAATACGGCCGGGCAAATTATCCAGACTGTGGTTACATACAGATATATTGCTGTTTGTTTTTTATGTTTGAGAGACAGGGCTGCGTTTCATTAACGATCCTAGGACGAAATTAGGTCCTAGGATCAAGAAAAAATCCTAAGTGCGTTTCATTAAAAATCCTAAATAAAATCCTAAGACGAAAACGCTCCTAACTTTAGGAGTGGTCTTGTGCAGTCCTAGGAGCGTTTTTTATCCTAACTGCATTGAATTATGGGATAAAAAATGCGGTAGACTCAACAATGGCCGCTCTTGCTCTCGATATAATTCACTTTTAATCAAATAATGTGGTCTGATCTTGTTTGGGCCCTCAAAAATCAGAATAATTACGGATAATTTTCAAAGGGGAAGTAACCGATACTACATTCCGGTAGATGACATCAACTTGAATGACGTAATCACCCATGAAATATTGCATCATCTTGAAAACAGACTCGTGTTGACAACGAAAGTTTAGTGAAGTATAAACCAGAATGCTGGATTTAATTATTCAATCCCTGTACAAGGTAAGTGTTCCATCATTCTTTGTTGCTTATTCATTGTAGATTTTTCACTGGAAAGACGATTTTTAAAATAAATAGTCATCGTCATAATGCATCGTCTGTTGACATTTTCTTTCAATGAATTTCATGACATCGAAACGCTTCCTTACAAAAAGCAGTTTCATTGCTTACTACAGGGTATTTAGGGAATATTTAACGAACTAAAATGATGCCCTTGCCGCCAAATGTGCAAGAAAGAAAGAGAATGATTTCTCGAAAATTCGATTCACGACATTCGTACCCATACAGATTCGTACTTGTATGCAAATCCGAAAATAACCTGCATCAAGATCGTTCGATGTAAAACTGTTTAGTGATATATTTGAAATATGCTGCATGAAACTTATCATTATATGTAGAATCTATCGTTAAATTAGTATTTTCTGAAGAATTTATCTAATGTACATGTAATATTTTCAGGTTATTTGTGGTGGGAGTAGACCTATGCAGAATATTTGTGAAAAAACTTGTGAAATGATATTGATTAATGATTTGATCAACATGTGTTGCTATTGTTTACTGGTAGTACATTGAGTTAATTGTTTTATTATTGGCTATTGACTAACTGTACATAATTATAAACTTAGCTAATTTGTAGTAAAAACATGAATGATGGTTCAAATGAAAAACTCTGTATGATGTTGTATATTTATGTTGTAATATTCACCTTTGAATGCAGGCTGCTTTTGAATTAAGTCATTTTTATAATGATTTATCAATCTTTGAGAGTTTGAGTCTTTGAGTGCCCTGATGTTGTTGTTCAAGTTATTCTTTATTAAATGATGACTTTATTGAGATTATATGTTGATTTTATAAACAAATTTAACCAAGACATACAAATAGCCCTTGATAATATATGTTTTCTTTCTATATTAAAAGGAGTTGGTATCCTTTTTCTCAAGCACAAAAACTAGATCTTCTACATGTACCATTGTTGTATATTTCAGGTGATGCTAAGAAGTAGTGAATCATGACAAGATATGTGGGAGTTGCAAACCTTCAGTAAAAACCCCCATCATTTTAGCATTAAATCATAATATGTGATGTAATGTACTCTATACATGTATTTTTATGCAATAAACATTAAATTAAAGTATATAACATTGTTGCTTTCACTTTCCACTATTGTTCAAAGGTTTTATTTCCATGTAGAATTTTTACACACAAGACAATCAAGTATTACCAACTACAAGCATGACTGTGTTTCAACTGGAAAATGTATTAAGAAGGAAGTTTTAAGTTCACATCTTGTAGAAGAGACATTACAGTTTAAACAAGGGTATATTAAACTGTAAATTATGGAGTATTAATACCTGTGAAGTTGTAGATTTAGTATGTTTCATGTAGTGCCCAGACACCAATATTATCAGTATTAAAGCAGAAAAACAACATAAACATGTTAATATATACAAGAAATGTTGTTTTTTTCCCTTATAAAACCTTCATTTGATGGTTGGGAAAAGTAAAGGTAGGTTTATAGCATCTTAAAAAGTTAAGAGAAATTTGGTATATTCAAGGATTTTTTAATGAAAGAAGATTTTATAATATGATGCAAAGTATGTCTCGTCTGTTGACCACAGATTGAACAAGTTTACATTGTATTAAGTTCCTCTTTCACCCAGTTAAATTTCCTTCAAAAAGCCTAGATGTCTTCTCCATTTATGCAGCTGGTAATAACCACTTGAACCGGATGTTCGCTTTTTATGTACCAATGTCTCCTCCATTTGAAGAGAAGCTCCTAGGATAATTTTCGTCCTAGGACTTTTTGTTGAAACGCACCTAAGTCAAATCCTAGGATTGTCCTAGGACCGATCTTAGGAGCATGTCCTAGGATTTTTTAATGAAACGCAGCCCAGGATCGTATGTCCAATTTTTTTTTATTGATAGAATGTATAACTTTTATAGAGTAATGTTTTTTGTACATTTAGTCTGTTTGAAGCGTAACATTCATACCTCGAATTATCCGCGGACGTTAGAAGCTATTTCTTAAACTATTGTAATACTCATTACTCATGACGCAATATATATTGCATTATATTGAAAAAAAATCGGAATCTCGATATCAGCTGAGTTATGTTGAAAGGATTTATCTGGCAGAATCAAAAGCTAGCTCCACGTTGTTGTGTCATTATCCTGCTTGTTTAGAACCACAGGCGCCCGGCATGGCCCATTCTCGTACCCAGAGTCTTGTAGGATTCTCGATACTAGCAAGAATCTTGATAACCTCGGTGTAAGACAATGGTCATGGCCCCGAATAAAAAACACTATGTGTTTGACCCTGACGTCTGCTTGTGTTTAGAACTGAGGACCGAAAATGGAATCATAATGTTACGAAGTTAACTGTTTTATGTGAGAAACTGGTGTATAGATTCATAGAGCGCATATATTATTCATACCGTTATTGTTCGACGTATTGTAAGTAATTAATATGTATCCAAAAATAAAATATTACGATCATGATATATTTGTTTCTTTTTCAGGCTTAATGAGTTGTTTATTGTCAGGATTGGAATCAACACCCGTTATGAAAGGAATCATCATTCAATGGCAAGTTTTTATTTTATTTTAGTTCGTGTGTTTAGTTTGTACGGATTGAAAAAATGAAGGAGAAAGATAAATTTCTAAGATAAATGTGTTAAGAAACTCTACTTAATGTCATGAGACAGATTTTTATATGTACTCTGTGTCCAGCTGCTACATTATTGCAGCTAATATCGATTTTTACACTTTGTGTCAGTTTAATTCATAGGTAAGTATAGTTCTATTATATTATATTAACCTGTCGCAACTTAAATAATTACACGGTCACTGAATTTGTTATTTTTAACGTTTTTTCGAATCTGTTATTTCTTTGATAATTTATATGGTTTGGTGGCTCATTATTTTAAAGAAGATAAATACTAACACATTCGGTGACCGTCTAATTATTCAAGTTGTGACAGGTTAATATAACATAACTATAAATGATGCATAGATAAAATCAGAGATAAAGGATTGTCCAGGGTATTAAACCACGCCCATTGTAGGCAAAATTTGAAGTGAAGTCATGCGTATAATAGGTTATACTTGAAATAGATTTATCAGATTCCTAGACCACGCCCATTTATCTAACAGATCTAACTTTATATTATACACACATTGTTTAGAATAAACTTGAATGTCAAAGTATAATTATGCAATATCCCTTATCAGTTAAAAAATCAAATCATGGTGTGTTTTTTATTTTAAATTTTGGAATTGTCTAACTTATGAGTCCACGCGTGTATATATATGTTTTATACAGAAAAAAAATCGTCATTAATATTGTGATGAGAAATGGTCACCTGAACGTGACCCTCGTTTGAAAAAGGCCAGATCTAAATTTGGTAGTTAAGGCAAGCGGAAATTTTTAGATCATCGCGCTGTCTTGCCTTTCATTATTTTATCTGAAAGCCATATTTTCTTTTTTTCAGGAACAGCTAGTTGCGACGAATACTTTCCCGAAATATCATCTGTACATATATAGCAAGAAAATACACCATCGTCACCCAGAACTTAAGCAAATACATTATCATATTGTGAATGTAAATATGACAAAGACATTGTAATGAGGACAAGATGACGAATCAGACGATATAAGACGACGATTGTAATAGTTCATATCAACACAAGATGACATTCAAATTACAGATAGTGCAGAAATCTAGGTTGGCGACACTAAACTTAAATCCACTTGTGTATAATACAAATGGTATCGTTCTATTTTGTCTCAAGTTATCCTAAACGAGCTATACGAGACTTAAAGTGATAGCTTCGAAGTAATATTTGTTCTATGAGATACTTTTGTGTGGATTTTGCTTAAAATACTATACCTTCCTACTAAGTACGACGTTTATCGTTAGTGTTGTGACGATTAACGTTAGAACCCGGGTCGATACCGAAGGTGGTAGCGCGCCGGGATTTGGAATTTCGTGTCCCGGTGGGGGTACGGGTTCGATGCTCACCCGGGTTATACCTTTCCATGAAAAAGTGACAATAATTTTATCTCCCCATTCATAGTGTTCAGTATATGGAGAAGTTTCCGGCCTTGTGGAAGGGTATGTGAGAACTGATTACAGAAAAGGGTCCAGGAAAGCTAGCATAGGTTAGGTGCGCTTGACGCAAAATGTTATGCCGGCTTAAAAAATATTTCGCTCTGAGTTATGACTGATAAAGTTTGTTTCATGATTTGTTATACTATGCCTAACATTGTTTTAATTCGTATCTAAAAATGTTATGCATTGTAAAAGCTTATTTCATGTCTTGTTATGCCAGGCCCAACATTGGTTTTATTCGTATAACAACATATTTTGCTTTGAGTTATGACTGTAAAAACTTTCCATGATTTCTTATGGCAGGACTAACATCGTTTTAATTCGTTTTTAAAAATGTTATGCCGGCTTAACAAAATATTTTTCTCTGAATTATGATTGTAAAAGTTTTACCATGATTTGTTATGGCTTGCTTAACAATCTTTAATTCTTTTTATTCGTATAACAAAATGTTATGTCGGCTTAACAAAATATTTTTCTCCGAGCATTGATTTCAAAATAATTCCATGATTTGTTATGGCAGACCGAACATTTTTTTAATTCGTATCTAAAAATGTTATGCCGGCTTAACAAAATATTTTTCTGAGTTATAATTGTTAAAGATTTTATCATGATTTGTTATGGCTGGCATAACATTCTTTTTATTCGTAAAACAAAATGTTATGTTGGCTTAACAAAATATTTTTCTCAGAGTTAGGACTTTATTTTTTTTATGATTTGTTATGGCAGGCCTAACATTGTTTTAATTTGTATCTAAAATGTTATGCCGGCTTAACAACAAATTCTCCGAGTTATAATTGTAAAAGTTTTTATCATGATTTGTTATGGCTGTCTTAACATTCTTTTTATTCGTATAACAAAATGTTATGTTGGCTTAACAAAATATTTTTCTCAGAGTTAGGACTTTAAATTTTTTTCATGATTTGCTATGGCAGGCCTAACATTGTTTTAATTCGTATCTAAAATGTTATGCCGGCTTAACAAAAAAAAAATCTCCGAGTTTTAATTGTAAAAGTTTTTATCATGATTTGTTATGGCTGTCTTAACATTCTTTTTATTCGTATAACAAAATGTTATGTTGGCTTAACAAAATATTTTGCTTTGAGTTATGACTGTAAAAGTTTTCCATGATTTGTTATGGCTGGCTTAACATCGATTTATTTGTATCTAAAATGTTATGTTGGCTTAACAAAGTATTCTGTTCTATGTTTATGTTGATGAAGTTAATAAATGATATAAATTCTCGTTTGAACTTTCTTGTTTATTTGTTATGCTGGCATAACAATGCCGTTTTTACGCAAAAAATCCTGAAAAATGGTTACATTTTGGATGAATTTTAGTGCAATTGCTGGATATTTGTTATGCCGGCTTAACAAAAAAAGTACAAAATTCATGTGCAAATGATGTGTATTTGTTATGCCGGCTTAACAAAAAAGTACAAAATTCATAAAAAATATTGAAAAATATGGGTAGAAAAACACTGTTTTTCGTACTGGAATTGGGAATCAGTGGAAATTCCCTTTTTAAAATGGACAGCGTTATGTGATACAGCACATGTCATATTTGTAAGTTGTTATAGTTTAAAGTACATGTGATACAGCACATGTCATATTTGTAAGTTATTATAGTTTAAAGTACATGTGATACAGCACATGTCATATTTGTAAGTTATTTTAGTTTTAAGTACATGTGATACAGCACATGTCATATTTGTAAGTTATTTTAGTTTTAAGTACATGCAAAAGTATTATAATTAGCTACCTTTAGTGTTTCCAAAACACTTCGTTTATTCAGTTTTTTCTTAATTTCTTCATACAAGCCTGCATGGTTTATAAAATAGGAGGAAACAAACTTTTTAGGAACAAAAATAACCTTAGGTGTATGCACCTTGGAACGGACAGTGGCAAACAATTGTCACTGGGACTTTAAGGCATGTTTTAGGGTGCTCAAATCTCACACTTGACTCAAAAGGTTCAAGAAGAAACAAAAACTAATTGTCTTAGTGAAAAAATTTAAACACTACACTGTACAATGTTGCTTTCAAAAACAAAGCAACACAAAAACTAAAAAGCTAAAAGCACTACTTATGTATAAGGCTAGTACTTAATGAGCTTACAGAGACCAGAGCACCTGAAAAAATTGTTTTCTTCTGTTTGTTTTCAGCAACAACAAGAGAAAGTTAGACAAGACGAGAAAAGACGCCAGAAACATTCCAATCCTTTCCCTACCTTCAAACAAACTCTGCCCCCTTCCAAACCACTCACAGAATTTAATCGTTATGGGAACCATGGTGTAGTTGCCACAGAAACAAAAAAATCACCAGTTCTACCGGAACCAGTCAAAACTGCGAAGTCACCAGGAGCGCCAAATGTGCAGTCAACCGTGAACTCAAGTGTCTGTATACTCACTTAAAACACAGCTATACTTTTATATACCCTGCAAAACATTTAGGCTTTTATAATACAACTGGTTTTGGGAGCAACTGTATTGTACTCAACTAGTGCTGATTATTTATGCTGACGCTTTTCTTTCCTATTTTAACATTCTGAGAAGGAATAATTTATTCTTGCTTGTTCTGATAGCGAAGTTTTGCTAAGTTGGAGTTTGGTTCAACTTGAATGGGACGCATGACTAATTTTGACTTTCATTTCTTTTGTATGCTAGCTTTGTTTCTTTAACTTGCCAGTTTAATGCCAGACATTTCTACAGTGTCAAGTATCTTGTGCCTTGATTATTTATTAACAAAATTAAGTGCTTGATTTTATTGTGATTCTGAATGGACCTGCATGGCATGCTTTCAGTTTGCTTGGACCGTGGAATGTGTGTAAAGTGTTTAGTGATGTTTGCATGGGTATTGATGTAGTGAATAGTGAATTAGTTTGTCACAATTATAAAGCACAGTGTGTGAAATTGTTTAGTATAAAATTTAGATGTTTTTGTCTTAGACTTAGACTTGGATGTAAATATTTTTTCAATATTGTTTGTGTATAAGTGCTTGCTTTCTGCCATTTTGTTTATTTTTTGTTTGTTCACGTAAAGTGTTGTGAAAGCTTGGATTAAAACTATTTGTGTTTGTTTATATTAGTCAGAAATAACAACCACCACTGGTGCAAGACCAAAAAGAAGACGTAGTCATCGTAGGTCAAATACTGTATACTTTCTCGAAACTAATGTGTGAACATTATTTCGTGGATCTAAACGCATGAAATAACTATAATAACTAGAGAGAGAGATAATTAACACTGCCAGGTTTAGTTATTGTGCCATCTTTGTTTTTGTTTGTTCGTTGAAAGTTACGTAATCATGGAGCTTCATCCTATGCTTGAGTTAGAAACGGTCCCGAATCCTGGATTGTGGTACGTGCTGACTGGTGCCGGGGAATGTCCAAGTATGCGTGTCGGTGAGTCATGTACGTACATCCCTGGAAAGCATGAATCTGATAGTGGACACTTGTACATTATCGGTGGGGCCAATCCCAGTGGCCCCTTCTGTGACACATACGTTCTTGACCTGAATACATTTCGATGGGATTTTATCGACTCACCAGGTTTTAGAGCAAGATACGAACATGCAGCATTTACATCTGAATCTCAACCTAGGAAAATTTACGTTTTCGGTGGTGCAGATCAAACTGGAAATATGAATGATATACAAGTGTTTGACACAGATACAAGCTCCTGGACTTCTGTGGTTACTAAGGGTAACCCTCCTACTGAAAGAACATATCATACTAACTCTGTCGTTGTTGGCGATAAATTCATTGTGTACAGTGGTGGCCATTGTGGTGCAGACCCAGTTTCAGATCGACAAGTTCATGCATTTGATACAAACACGCATGAATGGCAGACATTAAATATCAAAGGTGACGCGCCAAAACCAAGACATGGTCATACAGTGGTTGCCGTTAACAACAAGGTTTATATTCATGGCGGAATGTCGGGAACTAATTTCTATAATGATCTCCATGTACTTAATCTTGATAAACTTACTTGGTCTGATGTGAAAAGGAAAAAAATTACGCCATCTGCTAGGGCCGGTCATAGTGGTGTGGCCATGGGAACTAACATGTACATATTTGGTGGAATGAACCGTGACGGGGCTTTGGATGAGACTTGGAAATTTGATACATGTAAGTGTTCTATTATAGAAGAGTTTATTTGTTTGAAGTGTTATTTATTTTGTTTGTAAAACTTGTGACACTTTTTTTACTGTGCTGAAGGACACTGTTTGACTGTGTTGATGGACACTGTTTGACTAATTCAGAGCACCGAGAGTATTTATTAAAAAATAATTTCGGAAGGATTTGAAGGGGGCAAGAATATTAGGATTTTTTCTACATATGCAAGGCAAAGCACTGTTGAAAGGCTTAAAAATTACGCAAAATAATTCTTGTTGTAAACACTCAAGGCTTTTTAAAACATTTTTGTTTGACATGCATGTAACTAAATATTGTCCAGTAATATTATTTCATCATGTATTCCAAATTTATGCTCTGAAAACAAAACAATGTACATTTATCATCTCTAAATGGTCGTGAATTTGTTCATTTTAACTTGGGTTAAAGCATTTTGTTTGGGCATAATATTTTTTACGGTGCAAAGATTGTTTCAAAATGTGTCTAAATATGTGTGAGGTGTATTGTAGTGAATGGCAGAGAAGTTCTGAAAGTGTTTTACTTTGCTTTTGACTATTGTGCAAGTAAAATATATAGCTAATGTCCAGTCGGGCAACCTACTTTAAAAAATCATCTTGAGCCTGAGTATATTTACAACAGTTTTCACAGAATCTTTATTTACTACTACATGGGTAAAAAAAATTTAGGATTATTCTTGAAGTTTAAGACTTTTGCAAAGGCTGCTTAAATGATGAAATTTATGAATTTTGAAAATTAAAAGTTTTTCCTTAGTTACCTTTTCTTTTCACACATTCTGTGTTTATGTTTGAATCTTGTTTCTATGACTACCTCAGTTCTCCATGATTTATATTACGTTTCCTGCATGTAAAATTTCATTCTCTTATTGGCTGGACATGCTTTAATGTTGTACATCTCAATTTTATTGTTTAGATAATAGATATTGTGATTTTATTTCCTGTTTTAAGTATACACAGTTTCTGTATCATTTTCTCATGGTTTAGTATTGTGTATTTTTACAATGGACCTTTTTCATTCATAGTAGCAATACTATGTGACTATGACATCACATTTGCTACAGTTTCAAAAAGAAAACAGTGAAAAATCAGCCTTGACGCTAAGTTTCAAAGAGCTGTAAGTCTTTTAATTCTTGTGAGATTTCAAAGATACCTAAGCAAGGCTAAGCAGGAAAGTGTGCACTATTTGCTGCACATCACGTCTCTAATGTCAGTTATATATTTTTTTGCTAACACCCTGGAAAACTATTTCTTTTCAGCATGCTAAATAGGAAAAACGTTGGTAGATTTTCCAGGGTGTTTACAAAAAGAATAAAACTAGCATTGGAGATGTTATGAGCAGCAAATAATTTAAATTTTCTGCTTAGCCTTAAGTAGGTATCATGTAAATCTGACAAGAATTACTTCTCTATAGAACTCTTGGTTGAGGTGGAATTTTTACAAGTTACTGTTTACATTTTAGCATTTTTAATGTCATAGAAACGTTGTATTGTCACCGTGTTGTTGATAAATTAAGAGTTTTTGTATGAATTAATGAGGGTTTGACCACTCCTTAAAAATAAATTATGTGCAGACCCCGGGATGTGGTTCTCTTTCTCAGGAATGAATGAATTGAGGGCCTCTATTGAGTAAAAAAAATGTGAATAATTCCCAGTATTTCATATTTGTCAAAAGAGTGGTTTACGCTAAATGCTTAATTGTTTACAATTAATGGTTGCCAATTCAAGTTGACTCAAAATTGCTTATTCAGCACAGTATAAAGTTAGAAACTTACCTTAAGGGAAGTTTAATGTGTTATAAATATTTTTGTTTCTTTTTGGTGAAAAGTTGGGTTTAAACGCAGGTTATGGTATATTAGGGTGGAATGATATGTAAGGAAAATACTGTTTTAGGCCTAAATTTAGAGGGTTTTTTGTTACCGTGTATACTCAATTGTAAGACAAATTTTTGGCCCTTTAGATTGCATTAAAAAGTATGGGGTGTGTCTTATTACAAGCGGGGTCTACTCAAAGGTTATTGGAGAAAGACGGGAGCTGTGTCAAATGGGCTCCCATACTGACATTCTGATGAACCCTATCGGCAGCCATTACGGTGCATTAAAAAAGTAGGACCCTGTTTTAAACCGTACACTAAAGTCTTATCAACATAGTTGTTATAAACTGATTTAAGTAACCTGATTTTCAAAAAAAACCACTTTTATCCATTATAATACATCCATAGTTAAAATAATGAAAAAAAAGAATATTCGACAAGTTGTGAAAGCACAGAATTTTAAACTGTATTACATGTAGGTCTAAATTTAGTTCTTTGGGTTACCGGTACATTAAGGATTTTTTTAGTAATTAGACTTAAAATGGTTGTCCAGTATATAATTGTTTATTTCACAAACCGGCCATTGAGAAATTATCTTATGAAATATTAGTGTATACTTCATGCACAATGTATATTCTTTATTTTGTGCACTGAAGCTTTTTTTGTTGCACAACACACATAGATTAGTGGTTCACAGTATTAAATTTCACATTTTAAGGTATACTCAGGCCTAGTAAACATAAATACATCTTCATTGATGTAATTTTGTTGTCGGAATTATGACAGGCAAATGGTGTCTTTGTATTACTATGAATAACTTATTCTTTCTTAAGAAATGACATAAAGCAAGTATGTATGTTTTACCTTTCATCGCCTACACTAAAAGACTAAAAGCACAGGGAATAGTGGGCATGATACCATTAATTTCTGCAGGGTCCAAATTCTGCATTTTTTAAAAAAATGAATAAGGCATGTTTTTCATATCTGCAATCACATATTTACAGTCTTTGAATTTTTAGAGAAAAATTATACATGACTTTGTTAACTGTTCAATTCAATTTTTGTGTGGAGGATTTAGGGCTTATAATTAGAGTCTTGGCATCAATTGGAAATTTCCATGGAAACCACTATTGGATGTCATTGAAATATTTATCTGAAATGATACATTAGCATGAAATGAATTTTTGTTTACTTTATTTCATAGGCGGCTCCAGTGGGAGGGGGGGGGATCCGGAGGGTCTGGACCCCCCTAGAATTTCCAAAATTTCAAAAATAATAAAATTATTATTATTATTGACTGTAAGTCGTTTTTAAGTAGCAGGAAGCAAATTTTCTCGGTGCTTAACATTTAATGGTTACATGTTGCATTTAGTTTGTAGCATAAATATGTTACATTATTCTGCAAAATGTGTATATTGTGGTTGTTGTGAGAAATTTTGGACCCCCCCCCCCCCCTTGAAAAAGTTCGGACCCCCTAGAAAATCCTGGATCCTCCCCTGTATTTGGCATTGTGGATCACATGACTATTGACCCTGAATAAAGTCTTTATTACTGGTATTTAATGAACAATAAACTGTGTTACAATGTATTTTTTTGCATTAAATATTTTGTGTTTAAAATTTTCAGTAACTTCTCAGTGGACCCAATTAACTCTAGAAGGTCCACCACCAGCGTGTAGATTAGATTTTGGAATGTGTGTTATACAGTTAAAACGTAATTTAATCTCCATGGATACAGGAAGTGATGTCACTATGGCTAGTAAACAAGCTAAAGATGTTCTAGAACGAGAGATGACTAAACCAGGAAGTGCTACTTCTAGAAGTTCTTGTCCAGAATTAGGAAATAATGGTAAGTATTGTAGTGACTCCATTATCAGCAGACCTGAGTACCACCCACTGAACAAAACAGGCAGGCTAGAAATAGTCACTCCATGAAAGTATGCCCCACCCGGGAATCAAACCCATGACCCCATTATCAGTAGACCTGCATGCTACCAACTGAGCTAGCCTGCCTGTTTTGTTCAGTTGGTGGTACTCAGGTCTACTGATAATAGGGTCATGGGTTTGATTCCCTGGTGGGGCATACTTTCATGGAGTTTGGTCATGAAATAATTTCTACTGTAATTCTCCGTCCTACAATTGATTCTAAATCATGTCGGGCTGATGTCAGTCACTGACAGAAGTATGTGCCTTGTAACTAGCAAAAAGCTAGATCCAGAGATATAGCCTTTCCAGGAACTGTGAGTAGGTTTGACTGGCTGCGTGATATGACATATACAATGTGTTGCTACAGTGTTAGACCCAACCCCCCAAAAAATGGTTATTCTTACACAGAGTAGTAGGGCACTTCATCCTGTCCCTTTTTCTCTCTTCCCTGCCCTTACTTGCTTCTCCCTATGCAGGAATAGTAACTTTGAAACATCAACACTCAGATGCACTGTGTCTGTTTTGTCTACCTTAAATATTGTCATTTATCCCAATTATAAAACATGACATATTACAATGTTTGAAAAAATCATGCCCATTTTATGAATATTCATGAACAAATATTGCATTTTCTTTTAAATAACTTACAGTTTTGACTGATTAAAAAAAATCTGTTCATTTCGAGATTGACTTTTAAGTTACTTTATTAAAAGCTCAAATTGAACTTCACTTATTTTCAATTTAAATTATTATTTATTTTTTCATAGATTCCAGTTTAAATGGTGCATCAGGTGGACTAGTGGATACAGAAGCAGGGGGAGATAATTTAGATGATGTAGATGGCGCCACATGTGGTACATCGCCATCTAGTGAGAATGAGAAAACATTTAAATTGTGTCTGGTGCATGCTGGGATGGATACAGAGGGAGAAGTCTTTGATGATATTTTAATAATTAACCTTGAGCAATAATTATTTCATTTTATGAATGTTTTCATGTTTTGTCATTTTTCTCACAAAATTTCCTTTGAAAATAAGCTTTAGATAGTGCATATATATGTTTTACACTAGGTAAATTTAACTGACATAATTTAATTTTGCTTTGTTTACAAGTAAACTGATAGTATTTTGTTCTTTTTAAAGTGTAAGCAACTATGATTATTTAATTTTGAATAAGGTGATATGTAATCATTTAAATAGAAAAACAATTGTGCTAGAAATTTTGCTAAAATCTCTTATTTTGCACTTTGTCAACAGTTTAGGATATTTAACTGTTGTCCAAAGATTTTGTTTGTATTTCAATTGTGATATGAAAGGCTTTACAGAGCTTGACATTAATTCTCAAACTTGGCTGTACTGTTGGACCATCAGCTCTATGTTTACTTGCCCCCAAAATAAATGTTTACTGGCAGTGACAAGTTGCCAAAACACATAAAAATGGGTTGTCAGGGGAATAGGATGATCCTTAATGTCCAGCCCTGCTTTTGATCTTTTATTTTGTATTATGATTTGCTTGTATTAAGTGGTTGTCTCCCTTGCTAAAATCAAAACTTTCGATCTGTCTCTTTACTTTATTTTACTTGGTAGGTTTTGTATAACAGGTTTGTAGATTAACATTGTTGGTAATCCTAGTGGTCTTTTTTATTATATGAATCTTATTTATTATACCCTTATACCTATACGCTTCGAAAAAGAGGGGGGTATACTGTTTTACCCTTGTCCGTGCGTGCGTCAGTCCGTCTGTCCGTTACAAAATTTCCGTCGCAGTTTTCTCAGCAACTATAACATGCAGCAGCCTAATACTTTGCATATTGCTTCATCCCATAGTCCCATGTGGTGTAAAGCGATTTCATGCTCCTTGCTCATCTACTTCCTGTTTGTCGCATATTTTTAGATTTTGGCGGGGGTATCACTAGTGAGCATTAGCTCACAGATTTACTTGTTATATATGAATTATGATGAATTTTTAGGAAAAATATATTTTGATGTTTGAAACCCTTCAAATTGAAATGTTGGTCTGGCCCTCAAGATATTATGATCATTTTTACCATATTTAAGTTGGTTTTGTACTGACTAAGTCAGTGATACAGTGAGATTCAATGTTATAGTTTTATCTATGTATGTTGCTAGTTTGTGTACAATTTTTGATTGAGAATAACATTTTGCTTATCACTGCCAGGTTTTGTATTTATTTATGTTGACTGCTACTATGTTTTTTTTTTTTTTTTTTTTTTTTTTGCTTTAACAAATGTTGATGTACGAGAGGTGTTCAACTTATATTTGAACAGATCTGAACTCTGATTCTGAAGCCTATGACTGGATTGTTTCCTCTAAAAATTGCTTTTTATATGTATTCTTATGTAAATAATCATGTTCTATGAAACAAAATTATTTAAACTTATTTTATCAAACATATTTATAGCATGTTAGTTGACCACCCAAAAACATCATTTTTTAGAGTTTTACCACATTTTTTGCTCTTAGATATGGCCTGTTGGATGTGTTATAAATGTTATAATTACCTTTTTGTATCCCAATAGCATGGGTAATTTGATAAAACAAAATTACGTCTTTAAACAAAAAAATATGCATTTTGTCATTTTAGACTTTAGTCCGAAATCAGTGTTTGAGAGCATATATCATACATTCATTAATTTTATATATTAGATTTTGAAATTATTTAATTAAACATATCCTTATTAAAACTTTAATGTCCAAAGTGTGTAAATTGAAAGGAATGCAATAATCAATGATGTTTTAAGGGGTCAAAAAGTGATCCTTTATAGGGTATTTCAAAGACAAGAAAGCGTAAGTCGTCACGTTTTGGTCAAATTTAGTAACGTATAAAACACTATATTTTCACTTTTTATTATTGAAGTTGCTAAATAATATAGCCATACACCAATTTCATAAACATGATTTGCTTAATAGTTGTAGTTACTTTGATATGACCATGTTTAGAAGTATTTACTTTAGCTTTCATTGCTTGATATGACGTCACATAACATAAATATAAAAGCCTAATTCAAAGCCTGTGTAGAGGTTTTGAAGTAAAACTTTGGGAATATGTGTCTTTATAACATAAACTAAACATACACATACATCAAATGAATTAGTAGTTGCAAAAACATTCATAAATAATGTTATTTATCATGTACTTGATCCAGCCAAACGTTCGTTTAGATACTGTTGTTGTCAGACAAATAAAATGCAATTTCACGCACATTTCGAACTGCAAAGAACACGAAGAAGTAGAAATATACATGATCAAATTGTGAAAGAAAAGATTTTGCAAAATCTTATGGGATAAAGATAAATAACAACATCTAAAATGACCGTTTACTTTAGATTTCGCTATGTTCAAAACGCCAAAACTATGGTCCCTTCATTAATGTTTAATAACAGCCTTATGCTGTTTCAAATTTTTAATTGTAATATGCCAGTCGATTATAGACAATCCACTCGTAACATATTCAAGTAAAATGTGGATATTTATTGTCAGAAATTGATTTTTATCCCATCAAAAAAGTGTTCAAATATAAGTTGAACACCTCTCGTATTCTTTAAACAAAGGTTGTTAATAGATTAACCACTTTTTGAAATGAATTTGTCAAATTTTCTCTATCTATTAGTGCCTAAATGGCCAAAATATATAAATGTATCCCTCCTAAACTGATGAAAACATAACCTGTGATGTTCCTTGTTTTGATCTTTACTGTTAAGTTTTAGTGGAAAACTTTTCTGCAAATTTATCAGTAAATAGCTTGGTTATACTTGATTGCTTGAAACATGCTTCGTTATAGATGTGTTGAGTGTGTTTTTGTTGTTATTCCATTTTTCAATCAAATATTTTGATTTTTTTAGAAATTTGTCTTTTTCAGTGTGTGTGTTATTATGCTTCGGTAGAGTTCTTTTAATGTTCATAACATTACAAAAACTTTCCACGATGTAAAAAAGTAATTCCATAAATAGATTTGTAAGAATTTGAACAATGTTTGTAACCTGGGAGTGGAATGTTTGACATGATGCCGACAAAACAATCTAAAAGGTTCAAAAGCCTAGGCCTACATTGACCTCTGAAACAGTTCTAAAATAGATCTTTCAAATGATTTGAAAGACAAAAAAGAGAAAGAAACAAAAAGATAAGAATGGAACCAAAAGATCACAAAAAATCTAAGTTAAAGTTCATAAACATCAAAAAGTTCCAAAATATTTTCACATTAATAGTATTTGAAACTTCCAAACTTCAATACTTACTTGTATTGTACTGTAGTCACATGACATCAGAATTTCATTATACACATTAAGGGAATTCTACCATATTGTTTAATTTATGTGTTTAAATGCTTTATTGTTATGTTTTTGTTTGTTTTATGTATGTTTCCATAGTTGATGTTGATTCAAATTTTGCCAAAAAACATATTTTGCAGCTCAATGCCTTATTATTTTTCCTTCTGTATACATTTTGTGTATTTTGTTGAAGATTAAGGTACAATCATTTGTTTTGGAGTCTTTGTTTTGTTGTTAGTTGCCAGTCTTCAAGGGAACCACTAGTTTCAGTGGGATTAAGTCCCATGTCTTCAAGTAAATTTCCCCTCTGTAATTTTGTTCTTAGTCAAACTCAATCTGATTAAAACCTGATCTAAAATTTTACACTTGCATACTCGCTAATTTAGATCTGGCCTTTTCCAAACGAAGGTCACGTTCAGGTGATCTTTTCTCATCATAATATTTATGACGAAATTGTTATGATATGTAACTTGTTTACATCGCCTACGTCACGCAATTTGAAATGAGCCGCCCAATCGCAGACTGTGAATAATACTGCTGTTAAATAAGCATGCAAACCTTGGTCTAAAAATAGAAGTTACGAAATCAAAACCCGTTAAATAGTGTTTTCGTCTAGATGAAAGCTACGCATTGATTGGTCGACACAAAGTTTATCTCGACGTGACCTTCCACAGTTAAAGTAGAAAGCCTGTACGACAACGCTCTACAGGATATCTGTTTACGGAGAGTGAGTCAAAGTCTTGCAGCAGTTAAATTACAGATATAGTCAAATAGTGAATAAACTGTTACATTTCTTTGTTTGAAGATATCTGCATAAATTATGCTTGTTAGTTAAATTGTATACTTTCAATCCTCAGCACAAATTGTTTTTGCTCATGACTTTATTTACTGCTCGATTTAATTTTATGCAAATTATTTGAAGCTAACGGTCAAAACTTTAAGGGTTAATTTAGATTTTTCATGAAAAAGGTTGTTATTTTAAGCTGTACATGCTATTTGATATGATTCAATTATTTGTCTGGGAAAAAAATTGCCAAAAAACAAATCTTTGATATCTTCGTTGGTTATAAAAAAAATTGTTGATCATGCGACTGTAGACTTTTGAGGTATAATCAATATTGTCAGACATTTTAAAATGTTAATTATTGGCCATAAGCCATTACCTTAACCTACTAGTCCAAAACCTTGAGAGCAGTAAAAATTTGAATCCAGTAACCAAAAATTAATTAATTCATATTATTGGGCTAGTTGTTAAGTATGCTTTTTCTATATAACATGATGAATACGGCTAGTGATTGAAAAGGTTTAAGGCAAAGACTGATATCTGACAAAATTATTATTTTTTTAAATTCATTCAATTAGTGAAAAAATGGACGAATAATAGAAATTAAAAATTGCTTGTATACATGTATAAGAAAGTTAATGTATCATGCTTGGTTCTTTTTTGTCTTATTTGCTCAATACAGCTATAGTCTAGATATTTTGTTTTAAATCCTTATTTTTTGCCTTTTCTACAAATTTGTTCCTAGCGTTTCTGTGAAGTTAATGGATTAATTACATGTACCATATATAAGCCATAGTTGAATTATAACATGAAATACGTAAATAATGAATTGTTATTTTTTTCCTAAGCAGGAGAGGGTGATTTATAAGGGATGAGTATTTAATAGATAAAATACAGTATTTCTAAAATATTTATTGACGTAGACTTCGCTTTACTCTTAGGTTATCTTATAGTTCTTGTGATATTAAAGTGACATCCTGAAATTAGGGAGATTTGTATAAAGAAAGGTTGAGAGTTTATTTTTTATATTTTATTTCAGTTTTGAATTTCACTTTGTCTCTTAGACATGATATTATTTGAATTAAAAGTGAGTTTCATGTTGGTCACCACATCATTGTTATTGTGATGGCCTATTTTTTCTGTGTTGATATCACTCATAGCTTGTACAAATTGAACTGTGACAGATAATGGCAATTTTCAAACTTTACCTTTTCTTTTTGTTGGGTTCATAGGCTGTCGGCATGCCAACAATATTTTTTCTAAACGCGCATATACTATATATGTGTGTTTAGAAAAAAATGTGTGGGCACACCCTCAGCCTGTGGTTGGGTTTAATGCCATAGCAACACATTGTATAGGTCATATAACAGCGGTCAGTCAACCTACTCACTGTTCCTGGAAAGGCTAAATCTCTGGATTTAGCTGTTAACCAACTACTAAGCCCATACTTTTGTCAGTGACTGACAACTGCCCTACATAAATAAGAATCATTGGTAGGATGGAGAATGGCCGTAGAAATAATTTAATGACCAAGCTCCACAAAGTATGCCCTGTCTGGGAATCAAACCCGCTGCCCCTCCATCAGTAGACTTGTGTGCTACCAACTGAGCTCTCGGGGTGGCTACAAACTTTACCTATTTGTATATTTAACCGAGGCTATCTGTTGTATTTTGTCCCATTAACAACTTAAGGAGTAAACATAAAGCACATGAAAGGGTTGAACAGGAAATAGTCAATTACAATGCCTTTTTAAGTTACTACAACTATAGTTAACCATTTTAATGATTTAAATAATATTTAGACTGCATTGTATGTCTCAGGTTAATTTTTCCTAGCTATACATGTTGTTAGATGTCATATTTACAAACTTTTTTTCATTTCAGTTAATTCTTATAGGCCTTTTAGGATAACTTGAGACAAATGTAAATACTATTATATTTAAATATTGCCTCATGTTATCCTAAAAGAGCTATAGCTATCCCATAATTTTGTACGACACTGAAGCAAACTTTTATTTATTTCTAATACCTGGCCTTTAAAAGTTTGTTTTCATCTGTCAGATTTTTAATTTCAATGATGTTTTTCTCTTTGGGTACAGCATATATTCATTTGCTGGTTACAGTGATTCGTTTAACATAATTTGACCTTTTGATTGACCTTTAGTTTGACCTTTAGTGTGGCAAGGTCAAGGTCATCTAAAACAAGGCACTTAACATTCTTTTACTTCCTCCATTTTCATTGCCAACATAGTTATTATTGTGTATTGATGCCTCATTTTATTTTAGTAGATTTCAAAACTTATGTATTACCTGGTAATATATTTTCACTTAAATTTATGATCAAAAATTTGAATTAATTGTTAATGCATAAATTTTTCTTGGACTTATTATCATTTATCTGTTTTTTTAATACAAAATTATGTACATTATTTGTGTAAGTTGTTGAAGCAAAGTATGGCATGTTCTTTCTTGTTAGGCCATCCATGAATATTTAGTGCATTTTTTCTTAAGTCAATTAATAAAGAAATGTAGTTCTGACCCCAAAATGTATGACAATTCCACATTTGCTTTATTTATTGATAGTTATTATGATCAAAATTTTAATATTTATTTATAAATATAATGATTTCTTTGATTTATTTACAATTATTTAAGTTTATACTCAAAATGATTTCTGTTTTATTTTCAAACAAAATGTTTTCATGTTATCAATCACTGACTAGGATTGCTTAAAGTTAGCTTTTAATAAATATTTTTTAATTTATTGTATTTTGTTAATTCTTTTAGTAAATTTTGGTTGGGGTTAACGCCATAGCAACACAATGTATACATAGCACATTGGTCTGTCTACCTACTCATCATTCCTGGAAAGGCTTTATCTCTGTATTTAGCTGTTAACCAGTTACTATGGGCATACTTCTGTCAGTGACTGACAACTGCCCTACATGAATTAGAATAATTGGTATGAGGGATAACTTGTTATAGAAATATTTCATGACCAACTCCTGCCTGGGCATTGAACCCATGATCTCTTAATCAGTAGACTCGTGTGCAATGGACTGAGCTAGCCTGACAGCAAAGCAAGGATCGGAAATGAATAAGACTATAAAACTACATGTTGAACTTATGAAATTTTATTAACAATAGTGAATACAAATGTAGTTTGTAAATAAACAGTAGATGTGACATCACAGTTCAAACATATTATCTCTCTATCACAGGTAAATACTGTTTTACAATTAGATTTGGAACTGAAAAGAAAGTATATTAGATCTTAATTATTAATAGGATTAGTAGGAGCAGTGGTCCAGTGGTAGGGCGCGCGCTTAGGGTTCGAGAGGTCCTGGGTTCGATCCCCACTAGGGGCACTGCTAATTTCCTTGAGCAAGAAACTAACCTACAATTGTTCCACTCCACCCAGGTGTAAATGGGTACTGTGAGGGATCGCCTGCCTGAGGGTGATTTCAGTGACCAGGAGTTATTGTACAAGATTGTAAAGTCGGCTGAACATGTAGATGGAAGCAGACTTTAAACCGCACTTTAACTTTTTTTAAACTTTAATATAGTTAGACAAAACAATGATACTTTGGTTCATTCTTTCAATAGTTATCTAGTATACTTACTGCCCATGGTGATTGCAACACCAGACAGACAGCAAAAATTGCTTTGATAATATTTATAAACACAACTTGTGCTTGTACTGATAACCATCTGGAAAGCATATAAAAACAGGCCCATACTAATATTTATTGTTTTTCAACGAAAAAATTTGGCTTATAGTTTGGCGAAACCCGAGCAGGTGGGTGGTCGGGCGGGCGTTTGGTGTTGTTTACAATTGCGTTAAAATTTTGTTTACCACATTTTTCTGCCATTTATTGTCAGATATTTATGAAACTTCATATAATAAAAACATACCATGCCATGAACAGAACTAGACTGTAACCACAATTCTACCTGGCTTTATTATGGATTATTTCCAGTTGTAATTTTTGCGTTGAAGTTTTTAAATCTGGGTTTAATGTGATTTCCACATAACATTTCTTTTGTCATAAATCACATTTTAATGAATACCATTATGAACATTTGGATATCTGTGTAAGGGCCTCAAATAAAACCATACTATGTTGCAAAGTACATGTTGGAAAAATTAGCAAATTATTTATGTTAGGGAAATTTGATAGTCAAAAAACAATAACTTGACTGAACAGTCATGTCTTTCACATTTACAGTACCCACCAAAAGTTTGCAGACATTTTCACTTTCTAGGCCTATTGAATAGCTTTTTATCTAAAATTTGATTACTGCTTATTTTGTATTCGTTATTTTTTGGGATTACATTATAATTGTAACTTAAGATATCATTAAAGCTATGTTATGGAAAATTATTACAATAAACATGGTTTGGAGGCTGTAGGATATCAAAAAAAATGTGTTGCATTCCTGATTTTTTTATTTTATCACAAACTGTACTTGAATGTATTAAAAGTAATGATTCTTCTTAAATAATTCTCAAAATAGCAAGAATTGTAGTAAATTTCGTTTTGTCTGCATACTTTTGATGGGTTCTGAATTTTCCTTCCCAAGCACAAAAATAATCAAAATAAGTAAAATTCTTACCTATTCCTTGAACTGCCTTTTTGTCAGGGTTGACCATAGCTTTATGTGAGGCTAGTTGTGAGACAAGTAACTTATATCTAGCAGGGTTGATGTAACTTTCACGAGATATTGTGTTCTCGGTATAACGTATATCAGGTAAATGAACATCACCTGATTTCCTCACACTTTCTAAGGTCTCTGGATGTCTACATGTAAAATTTACATCTCCTGTAATGTATTTAACAAGACTTGTAGTGTTGTGCCTTAAGTTTGACCCCAGGTTCTCTGACCTTTAAGCAAGAATAATCATTACATCGTATACAAATGTAGTGTGAATGCTCGATACCAATATTTGAGTATATCGAATGTTGTTATAAGATGGGGATTAATTTTTAAATTTAACCGTTTAGACCAGTGTATCAAAAAAGTCTTACTTGGTGAAATTTTACTCATTATCATACTTTTATTTACAATCGATTGTTCATTTTGAGTATGTTACACGCCGAAGTGTTGAATAAATGTGGTACTGGTTTTCGTCAGGGTATGTGTAGATAATTATTAGATGCAAATGTGAAAGGACAGATTGGGGTCAAATATTAGGCACTATACTGCATTAAACAAAAGAAATTTCTTTTCTGGTCACCTGAATACAAAAGTGCTCAAGGTGAGCTTTTATTGGGTGGCCTACACAGTGTGATTTATATAAAGCTGGTTCTATATAGAGCTGGTTATTGCCAGTTAGTTTGTATCACAATGCATCTTGATAGTTTATTTGCCAAATGGTTGAAAAGAGACAAAAGCAAGCAAGCAATTGTTGTACTAGTATCTACTACTAAATTATGTCAAATTAAATTTGAGGGTGAATGTGCTCTTTAATAGTAAGAATTCTGATTAAGGGAAATAATTCTACTTTCTGAAGTAAACTAAACAATATCAATCCTAATTACCTCCCTTTGTAAATAATTTTGGGACACTTACGAGTATGTACCATCATTTCAGGATATCTTCCAGCTTTCCTGGCTAAATCTGGATGCCATATTAAATACGACTGAAAGCAATAAAGGCATTAGAATCATTATATAATGTTCTTCCATTTAGAATTTTGTTCCCGCCTCTCTTTTACAATTCTCAAATAGACAATTCAGTATCTCCATGAAGGCAAATAAAGCACTTTTTGTATTTCTTCTCATACATCAAGGGCGGATCCAGGGGGAGGGGGTCCAAACTTTTTAATGGGGGATCCAAACTTTTCTACGGGTCCACACTTTCGAAACCACAGCCACATTATACACTGTTAGCAAAATAAAGCAACCTATTACAACAAAAACTACATAAGTATTAGATTCATGTTAAACACAAAGGCAAGCACGAGAAAAAAATGTTCCTTGCTACTTAAAAATGGCTAACAGTAAAAAATTCATTCATGAACAGGTACATTTTAATTGGAAATTTCAGGGGGGAGGGGTCTGGACCCCCTCGACACCCCGCTGGAGCCGCCTATGTACATTCCAACTCCATGTCTATTTTAAGTCAAGTCAAGTCAAGTCATGTGAATTTTATTTATAAGTCGGATATATAACAAATAACATAAGCTCTGTTGAGCTTTTTACACCGACTATTATTCTTAATCCAGAAATTTCGGGCATTCTAAAGAGTTGCCAATATCCAATCTTCTTACAGTTCCATATAAGTAACGCTTTAGCTCTATACCTTTTGAAAATCATTGTATCGTAAATTTATAGTGTTATAATATATATATCAGCCCATAACGAATCGGGTATCTTATATAACATTTTATATAAAATCCCTGATCGAATCTTAGAGGGTATTAAGGCCAGAGACATAGATATGATATCTATGTCTCTGATTAAGGGATTCAATATTAACGGTTTTAGCACTAAGAATATCATATACTTACAGAAGTACTTGGTATATTTTGATGATTCAATCCTATTGGATGAGGGTTACTAAGTCTTGTAGGGGAAAGAACTCGAAGTTGTGGTGTATCACGGTATCCAAATTTACGAAAATCCAGAAGTGTTGTCGTCCGTGGGTATTTGTTTTTCCGCGTAAATACGGTCGTCATTACTATGTTCTTTATCTTTCCTTATAGAGCTTTTAATCTGAATCTGACAAGAGATAAGTTTAATTTATCCTTCCGTCTCAGCTAACGTCGTTGTCAATGATGACGTTGCTACGTACAAACGTCATGACGTCATCAATGATGACAATGCGTCACGTTATATTTATTGAATACAACAGAACATAACCGAATGTTTGGAATAAAGAAACTCGGAATTCTTCGGCGATTTATAACCCAGTATTTATGCACGGAATATCTCTAATGTCTTCCGAATCAAGTTTATAAATGCAAATTAGTCTGACTTTAGAGGTTTCGAGCAACGCCATTCTGTATGGACAAATTAATGAGGAAATTTTATATCTATGTAGACAGAAGTTTTTTTACCGATCTGATTAGCAAAGTACATGTACATGTATACAAAAAATAAGAATATTTAAGGGTTTCTTTAATAGGACAGTAGTTTCTTATCATAGACCTAGATGTAGTGTACTTTAACTGAGGTCATTTTTTTAAAGGTACTATAGTTCACAATTTGTTTTTGCAATTTTAAAATATCATTCAGTGTCTGTAACTGTGTCAAAACATAATTTGCTACTATTCTAATACAAAATGACATATAGTTTGCAAGAAATATACAATACAAGTCACAGAATGCACGAAAATTGTCTGTACCGTTACATACGGGGTAGATTGTACTACATTAAACACCATCATTTGTTGTTATATGTCAATTTGCACTAAACCTTTTATTATAAGAACATTATAGATCTACTTTCCAGCTTGAAAAATGTTTCCATGCGATTTTGATAGTTTTAGAAAAAGTCGATATTTAAGCAGAAATCTGTGAGTGAGTACCTTTATGTAGCACGGCTTGATTTTCAATTTAAAAAAAGGAATATAGATCTACATGGGTCCAAAATTATGAAAATTTAATATAGATATAGAAGAGTACATTGACAAATCTACCTTTAATTAGATAGGTTCATAACATGTAAAGATAAACGTTGCAATTGCATTAAAACATACATAATGTTATAAAACAACACATGCATGGATTGATACAGCCATGTATTGGTGTACAATATATAAAGATGTCAGAATAAATACATTTGTGATGCAAGAGACATCTTTTTGTACTCGAATAAAAAACTTGTTTTGTGCCATGGAATTCTTTTGGACTTATTTTTCCTTGTCCTCATTATATATTGGTTAAGTAAACGAATAGGCTTCTGTAACAATTTATTCCGGCTATTTTGGAAAAATTATTTTCCATTTACTTAAAGAATAGAGATCAGCTATTTGGATCACAATGTGTTTATTTTTCGCCCTAAATAGTGCTTCAGACTGTCCATGTCTCTGCTTTATTTTCAGAAAACGTATGTTTAAAGTTTTCTTAAGGTCATTTTTTGACACAATAATCATATAACGATGCCATTAGAAACAAAATGTCCCATCATTATAGGTCGTGAAATGTCGGCTTCTAAAAAAGCTGTACTTTCACAAGAGATATGGTTTAAAAGTCACGTGTCAAACAATGTTTTTAAATGACGGTCATTAAATGTGTTCCGTAACGTATCTGTGTAGATCACAGACGACATCGTAAACAAGACTTGCATTGCTTCCAGACACAGTATTGTTCACTGAGATAAAAATGAAACTCTCTGGAGTAGTTTTACTATTTTTCACCGCGATATGATGCTGCCAGAAAAACTACAGTTGAGACCCTGGCTGGAGATGCTCGCTTTTCAACCTTGGTGAAATTGGTGACAGACGCTGGCTTGGTTGACACTCTCAATGCGGGGAATTTTACGATATTTGCGCCAACAAACAACGCCTTTGATTTAATAGGCGATGATACTCTTAATATGCTTAGCTCTAACTCTTCAGTAATTAGAGACATTTTGTTATACCATGTCAGTGCTGGAAATCTACGTGCTAATTTGGTTCATAATGACGACAGGATCTCAATGGCCAATGGGAGAGACGCCAGGCTCAACTATTATGCTAAGACCAACAAAGTCACAATCGACGGCAAAGCAATCCTGGAAGATATGAGAGCAAGCAATGGAGAGATCCACGTGATTGACCGCGTCCTAATGGCACCAAGCGTAGACATGGTTGGCTACCTTAATATCTTTGCTGACAAGTATAGCACAGTTCTGGGATTGATAAAACAAGCTGGTCTCGTCTCAGCTTTACAACAAGACGATCTCACCCTCTTTCTGCCGTCAAATGCTGCCTTTGCCAAGATGTCCCAAACTGAACTTACCAACATCGCCGCGGATAATAATAAACTGACCGCAATATTAACATACCACGTGGTGAAAAGTACGGTGTACTCAGCAGGACTTTACGACAATGACAAAATTGTTCCTTTAAATACCAAAGATTCGCTAATCGTCACAATGGGACAGAATATTATGGTGAATTCAGCTAACGTGATCGGAGCTGACATCAGTGTGACAAATGGAGTCATACATCTAATTGACGCCGTCCTTGTTCCTACTAGTGACTCAAGCTTCATTGGTTAATCTCCGGAGGTGAAAACATTCGTAGCATAGCGCTGCAGTTTTCTTTAATAGGTCATGCATGTTTTTATACATCTGTTCTTAAAAACTTAACTTATCATAAGAGCATCTACAAATGCAAAAACTAAACTTCAAAAATCGATGAAATTGAAATGACTATCGCAATAAGTAATCGCACTTTGTATACCAACTCGGACTAAAACTTTTGTCTCACAGTTTGCTTACTTACGTGTATATAATGTTTTCTTTTTTGATATATTGAGAAGTCTATATTTGTATAATAAAACATCAGATCTGTATTTTTACTCTTTTTCAGAATAAGAAAAATTTTAATTTTTAATACATGTCCAACTTTTAGGCCCATACATGATCTCAATTCGATGCTCGATTGTCAATAGAAAAGTATAGGGGGAAATTCTTTAAACGGCCATATCTCTTTTATTTTTTAAGATATCAATTTTGTGCAAATGATGCTAAAATGTTTAAACTTTCTTCTTTCATAAAGTTGTTTTTATATTTTTGTAAAATTGTAAAGTTTTGGTCTGTTTTAAGGTTTTATTTGATTACTCACGTTTCTATAAAATAAGAAGGAAAAGAAATACTCATGCTGATATAAGTTAAAAACTAAAGCCTTTCCGGTCCTTTGATCAAATTTGTGCAAACGACATGAGCAAGCTGTATGTTTCTAGTTTCCGAAGCATTTTTTATTTTTAAAATATCTACATGAAGTGTTGGTCTGTTTTGCACTTTTTTCCAAATTTTTTGGATTTTTCATATATTTTTTTCTTAATTTTATAATGTGCGCTATCGGATATAGGGACCCCTGGTGTGATTGTATAATACACTGTGTATAGCAAGGCACAGTGGGTACACTTTTATGACAGGATAACCTTCCTGTCTCTGTTTCATTGCTAATCAGTTGTATCTGTCACATGATCTAGCAATAAAGGTTTAGAAAAAATATTATTCTAGATAGTTAAGAAAATGTAATTTTTGGTAGATTTGATTATCGACTATACGAATCGATGAAATCAGTATTATAAAAATAATATTACTTTAAAATAATTTTACTAAAAAATACTCCTTTATTGCTTATAATATATTTACATATATGTATATAATTTGCATTTTAATATATTCATATCTCTCTGATAAATGAATACTTTTACACATTAATTAAGTGTTGTAGTTTATTTTGGCGGCATAATAATAACTGAAAGAACGACATGCAACTGTTTTAATTTCACCACTACCGTTATTATTTCTTTAAACGAAGATACCTTGAAAACATTTTTACTGACTAGTTAATTCATGTTACACAATATTATTAAAAATGTAAAAAATAATCGAACAGTTATACTAATGAATGCATGGTCATTTCAGTCAAAGTAAAATTTTGCAACCGACAAACGAAACAAAAATAGTTATTGACGGCTTAACAATAACTATGAGGATTGAATTAGTTGTTGCAATTTAACTTTAAAGCTTTCGTTTCAATGAAAATATGGTGTATAAAAATTCACGGACGGACGATAAATTTATTTAAAATGGAGATGTTATATTGTAATATATTTCTCATCTCTAACATTATTAAACAATAAGAAAATTATTTCAATCGTTAATTTGTTTCCACCAGGGATTTTATATAACATGTTTAATATAACATATACACATTTGTTGTATAAAATCCCTGTTTCAACTGAACTGTCATGTATACAAAATGTTACCACTAAAGTAGTGTTAATTTACACCTCATGCACAATGGACAATATACAAATTTATAAAACATCTGTCTACAAGGAATTTAATCCCCCAATGATAAAGTGAAATCTATATGGTTATAATCGTGATCTATGATCCTTATCTTACATTATCGATCACAACATGGGGTCAAGGCTTGTAGATTATGTTATCGCAAAACTGATGTATCTACTGTCAGTGCTATATGGCTGTAACAAACAGCGAAAATATTGATGGGTCTAAAAGTTGGGTATGAATTGTCATATTTCGAATTCTTGTATTGTTTATATTCAATAAAGTATTCTAGTTTACTATATATGTTTCTTTCATGTATTTCAATAATTTAATGTCAGATGGATTTCACAAAGTTTTATGAAAAACATATACTAGTATGCCGTATTATTGGATGAAAGCAAACTAGTTCTTAGTGGGTTTTAGAGAACCCGTGTCTGTATTGCATTATATATATCTAGGGTGCCAGACTTTCGGATCTAATTTCCTGAAGAGGTAACAGGTTCATATCCTGTCCGGGGCAATTATATCCTTCCATTTGAATTTGACAATAATATCTTTTTTACTATGAAATAAGTGATATGGAGAAGCTGCCAGCCTTGTGGAAGGGTAGGGTAGTACTATAGTTATGAACAATGGTCCAGAAAAGCCAGGTTAGGCTTGCAGGTCGCTGTAAAATAATCCTAAACTGTGATGATATGGTGTTAAACCAGTTTAAACAAACTTTTGGAGAAAACAATATTCGGAACTGCCTCCATCTTGCTTGTACATTTTCAGTATGTTAAAGATTGAGTTTGAATGGCAAACAATTTGAAACAACTTGTGATAAACGGACAGAGTTGTTCCTCTTTCAATAGAAAACAGTTGCTCATTTAGGCCTTTTAAATATATGAGATGGCGAACCTTACTCCACATGACACCCTCGCACTAATAAATGAAAATAAACATTTACAGTATAACCTCTGCAGACTGGCTATCTACAGAACAAATCCTCTTCACAACAACAGCTTATAAGATATCCCTTTGGCATAATTTTAATTGAATTTAACCTCTGTATAGCAACAATATCTGGGTATAAATACGAAAGTCCCTCCCAGTAGGTGTTGTTAAAGAGAGGTCGTACTGTACATGTATGTTTAAATTCTGGGCCATTATGATACTACCCCCGGCTAAACGAAAAATGTTGTTTTTCCAATTAGCAATACGTCTCCCACACTATCTATACAAATTTAAATTTAACCGCGACCGACCGACTGTCAGACAGGCGAACAAACAGACAGACAAACACATAGGAAAACATCCTTCAAACTTTTCAAAGTTCTAGTGGCAACAGTTCATAAAGTTCAATCTGTAAGGAACATAATAAGACAATGTTAATAATACAATGAAATATGACCTTGTTTTTACCCACACTATAATATAAGATAAAATATTGATGATGACGAGAAGGTTTACTGAATAAACCTTAAAATATTAAATCAATGAATTTCATGGTTAATAAAGACAATGTAAACAACAGATTTCATTGTATGTTTACATTATATAATGTAGTGCTCCGGAGATCTATACCGGTAAGAATTTCTCTCTTAATCCTCTTAATCGCTCGCTAAGTATCAAGTCTCAGCGGTATTTGTATGACAAAAATACAATGAGACGACTGTTATCTTCCGCGTAAATATTAAAAAGCTATTCGTAGAAGGTTTTATCAGTAACTTGAACACGGAACTAGAGGTCGAAGTCTTAAGTCTAAACAAAGTTTAACGGATTAATGATGGCGGAAAGTAGGCTTTCATTTAGTAATATGTCGGAGGAAACATTTGACTACATATGTACTGGATGTGATAAAAAGAATAAAACATTAAAAGCAGTGAAGTACTGTGTTGATTGTAAAGTTTATTGCTGTCAATCATGTGTGGACATGCACGAGATGTTTCCGCCATTAGCCGGTCACAGTTTCGTAGATGTTGGACAAGGGAATCAATCTGGCAACCAACAGTCGAGTGTGTCTGAATTCCCTACTGAGAGATGTAGTAAACATGCTGGCAAGGTGTTAGACATGTACTGTCAGAAACACAACGAAGTAGGATGTTATACATGTATGGCTACTGGTCATAAGTAAGTTATTAAATTATTTTTATAAAAGCAATTATAAATACTAGGGCACGTTTTTGAATGATTTTTTTTAATGAGAAGAAAACGTAACTTACTTTGCAATTTTTAATCTAATATTTTTGTTATGACCTATTTATTTTGTTCTATTTTTACCTTTATCACAGATAGGTTTATTTTTATCTTCTAGTGTACTGGTGCGGGTCTATATGTAAATATTTTGAGGATAATTAAACATGCTTAAGTCTAGCGTTTTAGTTTATTTCGGAGTGCTTAACACTGTAATTTGAGTAGCAACCTCTACGACAAAAATAATTACAGTTAAGGGTGTATCGTAATTTGAAATTGAAAAAAAATCTTTGGTATGAGTGGGGTAAAGAAACATATAAAAATATCCATTAATTCAAACAAAAATTGATATATTTTGTAAGTGATACGTCAAGTGTATAGACATGACAACGGAAATAAAAGAACTAGGTAAGGTTAAATGTTTTCATTTCTTTCTAAATGTCTTATTTGTTACTTGTTTATATTTTCACTTTCACGTCTACATGTATAAACTTGATGCATCACTTGAAAATATATCAAACTTATTTGAAATATATGGATATTTTAATATGAAAAGTTACCTTACCCACTTGAAAGTTTTTTTTCAATTTCAACAAATGATAGATCCTTTTCATCATCATCGAACAAATTGGGTTTTAGTTTATCAAAAAGAATTTTAATATTATTAATCTAAGATTGTGACCTCGATAGTTCAGACCAGCAATATTAACCAAAATTGAATTACCGTATTATAACATGGTAATGTCACACGTTATAGATATCAAATAGTAAATTTCTAGTAAAATGAGTCAGACAATATACATTGTCAATGTCATGCTCTAGGTAAATATACATTCAAAAAATAGCGTATTTATCAAATGATTTAATATCGCAGTTAGATAAAACATGTAGACTTTGGACGTGTTCAGTTACCGCGAACGTTACAGAACATTACATAACGATAGATACATTCGGAACTCCTCGACCATATATTTCTTTACTTCAACACCGGTAGTTTCCAAATAGTGTCTAAACATGTCCGAGATTATTCGCAGCAAATGGCAGAGGAGTTCCGAATGTATCGTTACGGAACTTTCTGTAACGTTCGCGGTAACTGAACTCCAAGCAGGTGTGGTTTCGTGCTTTAAACATACGGCTTGCTCACTCAATAGGTTAATAAGTCAATTAGTATAGACCAAGTAATTGATTTAAACATAACATTTCAAGTCAATAGTATTCAACATATATTAAAAAAGTAAATCTGAACATTGTAAATTGTATACGATAATACATGCACATGTACGTCAATACAAGAGTTTGAAATATTTAACTGTTAAATCATTGAAATATTCATATGCGGATCCAGGATTTCTAGTTGAGGGCGAAATGAATCTGCAGACTGGGTTCTAAGGTGCCGTTAGTCCGCCGATGGGTCCAGGGCAGTGCCCCTGTCAGGGGCTCAGGGCACTAAGGTTTTAATCAATTTTTAAGAGTTCCAGGCACGTTACCAGAACCTCAGCTATCTTCGGGTATACATTAAAATTCATCTAGATATATTATTTATTTTCTAAATGCGATTTGATCATGTTAAAATCTAATGAAATATGGCAAGGTATTGTTTGTGAATTGTACGTTATGTAATTGTATAACTATACTCCTAATATCGTAACTTATTGCACGCTTAATGTTTGACTCTGTATAAGTAATAACCATAAAAAACCATATTCTACGAAAATAATATCTTTGATCTTTGGTAAAATATCTAGATTATATATGTAAATGTTATGAAATATTTGTAGTTACTAAGTACTGAACTACAATTTAAATTAGTATCCGTTTTTGTCTAAATACACGAACTCGTGTTTTTACTGTATTGGAAGTATGATTTGGGATCTACATGTATATTTGCATACAAATATAGTACAAATCCACATGTATCAAAGAGTGACTGTACATTTGTTACACACTTTGTACGACCTTTTTGGAAACATTGCAAAAGCATTGTTTTAATCAAAATATTATCACAGCATAAGTAAATATGGGACAAATAAACAATAACAATAATATAATATATATCATTTCAGATCATGTCCAGAAAATCAAATTTTCTCTGTACCTGACATGGTTGGACAGTTGTTTAACCTCTCAGAAAGTAGGCAGATACAAACACGTTTACAGCAAATGATGATTAACATGACTTCCCTTCATGAATCAAATTATTCCAAACTGGAGTCACTTAAGAAAGCCAAAGCTGAAGCAATTGATCAAATTACAAAACTAGAAAATATTCTTAAAGCCATGCTTCATAAAGCTGCAGAAAACACTAGAATGGAAGTCGAGGAAGAATTTTTGAAAGTAAAGAAATCTTTATTGCAAGAAAATGATTCAATTGATAACATCAACAAATTGTTGAAAGAGACAGACGACAAGCTTACCAAAGCTGCATCCAACAGAGCACAAAGATTTGTCTGTTCCAAAGAAGCAGAGAAAAGAATTGCAGATGCTGAAAATGAAAAAATGAAAAAAGAGATGGATAATAAAACAGATGTAGGTTTATCGTTTTGTCCAAACCAGAAACTAATGGATTATATCCATGATTTACATGGTATTGGTGATGTAATGGCTGCTAAAAAGAAGAAAAGGATCAACAAGTACAAAGTGAAAAGTAGTAGAGATATCAACATTAAAGTTTCCAATGATACCGAGAAATGTAATTCTTATGGATGTTGTTAAACTCCTGATAATCAACTACTTGTTACAGATGCTATCAACAAAAAAGTGAAACGTATTGATACAAGTACATTGTCGATAGTCGAGTCTTGTTTATTAGATAGTCATCCTATAGGAATATGTTGTATCAGTAAACAAGAGGCGGCTATTGCCTGTGAATATCCAAACAAGATCCAGTTTGTTTCCATTGGAAACAAGATAACACCTACCAGGAAGATTGATACATCTCATGTTTGTTATGGTATTGCAATGAAGGATGATCATCTTTACGTTACTAATCAGTCATCTTCTCTGTATGTTTATGATATGAATGGTACATTGTTGAGAACAATCATAAATGACAATGATGGAAATAAACTGTTTTCTAGGATAATACATATTGCATTCAATGAGAGTGGAGAAAAAATGTTTGTTGTTGACGAACATAAAGGACTGGTATGTTTTGATGGAAAATATAATTATCTCTCTACCATCAACGACAATGATTTGAAAGTTGCAGTAAGTGTATGTACTGATGGAGGAGAGAACGTATTTGTTACTGATTGGGGATCTAACAATATTGTACAATTAAATGAAGACGGTGAGAAAATTGGTGTTGTTGTGAAACAAGAAAATGGGTTGAACAAACCTTGCGCAATATCCTTTCATCAGGAACATAACAGAATGTATGTGACATTAGAAAACTCTGATAAAATGAAAATGTATGAGTTAGAGTAACAATGTTACAAACGTATAAAACAGTGTAAATATCCAATAGTATAGATATACATACATTAAATGTAGTTTATATTATATCTTTACTTGCACTTTTAGTAGCTTATATGTAGTTTAAATTTTACTCGCACTTAATAGCTTATTTGTCATTTTTTATTTAAAAAATACAATCTTCTATTATTTATCAAATGTGTTGATGTCAAGTGAAAACTTGTCCGTGTTGATATTTGTAGGTGACTAGGTTTTTTTATATTTGTCACATGATTGTTGGCATTGCATTTTGTGATTCCAGTTTCAGTGATTGTGAAATCATTTAATAATGTAATATTGATTTGATTAAATAATTCATTGAATTAATTTAATGATAAACGTATGTGTATAAAACAATTCAATAAAATGTATTAAATAGCAATAAACATATTTGCATTCCCTTTCAATGAACACATTTAGAATCAAAGGAATATTGTTTTCTGTTTTTTATTGAAACTATAAATTATAGTTAAAATAACATTTCGGTAAAGAACAAGCAAGTTTGTTTAACTTGAAGCATGCAAATACAGTTTTTGTACTATACTAATCATTCTTTCAATACAAAATACACGATGGTAATTTCTTTGTCTAATTTTCTTGTTCTATATTCTGATAGAAGTGATGATTCTATATAGGTATGCTTTCATGATGTGTATTGTCCAATAAATACAGTGACCACCAAAAGTTAAGAGACAAACGAAATTTTCCTAAAATGGTTTTATGTCAAACGTTGTTTTTTCTAGAACCATTGTTTTTATATAAAAGGGATTATTATTTAGTATGGTTGGTGCTAAAATGATTACATGAGAAAAAGATTCAAAGTCTGCCATTCAAAAGTCTCAAAAACCATTGTAAATAAAATATTACTTTTGTTATATCACGGCTGGTGGTCATCATATTCACGGTCCATTTATAGTATTAGATTTTTTAATCCAAACCTATATCTGCATATAAACCTTTACCGCGTATGATGGTATACCATGTACTTAATCAAATACAACAAAGAAGACACAGACAATTAACTACTCCAAATATTTATTCATTACAATTATTTTCATATGAATGCATAGAACTAGGAACTGTTAAGATCATTATTCTGTTCCTTATACTTAGGAAATTACAAGAGCAAATCATTATCTGAGAGAAAACTAGAAATAATAATTTAACAGTTTTTAACGCACACTTCAATACATTCAAAATGAACATGCATTCTGAATTATATAGGAGTAACTGCATTCTATTTTAAACACACATTAAGTGTACTTAAAAATAATACTGATTAAATGGAGTAAATTATTACAAATAATTGAAAAAATGATTAAGGAATGTAAATTATTACAGCTAATTAAATACTGAATAAAGAGGAACGACGTATCAAAAATTAAATACTGATAATTGGATATAACGTATTACCCATATTATATTAACCATGAAAATGAATGATACACTTCGCTTTACTGACATCTGTACCTGATGAAATAATACATAGCTCAATAATTACAATTATGATAGAATTGTATAGATACATTACATTTAAAACCATGTGTGAAGTTATTAACATGTAAGTAGTGATAACAGGTCACCTTGATATTATTGTGCTCTCGGTGCTTAGCGACCTACACTCGCGCGATAGATATTCCGCGGTAACAATCCAGTATTGACCTAGATATATAAAAATAGTTATAATGTAAATTGTGTGCATTACTTCCTTCAATAAAAGCAACATACGAGTGAATGAGCTGTAATGTTAGTACAAACTCAAATATAAACAGTCAAGCCTCTCAAATACGGTGAGTTAGTCAGCTGAACTTTACGATATGATTAGCTGGTGGTCAAATTTCATTATTCACATCAAAGGGAGGTAACTCAATACTTAAACCTAATACACTTATTTCTAATATGTATGTACAAAAAAGTTAAAACATCCATGGAAAGAAACGCCAACGTAATCTGATGACCATATAAAATTGTCCAATCGGAGGTGTAATATAATATCACGTGATAATTGAAAAAAAACACTCACTAGGTTTAAAATATGTCACAATAACAACATTCTCGTACCCAGAGGCTATGAAGATTCTCGATACTAGATCGAGCATCTTGATTACCTCGGTGTACGAGAATGCAATAACAAGGCGACTGATTGAATGCAATGATTTTCACTGACGATATTTAAAATCAAACAAGATGAGAACCGTAGTTAAGCTACATAACTTGTGGTTCGACTTTATTGCGGTATGTAAAAACGTCATCACATATATTTTATCATTACTATGGTTGTAAACCTGTGGTTGTTAATATATACGTTATAATGGGTAATACATATGCTTGAAATAATTATTTGGACATTCTGATTAATAAAAGTATTTTAAGATGCCATTGATAAACAAATTGCATAAAATCACAGGTCGCTACCATAAATGCAGTTAGGTGAGAAATGCATAATTGCTGATATCACGCCAGATATAATCAAGTTGCTTTGGACTTGGCAAAATACTCTTCCGTTAAACCTAATTGTTTGCTAGGCAATGTATGACCTAGAAAATATTTTTGAACTGATGTAAGTAAGGACAACTTTCGCAAATACTTTACTCTCCAATATAAGCCTATAACATATCTTATTTTTAACAAGGGTACATAATTAGATATTGAAACTCACTAACATACACCAGGTAAAATATCGCATGCATACTAAACACACACTTTAAAATATTGAGACTAGTAACATGCATACATCTGTTCTAGGATCTATAACCGTAATATATTTAGTTTTTATATGATACATTTAAGACCAATTTAAATTGTGTTTAACAAAATTGGTTTAACGTCTGGTATTTACATTCTATAGTCTCTAGGTTTCATGCTTATGCACGTTTACATACTTTATAGTTATAACGCCTGCTTTATAATGAAAACGTGATATACACAATATCAATACATAAACAAATATTGTGAGGTTAAAAACTAGTACACTATTTAGTATATTAAATGGCATATTTCATAACTAAAGGAATGAAACTGTGTCAAAACAAAATATAACAGTCGATTCCTTTATTTAGACAACCTATCTTCATCAGACGGATTATGTTAGACGATTGTTAATTGAAATTTACACACCCATACCACAAAAATTCAGTACACTATTGCCTGTTAAGCAATAAGGGACCTTAGTCAGTTATTTCCCCTTGTATACTCTTCAAATAGGTAGGTCCAATGGACTATTCAGAGTGTGACCTTTTTATTTGAATAACCATACATTAACCCACAAATGTAAGCATGTGCTCTATTGTTAGCACCTTGTTTGTGGAAGAAAATGTAACTGTTAACCTTTGTTAAATATGCTAATAGGTACGTTCGTGGAAAGGTCCATTAGTTGGATTACTCGGATTTTACCCTTACTTTTCAATGTCAATCTGCCAAAATTAATCTTAAATACCTTTTTTTGTAAATCATTTAATTTGTTTGAAATTCAAGCTAAGAAGTTTTAAGGTAATGAACTTTTTAAATTTTATCACTTCTGTTACAATCTTCATTAACAAGAAATGTATTAGATGAAACATTTGTCATCCTTACATAGGACTTCAATGAGGATGAATATGTAAGAATTCAATCTTTATATCAGTGGCATGAATTGCTTATCAACCTATGTCGTAGTTGGCGGTATGCTTTAGTTCCAATCAAAATTTGTCGCGGACGTAGACATTCGGAAAAAAATAGTTCGCAGTAGATAACGCGTATCTTAAATTTCACCGATGAGCAAATTGCAATAACACGCGTTTTTCATTAACTATGATAAATTGAACAATTTCGCGCAGTTTAAAAGAAATTATTGATGTTATAGCAATTTCAATACATTACATTTTTCTATAATTGCATCGCGCATGCGTACATTCAACTGAATCCAAATGTGCTAAAACTAGACATGCCTGCAATTTTGTCTAAAATAGATCATAATACATGTGTCAAGTTAATTTTTCGATGTGCGGTGATACGTGATTAATCAGTTGATCCGCATTTCCTGCGGACTGTATCAAATAGCTTTGTAAGCCGAAAGCATAATGATCCCTCGTTATACAGTTTGTTTGTTAATTTTAGAAAGAAACACCTGTCCATCGTTTCCTAACAGTCACGTGGTGTCTGCTCCAGTCACGCTTCTTTCGAGAACATTGTTTTTCAACAGAACGAAGTTTACTAACAGAGTTTTATTTGATATTATGTCAAATACAATATAGACATATCACTACTTTTTGCGTTTTGAATATCTTATAATAAACCTAAAATTGCAATAACTTCTTTTATTTTGACTGGAGTTCGATCTATTTGATACACAATACGAAACAAATACGGTCCACCATGTTTGTTTACGAACTGAGCTGTTTAAAGCCCTTATTTTGGTCCAAACTCATGCAGCGGTTACTTCCTTTCATAAAACCAATAACCTCTACCACCACAAGTAAATTTGTCCCTCTTTTTTTCATTTTTTCTTTTACATTTCAATATTTCCAATAAATTTACTCTTCATATAGTAGACTTTGATGTTTTAAGTACATAAAAAATAAGTAGTCTAAATAAATAATTTATGAAAAAAAAACAATATTAATTTTGACCTTACACCGGTCAACTTATGTACGTAAAATTGTATGCCGGCAAAATATTGCGCAAAATATATATTAGATAGATTACTATATTTATTATAGTCATTTAATATATAAATGCTATATCATTTATCATTATATAATATTTTCTTTTTTGTTTTAAAATGTTCATGTTCTTTTAGTTGGCATACAAGTTGCTTAACATAAACTTTTGTCTTACTTTTGTCGTATTGTTATTCTCTCAGCATTTTACACTCATGTAATCATACTATGTCATGATCTGATGTTTACTAGGGATGAGGCAATATGGTCATCATATAAATCAATGCGTAGGGATACAAAAAGGGAAAATGTGATTATTTACGATATGAATATCTGGTTTTTTTATCAAATTATGTAATACGTTTGTTGTGATAAAAATGCTTGTTACAAAGTTACTTAAAGTTACTAGTCATTGTCTCATCTATGAGACCATCTCATAACCAATGTCCAGGTAGCGCTATCAGCGCTTTGATATATACATTGATATTAACTTCACATTGTTATCACACCTGTCTGTCTCAATATATATAATCTAAGTCAAGTAGATGTACATAAAAACATATCAACATTGACATTTTGATCTTTTACAGTCTTATCCGACTCTTGTTTGTGCTGGAAGTTTTAGATTAATTATATTTTAAACGGAATAGTTATTACCTTAAACGAACAAATTGTAAAATTTAAGGTATTTGACAATGTCACTTTAAAGACTCCGTATGAATATTCAAAAGGTAAGTTTCATTTGCATGGCACAGATTGTGAAGATGGAAAATGCTTTTGAATTTGAATTAGTTAGTTAGTATTTATGTCATATTTTCATCGGGCGCATATGACAGTGCATCATTAATATGATCGCTTTTTATGTTTTAATAACGATCTGTGGATGTTGACAAAATAAACAAAGTAGACAAAGTAAAAAAAAGTTATAAATTGTGGCATTAAACAAAACATAACTAGTTTACTAAATGGTATTGATACTTATGTTACTTATGTGTGTCAACATGTTCTCTTATTTTACAGATTTAACTTATTAAAAATGTCGCAACAAGAAGACAAATTTGAGGAAGAGTTTCCTAACTGGGTCAAGGCAGTCCTTGGCCTACAGAAAGCCCGAGATGGTTCAATCAAATATATTAAACGTAAAATGGAACCTTTTGTTGACAAATTACGCCGTAAGCACAGATCAAATCAAGGGGAACATTTTAAAGAATTATTGACTAAAGTTGCAGTGAATGGAGATGTGAAGAAAATACATTTGCATAAAAAAGATCCAACTAAAATTGGATGGGTCCTTGATGGTAACAAATGTACAACTTGTGACAAAATATTTGAAAAACAGCTTGATATGTTCATTAATCGGTAAGTTTTTTAGTTGATCGAAGAATAACTATATATACCAATTTTAAGAATCTAGTATAGCTGTAAGTATTCGATTCATGAACATGTTCGCACAAGTTCCACACAACCAATCAAACGCGCTCAAATCGGTTAGATTCTTGGAACTGAAATGTAATCGAATAATCCATGGAAAAAACTGACGTTTCGCATCGCTAACTACCGAAACGTTAAATTGGTGCTGCGGTATGTATTGCCACAACTGCGAATTGCAATATACTGGTATATCGGGAAATCGTGACAGCCCTACAATGAATACAAATCGTGTATTTCTACGCCACCAGAATTTCAACGTAAACGTCCCGCTCACTTAAAGACCGCGTTTGATTAGCTGTACGAAACTCCTATACACACCTATTAGATTATCAATTATCAGTATTTTTGTTTGATATTGCGAGTTGAGCAATTAAATAAAACATAATTATCAGAAATCGTCATATTCGCTCAGTCACTTAAAATAGATCATATTTGCGCAGCGTACTTCTACAAACGCATATGACTAATGTGGTAGTTAAAGAGTTAAAAGAGGGAAATATATGATCAAATATCCAAAAAATGTATAATATCATGCTAGAATATTAAACAACTGGTTTTATATATGTTTAATAGAGAGGTGAGCAATTTAAGTAAATCATAAAATCATATTTTTGCTCAGTAATTTGTTCTTTTTTAAACTATAATTTCATATTTATTACTATGAAAAAAGTAATATATCTATTTCATTACTAAACAACAAAAAAATGCCCCAAAATAGTCACATTCGCGTCGTTATTTATCAACATTTATTAGCAAATATCAACTTGAAAAAATGCTAAAGCTTCATTAAAATCAACACTTCAACGGATGATTAATGGATATTTTGGTTTTATGGAGATAATAACCATATTTAACGTTGGGACTTGAAATAAATAGAATTAATCCCATACATAAAGAATTATTTGAAAAATGAAATTTATAGTTTCACTGAATTTCATATTCGAGAATGGGAGACGTTTGAATGCGGTTAAGTTAATGGTATTTTATATGCTTCGCAGAAAGTTTTTCAGTTATTTTGCAATGCCTTGTCGACTGAATTATAAATTTTCCTGGATACTTGATTTTGATTCACCAAAACATGAATACGATGAGTTCTTACATAAGGTTGGCAGCAAAGCATTATCGTAACTGACTTTTTTGTTTAGATTGAAACATATATTGATAGTATCATTTTTTATGTTATGATAGTAAACCAAATGTAATCTAATTCTCCCCCCTCTATATCTTTTATAATTCTCATATGTTTTTAAAAGTTCACGCTAACACACAAAAGACAATGTTATCAAACACAATTAATCATTAGAATGAATGTCTACGTTATTGCTCTGTCAACAAATATAATCAAATTCACCTATCTGTACTCTACCTGAATGACAGTAATCGTCACATCTACGGGAGAATATGTAATTCATTAGTAGCAGTTTATTCGGAAAGGTTTCTGTTTACTTTAAATAATTAAAAAATAAATTATATTCTTATTAATACTTGTTAGAGCTGCATCTATAGAATATAAGATATCAAAATACTATGTTTGTTCTTTAGTTGGTGCCCTTGTAAGGAATGGATAAGTAACAGTAAGACAGAGCAGGTAGAGCCTTCATCCTATTGGTGGATACTTGCTAAAATGTACATCGCTAAACCTGAAATCATTGACGCTGTCGGACCAGAAGAAGTTGAACCATTGGCAATATTCAACCTGATAAAACATTGTAAATTATTTGATCCTAACTTACAAAAAGTTGTTGATACAGTAAGTAACACATAAAACATGTTTATCTTATATGATGGATTGTTTTTTTTATTTTAACGCATGTTTGTTTCACTTGTATCACAGTTTTATGTATATTGTTAATATAAGTCTATTTGGTTAGAATCATCAATTCATTCAGTACTTCAAACCTAACAAATCTGATACTAGAGACCCCAATACAACCATACACATAATTGTTTAATTTGCAGACGATATATATACATACACAACACTAGTCAATAAAGTAATTACATTCATTAGAGATAAAAAGTATGTATTTTTTATTATGTAGACTTAAGCTCGTCATTGCCTAGTTTGAAAAGAACGCAAGATTTATCTCTGATGTTTAAGATTTGCTAGTCAAACTAAAGGTTATATTTATCAAGATGACAAGGTGCCATTTTTGTAGAAGCTTTTGTTATAATAATTATTGAACCTACTTGATGTTTCAACTCAGTTTGATATACATGGGCAATGTAAGTCATAAAAATGGGTTTTAATTTGAAACTTTAAATATCAACTTAATGATTACACGTACTCGAAAGTATACTTAGTTACTAACAATGTATTTTCTAAAGATTATGAGAAGCTGTTTAATTTATGTTTCAGTTAGTTCAATTAAGACACAGACTTATGCATAGTGCAAATAATCGATTGACTGGAGAGGAAATGGTCGACAGTTTTGATTTGATAAAAGAATTTCTAAAACACGTTGCAGCTAACCCAACTGAAACTACTGACATTATCAATGATGTTGAAATGGTAATATTGTATTTAGTTTCATAATTCTAAATTGTGATGTAATCTAATAGGCAGTGATGACAGTGTTGAAATCCTTAATAGTCAAACGATATTAAAACATGATGAAGGTCGTGTTATACTTTGAATGCATAAAAATTATAGCGTGAATAGTTAAGTCTAATATAAGCAAATCTTTCTGATCGTTATTATATCAGCCGCGAAAGTGGCACAGATTACATACTCAGAAATTTGAATATGAAAGTGTGCATTAACATTATTTGACATTAATTCAAAACATGATACTGTTGAAAAGTAGAACTTATGTAGCTTATTAAAATTTCGAATATATTGCCCTGAAGGGAGTACGGGTTCTAATTCCAACCGGGGAGTCTCTACCCTTTCGTGAAAATTTGACAATTATGTCAATTTTTCTCCACTAATAAGGTACTTAAGGAAGGCTAGCTGAGTACTGCTTATAGGCATGGATCCAGGAAAGCTAAGTCAGGTGCGCTAGACGCCGTAAAGTAACCAAAACGCGTTAATACCGCATTAAATCCCAGTATAAAATAAAAATAAAGTCAAGCAAATAATAAACACTCATGCATTTTGTTTATAGAATTAAACAGAGGCATTGAATTTTGATATTCTATTGTTACCTTCATTTGATGTTTAACATGATATTTTAATTACCTACTCTTTATTTTACGATTGTTTTAGCTTGAAAAAAAATCTCTTATACTTTTTGATGTGAATGGCGAATTGTGTGACCCAGCTAAAGAAGCTCTGAAACAGCATGATAAAAGTTTGAACGCTGATTTTAAAGCACCTGAGGGAATAAGTGGGGTAGTTATAAAATCATCGGCATGGTCAACTATTTTCATCAAGGTATTAAGTTCATATCAATAAACCAGTCACATGAACACAATATAATATATCACGCTTTAGACAGAACAATACATTCTTGTTACCACACTGTATTGTACTTGTAAACAATTCATTTATCACAAAAAACCTAATTTGAATCTTTTCTGAGCAAAGTAACTATATAAAATGTCAATATCAAAGTCTAACATCTTATTGAAATGTGTGTTTTATTTGGTCACGATGACAACAAACCGTATAGCTCTAGGTTAACATAGCAAATGTTTACAAGGCAACGTTGATGTAATTTCGTTTCTTTGTAGCAATTATGTGTTACTTAGATGACTTAATTACAGTGGCGATAATACAAGATATCCATTTCTGCATCAAAAAAGACAATAAACCATGAAATGATGACTGAATACATTTAGGGCCGATTTCATAATTCAAGTTTAATTTAGTCTATTTTAAGCCTTATTCCAGGACTCACTAGCCTCAAGTTTATCTCTCAATTGCATAATTCAAGTTAAATTTTGGTTTAGCTAGCCTAGGACTACCTGTCCAGAGGATAACAATCCTTCAGCTTTGTTATTCTGCAACAGTTAGTCTTCAGGTCAGATAAATGATAGTCCGTTTTTGTTTTCATTGCACCAAAACATTACCATATATTCATGAGAATTTCGTGCTTGAACGTGCATTTTTGCACAAAGTTTAAATCGATCAATAGTGTAATTATCAGGTACATACGAATATAGACATTTCTATGAAAAATATGGTTACTTATACATGATTGATTTTTCTTCTATTGTTGTCTTGAAAAGCGAGTGTAAAAAGGATGTTTAATGCCAAGATCACCTGACTTTTTAATTAAATTGTACTTGAATAATATTTCCTGTATATATATAATCCACAATCTAATTGATGAATTAGTAAATTCATGAATGTATTGTACATGTATGATGTTTCATCACTTTCTTTACTTGTGCAGTCAGAATACTTTTTAGGTTCCTCAGGTGAGAGCTCCGATCAAACGTTTTTGGATGTTGACATGTAATTATGCCTAACTAACCTAATTAACCTAACTGAACTGCGTAATGAAACTTTACGAGTCATAGTTATGCTTCAATCTTTCAAGTAGATAAATGCCTTTAGTTACAATAAAGATATGACATAGGTTCGTCTGTTTGACTAAATTTTCATTGTAAAAACTTGCGTTAAGTTATATTGCTTTTGTATTTTTTCCATTTAGTTCTGTGTTTTTTTCTGACAAAAACAGGCATTGGTGTTACAAATTAGATCATGAGTCAAGCTGACTTTTTTATTCAAGATCAAATTTGTTTCGATTAGTTGTGACAGAAAAGAAATGCTTTGGTATAATAAATGTTAATTCATGCTAAAAAATATTTGTGATGATTATAATAATCATTCAGGGAGAGACATATTTGCAGAATGACAATGGATGTCTGTACGATGTCTGAATACACGACGTATATAGCTCTCAATAAATACAAGCATACATATACAATTATATCTTAAGCTCTGTTTTCCACAGAATATGACGGAGCCCCTAAAAGGACATTTTGAAATACTTTTTTTATTTTCACAACTATTTCGTTTAAACGTAATATCATTTTGTTTAAACGTAATATTATTTCGTTTTAACGAAATATTATTTCGTTTATTCGAAATATTATTTCGATTAAACGAAATAATATTACGTTTAAACGAAATAATTATTTCGTTTTTTCGAAATAATATTATTTCGTTTTTTTCGAAATAATTATTTTGTTTTTTTCGAAATATTATTTCGTTTAAACGTCATATTATTTCGGTTTAACAAAATATTATTTCGTTTAATCGAAATAATAATTTCGTTTTTCGAAATGATACTTCGTTTTTTTCGAAATAATATTATTTCGTTTTTTCGAAATAATTATTTCGTTTTTTCGAAATAATTATTTCGTTTTTTCGAAATAATTATTTCGTTTTTTCGAAATATTATCTCGTTTATACGAAATATTATTTCGTTTAAATAAACATAATTTTATTTCGTTAAATCGAAATTATTATTTCGTTAAATCGAAATAATTCTTTCGAAAATACGAAATAATTATTTCGAAAAACGAAATAATATTTCGAAAAAACGAAATAATTATTTCGAAAAAACGTAATAATATTATTTCGAAAAAACGAAATAATAATTTCGAAAAAACGAAATAATTATTTCGATTAAACGAAATAATTATTTCGATTAAACGAAATAATATTTCGTTAAAACGAAATAATATTACGTTTAAACGAAATAATATTTCGAAAAAACGAAATAATTATTTCGAAAAAACGAAATAATTATTTCGAAAAAACGAAATAATTTTACTTCGAAAAAACGAAATAATTATTTCGTTTAAACGTAATAGTTGTGAAAATAAAAAAAGTATTTCAAAATGTCCTTTTAGGAGCTCCGTAGAATATCGCTAGTGCAACTACTCAACAGTGTGATAATCAAAACGCAAAGCCACATCACCGTACAATATAGTGTATAAATATGACTAAAATACTCCTTAGTGAGCCCAAAATAACATCACATTATCGTAATTGAAATTATTGTCGTTATTTTGTGCTTCTATTACAAATGTTACTACATGTATTTGGTTATTGGCGGATTTAGACCTATCCTAAGTAAAGCAATAGCACTGTGTCGGTTTATGCAATATTAAAAAAATTTCAGACCTGAGCCCTTAAAGCTCACAGCGAGCGATCAGAATTGGATTAGAAATAAATTTTCATAAATGCAAAAATAACATAAAACTATATTATAAGTTATGAGGAAAAAACTTCTTTAATATTTCATCGGTATCACACTCTGAGGTGTGATTGTAGCAGATCAACTATGACAGTAGACTTTCATCCTCTGCGTTGGCTCAAGTCTTGTTTGGAAGCCACTACTTTGGTTTAATCTTGGTTGTGAGCAATTGTTTCACTATGTAGGTTTATTTCTTCGATAATTGCGCATTATTATTGAAATTTATCCTCTGCTAAAATGAAGAAGAAGTGAAGAATTTATTTCTGCAACAATAGGTCAATAGGCCCGTGGGAAACATACAAATGCATCTCATAAAGTATACAATCACGTGACAATGACACAATACTTCTTTATTATCAACAAACATAATGCTTAAAAGCGAGAGCCATTTTTCTCATCTTACAAAACTGATATATTTTCTAAAACTCTGCTTTAAACTACCCCCACGACAGGTTTAATTTTATGGTGTATTAGACTAAATATAAACTCAACTCAGGTTTTGTCTAATCTGTATTTATGCAATTCTTACAGTGTTTTCCTTAAACTGCGACCAGTTAAACTATATTTATGCAATGGCTCGAGTTTAAACTCTGGTTTAAACTCGAGATTATCTTTAAACTAGAATTATGCAATCGACCCTGAATGTTTTATGTTGTTCTGATGATTGAAGACGTAAGAAAGGCTCATTAATTTCAACCAGACATGAGTTATTTCTTTGAGACTCTTATATATGAGATTTTGTTCCGCCCATTTCAAAATGAGTACACTTTGAAATTGTTTTGTATTTTACAATTGTAACCCAAAATATTTTTATATCAATTGTTAAATACAAAGTTTAATTACAAAACATGTTTTACTTTAATCAGCAACAAGAAATGAAACACGATAAAAGGATTAAAGAATTGATGAAGGAGAACGAGGTTTGTGTTAAATTGATTTCATATGTTATTTTAATTCGTTATATTCATACATTAATTTGTGAGCCTCTAGAATAAGGACCACACTCCAAAACATAACGACAAAGTGTATTATCTTATTTGTTGTTCTACTAAATATAATCTTTGCATCATCTTAACTTACAAGTCAATTAAAAGATATAAACCCAAAGCCGTGTTATCTAAGCTGAGTACATTTTTACATGGGGTTTCCCCATGTTTAGTAGTGGACTGTGTCAAATCCACATCAAAATTTGTCGCGGACGATTACATTCGGTTGTGCGCGCGCAAATAAAGGGATAATTACCACTGCAATTAATATAGTCCGCATTACGCGTTAACAAGCAGACGATAAGAAGCACGTGTATATCTTATCTAGTTTATGTAAGGTAAAGGTCCCTTGTATCGCTTCCATAAGTTGTATACAGCCATATACTCTACCAAAACCCCATGTCTGACAGCGCTATCGGCGCTTTGATTTCTCTGTGAGATCAACTAGAAACACGTTTCTTTGATTAAGGTTTGTTACTATTATCACTTGTTTTAATCATATAATGTTCTGATTAACATACATATTAAAGTTAGTTTCAAAGCAATAATAACCGTATGTGTTTTTATCATTCTTCTTCTTTTTTAACGCATGTATAGGTCATATACACGACGGCCAGCTCTTCCTATTATAGGTTTCCTGGACACTGATCTATCACCAGTACTAACTTACTCTTCCACGAGGCCGCCAACTCATGTATAGGGTATGACCTGCCGCGACCGGGTTTCGAACCCGCGATCTTTCTTCACAGCCATGTAAAGTTAATGCACCAAGAAGCTCAGATCAGCGGCTTGTTTTTTGTACAAAAATGAATTTAACTATAGGCAGGGCCCTTTTTGTGGAAAATACATGCATATAGTGATATATATGTAGTAAGTTGGTCATAGAGGCTATACGTGTATACTTCAAACAATTTAACATCCACTTCATTTCGCCTATTTCCCAAAAAATTGTTCATTGCGTGTCATAACGTCCATTTTAGTTGATTAATAGAAGGGCCAAAAGGAGTTAAATAGAAAAACTGAAAACGTCGAAATTCAATTCAGTTTGGTCAGTGTGCAAATAATCCGCAAAAGTTCTTGCCATACCTTAAGGTGGAAAAAACATTCGTTTTTCCCTATCAAAGTATAAATATTTTTGTTTGTTGTTATTCATTTTTTTAAATTATTTATTAGTTATTTAATTCAACTTTTAAAATTATGTGACTGCTTACACATTGGTATACACAAACCAACAAACAAATAAGTGGATTAGTTCACTGTATTGTGTTTTGGTTTGTACAAATTGTATGTTATTTGTTGTAGGATATACTGCGTAAATATGAAGAGCTAGAGAAGAAGGTCGACCAATATGAGGTAATACATAATTTTATGATTATTCTCATTAATAATGTTTATTTGTTGGTAAGGACGCATGACATTTATTGAGTTGTAATTATTGCAACATGATGTCCTAAATTGATGTAGGCATTGAAAACATGTTTATTATGCATGATGATTTAGGGAGGAGAGTAGAAATGGGTGGAAGGATGGACGAACAGAAGTGTGAATGGAGGTAATGACTGGATGACAGATTAAAGGAGGGACGGACAGACGGAAGACTTATGGAGATCGATATGGAAGGAAGAGATGATGGGAGATAGAAATGTAAAGAGGGAAGGAACGTGAAAAAGGGGGAGTGAGGGACACAAGTGAGTGACAAATGGTAGGGCTGAGGATGCGAGGGAGAGATGAAAGGAGTGACGGACGAGAGCAGATGGATGGAAAAAGGAAGAGACAACTAACGGAAGGACGGTAGGGGATCGATAGTCATACTGAGAAACATACAGTCAGACAAATTGATCTACCGACCGTTGATGATGGAAAGCAGGTTGTGACGGAGAAACCGCGAGTGGGATAGACGAATGGACGGACGGAGGACATGGTCAGACTGGTGAACGGACGATTTCCTAAACCTGACATCATAATTATAAGAAAATAAATGTATGAGTGTTGTAATTAATCAATCCATATCTTTCACTTCAGCATTGTATTTTCCAGGGTAAACATGATATTGGTGGTGAACTAGTTGGTCAAAAGAAAAGAAAACACATACACAAAATAAAAAGTAGTAGAGATATCAATATCAATGAATCAAATGATACCGATGTATGCATTTCTTATGGGTGCTGTATAACGCCCGATAATCAGCTACTTGTCACGGATGTTAACAACAAAAAAGTAAAACGTATTGATATAAGTACATTGTCGATAGTCGATTCTTGTTTAGTAGATAGTTTGTTTCCATTGGGAATATATTGTATCAATAACATAGAGGCGGCTGTTGCCTGTTCTTCTCCAAACAAGATTCAATTTGTTTCTTTTGAAAACAAAATGAAGACTACACGAAAGATTACTACACCTCATTTGTGTAATAGTATTGCAAAGAAGGATGATCATCTTTACGCTTCTGATTATACAACGTCTATCTATGTTTACGATATGAATGGTACATGGTTGAGAACAATCATAAATGACAATGATGGAAATAAACTCTTTTCTGAAATAAGACATATTGCATTCAATGGGAGTGGAGACAAAATGTTTGTAAGTGACAACAAAAAAGGACTTGTATGCCTTGATGGAAAATACAATTATCTCTCTACCATCAAGGACAATGATTTGAATGGTGCAGTAGGTGTATGTACTGATGGAGGAGAGAACATATTTGTTACTGGTTATTTGTCTAACAATGCTGTACAATTTAATGAAGATGGTCAGCAAATTGGTGTCGTTGTGAAACAAAAAGATGGATTGAAAAATCCCCTTTCAATATCCTTTCACCAGGGACATAGCAGAATGTATGTGACATTAGATTACTCTGATATAATGAAAATGTATGAGTTAGAGTAACACTGTTACAATATAAAACTTGAATAGTAGAGATACATATACATCACATGTAGTTAATATTATACCTAGTTACCGGGCACTTTTTGGAACAATGTCTTAACATCGTTCCAGAGTTAACAAACCGTAATTTTAGCTTCAAGCATTGAATCTAAGCAAAAACCCCGATCCACTCCGCATACTATTACTGCAAAATTTGCTTCAGATGTTTCCGATTAGTATATTATTCCGATAATCGCTTGCGACTTATTTCCATAGATTGGATTTTTCATCCGGCAATAGGGCAACATGTTACGACTAAAACACGCAATGGAGAATTTTGGGCAAATCGATTAAATGGAACAGACATCGACTGGTTTACTGCGGGTAGGACTAAAACACGCAATAGAGATTTTTGGGCAAATGGACGAAATGGAGCAGTCAGTAGTTTTAATCGGTAAATAACTTTTTTGGGCGTTAATATATTATAAGAAATAAAACAACGGGATAAATGGACGACATGGAACAGACGATGGCGAATCGGAGATTTAACTGTATAAATCCAGTGTTCAATCTAAAGCGTGACATTGTGCAAATGCACCCTTATGTGCACAAATGGCATAATGTCAAACGTCTATTGGGCCCGTCGGGTGCACTCGAAGAATATATGGCTATTTGCCTATATCAGACCAGGGACTTTATGTTCGTGTCTCTAATAGATCAGGCTTTTGTCGACTTTTCGTTTATTCTGTGCCCGCCCGTCTCTGTAAACCGATTTCGTTAAATAGTTCTACAAGAAGAAGAAATAGTTCTAGTCGTATTAGAGACAAACATAGTTAAATTTCACATTGTTTGAGCGACTGTAAAGAAATTGACGACATAAATGTTGTTCATTTGACATGGAGTACTGTACATATGCAATAATTTAAAATATCAATAGTTTTCCAATCGATGGAATGGCAGTAAACGACCACAGCGATTGATTGGTTTACAAATTTAAACGATAGATTCGATAGTAAAGTTCCAAAGATAACGCGATGCAGTCTGCAGGTGTCCGATTAATTTAAGAAGATAAGTTCTCTTGCATACAATTTATACTTTGCAACAAAATTTAATAATATCGGTTAACTTTACATGATTGTTTCTTGTGATAAATATTTCACTGACTGACTTACATGTACATGTACTTCCATGGAGAAGTTAAGGTTCTGGAACTGTAACTAACTTCGGTAAACTTAGGCACTCGGTACTATCCGGGTTTTTCCCGATTACCTATGTTCGTCAAGTCTTAATTGCTATTTTTAGTAATTTTCACCACGTGACCTGTTTGTTTCTCCAAAAGTCGTAGGGTAATACATTTTCCGAAAATGGCGAAATCAGACGCTCTACAGCGTGATCGTAGAGTTAGTTATCGTAAAAATAATGGTTTATGGACATAAAAACAATGAAAAGTCTGAAAGGTGTAAAATGCATTGTTTTCATCCTATTTTTGCAATGTAAATTGGGTATGACTAAAACACGCAATAGAAATTTTGAGGCAAAATGGACGAAATGGAGAATTTGGGGCGAAATGGAGTTTTAATTGTTTAATAACTCTTTTTTCCAATGATAATATTTAGTTGGTTTACTGAAAATAAACATAGGTATAATATACTATACAAATATCGATAAACATTTAAAAAACGTTTAACTTAGATTGATTTATTGCCGAATTCCCACAAATAATCGTACGAAGTCAGCATATAAAGACAAAATTGTTGTACATTTTCTGTTTTTAATATCATCATTATCTAATTCTATGATAAACAATACAATAAACAGCATTATTTGAAAGCTAAGGCACACAATATGCCAACATTACTAACTCTAGTGTCAAACTGTTAGAGCAAAAAACGAAAACAGCAGAAAACATAGCTGGTACAGGTTTAATGCACAAATAGTTCCCTCAAGCTTGCCAAAGACAATTAAGAGAAGATTTTCATATGAAAATGCAGAGTCTAACATACATTTTTCCATCTCCAATACCAATTTTAGATGACATACTTGCATAAAGTAGTATCATCTGTATTTGACCATTTTTAGGTTATTTTTCTCTATAAAATCTCTTGCAGTTTCAGTATAGTAATCTCATAAAAATTCTTATAAAAAAAGTTAGAAACGTTATTTTTTTTAATTTTATATTGTGGCAGTTAATACTGTAGAAATTTTTAAAACTACATGTAGTTGCATGTGTCTAACTAACTTAAAACTTGAGATATTTGCTTTTAAAGATAGAGTTAATTCTCTGACATTCTCAAAAACTCGGATTTTTGCATGGGGTACATGTATGCAAAGCTCTGTGTTTTTATAAGTATTTGTCCAAAGTTTAATCTGATTAATCTGATTTAACATTATATGATTGTGTAACAGGAAAAGTGATTACAACTTGGAAATAAAACAGTAGAATTTGAAAAAAAACCGTTTCTTTTCACTTTTTGTCCCAGCACAATTTACTGCCTTTTTGAAAATCAAGGGTCTTGTTCTATCCTTGGACTGCTCTTGTTAAATTCAATTAATTGCATTCAATGGGAGTGCAGACAAAATGTTTGTAAGTGACAACAAAAAAGGACTTGTATGCCTTGATGGAAAATACAATTATCTCTCTACCATCAAGGACAATGATTTGAATGGTGCAGTAGGTGTATGTACTGATGGAGGAGAGAACATATTTGTTACTGGTTATTTGTCTAACAATGCTGTACAATTTAATGAAGATGGTCAGCAAATTGGTGTCGTTGTGAAACAAAAAGATGGATTGAAAAATCCCCTTTCAATATCCTTTCACCAGGGACATAGCAGAATGTATGTGACATTAGATTACTCTGATATAATGAAAATGTATGAGTTAGAGTAACACTGTTACAATATAAAACTTGAATAGTAGAGATACATATACATCACATGTAGTTAATATTATACCTAGTTACCGGGCACTTTTTGGAACAATGTCTTAACATCGTTCCAGAGTTAACAAACCGTAATTTTAGCTTCAAGCATTGAATCTAAGCAAAAACCCCGATCCACTCCGCATACCATTACTGCAAAATTTGCTTCAGATGTTTCCGATTAGTATATTATTCCGATAATCGCTTGCGACTTATTTCCATAGATTGGATTTTTCATCCGGCAATAGGGCAACATGTTACGACTAAAACACGCAATGGAGAATTTTGGGCAAATCGATTAAATGGAACAGACATCGACTGGTTTACTGCGGGTAGGACTAAAACACGCAATAGAGATTTTTGGGCAAATGGACGAAATGGAGCAGTCAGTAGTTTTAATCGGTAAATAACTTTTTTGGGCGTTAATATATTATAAGAAATAAAACAACGGGATAAATGGACGACATGGAACAGACGATGGCGAATTGGAGATTTAACTGTATAAATCCAGTGTTCAATCTAAAGCGTGACATTGTGCAAATGCACCCTTATGTGCACAAATGGCATAATGTCAAACGTCTATTGGGCCCGTCGGGTGCACTCGAAGAATATATGGCTATTTGCCTATATCAGACCAGGGACTTTATGTTCGTGTCTCTAATAGATCAGGCTTTTGTCGACTTTTCGTTTATTCTGTGCCCGCCCGTCTCTGTAAACCGATTTCGTTAAATAGTTCTACAAGAAGAAGAAATAGTTCTAGTCGTATTAGAGACAAACATAGTTAAATTTCACATTGTTTGAGCGACTGTAAAGAAATTGACGACATAAATGTTGTTCATTTGACATGGAGTACTGTACATATGCAATAATTTAAAATATCAATAGTTTTCCAATCGATGGAATGGCAGTAAACGACCACAGCGATTGATTGGTTTACAAATTTAAACGATAGATTCGATAGTAAAGTTCCAAAGATAACGCGATGCAGTCTGCAGGTGTCCGATTAATTTAAGAAGATAAGTTCTCTTGCATACAATTTATACTTTGCAACAAAATTTAATAATATCGGTTAACTTTACATGATTGTTTCTTGTGATAAATATTTCACTGACTGACTTACATGTACATGTACTTCCATGGAGAAGTTAAGGTTCTGGAACTGTAACTAACTTCGGTAAACTTAGGCACTCGGTACTATCCGGGTTTTTCCCGATTACCTATGTTCGTCAAGTCTTAATTGCTATTTTTAGTAATTTTCACCACGTGACCTGTTTGTTTCTCCAAAAGTCGTAGGGTAATACATTTTCCGAAAATGGCGAAATCAGACGCTCTACAGCGTGATCGTAGAGTTAGTTATCGTAAAAATAATGGTTTATGGACATAAAAACAATGAAAAGTCTGAAAGGTGTAAAATGCATTGTTTTCATCCTATTTTTGCAATGTAAATTGGGTATGACTAAAACACGCAATAGAAATTTTGAGGCAAAATGGACGAAATGGAGAATTTGGGGCGAAATGGAGTTTTAATTGTTTAATAACTCTTTTTTCCAATGATAATATTTAGTTGGTTTACTGAAAATAAACATAGGTATAATATACTATACAAATATCGATAAACATTTAAAAAACGTTTAACTTAGATTGATTTATTGCCGAATTCCCACAAATAATCGTACGAAGTCAGCATATAAAGACAAAATTGTTGTACATTTTCTGTTTTTAATATCATCATTATCTAATTCTATGATAAACAATACAATAAACAGCATTATTTGAAAGCTAAGGCACACAATATGCCAACATTACTAACTCTAGTGTCAAACTGTTAGAGCAAAAAACGAAAACAGCAGAAAACATAGCTGGTACAGGTTTAATGCACAAATAGTTCCCTCAAGCTTGCCAAAGACAATTAAGAGAAGATTTTCATATGAAAATGCAGAGTCTAACATACATTTTTCCATCTCCAATACCAATTTTAGATGACATACTTGCATAAAGTAGTATCATCTGTATTTGACCATTTTTAGGTTATTTTTCTCTATAAAATCTCTTGCAGTTTCAGTATAGTAATCTCATAAAAATTCTTATAAAAAAAGTTAGAAACGTTATTTTTTTTAATTTTATATTGTGGCAGTTAATACTGTAGAAATTTTTAAAACTACATGTAGTTGCATGTGTCTAACTAACTTAAAACTTGAGATATTTGCTTTTAAAGATAGAGTTAATTCTCTGACATTCTCAAAAACTCGGATTTTTGCATGGGGTACATGTATGCAAAGCTCTGTGTTTTTATAAGTATTTGTCCAAAGTTTAATCTGATTAATCTGATTTAACATTATATGATTGTGTAACAGGAAAAGTGATTACAACTTGGAAATAAAACAGTAGAATTTGAAAAAAAACCGTTTCTTTTCACTTTTTGTCCCAGCACAATTTACTGCCTTTTTGAAAATCAAGGGTCTTGTTCTATCCTTGGACTGCTCTTGTTAAATTCAATTAATTGATAATTAGTACATGAATTATAGATAACATTGCTGCACAAGTTTAATTTTTTACATAATTATAATCTTTATTTATTAAATCAGTTCATGACATTGTTCCTCCAGCACTCCAGTGCTTTGATTTCTGATTTGCTCATTTAACGTGGGTAGTAAAAGTCGTCACGAGCTATATTTTGTTCAATATGAGAGCATAGATGACGTCACATAGAGTAAAAGCGCATGTGTCTATGTTAGAATATACCTTTAATTGTACTTTTAGTAGTTTAAATAAATACATTTTCTAGCCCTTTTAGTATCTTATATGTAGTTTATATTATACATCTACTTAAAGCTATTGGTAGAGTAGGCTGATTAATTTTATCGTACTTTATCATCAAATCATAAACTACAATTTTATCTCATTTTTGTTAATCTTAAATGAAAGCTTGCGTTTGTTGATATTTGTAGGTCACTTGATCTGTTTTATGTTAGTAATATGATTATTGGCATGGGAATTGGTAATTTAGTTTTGTTACCATGAACATTTTAAGATATTTTATATTGGAATCTGTAATTTTATATTATATTTTATTGATTTAATTATAACAATCTGTGCAGTAATTGAAATGATAAATGCATAATATATATACTTATCTTCAATAAAATATGTCTAATCGCAACATAATGATTGTTTCTCTCTCTTTAAATAAAAAATAATGAAAGAATCTTGTTTTCTGCTCATTGAAACTATCGATTATAAAATGAATTACTTTGGTGTAAAGAACCAGCGAATATGTTTACCTTGCATGAAAAATGGGTTTTTACAACTCCTAAGTTATACTTTCAATACAAACTTCACGATGGTCATTTTTTCACAAAATTTCTGGTTTTGTATTCTAGAAAGTGATGACCGAATATACTATGTACATATACATGGCTCTGTCTATATATTTACATGTAGTCTATTGCTCAAGAAATACAGCGACCACCAAAGGTTTGGAGACAAAATAAATTAACTAAAATATTTTTTTAATTTTATCATTGTTTCCTAGAACCTGTTTTTAATATATAAACTATTACTTAGTATGGATGGTGATAAGTGGAAAACACATTTCATGAATAAATCACATTTTTTATTAAGCATCTGACATCCAAGAAAAAATTAAAACCGTTATTAGTGTAAAATTCTTTGTTTATTAAACTACTTTTTAGCATCAACAATATATAGAACCATTACAAAAATAAAAAGGAAAATTAAAAATCATTTCAAAACAACATGTAAATACTATATAGATAAAAATTAATTGGTAGGCCTTTACAGTGAACTTTAAAATGTCTTCATAAGTTTTGTGAACAGTGTAGAAATTTTCAACATATATGTTAACCTTAATGCTTCAACAAAACAATGTAAAAATATTAACTTAATCACTGTCTAAATAAGCAGTGATTTTTTGGTATCTGTGCTCAGATCATTTTAACCTCCCACAGAACCAGTTCTATAATTTCTTGTGGAGTTTGATCATGATCTTCTACGACCAGTTATCCGTCTGTGGTTGGCGACGGCAAAGGCTGAGAAAATGTATATTAAGTAACGAGCTCAATCTACCTGAAACAGTGAGTTGTTCGAAGGACCATATTAGTATACCTGACAGATTCGTTAAAATCCTTATTACGGTGAATTCAGCTAACGTGATTGGAGCAGACATCAGTGTGACAAATGGGGTCATACATCTAATTGAAGCCGTGCTTTAACTGCCGGTGACTCCAGCTTCATTGGTTTATCTCCGGAGGTGAATTCGATATGCTGTAGTTTCTTTAATGGTCATGCATGTTTGTGTATATTTGTTCTTTAAATCAAAAGTTCTCCTTTCATTGTGCAAATCAACACAATATCTCCACGAAAGGAAAAACTGAACTCCATATCCTCATAAAATGGGCGAAATTGAAATGTCTGAAAATCAAAGTTTGCTCACTTACAAAATATTTTTCTTATTTAAGCCATTACACGAAAAATAAAACATCGTAACTGTCTCTTAACTCTATTTCACAATGCTGAAATGTGATCTTAATGATTATAATATTCTAAATTCTTGTATAATAAATTGACTATATCCAATAAAGTATTATATTTTATTTTATGTATTTCTTTTCTGTGTTTTCATATTTTAATGTCAAACCGATTTCCTAAGTTTTATGAAAAACATATTTGCCATTAATATTGCATAAAAGCAAACTGGTTCTCATTCGATTTTGCAGTGCCCGGTTCTGTATTGCACTATGTAAGACGCCAGAACTTCGGATTTAATTTCCCGAAGGGGTTACGGGTTCATATCCCGTCTGGGGCAGTTAAATTCTTCTGTATGAATTGGACAATAATGTATTTTTTCTATGAAATTAGTGATACATGTTTATAGAATATAGCCAGTCTTGTAGGAGGGTAGATATGTACTATAGTTATGAATAATGGTCCAGAAAAGCTAGGTTAGGCTTGCAGTTTGCTGTGAAATAAACCTAAATTGTGATGATATGGTATTAAACCAGTTTAAATAAACTTTTGGAGAATAAATATTCGGAACTGACTCCATCATGCTTGTACATTTTTAGTCTGTTTAAGATTGAATGGCAAACAAGTTCAAACACCATATGATAAACCGACAGACTTGTTCTTCTTTCAACTGAAAACAGTTGCTCATTTATATCTTTTAAATACATGTATATGAGATGGCAAACTTTACTTTACATGACACCTTCGTACTAATAAATGAAAATAAACATTTACAGTTTAACCTCTGCAGACCGGCTTTCTACAGAACAAATCCTCCTCAAAACAACAGCTGATGAGATATCCATTTGGCATAATTTTGATTGAATTTAACCCTATAGAGCAACAACATCTTGGTATCAATACACTTTAGTCCCTCCCAGCAGATGTTGTTTAAGAGAGGTCGTACTGTACATGTGTGTTTAAATTCTGGACCATAATGATACTACTCACAATGATACCCAAGCTAAACGAAAAATGTTAACTTTCCAATTATCAACACATACCCCACACTACCTGTACATACTTAATAGACCGCGACCGTCCGACTGACCGAACGTCAGACAGGCGAACAAACAGACCGACGAACACACGGGAAAAAGTTCTAGATTAATTTTCAACGTTCTGGTGTCAACAGTTTCGAAAGTTCAATCAGTAAGAAACATATTAAGACAATGTAAACAATACAAAGAAATTTGATGTTGTTTATACCCACACTATAATACAAGATGAAATATTGATGGCCAGAAGGTATACTGTATACTCCTGAAAATAGTTAAATTAAAGTTCATAGTAAACAAAGAATTGTTCTCTCATACGATGGAAAACAAAGACAAAATAATAATTTGAGACGACTGTAATCTTCCGCGTAAATATTGAAAAGCTATTCGTAAAAGGTTTTATTAGTAAATTGAAATCGAAACAAGTGGTCAAAGTTTAAGGTCTAAACAAAGTTTAACTGATTAATGATGGCGGAAAGTAGGCATTCATTGAGTAAAATGTCGGAGGAAACATTTGACTACATATGTACCGGATGTGATAAAAAGAATAAAACATTAAAAGCAGTGAACTATTGTGTTGAATGTAAACTTTATTGCTGTCAATCATGTGTGGACATGCACGAGGTTTTTCCACAATTAGCTGGGCACAGTTTCTTAGATGTTGGACAAGGGAATCATTCTGGCAAGCAACAATCGAGTGTGTCTGAATTCCCGACTGAGAGGTGTAGCAAACATGCTGGCAAGATGTTAGACATGTACTGTCAGAAACACAACGAAGTAGGATGTTATACATGTATGGCTACTGGTCATAGGTAAGTTTTGATTAAGTTATTTTTTAAAAAGCATTTATAAATGCGAAGGAACACTATCCAAATGTAGTTTGTGGAGAATAATGCATAAAGAACTGAGACTATATCGACTATTTTACTATGACTTATTTATTTTGTTCTAATTTTCGATCCTTATCTATGATAGGATTATTTTTAACCTGCACATGGGCGGATCAAGATGTAAATTTTGAGAGAAGTAATTTTTCAGATCTAGACTATTGATATGGTAATACTTAATAATGATTCTTTTTTCTTACTTGCAAAATCCGTAAGTTGTCCTTCCGAAGGAAAGTAGTGAGTGTTTAACATTATGTGGGAGTGTTTAACACAGAAATTAGAGTAGCAACCTCTACGACAAAAATAATTACAGTTAACATCAGCATTCGATAAATTAAGTTTTGGTAGATTTAGAAGAATTTTAACATTAATCAGTTAAGATTGTGACCTTGATAGTGCAGACCAGCAATATTAACCAAACCTTGAACTACCCATATCATACTATGATAATGACACGCGTCCTAAATATCAAATACATCTAAAACTCTAGTATAATTACATTAACCTGTCACAACTTAAATAATTACACGGTCACTGAATGTGTTATTTTTAACGCTTTCCGAACTTGTTATTTCCCCGATATTCAAAATCGTCGCATATAAAATAAGATTATCGATAATTAATATGAATTGGTGGTTCAATGGTTAAAAAGAGATTAAACAATAACATATTCAGTGACCGCGTAATTATTCAAGTTGTGACAGGTTAACGTAACAGAACTATATAATGAGTCAGACAATATACATTGTCTTGATTTAGGTAAACATACACTCAAAAGATAGCGTATATAACAAATGGTTCGATATCTCAGTTAGATAAAACATATATAACTACAGGTCGTATATAGACCATGAGTGTTTTTGTACTTTAAACATAGGACTTGCGAACTCAATAGGTTTATTTTCCGATGCATATAGATCAAGTAACTGGTTTAAACATAACATTTTAAGTCAATAGTATTCAACATATATTAAAAATAGTATATCTTAACATTGTAAATTGTATATGATAATGCATGTACGTTAATACAAGAGTTTGAAATATTTAACTGTTAAATCATTGAACTATTCATTGGCGGATCCAGGATTTCTAGTGGGGGGGCGAAATGAAGCTGCAGACTGGGTTCCAAGGTGCCGTTAGGCCGCCGGTGGGGTAAAGAGCAGTGCCCTAGTCAGGGGTTCAGGGGACTTGAAGTTTTAATCATTTCTAAGAGTTCCAGACACGTTACCAGAACCTCAGCTATCTCAGGGTATACATTAAAATGCATCTAGATGCATCTCTTTTTTTCTAACAGCTTTTGATTTATGTTAAAATCTGGCAAGGAATTGTTTGTAAATTGAACGTCATGTAATCGTATAACTATACTCCTATTCTCGTAAATTATTGCACGCTTGACATTTATATAAATAGTACCTATAAATAACCGTAATCTTCAAAAATAATCTCTTTGATATTTTGGTAAAATATCATGATAATTTAAGTATTTAATCAAGTGTTTTAAAATGTTTATAGTAACTAAGTACTGAACTACAATTTAAATTAGTGTCCATTCTTGCCATAACACACGAAATCGGGTTTTAGAATGTATTAGAAGAATGATTTGGGATCTACATATATATTTGCATACAAATATAGTAAAATCCATATTTCTTTCATGCTTAACGGTGAAACGTCGCGGTATTCGATGAAAATAAACGATGAAAATATGAATTTTATATTTTCATCGTAGTTAAAATATATCCTTTTATCCTACCCCAAAGTGATCTTTTAGAAGGAAAACCTATTGACCAAATAAACCTATCTATATTCGGCACCGTTGCTTTATTCGGCAGTCACGTGACTACGCATTGACGGACTACTTGTCTGCATAATCATAACATTGGGCATCAAAAGCGGCTGCGTTTCATTCTTTTAACGACAACCTTACAAATATATTTTACACAAAATAATCTTATAAGGGATTTTACAAACAATTTCAATATAAATCTTAAATCACTTACTTCATCATTCAAATTTCACAAAAACTCAATCGTCGACGCTGTACAGCGCCTAACTCCTAAATTTGCGTTTAAATCCTTATATATAAGGATATATATATCCTTGTGTATAAGTTGACGAATATCCAGCCATTATACAGTAAATACATAGGTTGACTATTGTTTTACCATAGCCAAGCCACGCATAAATTAAATATAATGAAACTGGCCTCAAAAAATCATCATCGTCAGTCACGACACAGACCGTCCTGGCCATTTTCTGAAAATTGTTGACATCTTTCAGCGTCGCTTGCTCGTTGCGAGTGTATTTCCCTTAAATAATCCTTCCATCCAAATATCCTATCGTCTATTTAAAGTTTGAATAACAAATTATCCTGATAATATTGGTTAAATCCATGATAAATAATAGTAAACGCGTCAAATGACGAATCCTACAAACGCTCCTAAATACGACCGCCATGTTGACAACAAACTTTGCTTACATGACGTCATAAAAACTGATTCGTCCTCGGAAAATTCGCAAGTGATTTATTCGTCCAAAAATGAATTTTTCCTTGTTTATTTATAAACCGAGGAGTTTATTTTAGTATTTTCTCTTCTTCTTTCATTTAAAATATTGCCTTTACTAATATATAATGGAGTCAATCATCGGGATTATTTCTTGACGCGCAAACAGTTAAAAGACCGTTTAACACAATTACTGCGCTTCAATTCGGCCATCTGAATTTAAAGCATGCTAAACGCAGAATTTTCGGATTTTAAATTAGTCATTCAAGCAAATGCGAGTAGGATAAATAGAATATTAGGTTAGTGTCAATCTGTACTTAGTTTATCCGGCTCGTCTCCAAAAGGATTATTCGACTCGGCAAGCCTCGCCGAATAAACCTTTCTCCAACTTGTCGGATAAACTAGATACAGATTGGCACTAACCTAATATTCTCTATATATTTTTCATCGTTCATGACGTCATATTAGGAGATAAATGACGTCAACATGGAGTAGAAACGACGTCACGTTATAATTTGTGTAAAATGCATCAAATAAACACAAAACTAAGCATGAAAGAAACAGAAATTTCGCCGATTTTGGTGTAAGATAAATTTATATTTCACCTTGTGAGCTCAGAAAATGACATTTTCACTCGTGGCTACGCCACTCGTGAAAATATGTTTTCTAAGCTCACCCGGTGAAAAATAAATCGATCTTACACCGCAATAGGCGAATATCCTCTATGTATCAAGGAGTGACTTTACATTTGTCACACTCTTTGAACGACCTTTTTGAAAACATTGCAAATACATTGTTTTAATCAAAATATTATCACAACATAAGTAAATATGGGGCAAATTGGCAATAACTAGAATATAATATATATATTTTCAGATCATGTCCTGATAGTCAAATTTTCTCTGTACCTGATATGATTGGACATTTGTTCAACCTCTCAGAAAGTAAGCAGTTACAAAGTCGTCTACAACAAATGATGACTGATATGGCTTCCCTTCATAAATCAAATTATTCCAGATTGGAGTCACTTAAGAAAGCCAAAACTGAAGCAATTGATCAAATAACAGAATTTGAAAATGTTCTTAAAGCCATGCTACATGAAGCTGCCGAAAAATCTAGGAGGGAAGTCAAAGAGGAATTCTTGAAATTAGAGAACTCTGTATTGCAAGAAAACCGTTCTATTGATGACACCAACAACTTGTTGAAAGAGACAGACGATAAACTTACCAAAGCTGCATCCAACAGAGCACAAAGATTTGTCTGTTCTAAAGAAGCCGAGAAAAGAATTGCAGAAGCAGATAATGGAATGATGAAACAGGTGATGGGTGATGTGGATATATCTTTTCGTCCAAACCAGGAACTAATGGATTATATCCAGGGTCTACATGGTATTGGTGATGTACTTGCTGCTAAGAAGAAGAGGAGGAGAAGCGTATACAAAGTAAAAATTTGTAGAGATATCAATATCAAAGTCTCCAATGATACCAAGATATGTAATTCTCATGGATGTTGTTTTACTCCTGATAATCAACTACTTGTTACAGATTTTAGCAACAATAAAGTCAAACGTATTGATACAAGCACATTGTCGATAGTCGACTCTTGTTTACTAGATTCTAGTCCAGTAGGAATATGTTGTCTCAGTAAACAAGAGGCGGTCGTTGCCTGTCAATTTCAAAAGAAGATTCAGTTTGTTTCCATAGGAAACAAGATGAAACCTACAAGGAAGATTGATACATCTCATCCTTGTTTTGGTATTGCTATGAAGGATGAGCATCTTTACGTTACTGATTGGTATACTTCTCTCTATGTTTATGATATGAATGGTACATTGTTGAGAACAATCAGAAATGACAATGATGGAAATCAATTATTTCTTTACATAAAACATATTGCATTCAACGAGAGTGGAGAAAAAATGTTTGTTGTTGACGAACATAAAGGACTGGTATGTTTTGATGGAAAATACAATTATCTCTCTACCATCAAGGACAATGATTTGAATGTTGCACTAGGTGTATGTACTGATGGAGGAGAGAACGTATTTGTTACTGGTTATTCGTCTCACAATGTTGTACAATTTAATGAATACGGTGAGATTGATGTTGTTGTGAAACAAGAAAATGGATTGAACAATCCTTGCGCAATATCCTTTCATCGGGGACGTAATACAATGTATGTAACACAGTTAAAGTCTGATAAAATGAAAATGTATGAGTTAGAATAACAATGTTACAAACGTATGGAACAATGTAAAGCTTCAATAGTATAGAATAGTATATTATCAGCTCTTTTAGTACCTTATATGTTGTTTTAATTGTACATAAACTTGCACGTTCTGTAGCTTATATGTAGATAAAGTTGTTTACTCGCACTGTTAATACCTTGTATGGAGTTTATATTTTACATTTACTTAAACCAATTGTACAGTCAGCTGATCAATCGTATCATCTTTTAATAAATCAAAAATAACAATTTTATAATATTTATCTTTTTTTATGTCAATTTTAAGTGAAGACTTGCCTATCTTGATATTTGTAGGTATTTTTATCTGTTTTATTTTTATCATATGATTATTGGCATCGCAATTTGTGATTACAGTTATGTTTATAGAGCCTTTATTGAGACATTGATTTGATTCTGAAATAATTTATTAATGTTATATTGATTTATTTAAATAATTCATTTGATTAATTTAATGTAAAATGTATGTGTATAATGAAATTCAATAAAATGTATAAAATCTCAATAAACAGATTTGCTTTCTCTTTCAATGAACAAATTGAGTATCAAAGGAAAATCGTTTTCTGCTTATTGAACCATCAATTATAGTAACAATAACATTTTGGTATACAACAATCGAGTTTGTTCATCTTGAATGATGAAAATATCATTCTTCACTGTACTTCTACAATACTATACTTTAGTCATAGTTTTAATATAAACTACACAATGGTCATTTTCCTGACTTACTTTCTTGTTTTGTATCCCGATAATAGGGGTGTAATACGCAAAAATTATATCACAATATATTGCAATACGTACCGGTTTTGCGTTTACATACAAAGCATGCATTAATGCATATGCATCGTCGTAATTGGATTAGCATTACAGGCATATGCGTATTTTCAAAAGATCATCCAAATGCTGAAAACTATTGAAATATAAACCGGTATATCGGTTAACCGTTACACCAATACCTGATGGTAGTGATAAAACAGTTTACATACACATGGCTCTTTGTCCGTATGTTTACATGTACTATATTGTCCAAGAAATACAGTGACAACCAAAATTGGAGACAAAACAAATTTACACAATTTTTTTTATTTCAAACTTTGTTTTTGTGGAAATATTACGTTTTTTTATATATATTATGAATTTTTAGAATGATTAGCATTAAATTAAAAACAAAGATTTCACAAATCCATCACAATTTCAAGATTCAGCATCTACCATCCCAACGTTTTTACAACAATTATAAATATTGTACTTAGTTTATTAATTAAACTGCTTTTGTTGTCTATACTCTAGAACCACAAAGCGAAACTAAAAACAAAAATCGCAATATGTTGTTTTCATATTTTCGATAAAAGCTCATAATTAGGCATACAAAGTAAAAAAGACTTTACAATTTTGATGGACACTTTTAGAAGATAGATTTTTTCAACACATGTGATAAAGTTTTACTTCAACAATGATCAGAAGTCATAAACTTAATCGCTGTCTGTATAAACATCGATTATTGTATTTGAGTTTTGACCACTTAAAACCTGACACAAACCGGTCCTTTTCATACACTTTGTGGATTATCGTCATAACATTCTACTTCCATCCGCGGCTTGCGACGGGATTGGCTTAGAAATAGTTTTATGTTCAAATAGCTAAGTATCTTTACAATGAGTTGGTCGAGTGACCGTCTTGATGTTAGTGACCTGTTCGTTAAAAACGTCATTAAACAGTATTCACCAAATCCAACCCAACGAATGTAGTGTAGTTACATTAAAGGGAGGTAACTCGACACGGATTATTATACAATAATATACTTTTCTGTTTGGAGTTATCTACCTTCTTCTTACAAAATGTCTGTAACAGATATGCACGTAAAATCTTATGTACAACAAATAAAAAATATGCACGTCTTCCCGATTCCTGATATTTACATACGGAAACATTAAGAGTTGCGCTTACTGAAATTGGTGTAGAAAGCCAAATATGAATGCAATACTACGCTGCATGATAATTAAGACACTTTAAGTTAAAAAGATATAAGTTGAATCAATGTCTTAAATGATGAACAACATTAATTATGTATTTTTGTATACGCAAACATACATTCTATTTACAAGAATATAACATTACAAATAATAATCGTACATGGCAATTTAACGATATTTACATGATACAAACAACTAATGGATAAAGTTAAACATAAATCATCTGTATAATAAACATTGCGATGGTCACATTATTGAATTAATAGAACATTTATAAAATGCGTTGGTAATCAATTTTCTGTTACTTTCGGAAAATTATTGAGCACAATTTTAACTTTTCAATTCGACTTAAACCTCTAGTTCTATAGTTCATTACTATTTTGTCTATTTTGTATTAGTTAAACGTTTATTGTCAAAGAGCGAAGAAACGCGATTTCTCCAAGTTTGATAACCGACATTGACATGTTATCACTGTACTAAAAACTCGATTTTTTTTATCGATTTTCACTGCACAGGGAGATTATTAAGTATAATGAGACACAATTTTTCTTAATGACCACAATTTTTTTTTAAATAATCTGATTTGAAAAATGGAACTTCATATGTTTCCCTGAAATTCTGATACAGGAAAACTATGAGTGAGTTTTAGCATCAGTTAAGCTATAAGTTTACCCTATTATTTCTCACACTAGTTATAAGAAGAAAAGAAGGATTTGATATTCCCAACGACTATCGGTGAAGTGTGAGATCCATGAAATTAGTCTTGCTTGAGATGCTCGATTTTTTAACTTTAGTGAAATTTGTGGGAGACGCTGGCTTGTTTGCACTTTGAATGCCTGGAACTTAAACGATGTTTGCCCAAATAGACTACGCTTTTGGTCTAATAGGCAATGGTGTTCATAAGATGCTTAGCTTTAACTCAACAGTAATAAGAAATATTATGTTATACCACGTCCGCGCTAGAAATCTGCGTGCTAATATGGTCAATAATGACGACATGATCTCCATGGCCAATGGGAAAGACGTCAGACTCAACTATTATGCCAACTAGATCAACAAAGTCACAATCGACGACAAAGCAATCCTAGAAGATATGGGAGCAAACAATGGAGAGATCCACGTGATTGACCGCGTCCTAATGGCGCCAAGCGTAGACATGGTTGGCTACCTGCATATCTTTGTTAACAAGTATAGTACAGTTCTAATGCTAATAAAACAAGCTGACATAGTTCTGCTTTTAGCAAGACGATCTCACCCTCTTCCATCTGTCAAATGCTGCCTTCGCCAAGATGTTCCATATTGAACTCACGATCATCGCCGCAGATAATAATAAACTGACCGCACTATTAACATACCACGTGGTGAAAACTTCGGTTTACTCGGCAGCACTTTACGACATTGACAAAATTATTCCTTTAAATACCAAAGATTAACTTATCGTCACAATGGGACAGAATATTATAGTGAATTCAGCTGACGTGATCGGAGCAGACATCAGTGTGACAAATGGAGTCATACGTCTAATTGACGCCGTGCTAGTTCCTACTGGTGACTCAAGCTTCATTGGATAATTTCCGGAGGTGAAGCCATTCATTGTGCTGTAGTTTCTTTCATAGGTAATGCATGTTTGTGTGAAAGTAAATTTCTCCTTTCATTGAGCAAATCAACAAAATATATGCACAAAAGGGAAACTAAACTCCATACCCTCCTAAAATGGCCAAAATTAAAATGTCTTAAAATCAAAGTTTTCTTACTGATTATTGATATGTAGATAATATATTCTATATACAATGTATATACTAAATTTTTCTATTGATTATATTCAATAATGTATTATAGTTTATTGTATGTATTTGATTTCTGCATTTCATAATTTTATGTCAAACCGATTTTCAAAAGTTTTATGAAAAACAAAATATTGTGCCGTAATATTGGATAAAATAAAAATGGTGTTTAGTAGATTTTGTAGTGCCCGGGTCTGTATTGCATTATGTAGGGCGCCAAAATTTCGGATCTAATTTTCCGAAGGGGTTACGGTATCATATCCCGTCTGGGGCAGTTATATCCTTCCATTTGAATTTGACAATAATGTCTTTTCTCTCTGTAAATAAGTGATATGGAAAAAATGCCAGTATTTCATGGAAAACACAGTCTTATCTTCAATGGAATAAATCTTGGTTCCCACAAGTGCCGTACAATTGCCTTATCTTATCACAACTCGATCAAAACAGGGGCGGCTCCAGGCTTTATTTCTAGGGGGGGGGTCGAACTCTTTCTAGGGGGGTCCAAACTTTCAAACCACAACCACATTATACACATTTTCAGAATTATGCAACATATCAATAACAACAACCACATAACCATTAAATCTATGTAAAGCACAGAGAAAAATGCTTCATGCTACTTAAAAATAACTTACACTCAAGAAATACACTAACAGACCGGTACATTTTGGAAATTCCATTAGGGTCCAGACTTCCGTGAACCCCCCCCCCCCCCCTCGCTAAATTCACCTATGTAAAACAAAAATTAAGTTCGCGCGACTGGATAAAATTATACCGAAATAATTTGAGACGACTGTAATCTTCCGCGTAAATATTAAAAAGCTATTCGTAAAGGTTTTATCAGTCAATTGAAATCGAAACTAGTGGTCAAAGTTTAAGGTCTATACCAAGTTTAACTGATTAATGATGGCGGAAAGTAGGCGTTCACCGAGTAAAATGTCGGAGGAAACATTTGACTACATATGTACTGGATGTGATAAAAAGAATAAAACATTTAAAGCAGTGAACTATTGTGTTGAATGCAAATTTTATTGCTGTCAATCATGTGTGGACATGCATGAGGTTTTCCCGTCATTAGCTGGACACAGTTTCGTAGACGTTGGACAAGGGAATCAATCTGGCAACCAACAATCGGGTGTGTCTGAATTCCCTACTGAGAGATGTAGCAAGCATGCTGGCAAGGTGCTAGACATGTACTGTCAGAAACACAACGAAGTAGGATGTTATACATGTATGGCTACTGGTCATAGGTAAGTTTTAATTAATTAAGTTATTTTTATAAAAAAAAATATAAATACTAGTACACGTTTTTAAATGAATTTTGAAGACAAGAATATAGAACTAAATTTATAATTGTTTAATCTAATATTCTATTATGACCTATTTATTTTGTTCTAATTTTCGATCCTATCAAATATAGGGTTATTTTTATCTTGTTGTGTACAGGGACGTATCATGATGTGAATTTTGAGAGAATTGTTTGTCAGATTTAGACTAAAAAAAATAAATAATAAGTCCATAAGTTAAAAACACTTAGCCCATATGGTTTAAACGCTAAGGTTATATTTTAAATTAACCAACATAAGTTTTGTGGTGTACTTTTTATCTTGACAAGTAAAATCATGATAGACACGTATTCGTTTTTTCCTATTTTTTTATATAATTGCTATAGGAATTCCATGTATTACTTCAATCCGTTTACGTGTCGGTATTATTTTATATAAACATGTCAGTTATCTTGTTTGCATATTAATGTTACATTATTTCATATGTATAATTATTTATTATATATCTAATAAATCTAACCAATCAGCAATCTGCATTTGTACCACGTGACCGTCCAATATATTCCCGTATTGGATCCAAAAATAATATATTATTTTCGTATTGGACGGTTGGGGACATGCGCACTAAACGATGCTAATTCATAACTGATGTCCGCCATTTTTTCATCGGTTCGAAACTATTTTTCTTTGTAGACTTGGCATGAGTGAGCAAATAAAACATAAAAATGGCCTGTACTAAATAAAATAACGTTTTACACAAGGTTTTAATCATGAATTACAAATCTTTTACTTACAATACTCTAAACCAGGGAGCCAAAATTCGACGATTTCCGATCAAGGCAAATCTTTTTTATCCATTACGTGACTGTGTGACGAATTATCCAGTCATTATGCAATTAATACAAAGGTTGACTTGTGTTTAATTCAAGCCAAGCAATGCATTAGGTATAAATAATGAACCTGACTTTCAAACGATCTTTCTAATAAAAGCAATCCAAGTAATTTCCAGACTTCATTTTCGGAAAACCGTCTATGTGGCATGTCCATCGCGTCATAAAACTTCATCCCGTCAGCGAGTGTGTTTCCTACAATTAGTTTGTCCGTTCTTATCATCCGTGTGTAGTTTATCTTTATGAATAGATTTTATTGAAGCTTGTACTCTCCACAGGTGTCCGTCGCGTCGGAAATCCAAAAATTTGTTTATTAAAAAATATAAGGTATCCAACTCGATGAAATCCTTCAGAATTTTACTCGGAAGAGATGTGATAGGTCTGCTTTTCAAGACTTAACACTCACTCCCGAACGATAAAGCGCTAAATACTAATAAGGACGTGTTAGACTAACAAAAAATGTATTACTAGCGTTAATATCAAACTCCTGGCCATGATCCGCAAGACTGTATTTCGATCAGTTTACTCGATTCGCTATTGTTTATTTGCCGGCTCAACCATTTTGTGAATGGTGATGCGCGCGCATCACGTTTGTTACGAGTCATTTCATTGGACGGTATTTTTATTCTGTCCAATAAAATGACTCGTAACCAAATTAAGGTCATGTATGATGCGCGCGCATCCTCATTCAATAAAATGGTCGACTCGGGAGATTACCAAAACCGATTCAAGTAAAATGATCGGTACAATCTTAGCAAGGGAGCGAGAAACTTGATATTGATGATGGAAGTTTTTAAGTTATCTAACGCGTCCGTATTCGATTTAAGCGCTAAGCCATTGGAAAAGAGGTGTTTAGTCTGGGAAAGCTGACCTGTCACATCTCTTCCGAGTAAAATTCAGAACGATTTCATCGAGTTGGATACCTTATATTTTTTTACAAAACAAAATTTTGGCTTTTGGTGGGAACTTTTGTATTTGATGTTTTTATGATAATTAGAGCATGTTTAAGTAATAATTAACAATTATTTGGAGTTTTGTAATGCGATGGGCACCTGTGGTACTCTCCAATCTTTTAAATCCTCCAGGATGTTTAACTTTAAGTGACATTTGAATGACATCGTCAAGTAAAGTAGTAAATTCTACGGCAAGGTCTTTACATCGATACTTGAGATAATTAATTTTCCAATAGGCGAGGGAGCTCCGCCTACCTGTATAAGTATGGTATGAGTAGGCTACAAACACGTCATAACTTGGTCGTCATAATGACATCATGATAATACGCAAGCCCCGCAGAGGTTATTTCCCTTTATTACATTTAATAAGTAGCAAAGCGTGACGTAAGTACTGTGAGGCGTTCGGATAATACAGTAATACACTACGTCACAAGTCTACATTCGCACTCAGGAAAAATTGCATTGACATTTATTCGCCGCTACATTCATAAATTAATACCTTTTTCTTTAAAAAAATGACCGAGCTTATATAGAAATGGTGATTGTGGAAGTGTTTTTGGTGGTGATGTTGATTGTGGTTGATAAGAATTGCTGTGATTGCTTTGTTGGGAATGATAATTATTTTAATGTAAACGATATATAATAAAAAGGTTATTATACATTTAACTGTCCAATAGGGAATATATTTGGACTCGAACACAGCTTGAAAAGTCATATTGGACTCGCCTATCGGCTCGTCCAATATGGCTTTTCAAGCTGTGTACTCGTCCAAATATATTTCCGTATTGGACAGTAAAATGTATAATAACCTATAAGTATGTTACATTGTTTTTTATATATACACATATATGTAGCATTATTTTATATGTGCACATTTGTTACATTACTTCATATATACATGTGTATTATATTGTTTTATATGTACATTTATGTTGTATTATTTTGTATGTGCACATATACTTAACGAAACTTCTAAGTACTCCGATTTCAGTATTGTAGGAAGTCTTATTTTTCAACATAAAAAGTCTGATCGATGATGAAAATGTGTTTTGGACCATACTGACCTTTGCTTTCATGGTTTTCATGCTACTTTATCAATGCAAAACCATTTTTGTCGCGCATGCGTTGACATGTGAAGATTTTCTGATTGTTTTGATTGATCCGAAAATAAGCAATAAGAAGTCTTATTATGCAGGTGACGCACTGTCTGACAAAACACCTATGGTAATTTCTCTTTCTTAAAGCGACATTCGAGCCATTTCTTGATTTTTGTTGTGCATATCAACACACTAATGATTTTCACTATAACTGACAACGTGCAATTTTTGCCCGATAAGCACGTGCGCATTTCCACTTTGCTGCACATGCACGACAAAACCAATTTTGCATCAATTAAGAAACATGAAAACCATGCAAGCAGACGACAGTATAGTCCTATACCGGTTCCATTAACGATCGGACATTAATGTTGAAAAATAAAAATTTCTAACAACATTGAAATCGGTGTACTTAGAAGTTTCGTTCAGTATATATTACAAGATTGACGTAACGTCATTTTTCCGCCAACATATGTTGAACGTTATAATTATTACGTCATTATTATCCTGATGAAGGTGTAAACCGAAACGCGTAGATCGCAATATAGTATTTCAAAAGAATTATACGTGTTGTTGTTGTTTCCTTGTCAAATTATCATATTTAGACTATTAATACTTAATACTGACTCTCTTTTCTTATTTATTAAATTCGCAAGGAAAGTAGTATTCGTTTTAATTTATATTGGAGTGTTAAACACTGATATTTGAGTCACAACCTCTTCGGCGAAAATAATTACTGTTAACATTAGCATTGGAAAAATTAAGTTTTGGTAGATTTAGAGAAATTTTAACATTATTCAGTTAAGACTGTAACCTCGATAGTGCAGACCAGCAATACTAACAAAAACTTGAACTATCGTATAATAATATGATAAAGTCACGCGTCCTAAATATCAACTAGTATATTTCTAGTATAATGAGTCAAAAATATTACATAATTTAGGTAAATATACATTCAAAAGATAGCGTATATAACAAATGGTTCGATATCTCAGTTAGATAAAACATATATAACTACAGGTCGTATATAGACCATGTGTGTTTTTGTACTTTAAACATAGGACTTGCGCACTCAATTAGTTAATACGCCAATGCATATAGACCAAGTAACTGGTTTAAACATAACATTTTAAGTCATTAGTATTCAACATACAGTAAAATAGTACATCTGAACATTGTAAATTGTAAATAATAATGCATGAACGTCAATACAAGAGTTTAATATATTAACTGTAAAATCATTGAAATATTCATAGGCGGATCCAGGATTTCTAGTTGGGGGCAAAATTAAGCTGCAGACTGGGTTCCAAGGTGCCGTTAGGTGGGGGTCAAGAGCAGTGCCCTATTCAGGGGTTCATGGGACTTGAAGTTTTAATCATTTCTAAGAGTTCCAGACAAGTTACCAGAACCTCAGATATCTCAGGGTATACATTAAAATGCATCTAGATATATCATTTCTTTTCTAACAGCTTTTGTTTTATGTTAAAATCTGGCAAGGAATTGTTTGTAAATTGAACGTCATGTAATCGTGTAACTATACTCCTATTCTCGTAAATTATTGCACGCTTTTTATATAAATTTTACCCATAAATAACCGTAATCTACAAAAATAATCTCTTTGATATTTTGGTAAAATATCATGATAATTTTCGTAAGTGTTTCTAAATGTTTATTGTAACTAATCCATTTGTATCAGGGAGTGACTTCACATTTGTCACACACTTTGTACGACCTTTTTGAAAGCATTGCAAATACATTGTTTTAATCAAAATATTATCACAACATAAGTAAATATGGGGCAAATTGGCAATAACAAGAATATAATATATATAATTTCAGATCATGTCCTGATAGTCAAATTTTCTCTGTGCCTGACATGATTGGACATTTGTTCAACCTCTCAGAAAGTAAGCAGATACAAAGTCGTCTAAAACAAATGATGACTGATATGGCTTCCCTTCATGAATCAAATATTTCCAGATTGGAAGCACTTAAGAAAGCCAAAACGGAAACAATTGATCAAATTACAGAATTGGAAAATATTCTTAAAGCCATGCTTCATAAAGCTGCTGAGAAATCTAAGACAAAAGTCGAGGAAGAATTTTTAAAAGTAGAGAAATCTTTATTTCAAGAAAATCGTTCAATTGATGACACAAACAACTTGTTGAAAGAGACAGACGACAAGCTTACCAAAGCTGCATCCAACAGAGCACAAAGATTTGTCTGTTCTAAAGAAGCCGAGAAAAGCATTGCAGAAGCAGATAATGGAATGATGAAACAAGAGATGGGTGATGTAGATATATCTTTTCGTCCAAACCAGAAACTGATGGATTATATCAAGGATTTACATGGTATTGGTGATGTACTGGCTGCGAAGAAGAAGAGGAGGAGAAACATATACAAAGTGAAAAGTTGTAGAGATATCAATATCAAAGTCTCCAATGATACCAAGGAATGCTGTTCTTATGGATGCTGTTTAACTCCTGATAATCAACTACTTGTTACAGATTATACCAACAAAAAAGTAAAACGTATGGATACAAGCACATTGTCGATAGTCGACTCTTGTTTATTAGATACTTGTCCTGTAGGAATATGTTGTATTAGTAAACAAGAGGCGGCTGTTGCCTGTGAATATCCAAACAAGATCCAGTTTGTTTCCATTGGAAACAAGATAACACCTACCAGGAAGATTGATACATCTCATGTTTGTTATGGTATTGCTATGAAAGATGATCATCTCTACGTTACTGGTGGGAATACTTCTCTCTATGTTTATGATATGAATGGTACATTGTTGAGAACAATCATAAATGACAATGATGGAAATAAACTGTTTTCTAGGATAAGACATATTGCATTCAATGAGAGTGGAAACAAATTGTTTGTCTGTGACAGAAATAAAGGACTTGTTTGTTTTGATGGGAAATATAAGTATCTCTCTACCATCAAAGACAATGATTTGATTGATACATTAGGTGTATGTACTGATGGAGGAGAAAACGTATTTGTTTCTGGTTGGGAATCTAACAATGTTGTACAATTTAATGAAGATGGTGAGAAAATTGGTGTTGTTGTGAAACAAGAAGATGGATTGAACAGACCTTATGCAATATATTTTCACCAGGATCATAGCATAATGTTTGTGACATTTTATAACTCAGATATAATAAAAATGTATGAGTTAGAATAAACGTTGAACAAACGTCTTGAATTGAATAGATCTTAAATAGTAAAAAAACACGTGTATGACATTTAATTTATATTACACTTATTTACACTATTAGTAGCTTTTGTTAAATTAAGTTTATAATACCTTCTTATTCAATATCTAGTAGATTGAAATGACATCTATTCCATACTGCACATTCAAATTCTTGTTAGTTACTCTGATTTACACAAATTCAATTTGAGTAGCTTATTTGTAGTAAGGACGCTATTCCATTCATACGGAAGTGCGACATGAATGTTCATCGTGAGCGTGAAACTTGAACGTGAGGCGTGAGTTTTCACGCTAGCACTACTTTATTCATCCCGTTTGTGTGAAAATAATTGTGTCCCTGTACTTGATTATGGACTAACCGTACAAACCAGGGCATTTTCTAATGGCTTCAATAACCTTTTCTGTTGCATCTGGCATAGATAAAGGACTTTTATGATGGCTTCTTGTCCGTGAATGCCTTGCGATCGGTAGCACTCTCGCGTTACATGGTCGCATGTCATAAAAAATCGCGATTCATGCTTACGTCGCGCTCATGCCGATTTGGAATACGTAAAAAAGAAAATCGTGTGTTTGATTTTTCATGTTTATTCATGCTTCACGTTCACATTACACGTTCCCATATAGATGGAATACCGGCCTAATATACATTTATTTGCTTAATTAGTAACTTATAAGTACATGTAGTTCATATGATTCAGTTTAAAAGCACTATTATAATTATAAACTATTTAATTAAACCAATTGTGTGGAAAGCTGATTAATCATATTCTATTTTATTTATTGAAAATTACAATTTTATCTCATTTGTCATTTCTATTTCATTTTAAGTGAAAGCTTGTATACATATTATGTTATTTGTAGATAATTTGAGCTGTTTGATATTAATTATATGATAATTGGTCAGGAAATTTGTGATCCAGTCTAGTTTACATGACTTTTATTGAGATATTGCATATGAAGTATACATTGCATGGGTTCTGTAAATATTGAATTATATTATATTGATTTGATTAAAAAATTCTTTCGGTTGCTATAAAAATGTATTTGTAAACTAAACATCATTAAAATGTATTCAATAGCAACAAACAGGTTTGCGTTTTCTTTTAATGGACACATTTGGATATAAATAAATCTTGATTTCGGCTTATTGATACTATTAAAAATAGGTACAATAATTTTCGGGTAAGAAGCGGCGAATTTGTTCACCGTGAAGGATAAAATATAGTCCTTTACTATACTATACTAGTCACATTATTCTTTAATCATACTTTCAATACAAAATACACGATGGTCATTTCTTTAACTTTTTTTCTCGTTATGTATTCTGGAAGTGGTGATGACCGAATATACATGGCTCTTTTTCTCAGTATGTAAACATGTAATATATATCCTCAGAAATACAGTAACCACCAAATGTTCAGAGGCAAAATAGATTTACAAAAATGTTTGATTTCAAACATTCATTTTTGTAGAACCACCATTTTAAAATAAACTGAAATTATATGTGCAATGAAAACTAGTAAGTATACCTACAAAGTGAAAAATGTCCAAAATTTTGGTGGGCACTATTGGTAGAAATGTTCAACATATGTGTTAAACGTCTACTTCTATTTCAAGGACTGAAACTTAATCGCTGTCTAAAAAGTATACCGTATAAACAACTTGTTTTGGCAACTGAGCTCTGACCATAGAAATCTCGACACAAGCCGGTACTAAAAGAGTTTGTGAAGTTTCGTCATACTATTATACGACCTGAATCCCGTCTGTGGGTGGCGACGGCATCGGCTGAGAAAAGGTATATTGAAAAACGAGTTTAATCTACCTATAAACAGTGAGTTGTTGGAGTGACCGCATTGGTACACTTGACAGATTCGTTAAAAGGCGAATTTAAAACACCAACAAAGCAGTCATTTAACAATAAAGGGAGTCAACTCGACATTGACTATACTGTTATATTTGGAGTTGTCAACCTTCTTCTTACAAAATGTCTGTATCTCATGTAATTTTCTTTTGGAATAATATTTAAGAGTTTAACAATCAAAATTGATAGTCTTTATAAGGAATGGTTGAAATAAAGTGACATTTTCTTCCCGTAATAGGCATCTGGGTCTTTAAAATATTCGAAAGCTTACATGATTTTGCAATAACCTGGTGGATTTTATGTAGCAACTTAATTGTTTCAGTACAGCTGTATTTGGCGGGTATCGAGCTCTATACCTACTTACCCCCCCCCTCCCCCTTAATTTGTAGGAAAATTTAAATGCTCTTGGGGCTGCAAGGATAGTAACAGTGTAACTTCTGCAGAGCGACCCTCTACAGAACAAATTCTCTGCACAACAAAATCTTATGATATTTCCTTTAAGCGTAAGTTAAATTCAATTTAACCTCCACACAGCAACACACTTTAGTCCCTCCCAGTGTGTGTTGCTTAATCGAGGTTGTACTGTATCACAGTATACTTGACCTCACATGACATTGAAGTACATGTGTACTTAAAAGTCCCTGAACGTATGTGATTACTTATCAGTGTCTATAGTGGTCACGTGTTTAAAACAAATAAGAGACTAATTTGTAACTGTGAAAATTACAGCTTCATAATTGATGTGACAAAGGTCACATGGTATAGCCATAGTCAAGTTTACAAACCCTGTTATATAAGTATTATCACCAGAGTTAGCCATATAGACGTACTGATCTAGACAGTTCATTTTATTTTTGTTTATCGCTGACCCCGCATCGTACTCAATTGTCGGCCATCTTGGAGAATTTTGAATGCGATACAAATCTTGTCAAACACAGTCAAGCATAGATCTTTCACATTTGGCACGCGTTATTGTATGGCCTCATTTTAAATATGGGATGAAACGCTATTTCTTACTATTATTGGATAGGATTTTTATACTCAATCGAAATTTTCGGACATGTACGACAGCAAATATATGAAAGCTTTGATAAACGCAAGAACATTCGAACAAATCAGTGAATAAATGCCAAGCGTATCGGTACTTTTTATCACGGAACAATTTTTGTTTGCGTAGCTTGTAGCCTGTTTAATTACCCTAAACGTTTCAAAACGTTCTGTAAAGATACATTCGGAACTCCTCGGCCATTCGAATAGAATAATCTAATCTAAAAACTAATATACGATCGTTAAGGCAATAAGTGATGTTTCAGAATTTATGAACAGAAAGTTAAACTTCACTCATTGCCCAAACGATAGCATTTTTGTTCACTTCAACACCAGTAGTTTCAAAATAGCGTCTAAATATGTCCGAAATTATTCGCAGCGAATGGCCGATAAGTTCCGAATTATCGATACGGAGCGATTTGGAACGTTTATGGTAATTGAACAGGCTACTGGATTCTCGAAACTATTTTCGGAGCGCCATTTTTAAAGACGTCTTTGTTATCGGACAGAGAATATCAATAAAGTGGTACAATTATTGCTGTTCTAGTGAGGATCCATGGTACCATATCCCTTGGTTTTGATACTTATTCAATGGTATTCATTGTATAGCCAGCTCCGTGTTGGTTCGGATCCCATTCAAAACATACCTGAGCCAGAAATTTCATCCTACCACCTCAGCACTAGGTAACCAAGAAGCAAACCAAAAAAGTGGTTAATCTAAGTTATACGAATTTATTTCTTAATATAGCTAAATAAATGAGGCCACAACAAGTTGATCATGTGTTCTATGGATTCGCTCGCACCTTAATTATGACGGTTTTTACAAAAAATAATTCTATTTCCTCACTCACAAAAAATTTGGCCAAACCGCTATATAAAGCAACTGAATTAAGATTATTTTTATTTTGTCTTTTTTTCCCGCTCGCTCGCCCTATTTTTTCCAGAAAAATCCTTAGAACACATGATTAACTTGTTGCGGCAAAAGTACATGAATAAAATTAAAAGTGATTCATCCTAGAAACACTCTCGTATCAAGCATCGTCAGTTATCCTACGATACATTACCCCGTTTTGATGCGTTATGTACGAATAGAATGTAAGTTACGATCGAGAATCGTAATAACCTATGAATACGAGAATGCTTAGAAATGGCTGTCTATTGTTTTATAAAAATGTTATTATTGCTCAAGTGACACTCATGTTAGAACATGTGTTCTTTGCACGCGATTTTATATAGAGCTAATGTGATATTTAATGACCTTTGCTGTTGGATCATAGAAATCCTCGTTATCTAGAGACGACGGCTAGTATTAGGTCTAGAAAGGGGACGAGACCTTGATAACATTATATATTGAACCCTAGTCTGGTCAAATTGAAACCTTGAACAATTGTATAATAACCATGTTTAGGTCATTTACGGACACCGTGATATCTTCCATACGATGGCTATTTAACCTGCTGCTATCAAAATCTAATTTGCTAGACGATTTTAGCTCGTGCATATTTAGTTTTGTATTACTTACGAAAACTAACACTTTTGGTATTTTAATCGACGTGAACAAATTGCTTAATGCACTTTTATTGTTTGGTGATAAGCCTAAGAAACACTTCACAATTCCTTAAAAGGCAATATCTCTGGATTAAGCTATTAACTTGTAACTAAGCGTGTACTTTCGTCAGTAACTAAAAACTGCCCAACATGATTTAAAATCAGTGGATGGAGGGAGAATGGCAATAAAAATGACCAAACTCCAAAGTATACTTCACTCGGTAATCAAACCCACAACCACACGATCAGAAGACTTTAGTGCTACCGACTAAACAAGCCGGGTGTGTTTTATACACTCTTTCATCTCAATCGAAGTATTTGAATCACTAATAAATTCAATACATTTTATCATACAGTAAACTACGAAATAATTGCATTTAAGGCATAAAGCTGGTTTGGAACTGTATAGGCGGATCCAGGATTTCTGGTTATAGGGGGCGGAATATAAAATATTCTAGTTAGATGGGGCGTAAAATGAATAAGCAGAATGGGTTTCCAAAGGGCGTAAGGGCCGCTAATGATCCAGGGCAAAACCCTGACCAGAGGACCAGGTGACCGGCGGCCCCGGAAATTCCTTAGTTTTGGCTATTTCTAAGGGATTCAGGCATATTTTCAGAGCCTCAACTATCCTTTTCCAGAGGCATCTAGATAATTATTTCATGTAATCAGGGATATGTAACTTTCTAAAAGCCGCTGAATCATGTTAAAATCTTACAATAACGAAAGGAATTGTTTTTATGATGTATGCTATGTTGCATGCGTAGCGTGCGAAATATTTTTGACATATATTATATTTTTTACAAATATTTCATATTTCATGATAGAATAAATATTTGCTTTGACAATTTTAGGGGGGTGGGCGTACTCCGGGTCCGCCCCCGCCTGAATCCGCCTATGAGCTGTTTACAAATTGCTTGAGAACGGAGACTATATATAATTGAACGTTGTTTTCGATATTCGACTCGTATGTTGAATAAAAACTTACGAAATTAAGTCGTTTTGTTTGTTTCACCCTCTCCCCTTTGCTTCAATTTGTCTGATAATCCCCTTTTCATCATTATGCTCATGAATGAAACAAACTGTTGATCCTGAACTTGACAACGAATAGATTACAAATGTGTTTTCATGAAGACGCAAACATTAACAGTACAAAAATATTACGAAGCAACTTGAATTTAACAGGCCGGTATAAGGTTAACGTATTATCAAATACGACGTCTTTTCGAGGATACTTTTACAAATTCCTGTGCATTGCATTTATTTTTTTGAACGACACATAAAAAGAAATGAGAACTTATTTGTCACTTTGATTATTCAAGTCCCATGTTAACTTATTTCTTTTACTGTGTTTAACATCGTGTCAACACATTTTGGCCATTTAACGGCTTCCAGCGCACCTAACCTACCTTTCCTTGACCCTTTTCCATTACTGTACTCACCTACCATTCCACAAGACCGGAAACTTCTCCAAATACCTTATAAATTGAGGACAATTGACATTTTTGTCAAATTTTCATAGGAGGGTATAACCTTCCCGGGTGTGATTCCAATCCGATCCCCCTCAGAAAACGAGATTCCAAATTCCGGCGCGCCACCAACTGCGCTACCGACCGGAGTTTTTAAATCCTTAAAATATTCAACCTTGTTTTTGGAGGTCCATATAAACTTGTTAAGTTACAAGTTTAAATGAATTAACTAACTAAACACATACACATAGCAACGTCGGCACGTGAACTTTATTAATATATTTGTACTACATGTACATTAGTCTGTCAGTAATTTCTACGGAAACAGTCGATAATGTAGAAATGAAACTACGATCGGATTTGTCTTGTTATCAGTCGTACTTATACAGGTAAAAGAATGTCAAGCAAAGCATGATAATGGCCGCGCCAGATGTAATGAATTAGGTATTTGATAATCAGGTTTCAAATGAACATTTCTCTCTAAACAGGCTTGAATCCAAGGATCATTGTGCAAGAATAACATTGGATACTTTTTGATAGTTGTTCGGTTACATTTATGCAAAGTAATCCGAAATTCTAACGAGACTAACCCACGTCCGAATTGTGTTCGCTTCGAGACGTGTCTTTTTGATAAACCGTTCGCTAAATCATGCGTTCTTATCCCAGCAGGCACCCGACGTCGTTTCAACGTTGAAACAACGTTGAATTGTGGTCGCGACGTCGGCGACCAAAATACAACGTTGTTTCAACGTTAAAAACACGACGTCTAGACAACGTCGACAACCGACGTTGAAACGACGTTGAAAGTTGATCGGGAAAGTTTTTTTCTATGTGACTAGAAAATATTCTGATAAGTTCGTTAAAACTTCATTTTATTAATAGTTTAATCTATCTTTAAAACAAACAAATTCGATTAATTTCCGATATTGTCAAAAAGAAAGACAACTCCGTCAGAAAAACAGTTTGGTAACAAGTATTGCGTCCTTTGATAGAAGTCGAAGTTGCGGCTGTTATCGTAGATCGAACCTTGCAAACGTTTCCCAAATTCATTTTCATAAAGTATTATACTGATTCAATTTTGTTTGTACGGTAGAACCAATATAATAGTTTAAATATCACCGAATTGTTGAATTATAAGAAATATGTAAATGCGAAACTCCCACTAGTATTAGATCGAGCAGCTCTGTAAAGTTGAAATAACCGCCAAGACGATCAACAAGGTTGAAGTCATAGAACGCCTGAAGTCAGCACGCTTAATATTCACCTTAACGTACAATAATTCAGCTACCACAAAGGAGTAAAGATTGATCAATATTTTGTTCGACACTTTCAACTTATTTAAAACAATTTGCACTAAGTCTATAGCCATTTTATCGTATTGTCATCAGATTTCGCGACTGCATCTAACTGTGATTTGGGTTTAAATAACCTGGTTTTTAGGCTGGATAAGGTCTATATGTTAGGATTGTCTACATTAATATCTATCCTGGGTTGGATTGGATCTGAGGAGTAAAAATATTTGAGGATTTTTTCCTATGGAGGAGGAATTATTTTGGATTTGGAGATGGTGGGAACTTTGCAGTATGAGGATCAGATTCAGAAGAAATCAGATCTAATTCCTGGAAGAAATGGAGTATTCAGGGCTAGAATGCACTTTACCGGTACGCGCCTACTGCGCTTGTGTTATTTTGCATTCTTCATTGAGTCGGTACTGACGATGAATGTAAAAAGCGGGGTTTCGGGGGCTACTGCCCCCGATAAGACAGAAAATATCATGAAATTAAAATCAGATCACTTACCTTTTTAATCAGAAAGGGTTAGGTCAGGGATATATTTCTACTTCCAGTGAATTACTGCGTACTGGTAAAGTGCAGTAGCCCCGTATTCAGAGTGTATTCGTAACCTAATTTGGCCACACCTTGTATTTAAATAGTGCGGCTCTGTTAGTTTATGGGTTTGGCTCTATTCATCAACAGTATAGGACGTGACTTTTGGAAGCTTATGGTGAATGGCAAGTGTTTGGATTGGGTTATTGGAGACAGTCATACTTTATCTCATGTGGTATCCTTCCTTACATACTTCACTTTTTAATTAAGTTTTGTTTTAACAATATCATTTTAATCTGCACACTTTTTAGAAGTATAGATTTATTGCTTTTTCCCTCTTATTGACAGACTGATACATTTGATACACTTATATTATATAGAGCATTTCTACTTAATCAAATAATTGTATAACAATTTATTGCTGTTATAACTTAGTGTTTGTTGAAGTTAACATTATTTCATTTTTTTGTTTGTTAATTTTTTTGTGGAAATGATATAAATCCCAGTCAACGATGTTGATAATTGGTTGCATATGCGTTAAAAAAAAAAGGTTGCATTTGCGTTAAAAAATGATTGTAGATGGTTGCATTTGCGTTGAAAAATGGTTGTATTTTGGTCAGACTCTGACGTTGTATAGACGTCAGATTCTGACGTCTAAAAAACTTTCATTTTCAACCATTTTTCAACGTCTTTTCAACGTCAGGGTACAACGTTGAGGCAACGTCGTGACAACGTCTAGTGCCAGCTGGGTATGAAATCAGAAAAATCGACTTCGAATGACAAATACAGTACTGAACTCCTTCTAAAATTATTGATGTCAGCAAATGATCATGTAAAATTGAGAAAATTTAAACAAACATTTTGTTACCTGGATAATAACTGAGGGAGCAGCTATGATTGTGATTTGCCTGACCCGATAACGATAGTGGTAGGGGGCAGGTAATCCAGACTACGAGCGGATCGACATTCGGAACTTCTTCGATGATCTTCTACGCAGATAAACCTCGGATACCATAAGGTGAAAAAGTAGATCTAGAAATTTGGTTTCTGTGGTTATATAGTCTTAACTACACAGAAGTACGACGTGTGAGAATTTGTACTGATGAAATGATATGATAAAGCGTGTATCAATGTCGTTACTATATGTTGACATGAAAATGACAGTCGCCGGACCTTATAACCTGGTTGTATTCCTACCACGTCTGATTTTCGAGATAGATCTTCGTAGATGATCGCCGAGGTTGTTCCGAATGTAGATAACGAAAACATCCGATGTTTAACGAATACTGGAGCTCAATAGTGTTGATTACTGACAAACATGATCAAGGCATCGGGTTAATTAATGTTAACAAAAGTGAAAGGACAAACAAGGTGACGCTTATCAGTATGAGGTCACGTTGAAAGGCAGCAAGACAGCGAACTCGCGTCAAACAAACATTCCATAACAGAAGATGGATACAGTCACGTGCGACGGATGTCACATGAGGTTAAAACACGTGTTAGAAAAAGTATAAAATGCTGACGAAAATGATTTAGGAATCATAACGCTATCGTCTCTTGAACTGCATAGAAGTTTAACCAAACTTGATCATCAAAATGAAACTCTTCGTCTTATGTTTCGTCTTTGCTGTAGCGAGTGCTAACACTGTAAGCACTCTTGTCGGTGACAATCGATTCTCTACTCTGGTCTCCTTGGTGAAAGCTGCTGGATTGGTGGACACACTAAACCGTGGAAACTTCACTATCTTCGCTCCAACCAACGATGCCTTCAAAATGGTTCCTGCTGCTATGCTAGCTACTCTTCAAGCCAACACAACCTTACTGGAAGATGTTCTTCTTTACCACGTTTACCCTGGATGGGCACCAAGTTCTCTTGCTGCTAATGACATAGAGGCAGTAATGGCGAACGGCAAGTCAGCTCGAGTGAATGTGTACCGTCACAACAACAAGGTCACTATTGAAGGCATAGAGGTCATTCAAGGTGACATGAACACCACCAATGGTATCATCCATGTTTTAAACGGCGTTATGATGGCACCAATGGACGATATTGTAAGCTATGTTGTGGCTAACTCAGAATTCAGTACTCTTCTTTCATTGGTCCAGAAGGCTGGCCTCGCTTCTGCTCTGCAAAGAGACAACCTCACTCTCTTTGCCCCAACAAACGACGCTTTCGCTAAGCTGACATCGCAACAAGTCACTGACATCACCGGGGACATGGCTAAACTATCCGCTGTTTTGACCTACCATGTGGTCGGAAGCACCGTCTTTTCAGCTGGTCTATACGACAAGGAAGTCGTGGGTACCCTTAACACTCATGACAGTTTAACCGTCAACCTCATGAGTGGAGTAATGATCAACTCAGCTACCGTAACCAAGGCAAACATCGCTGTTACCAACGGAGTTATTCATGTCATTGATACCGTACTTGTTCCATTAGGAGACCCAGCTTTTACAACTGTTGGATAAATATTTGGACTTTTACCGTAAACTTTCTAATGAAGGTTCCTATAATATTGTGATTGTGCATGAATGCGAGTTTGTGTTTGTGTATGGACAAATTTTGAAATGGTTTGACTTTAATACTACTTTTTGTTAATAATGATTAGTATGACATTTTATTTATTGTTTGCTTGACACGTTTTGTTATCGAGTGAATTGCTTTGTAATATTCTCATTTTTTTATTGTCAATAAATTTTGAAATGAAAGGTGATGTGTACTATTTTGTTATACATGTAATTTTATGTTTACTTTTTCTTACATATAGAAAGTAAGCACAAAAGTTCATGGTATATACCCACGTGCATGATTTACGCTGACCACTAACAAAACTTGGGGTATTGTGAATCGATTTGTCTTTACAGATAAATCATTGAATGACGACAAATTGCACATCAAATAACTACTTCTTATCAATCTCCAAACAATCTCGGTTGATCCTGTGAGTCGTGATCATTAGCTCTTAATCCTCCACACAAAAAATGATCTAGCAGTAAACTAGGCTATTGTGCAAAGGATTCAAAGTTAACAATCACAACTTATAGGTAATATTTATTTATTATTTTGGGCATTTTTGGACTGAGAAATGTAATGGTTATTTTATGCACCGCTATTTGAATATTTCCTGTATTTCGCTGCAGTAATAGTCGATATTACAACAATTTGCTCGTTGTTTTTGGTTAAACGCCGTAGCAACAAATTGTACAGGTCATATAACGGCGGTCAGTCAACCTATTCACTCCTCCTTGAAAGGCTAAATCTCTGGATTAAGCTGTTAACCAACTACTAATCGCATACTTTCGTTAGTGACTGACAACTGCCCTACATCACTGGTAGGAGGGACTATGGCCGTAGATATAATTTCATGACCAAGCTCTACGAAAGTATGCCTCGCCCGGGAATCGAACGCACGTCCCTTCGACCAGTAGACTTGCGTGCTACCAACAACTGGGATAGCCGGGCATCTATTTACAGCAATTATTGAGCGTGGATTTCTAGCTCCAAACGGGTTCGAACCCTTTTCAAATACTCACATCATCTTAAACACAAAACGGGTAAAGAAGTAGAATACACGGAAGCAGACTTGAGAGTGATAAATATAAATATGTTTCACAATCAATCTCATACATACACTGGTAGGGGTGGGCCAATCTGACTTTTTTCTAAGTAGTATTTTTTCTATTGCCATTTAGTGCATTAAGAATAAATTCGGTAAAAATTTCAAAAATATTTTTTTATTTCGGTTGGAACAGTCCATTTTTTCAAAATGGCGGACAAAAAAAGGATAAAAAATGATATATATCATCATAATAGTAAATTCTTAAATCAAATGGATAAATTTATTCATTTTATAAATACAAAAGGCATATTTGAAACATACTTAAGCTCTTTATTTTTAGTTCAGATGTGTCATTTAAGCAAAATATCTGCCAAAATACTAGAAAGTCATTTTTTACTAAAAACTTATAGCAGAAAATTTTGCTGATTATTTCTTAAATAAAATTTCAAAATTTAGAGAATCCCTGTTGCAGTTTCCAACTTACTCACCCCAACAGAAGGATGTACCTAGTCTTGACTATTTCAAGGATTTTACAATTATAGAAGAGGTCGTAGGTCTTATATGTGATTTAAATACCAAATCATCTGAGCTAGACAACGGAAGTGCTAAAATGTTATCTACATGAATTATTACCTCTAATTACTCATTAAATAGATATCCCATTGAAACATGGTGTAAAATACCTCCACCATAAATAAATACAATTTCACAAAACAGATAAAATTCATCACGCATGATGTCACAGTTCATGATTTCACTTAATTTTTACATTTGTTTTTATTTATGTGATTATGAAAGTTGGTGTCCTGAACAGTCTAACATGATGCTACAGTTAACCAGACTAGTCCTGAACAGTGTAACATAAAGCCACTGTTAACCGGACATTTCCCTAGAGGGGTCGAAACATCAGCATTAAAGGGCCCTTAATACACTCTCAAAGGTGTCTATCCATCTCCTTTAAAGAGACCCCTTATTTTAAGAAGTAGTGCTTAAACACATCCAACGTATGTGATAATTTGACATGATCTGGTAGCTTATTCCCACTGTACTTAAACTTCTGTCACCTCAAAAGTTATTTTTCTTATTTAGTGGTACCACAAAATTCAGGTCTTTGGATTTTGCAGATTTAAGACCAGATCTGCTTTGTACAGGCTTTTGGAGAATTTCAATCAGATATGCAGGTGCAATTCCAGTTGTACATAAAAGTATATATTTTAAAGTTGATTCTTGCTTTGACTGGTAGCCAGTGCAATGAGTACAGAGCATCTTTTGAACTGTCTGACTTTTTTAACCTTAATACTAGTTTGGCACACAAGTTTTAAATTCGCTGAAATTTCATTCACGCACATATCACATTTTGAGATACCATACAAGATCAGATTATAGTAATCGATGTGGGACATAACCAAAGATAGAACTAGTGTTTCTGTTGCATCTTTATCCAAATATTTTATTATACTTATGATACATAAATAATTTAACATGGCAGTTTTACTTTTTGTTTTGACGTGATCTTTAACGTTTAATGTTTCACCCAGAAAGGCCCCTAAATAGCGAATAGTCTTCACAGATTTAATAGTTTCACCAGCAATAATGATCGACTGGGTTAAACATTTATTCAGCTGTGCTTTGCTTCCAAACATGATAAACTCAGTCTTTGAGTTGTTCATTTTTATTTTTTTTAATCATCCATGAATTTATCGTTACGGCACACTCTTCAAGATCAGAAATGGCATTTGCTTCTTCATTCTGATTGTTAGAACAGAATCTTTTATTGGCAGTGTGGTCATCTGCAATACCATGCACTGATATAACAGATGGACCAAGACAACTGCCTTGTAGAACACTGCAACCTAATGGACGTACAGTTGATAAACTAGTAATGACATTGACTCAAAATGCACGTGGACGATGACATGAGTCAATCCAGTGAAGTGTACTATTCCGTATGCCATATTGATTGTTAAGTACTTCCAATAAAATGTCATGATTAACACTGTCAAATGCAGCACTCAGATCAATGTTATTAATGCTGTAACTTCTAGTTTCTCTATACCACCCAGTAGGTCATTAACTCATCTAAGACGGCATGACTCGCATTTATGAGTGAAAAGGTCTACATGCAGACTGAGTTTTTGGTAGAAGATTATTTTTATCAACACGAGAATTCAACCTTTTTAAAGTGGCCTTTTCAATTACCTTAGATAAAAAAGGACATTGCTAACCGGCCTATAGTTAGCATATCCCAGATCCAGACCCACCATCTTGAGAAAAGGCTTAACAATTGCCTCTTTCCACTTGTATGGGAATACACCATGTTTCAATGAGATATTTATTAAATGAGTAATTAGAGGTAACATTTCAGCACTTTCGTTGGCAATATGTCTAGCTCAGATGATTTGGCATTTAAATCACATATAAGATCTCTGACCTCTTTTATTCACTATTGTAAAATCCTTAAAATGGTCAAGACTAGGTACATCCTTCTGTTGGGGTGATTAAGTTGGAAACTGCAGCAAGGATTTTCTAATTTTTGAAATTTAATTTAAGAAATAATCAGCAAAATTTGCTTCTTGTTTTCAGTAAAAAATGATGATTTTCTAGTATTTTGGCGGATAGTTTGCTTAAATGACACATATGAACTAAAAATAAAGAGCTTAAATATGCTTTAAATATGCCCTTTGTATTTGTAAAAACAATAAATGCATATAAATCTACACTTTGTTGTAAGAAGGTTACTATTATGATGACATATGTCATTTTTTATTCATTTTTGGCAGCCATTTTGAAAAATGGACTGTTCCAACCGAATTACTTAATTTAAATTCCTGACCTTACCATATTTAATCAATATGGACCTATTGGCAATAGAAAAAAATACTATTTACAATGATTTTTAAGAAAAAGTATATATTGGCCCACCCCTAGCATCATACAGTAGAACCTGCATTAACAGTCACCTGCTATCAGCAGTCATCTGTTGTAAGTGGCCAATCTGGCTTCCTCACAACGAAAATCCCTATATTTTGCACTTTTCATAAGCAGCCACCTGCTGTCTGGGTCCAGTGGTCGCTTATTCCCTTACAATTTACCTGTATTAAAGCTCCATTACTAAACTGAACGCTGATAATTGTCAAGTATCATGCTTTTGCTTAAAACTTATGCGACCGTTAAACTAATGTATAAAACGCATCCCAGGCACAAAAATCTCAGGTATTTTCTCCAGAATTTATACTAATTCTATTTTGAAATTTGCGATTAAAACGAAAGTAAAGACTCAACGGAAAATCACGGAACTCGACGAACAAGGTCGGAATATCCCGTCGTGGCTAAAAATAACCACAACATCAATTCGGAAGTAAACAAATTTTCTGCTTAGATAAATACACGTTTTGTATAGTGAATTTCGTGCGAAAGCTAATTAAATTCACGAAACTCATGTAAATAGTTTTATAAAATTATACATGAACATATACTGACGAGAAAATGAAGCGCATCAAATAAGTATTTTAATATACAGAAACGTTTGCTGATATGCCACGTTCAGATAGAACGGGTGTAACGTGGGTAAGACAAGACATCTACAAAATTTATGTAAACACCAACGTCATTCGCGTAATTTAGATTTTCACGGCAATATCTACGTCACGTGTAGAGAAAGGATAATCGTGTACGCCAAATAAGTCGACAAACAATGAGGAAAACTTCTTGTTTGGCGTAAACCGCGGACTAATTCCAAAGTTATGCTATCGTCACCGACGTCTATCTATACCCTCGTATCATCGCGGCCATGGTATTGGGAGTTCAGTGTTGAGTCGTGATTCGACATATGTAACTCCCTCAGACTTATTAGTGTCTTAAAACGAGTTTCAGTCACAACTCGTTGTTTGCTAAGGTAATTTCGTGGACACATCACATTGACCAGGGCTGAGTTCAGTTACCGCGAACGTTACAGAACGTTCCGTAACGATACATTCGGAACTCCTCGATCATTTGCTGCGAATAATCTCGGACATATTTAGACGCTTTTTTGAAACTTCCGGTGTTAAAGTAAACTATTATATGGCCGAGCAGTTCCGAATGTATCGTTATGTAACGTTCTGTAACGTTCGCGGTAACTGAACTCAGCCCTGCTGTTATGTCATGTGAGTGTCGCTATATTCTGGCAACGTCAATTCTTTTCTATCGGAATAAAAACGACAGACCTCACGTTGCACACGTCACCAAGGACTTTTTACAGGCTAACAACTTTAATGTTTTCTCTTGTTATTCTGATCAAGAATTTTATTTACCTAGTTGAAATGAGACGTTTCTTTTTAGCATCAGTTTAGATATTTGCGAACTCAAAACTTTCACGCACTGGTTTCTCGAGTAAATCACTGGAGTAGGATATGATATATCCAACATTTCACATAGTTGTTTAAGTTTTATCAAACACTTTTCAAGCAATTTCATTGGCTGAGAGAGTATCTCCGTAGTCTAATTTGCATGTTATAAAAGTACCCCACTTTTATAAGAAACTGACATTTTGAAGAGCTTGACCCCTAAAAGAGAAACCCGCTAGGGAGAGTTACTATAATACCAATGCGGTTATATTCTATAGTCTTTTAGATAGTATTACTTGTTTTTAAATTGATTGTAAAGATTTTGTCTTCGTTTAGTGGCTTTAAGTGGTCACGGTCATTTTTTTAAATTTTAGAATAAACGAAGTGACACCATCATTGCTTTATATATACTGTCAGATATTGTTATCAAAGGGACTATTTAGGCCTATTCACGCGTTGGTTTTGATTCAACCTAACAACATATCGCTGTGCTCATCTAACTGCGCATGACAGTCGAATGCCTATGTCCGCGACATTTTAATGCGTTTCAAAATATGTCGCTTACTAAGTCCTGAATTGCTTACTCAATCCATGAAAAAAAAATTACATGATGAATAACTTAAGATCACCATGTACGTACAAACATAATTATAGTCTTTCAGTTAGGGGTTGTATACCCAGCACAAAAAAATAGGATGTGGTAACTATAGGATATTAGTGATTGTTTATATTATAGGACAAAGCGATTTATTAAGCGGAATGATATAATGATATTGATAACAAATATTTATTTAACTTCAATCAAATCATGTTTTTAAATTTCGTGACAAGCTATAATTTGTTTGGATGCTGGATATAAACTCTGATATACAATACCTTTGATCTTTTATTATTGATAGATTGTTTCATATTTGTGCCTTACCTATCAGAGTATACAAGGACGTATAGGAACTATACATGATAGGCCAGGAGGGCCAAGCTGTGAATTAAACCAACTATATTTAGGTAGAGTTATTGTTTAAAAGAAATCATTCCTGGTGCTCTATATAAGGTCCGTGATCACACTGAGAAAAAAATATTGCATTTTAAATTATACAAGAAAAAGCATTGTTGCAAAGCATCAAAAGGCGTCCAAAAGAATGTTTAAAAGTAAAAAATGTACAAACGGAAAATAAACTAGAAGAACAAGTCTTGTTGGTTAAAGTTAGCACATTTAATAATTTTATTCGGAAAATACGTATTGATTAATTGTTAACTACACTATGATTAATAAATTTGTGAAAAATAATTATTAATATAAATTATAAACATCGCAATCTCAATTTTCTACTTTTTAGTATCTTTTTTACCATTTTTTAAACAATGTTTTTATCTAGATCTAATCATAATTTCTTTAAAAATGGCATTATTCAAGTAGATAATATATCACAATATCATCATTAAAAACGTTGTAAAAACACCCAACAATATCAACGAAACACGCAAGCACTACAGTCAATTTTGATCCCTTCTTTATTCAACTCGTCAGTTAAGAACAAAATCGAACTCGTCAGTTAAGGGCACTATATTTAACTCGTCAGTTAAGCGGTCAGTGTTTTAGGAGGACCCTTAATAATCGGAATGATCGGCTATTATGCCTGACGAAAAGGTCCGAGAGTTTGCAGTTGCCCTTTCACAAAATCTGATATCATTCCATAAAGGGCGTCGCGCTTGGGCGCTGACGCCAACAATGCGACCATTCAAAAAAAATCAGACTCGCCCCCCAAAATCCCGAGTCTATTTCCAATGGTTTTGCTTTACCACAAGCATTATAATGATAATGCCTTTAGAACGACCGTTCTCGCACAGTGAGGTCATTGATGCATTGTATTCAACTGTCTGTGGCTTATACATTAACCCTGCTGATTTAAATACACACCTTAGTACCTCTGTACGCACTATCGATAATCGAGTAATTAAAACAGCGGAGCTAATGTTTACGTCACTGAGAGTTGTATAAAAATAATACTTAGATTCTCGATCTAATCTGGGTAACCTCAGGGTTACAAGATTGATGACTTTGATATTCGACTAACAATTCACAAAATTGCAATATGATTTAAAAATGCACAATATACATGTATGTACATTATACAATTGAAATTTAAGATACATCCGAATCGTGATGGGAAACCATAAAAACTGGAAAACAATACTAAATTATAGACTCCTAATATTTGATTACGTTATAAATAAAGTATCGATACATGATGCCATCCTTATAATTGCTACATTTCAAGTTAATAATCGTATATGTCATTGATGACTTAAGCAATTTATATCGATGTTTTATTTAAAAACATACGAATCAGTATTGATACATTTTTTTATTTTTATCTATGATAATGGATATATATAAAACAAATGCAATGTATATGGGATTAATAAGATAACAAAGACATCTGAATCTGGTTAATTTTGTTTGAATGCAATAACAATTGTATGGTCGTTAAATGTAAAAATCCATGCCATTTATGTTTTTTAGAACAAAAAAAAACACATCTATTAAATATCCAGTAGATCTACATGTATATTCTTACATGCATGACGGATTTATGTTCATATGAAGAAATTCAAGAAAACTTTGGATCGTAAAATATCTACAAAGATTGTTGAACTGTTTTAAGTGATTCTTGATGTTTTTTTAAAAAAAAAATGAGATTTTTATCTATTCGCACTGAGCTCAAGCTTGTTTTCGTATTGTTGGTTTTATTAACTACATCTTTCGGGTTCAGAAAAAGGTCGACAGAACTTCAGAGTGAACGACGGAGTATTTATTCTGAAATACAAGGGACGCGGACAGACATTTATAAAAATGTGGAATATAGTAATACGTTTTTAATGAACTACGATGGCTCTAAAGAGCGTGCTAAAAGTCTTGGGGAACGGTTTGGTTACATTTTTGTACGAGAGGTGAGACTTTGTTTTGTAGAATAATTATTATGACATATTTGAATTTCAAATATAAAACTCATTATTACCATGACACTATACTTAGAGATTGAAGCTCACACAACTAGCTAAGTTGGTAGCACAAGTCTACTGACCGAGAGTCGTGGGTTCGATTTTCCGACGGGGCATATTTTCGTGAAGTTTAGTCATGAAATAATTTCTACGGCCATTCTCCCTCTTACCACTGAATTTAAATCATGTAGGGCAGTTGGCAGTCACTGACGGATGTGTGGACTTAGTAACTGGTTTTCAGCTAAATCCGGAGATTTAGCCTTTCCTGGAACAGTAAGTAGGTTGACTGACCACCGTTATATGACTTTAACAATGTATTGCTACGGCGTTAAACCAAATCAAAATATAACATTATCCTTCGCCTATGGTGGCTGATTTATGCCATGTCGCATTGTTGTCCCGCGGGGCGCCACGCGAAAACACGAAAGTACGACAAAATTGTCTTTTTGTCGTATCATCGTCCCGCGAGGCGCCATGCAAAAACACAAGCATACGACATTTTAATCATTTGTCGTGTTTTCGCCTGTGACAGCACAATGCAACAATGTATTTTTACGACAAAACTTTTACAAAGATACGACACATTTTAGTGTCGTTTTATTGCCTTTATTTTGTCATATCTTTTTGTTTTCGTCTCACAACCCGCGGGACGATGATACGACAAACAGACATTTGTCGTATGATTGTGTTTTCGTGTGGCGCCTCGCGGGACAAAGATACGACAGATTCATCTGTCGCATGATTGTATTTTCGCTCTTTCGCCTTCCGCTCACACATGCGCAGAAGACTATTGAAGATGTACGCATGTGTGAGTGGAAGGCGAAAAGGCGAAAATACAATTATACGACAGATATAATCTGTCGTATCTTTGTCCCGCGAGGCGCCACACGAAAACACAATCATACGACAAATGTCTGTTTGTCGTATCATCGTCCCGCGGGTTGTGAGACGAAAACACAAAGATACGACAAAATAAAGGCAATAACACGACACTAAAATGTGTCGTATCTTTGTAAAAGTTTTGTCGTAAAAATACATTGTTGCATTGTGCTTTCACAGGCGAAAACACGACAAATGATTAAAATGTCGTATGATTGTGTTTTTGCATGGCGCCTCGCGGGACGATGATACGACAAAAAGACCATTTTGTGGTACTTTCGTGTTTTCGTGTGGCGCCCCGCGGTACAACAATGCGACATGGCATAAATCAGCCACCATATTCGCCAGTATTACTGTAGTGACATGTTTGAATAGCCCTAATCCGGAAATCAAATTTATGGGGTTTTCCGTCCGTGCACAGCCGATACAAACTAAGTTTGCTACACATATTGCTAAAAAGCACGAACTATCCTATAGTTCTTTCTACACGTGTTTTCATTGTTACGGTGAATGTTTGTTCGTACCGGAGGGGAAAACCCAACTATTTGAATTCCGGATATAGTCTACTGCAGATTGATTCTGTACATTTTCAGGTATTTGATAACTTATACGAGTTCAGAAAGGATGATATACCTAAAAGTTCTCCAAGAAAATCTATACTTCCGTTCATGCACCAGTATGATAAAAATGTATGTAATCTTTTAACTTAACGTGGTATTATTTCATTAAACTAGAAATAACAAAAATGCCGCTTGTTATCGAAATCGATTTTGATCGAACCTTTTCCATATAATAATATTCAAATTAACCCTTATCATACGATCCTTTGGCCGTTGTTCACAGGTCTTGTCCGGTCGCAGGGATAGTTTTGATTGGCCGCTGGCCGTGATCGACAGGTAGCCGCTATTCATGACATGTTTTAGAGCGTTCTCAGTAGGGGGGGATAAAAAAGGTCGCTATCCGCAGGTGCCCGCTATTCGTAGATGGCCGTTAGCACAAGTGAGACTGTATTGTAAACCTATTTGTATTTTTTAAAGATATTTCTTTGATGTTTAATGTAACTTACCGTTCTTTGAAATGAGTAAAAGTCACATAGTTTTAGATGTTGATTAAGACGAAAATGACTGACACTTTTACTTAAATCGTAAGATTGTTTTCGCAACTACATCATATAATAACTATTACACTAAATGTACATGCAGTCTTTTCAGTACTTTGATTTTTTGAATTTCAGTTGAAATATTTTGAACAAGAAAAATATCAAAAGCTAAGTAAATATGAAGTCATTGGACCAGGCTTCAACATAACTGACTCCTGGTGGGATAAACAATGGCATTTGGTATGTAATTTATTAAGCTTTAAAAAGGTTATGTTAAATTAGTACCATAAATTATTACGACGACAGACGTTTCACTTTCAGTTTTTTTTCTCTTCTTTGTGAACGAATGGGTCCCGAACGTATACGCTCATGGACTATTCGCTCCCAAATGATCATGTGACCGAGAGACAAGCTATATGATATCTGATATCTTGTCAATGACATGCACACCGACCCCAATGTTAACACAAAATGGGAAACTTATTCCCACTGTTTAAATAGGCAACAAGTCACGTGAGGGGACCTTTATTTTAAATCTGTAATATTTCAGCATCCGGACCATGTACCAAGTATGGGTGTTCATGAAGCGTGGCTGAAGGGTTTCACTGGTGATGGTGTAATGATAGCTTTTGTTGATGATGGAATTGATACAACACATCCAGACCTCATTAATAACTTTGTAAGTATGAAGTACCCACAAAAAGTATGAAGACAAAAGAAATTTACTACAATTCTTGATTTAGATGATAGATGTCGAATCAATATTTTTAGAATATTTAAGTATGGTTTGTTATAAAATGAAAACAGTTTCATACCTGTATCACATTTATAAGATTCAGCATCTGACCCTCTAAAGCCTTTGAAACAATGTTTATTGTAATTATTTTCAATAACGTAGATTTTGTGCTATTTTTGTAGACTTATTCATAATAATTATATAAAAAATAAAGCAAATTTACAAAGCAAGTAAAATGAAACAATACCAAATTTTTGTTAATAGGAGCTTACCATGTGAAATTGACCCCAAACTTCTGGTAGGTACTGTACATATCTGTCGTATCTGCCGAGCTAGTTGAACCCTAGACAACTGTTAAAGTAATTAAATACTTACAAATATGGCAAAATTAGGGTGACAAGCATTGTAATATTAAAATAACAAGCATAGTAATATTAATGTTACAAGCATGGTAATAATAAGGTTAGAAACATGGCAATATTAAGGTTACAAACATGGCAATATTCAGGTTACAAACGTGGTAATATTAAGGTTACAAACATGGCAAAATTAGGGTTACAAACATGGCAATATTAAGGTTAAAACATGGCAATATTGAGGTTGCAAACATGGCATGATTAGGTTTAGAAACATGGCATAATTAGAGTTTCAAACATGGCAATATTGGGGTTACAAACATGGCAATATTAAGGTTACAAACATGGCAATATTAAGGTTGCAAACATGGCAATATTAAGGTTACAAACATGGCAATATTAAGGTTACAAACATGGCAATATTAAGGTCTTAGTATAGGGCAACCCTGCATCATGCACTGCAGTTTATCCTTTAATTTATTCTAAGAACAGCTTTTTAAGCAATTCTACAAACAACCTTACACATGATATGTATTTTCCTTGCTATGGCTTGAATGTGTATTATACAAAAAGAGTTTTGAGTATTTTTGTCATTTCACTTTGATTATCAACCAACAAATTTTGGAGATATGTTAAAAAACTCAGATCGTTACTCCTAAATAATGACATTATTATTCCATTTCAAAAATCATTTGCGATTGGCTGTCTACACGTTTATAGTTGGTGCTTTTTACAAAAAAACTTACGATAAAAATCATCATAAGTCAAATCAAGAAACATTAATAATACGGTTATGTTTTGGCTTATCAATTCCAAGTATCGTATACTTTTTGAATATCATATCATACTTATGTTTATTACTTTTCTTACTTTGAATTGCAAAATTATGAAATTGACTTGCGAGATTTTTTTTCATTCAAAGAAGTTTTGTGAAAAGGTGCACTGACTTCCAAAACTTTCTAAACCACTTTTTTAACATTTTTTGTCATCTGATGCAGTATCAACAATATAAAAATGGAAAAAAAACTGAAGACCTTGCGCTAACAAATTTAACACAAGTACCCTAAAAAATTAAGTATTACTACAGGAGCTTGACATTCTCTATCATAGCAAATGTCTTAGTTTTTATCATAAGAAAGATTACTATTTACTACGATACAGAGTGTCTAGCTCCTGTGGTATTACTTTAAATGGGAATTTTGTATTTGCAGACGGCTGTTTAGACACTGTAGAAATTGCTACGTTTTTATATGTTTTATTTTCTTTATTCGTTTTTCTCAGGATTTTTCATTAAGTTATAACTATGTACATGGAAAAGCTAATGGTTCACATCTGGTTGAAAATGATAAGTATGTATAACTTTATATAATTTAAATTCCCCGATATTTTACTTTTTAGTATGATATAACAATTTTGTTCCAACATTTCCTCAAAAATACCTTTGACTATATATGTATATTTGTTTCCGTTCATAATTAGGTACAGTTTGTAAAAATTGATCTAAAAAAATACAGTTAAAAATAATTAGCGTACATTGCATCAATTGAAAGTAGTGTATGTACCAAACGTAGTACTAAAAAGGAATCCAACTTCGAGATACTTTTTGACATACGGCATTATGCGGAAATAATCAGTCTCAGGTCAATTTGCAAAAAATATACTCACATATAGTCTGAAGCCTAGGACTTGAGTGAAAATTGATTTCGGCCTTGTGGAAATACGTGGATTTGTTTGATTAGGCTTTGATTATTCGGTCAATTGTTATAAGAATAAAGCAAATTGCTGACTTTAAAGAGATTTGTTTTGTTTTTGTTGCGCTTAACGCCGTAGCAACACATTGTATAGGACATATAACGGTGGTCAGTCAACCTACTCACTGTTCCTAGAAATGTTTAATCTCTGGATTAAGCTGTTCATACTTTTGACACTGTCTAATAGCTGCCCTACATTATTAAGAAACATTGGTAGGAGGGAGAATGACCGTTCGAAATAATTTCATGACAAAGCTTCACGAAAGTATGCCCCGTCTGGGAATCGAACCCACGACCCCTCAATCAGTACAGAATTTTGTGCTACCAACTGAGCTAGCTGAACGGCTTGACTTTAAAGAGAAAACCTGTATTTGTATAATATTATTATTCTAATTGTTTATTCTTACAGACATGGGACACATTGTGCAGGTATTGCTGTGGCAGTAAAGAATACACAATGTGTTATAGGAATTTCATATGAAGCTAAATTTACAGGTAAATGTTGTTAGGTTTTGTCTTTATATTTTTTCTTAAATTGCTTATAGTTTAGTTGGCGTAAGACTTGATTTAAGAAATCTAATGCCATTTTTGCTCTTACTGATTCTAAATCATGTAGGTTACTTGTCAGTCACTGATTGAAGTATTCACCTAGTTACTGGTTCATAGCACAATCCAGAGATCTGGATTTAGCATTTCCAGGAACGGTGACTAGGTTTACTGACTATAATGATATGATTTATAAAATGTGTTGCTATGGCATTATACCCAGCAAAACACAATGTGACCATCTACCTAGAGAGAACATTGTTATATGGCCTATAAATAACTTGCTACTAACATTTTTTGTGAATTGTCGTAATTTCTTTATAATCGACGTTTCAAGGAACGTCGATATAAACAAATATCAAGATTTGAGCATTTTGAAGTCGACCCCAGTTGCCTAAGCTAATCAAAACGGTGCATTTGAGGTCACATGATAAAACATGGACGTCAAATCCTCAAATTAGGGGTGCGTGAATGGACACGTCGACGCCATGTTTTGTGGGTTATCTGTTTGTAATACCAGAAAATACAATAATTATTATACGAACGAGTACCAGTTTCAAGAACGTTGCAATATAAGACCAAGAAAATGCAAAACTAATTGTAACGGGAGAATATTATTCCCATCCAATCAGCTGTGGGGCGTAACCAGTATCCACTGAGACGGGTTTTAGTCACATCCCTCATGAATATCGCTATAAGCTTAACGTTCACTAGTAGGAACGCACTACTGATTCATATCGGTCAACGTTCGATTAGCTGCCGTAATAATTCGGTTTACTAAAAAATTGATTATAGTTCCTGTATGCCAAATAGATAGGAAAATTTCTAAAGTCTACCATAATAATGCTGTTTTACGTGGGCCTGTTCATTCGATGTATTTTTATCAGCCCGGAAGGTTCTGCAAAAGCGTCCAAATGTTTTACATATCGTTAACAGGGCACGTCGATCCCGGTATTTTCTCTAAATAGGTTCGGCACGGTTTAAAACGCTGACGCATATTGCTTGAATCTTTTTACTCAAAGGAGAAGATGTGATACACGGCTAAACGGCGATTTCAAACGTTTGTCTATTTTTACAGCTATACGTTTACTTGATGATATGTTGGTACCTACAGATGGACATATAGCTTCAACATTAACACATCGTCTTGATGTCATAGATATATATAGTAACAGTTGGGGAATTCCCGGATATGGTTCTGGATTCTTTCCACACTCACAGAGTTTGATAGCTGGTCTTGAAAAAGGAGTGAAAGAGGTAATGGTACTTTACTTTGAGGAACAGAATTTATTTTCTATAGGGAAAACATCCAGAACATCATTTATGATAAAATTATAGGCATGGTCTTTTTATGGAAAAGACCTGCAATTTAGTGATGTAATTAGTTGGTCGTAGAGTCCTACAACTAAACAAGTGGTAAGCTCCGGAACCAAAAGCATTCAAAAGAAAAATGAGTGTGTGTTATCTCCCTGTTAGTTGAATTATAGAAGGATCGAAGGGAAGTAACTAGAAAACTAAAACATCAACACTCAATTCAGTTTTTTCAGTATGGCAAAACTCATCTTAAAGTGGAAAAATATACATTATAGTTACTTATCACATTTTTAACAGAACGGTCATTTAAGTAAGTTTAATTTATGAATGAAATTGCTGAGGAGCAATTTGGAATGGTCTTAAAGGGTTGCCTGTGTAATGGTGTTCCTATAATTAGTTTAACTGTATTGAAAAGACAAACTGTATTATGTCTTGATATTTTCGAGTTAAAAAATTGGAGTTTTCCATGTGTTTTTATATTTGTGGATTCTATATTTTGCAGTTTCAAAGTGACGTTTAACATTGGCGTGTTCAATATTTGGTCAATGCTGACGGAAAAAAACCGCCAGTATACAGGGTAGACACTATTGTGGTGCTATCTTTGTGTTTGTTTGTAGTACAGTTCATTTATATTACAGGGTAGACAAGGTTGTGGCACCATCTTTGTGTTTGTTTGTAGTACAGTACATTTATATTACAGGGTAGACAAGGTAGTGTTGCTATCTATGTGTTTGTAGTACAGTACATTTATATTACATTGTATACAAGGTCGTGGTGCTATCTATGTGTTTGTAGTACAGTACATTTATATTACAGGATAGACAAGGTCGTGATGCCATCTATGCGTTTGTTTGCAGTACAGTACATTTATATTACAGGGTAGACAAGGTCGTGATGCCATCTATGTGTTTGTTTGCAGTACAGTACATTTATATTACAGGGTAGACAAGGTCGTGGTGTTATCTATGTGCTTGTTTGTAGAACAGTACATTTATATTACAGGGTAGACAAGGTCGTGGCGCCATCTAAGTGTTTGTAGTACAGTATGTTTATATTACAGGGTAGACAAGGTCGTGGCGCCATCTATGTGTTTGCTAGTGGTAATGATGGTTTATACTATGATGACTGTAACTCAGAGGGTAATGTAGCTAGTATATACACTATAGCTGTTAATTCACTGTCATATAATGGAAGCCTGGCAGAGTATGGTGAAACATGTACTAGTGTTCTTGTAGCAGCTTATGGTGGATCCTCATATGATTATAATAATAGCAAAATTGTAAGTTTAGTGTTTTCGTTTGTTTTACACATATTTTCAACAGTCATTGTCATATAATTGGGCGCCACTTATAACTTATGCATTGTGTTGCTATGGTCTTAAATCCGAACAAATAGGAACCATCCATTTTGCCATTTAGCTCAAGTTGTAGCAGGTTTGGTTATGCCTCTATTATGTTAATGTTATAAGTAGTAGATCTTCTAGCTTCTTGTAAAAACCAACGAAGCATTTTGTGCAGATGACAAGACCAAGAATACCAGACCTTGCTCTACATTATAATGAATTTGTCAGTTTTTTTGCATTTTTATGCAAATGTGTCGGAATAAATTTTATAGCGGGTGTGTCAGTGACACATGACTTCTCACACTCATAACTTGTACCTATTAAAAATTAAAATATACTTAGGAGACTGTATTTATGGCATGCAATGAGTCAGTTATTTATCTGGCTTATTTAAGACAGACTTTAGCTTAGGCAGTGAAAAGTGATTTCCAGTCATGAACGTTTGCAAGTCGAAATAAAAGTTGCACTTTGCAAGTATGACAGCTTAAACTCAAGCAATGTTTAGTCTTAAAGCAAGAAATTGAATATCGCAGGTTTAACAAAAGACGGTCATAACTCAATGTAAAAAATGCCTGAGTTACAACCGTTTAGCACCAAACCCACGATATACTCACATTTCTAGGCTACTACAGAGATCCATGGTGAATGTAAAGATGATTTTCTAGGAACATCAGCAGCTTGTCCTGTGGTATCTGCTGTTATAGCTCTTACATTACAAGTCAAGTAAGTCTATAAGGGACTTTAGTCAGTTATTTCCCCTTGTATACTCTTCAAATAGGTAGGTCCTATTAGTTGGATTACTGGGATTTTACCCTTACATTTTAATGTCAATTTGCCAAAATTAATTTGAAATAAATTTTTTGTAAATTATTTAATTTGTTTGAAATTCAAGCTAAGTATTTTTAGGGTAAAAAACTATCTAAATTTCATCTCTTCTGTTAATATCTTAATTAACAAGAAATATATTAGATGAAATATTTTGTTATATTTACATGGAAACTAAATGATAAAATCCGAGGATTCCAACTGTAAGGACCTACTTAACAATTGGATTGCTTCGAATTCTATCAGGGAAAAATAAATGACTAAAGTCCCTGATTACATATGATAATAACACTGTGCAAAATACATTTCCGTTACCGGAAATCTTGCAAACATACTTTTTTATACTTTTTTCCTTTTCATTTGATTCCTTTTAATTTTTCAACTGGTATGAATCAACATATGGACAATGTACATTTTCATTCAGATATCATATTGAAGATACAATGTATTGACTTAGAAGTATGTTTTAATCAAATTAAGTTAAAATTCAAAATTTCCATACTAAGTTTTTTTTTCATTTCATCTGATTCCTTTCAAATTCTCAACTAGTATGAATCAACATATGGGCACCTGTACATTTTCATTCATAAATCATATTGAAGATATTGATTTAGGAGTATGTTTTATTCAAATTAAGTTAAAATTCAAAATTTCCATGGGAATTTGTATTTTCCCATGAAGAACTCATCCCATATGGCATTTAACATTGCATCGAATTATGCCTGAGCTTATATATTGTGATTGGTATCTCTTTCTAAGTGTATGTATTTTCCAGTTCTAATCTAACATGGAGAGATATACAACATCTTATAGTAGAAACAGCTTCTATAGATGACTTGCCTCCTGATGTTAATTTTACTATGAATGGTGCTGGCAAGTTTGGTAAATATTTGTAGTTCATATTTATCTCCTTTTATATTGGTTTGATTATGTATAGTGACCTTCTTTGGTTAAATGTTTATGAGTTCACTTGGCTCCCTTGGCCTTTGACTTGTTAACTCTGTACATTTGATTGATAAACCTGCTTTTCATGGTTCGACCTTAAAATTACATTCTTGTTGAACCAATATAATTTTATAAACATTTTTCAGATGTGTTAAACACCCTTGCAACACATTATATTGGTCATTATTACCAAATTACGGCAATTAGTCAATCTACTTTCCATTCCTAGAAAAGCTAAATCCTTGGATTTAGCGGTTAACCAATTACATTTGTACTTGTGCACACTTTTGCTAGTGACTGACAAATGCTTTACATGATATAGAATCAGTGGTATGAGCAAGAATAACAGGCTGTAGAAATTTTTTCATGATCAAACTCAGGAGTCAAACATATGACATATTGATGAGTAGACTTGTGCACTACTTACTAAACTAGCCTTGTAATCATTGACCATTAAATGGTTTTGAACCTTATGAAAGCATATTTAACATATTGATGTGTTTAAATACTTATTTTAACATTTACATAATATATATATATACATGTATATTTATGTTTCCAGTAAGTGACAAAGTAGGATTTGGTTTAATAAATGCATCAGGCATGATAAATAAAGCTAAAATATGGAACAATGTTCCAAACAGTATAACATGTGTCAAAGATGTACCAAGTATATACAGGTATAGTTTTTTATCATTTGAATAGCTTTTAAGTTTGTTTTTGTTTCTTTAGTACTGAAGTTTAGATTGTCCAATGTTCTTCAGTTTTCATTGTTGGAAGTAGAAACTTTGATTGTACCTGCGAACTAACATTTTATTATAATGTTTATGAAAATCTTATCTAAATCAGAAAGAACATATGAGTTACCTTTGATGGTACAAAAATTGTCTGAAAACATAGCAGGAACAGTAACAGTATAACATATAGACCTTCCAAACAGTCAAACAAAATGAAGAGAGAGATGTTTTTAGATTCTTTTAACTGTTTCTATGAAAAGAACACCATAAACAAATTACAGGAAAATAAAAAAGAATCTAAGGGGTCTCTGTCTTTGACTTAACAATGAAAAGATATATAATTGCAACAGATTAATAATAAAAACTAATTAACCATTAGATCTATGTTGAACACAAAGGCGAACAAAACCAGCACGAGATAATTGCTTTTTGCTACTTAAAAATGGCTTACATTTAAAACAAATACACTCACGGATGGGTACATTTTGGAAATTTCAGGGGGATGGGTCCAGACCTCCTGACCCCCCTTCTGGATCCGCCTATACTTCTGATTTGTATTTCAGATGTTGTGTTGGTCCTTTCATTGAAACAATTGAGGTTCAGGATTGTAACATACAGTATATAGAACATATTGAAGTTAAAATTAACTATAAGGCCATTTGGCGTGAATTTGTTGAGCTACATCTCATATCCCCTAATGGTACAGACAGTATGTTGCTACGGCAACGATATCTAGATATGACGTCACAGGAAGTAGATCACACATTCATGACGGTACATCATTGGGGTGAAAATACGAAAGGAAATTGGACTTTAAGACTGGATGACTTTTATGAATGTCACAATGGTAAATATCAGGGCGATATTCTCGATGTATCGATACATTGTGATTAGCTGAACTTTAGTGTATCACAGAAGTACCTCTAATTACTGATACGTGACGATGATCACGATAATAACTTGTTGTCATGCTCAAATGAATAACATTAAATAAAGTTTGAAGGCTGACTATTTTTTTAGTTAATTTTGAAAAAAATATTTCAATTTTTTAATGGAACTGTTATTTCTCTAGAAATATGTTCTTACTTAGGGCACATTCACTCTCAGTTTTTACATAAAATTGCAGTTAATACATTTTTGAAAGTTGCCTTTGTCTCTAAACTATACAGAAGGTGCGTTTGTACGGAGCCCTTAAAGTGACATTTTGAAATACCTTTTTTATGTTCACAACTATTTTGTTTAAACGAAATATTATTTGTTTTTTACGAAATATTTTTTCGTTTTTACGAAACATTATTTGGTTTTTACGACATATTATTTCGTTTTTACGAAATATTATTTAGTTTATTCGAAATATTATTACGATTTAACGAAATAATATTACGTTTTAACGAAATATCTATTTTTTTCGAAATAATATTATTTCGTTTTTCGAATTAAAAAAGTATTTCAAAATGTCACTTTAGGGGCTCCGTAAGTTTGCGTATTAACTATCGTGATACAAACTAACTGGTGATACCCAACTGTAGTAAATAACTTTAACTAGTTTTTTTTAATAAGCTCAAGTTTGTTGTTTAGTTTTCACCTGGGTCCGTTGGCTCCATAAAGATGCATTCTGTGTAGACCCAAGCTAGAACATAACTTAAGCAATTTAAGTGTCTATGAAACATTTGTTTAGAAGAACCTCACTTCCACCAGGCTGTGGTTCTTAGCCCACAGCATCTTTTTAGAGGGATGATCGCTCTCAGCCATGATCACTTAAGAAATATTTTGTCTTCAATGTTTCAGAGATGAAGTTATATTCATATACTATAAAATGGCATGGTACAGTGACTAATGTATATGATGGTCAACCTCCAGGTTTGTACTGTATACCCCTTAAATCTTCTTTTTACACCAAAATAACTTTGGGGGTATATAGGAGTCAGCTTGTCGGTAGTCTGTTGCTCTTATGTGTCCCCTCAATTTCATAGCACCTATTTTACAGATTTGATTAAAACTTCACGCATATACATGTACCAGATATACCAGATAGCAGGTAGACATTTGCATATCCCAGTTTGGTTTAGGTCTATTGATTTTGCGAGTTACTGAGTTGATGAAAAATCCTACCACTAATTTTTCAGTACCCAATTCTTTGACAAACATCTTTTGAAGGTATTTTATTATATTCAGTGATAGGTCTAGTTTTTAGTTATGTTTAATGCCGTACAGTACCGTACATGTAGCAACACATTTTATAGGCCATATTCTGGTGGCCAGTCAATCTACTAACCATTCAGGCTTAGTAGCCCACAGCTAAATACATGTGTCTGGATTTAGATGTTCACCAGTTACTTTGTATATACATCCCTCAGTGACTGACACTTGCCCTATATTATTTAGAATCAGTGGTAGGAGGGAAAATGACTGTAGAAATATTTTCATGAACAAGATCCACGAAAGTATGCTCTGCCAGGGAATCAAACCTATGACCTCTCAATCTTTAAATACTTGTTCATTTATAACAATTACAATTGTATTAGGTATCATAACTCACTGTTTACATCTATCATAAACTATTATAACTATCATAGTGCATTAATACATCTCCAATTGTTTAATTGGGTTAGTTACCCATGTGACTTCATCAGGGCATCTCTTACCATATATTGAAAGTAGGTCGCTCGATTAACATGATTTTTCACTTATTTTGAACTAAGGATTAAATGAAAATGCTTGAATTCATTTGATCCGAAATTTGTTTCCCTAGTTACGTAAAAAAGCTGAATTTTTCAGGAAACAATTATTGCTGGCTGCAATAATATCTCGTAAGCAGGGGTTTTATGCTTGGGAAGATATACCAAATGATTAATGCTAAAGTGAAAACCCCTACCTTTATAGAACCAATCACTTTCAATAAATGGTAAAGATGCCGACATGAAGTCAATGGGTTCCTTACCAAGTGTTATTGAACAAAACAAAATCTTCTTACGTCAAAAGCAAGAAACCTTAATAATACGCTCATTTTTGGCTTATCAATTCCAAATATTATAGAATTATGTAGAATTTTGTATACCTTTTGAATATCATTTCATACTTATACTTATTATCGGTCTGATTTTGAAGTGCTAATTATATGAAACTGACTTACGAAGATTTTTTTCGTGAGAATTTTTGTGAAAAGCACCACAGCTTTTTTACCAGTTTAAAGGACATTTTGGATGGCACTGAAAATTGTGATATTTTTATACTTTGTATAAATTACAGCTGGTACTCTTGGAGGTTACTGTGATGTAGATATAGAATGTACTGACAATACAAAATGTCGTCAACAACTAAATATCTGTGTATATTGTAACCTAGAGGGTGAAAGAATTGTTAATAATACTTGTATGAAAGGTAGGCATGTTGTAAACCCTGCTAATTTAAATATTTATTAGAATCATCAGTAGGGCTGCTGCGAGTATCTGAGTACTCGGATATTCGCGATCTCGATTACAAAATCGAGTACGAATATTCGTCCTTTCCGAAATCTTCGAGTCGCGATCTAATTTTGGAAAAAAAGTTGAAAGAACATTTTCAGCCTAATTATCGCTGAAAACGAGCCGCACTACAAATGAAAACTTTAATTTATGTAGGGAACGAATTATCTTGCGTCAAAATTTTGATTGATGAACATTTAAACAAAAAGGTTATCACTGAAAATGTCCATAAAACATCTGGTAAAAGAAATATTTGAAGTACATGGATTTCCTTGAGGTACAATGTAATTTAAGTTTCTGTAATTGTTTACTTATTTTTATTATTACATGAATTCCTGTAAGCTTCTCCATTAACAAATGATTCGTAATTCGATTCGTGAATCGCTACACATGAATCGTAGTTCGGATCGGATCGCCACTTGCTCAACGATCCTCAGCCCTTATCATCAGTATATTTTTATTACTGTTACCTAAAGTTGTTGAAACAATTTTTGTTAACAATACTTGTATGAAGGGTTGGTACATTGATTTTAACGGTGGCTGTAGTCTATTTGTTTTATGCATTGGATGTAAAGATTTATCATAAGGTATTGTTAAATTATATTTCAAATTTAGTGTGCCACTGATTTAAATACTCAATACAGTACTTATTTCTGTACTCACTGTCAATAAAGATTGATGAAGGTATTTAAGACTTTATATTACAAATATCAAGTATTTAAAGTTATCAGCAGGGTTAATTTATTCTGACAGTTTAATAAAATTTAACATTACTTTGATTTTACTGTGGCTTTTGTCTATGTTTTATTGCATTGGACTTCTTTACTTATCCTAAAGTACAAGCTAAAGACATGAATTTGGTTATCTGTACTCATCTTAAAAATTAGGATAAAATGTTGAACATTCTCCTCAAGTAGAGATGTGTTCTTTGCTCCAAAAATGAGTTTAATAATACATGTTAACTAACTTTTACTTCCCTAGTCATCAGGCTGCTTATAACTATCTATCAATTTCCCAAGGGAGTCTTTAACACCATTTATGTGTTGTTGAAAAAAAAACCAATCACAGGTCTTTTTCTTGCTCAATGAAACCAGCAGTACTCCTAATGGGGTTCAAATCCGAGACCTCTAAATCCCTTAGGGTATGCCTTGTAGGGCTGTCACGATACGCCAGAAGCGTACCGCGGTATACTGCAATACGCTGTCATCGTATCGCGATATGTACCACGATATATTGCGGGCTTTTAGATTCGTCGTTCCTCCGCTGTATTTAACAGAAAAATTGCATATCTTATATGCAGCTACTTATAGAATCTAGCCTCTTTAAGTATTTACGGTCATTTAGGACTGAGACGCGCCCCAATCGGTTAAATTCTTGCAACTTCAGGTTATATGGAATGAACAATGGAAAAACTGACGTTTCGCTACTTTTATTTCGCAAAGGGAATGAATTTTCCAATGAAATAAACAATATCGCCAAATACCTGTACATTAAAATCGTATCGCGGTACGGATTGCTGCAGCTGCGTATTGCAATATATCGGTATACCGGTATATCCTGACAGCCCTAATGCCATGTATGAAGTACATGTAATCTCTGAGTTTATATTATATTTCTACATTACAGAAGGCGATATTGGTGGCTATTGTGATGTATTTACAAATTGTACATCAGAAAATTCTGTTTGTTTCTATGGCAACAATACTTGTATATTATGTGAGGAGAATTCTCGTTCTATCGGTGATGTCTGTATCGAAGGTAAGATTTTCTATGTCCATAGGTTATTTTGCCACTGTTCACTGTGTCCCTTAAAAGGCAATATTTAGGGGTTACTGATGGCCGAAGAAGCGGTGGTTGTAGCAACTCTGGCAACAGATGTGTCTCCTGTTTGCTGATCAGAGCATCAGACAAATACTATTCAAGATAATATTCCAATTTCACAGGCCGGTGTATCTCATAGTGAAGAAGTACAGAGCACAATAACCATAACTCTCTGTTTCTTAATTTTGGAGTTATTGTTCTTTGTTGTAGTTTCTTGGCCTAAGCATTGGGGCAACCCCCTTAGATTTTTGTTTGTGTTATTTATTCGTGGTGTCCCTTTTTTACATGTAACATAGGTTTAAAAATATCCCTCTTTGCTTTTTGCTTTCTTTTGTGTTCTTTTTTGTTGTTGCTTTTTTTAAAGATAGCAAAATATACAACAAATGGAAGCTGACCTTAAGAAGGTACATTTTTTAAATTTCTTTTGGATGGGATGCAACTTAGGTCTAATTTCTTACCAAAAGGAACTTTAGCTTTATTTAAGAAATAATTTTCAGTTTATGTTCTATTGTAAAATATAGATAAATTGTACTGTATTCTAAAAACAGATGGACAGCTCGGTGGATATTGTGATGATATTAAAGTAGGATGTTTAGGGGAGAATATAGGTTGTTATAATTATAAATGTATATATTGTGGTGATGGTTTTCATATGTATTCTAGTCTTTGTATAAAAGGTAAGTGGCACTTTATATAAAAACACTTATGATAAAAATCGTCGTAAGTAAAAAAATCTGGAACCTTTTAATAATACAGTCATTCATTTGTCTTATCAATTCCAAATATTCTTGAATCAGGTAAAAAATATATGCTTTCTGAACATCTTTTAAATATTATTTTTATTATTTTATGACTTTTGAAATGTAAATTATGACACTAACTTAAGATCATTCTTTTCATGAGAAATTTTGTGGAAAGTATGAGAGTACTCTACATTGTTGTCATGTTTGCATTTTGAGCATGTCCTACTATATTGTGTATGTTGCATGCAAAAGTCTATTGATTGAGGGATTGTAGGTTAGATTTTAGGGTATACTCTCGTGGAGTTAGGTCATGAAGTAATTGCTACAGCCATTCTCCCTCCTACCACTGATTCTTTATCATGTAGGGCTGTTGTCAGTCACTGACAGAAGTATGCGCTTTGTAACTAGTTAAAAGCTAAGTCCAGTTATTTAGGAACGGTGAGTATGTTGACTGCTGTGATATAATCGACCAAGGACCCTATATAAAGGGTCCATGGATCGACCTATTCGACATTAAACCCATCTTCTTACCATGGACAAGTCTATTGAAAGTTTACTTTAACTTCTTTTGGATGGCTGGCAATTTAGGTTAAACTTCTTACTGGGAAGGAAGTTTAGCTTGACTTAGGAAATAACTTACACGTATCTAATTCTGTCTATGTTTTATATCTATAATAGAATATGATATAAACTTTGATGCCCATTAGCAATTTGATCATGAGCACTTTAGCACAAGTAATTTAATTCTTGCACAGAACAAGATCAATCTGTTACTAGGTAATTATGTATAGCATGCGTACCAATACTTATAATGTACAGTTAAAATGCATGTGACTTTGTAAGAATTTAATTTCATCTTTCATAAAAATCATTTAAGTACATACAAAAAGAAGTGGACGCTGTCGAGAAGTTACTACTTTAAACTGGTAATTGTTGGACAGCCAGCTCCTTGTAGGTTCAAAACACATCCAATACCTACCCTTGTTGTTCCCTTACACATGAAACTTTCCTTACTAGCACAGCACCTGTGACCAGGAAGTGGACTGGAAAGTGATTAATCTATGTTCTAAGAACATGATTCACAATCTAGCTAAAATAAATTAGTTTAAACTACAAATGTAGTACATGCAGTACTTTGATGACCGTGAAGTGAGCAATACATCAGTAATTTCAGCAGTACAGCAGTAAACGTTTACTGCTGCAAATTACAACAGTACAGCAGTACATTAGTAAACCTTTTCTGCTACAAATTTGTAGCAGTAAAGGCTCAACGCTGTACTGCCGAGATTTGTAGCAGTTAACGTTTACTGCTGTACTGCTGCAGTTACTAATATACTTCTGACTTCACTTACAGTACTTTGATATGCTTCGTTATGTACCGTGGGCCATTTGGTTAGAATAATTTCGAAATCATATATAATTAATGACGCAATTTAATTGGTTCCGCATGGAAACTACTGCGGGAAACTTGCCAATTGAATTACGATTAATATGTAAGGTTTGGTTAACCATTAAAAATGGCGGCCTCCATGAGTGATTTTTTGAAGCAGGTGAAATTAAACCCAGTATGAGGTCATTGTTATTGAAGAGTATTTAATTGTAACATGCGATTTCATACGAAGTTGTGTCTCCCTTGTCTCATGCACATTCATGACAACAAGATTTCGCCAGTCAAAATGCCTGGTATGTATGGAGTGTAACGGAAGAAAGTATTGTGGTTTCTAACTATGGATATATACATATTATACAGATGGTACAATGAATGGTTATTGTGATGAAGATATTCTATGTGACGGAGAATCTGGTATTGGTTGTTTATTAGAAAGTAATGTTTGTGTTAATTGTTACTACTGGACCTCCTATAAGAATCTAGATGGACTCTGTGTTCAAGGTTGGTGAACTTTTAAATTATCAATTTATGAACTTACGTTGAATCACAGGTGGCCGGAACAGGCCCGAATCAAAAAACAATTATACATGTACACATAAAGGTATACTACAAAAATGATAGCTTTTTAAACCAAGTTAATTACCGATACTGGAATATTCATGAATACAGTTTGATTTCGGGAAAAACATTCGATGATCGATAACATGATTCGTTATCCTCCTTTACTTTGCTCATTCCATTTTCTGTACACAATTTGCTCTCAGTAGTGTATACAGTCAGATCTCGATACACCGACATCCGTTACAACGACATTCTCGTTATACTGACATATTTTATGGGAACCAATACCATTATGTACATGGTCGGAAGAATTCATTACACTGACATATGCGTTATAACGACACATTTCTTGGAAACGAACGATGTCGTTGTATCGAGATCTGACTGTATATTATTCTTGCACCTTTTGTAGCGACCAAACCAAATCTGTTTGGATACGTGCGTGGTGTTTCAAATCAGCCTACGACCTTATTACTGGGCACATGCAAAGTATGTTGGTCTCATTATATTGGTTATAATAATGATAAAAACTATTTGACTGTCATTTACAATACTTAAAATTGCTCACATTTCCTGAAGATAGCTCCCCAGTAAATTCAGTCGGTAATGCACAAGTCTACTGATCAATTTGTGGTAGGTACAATTCCCAGGTAAAACATACTTTAATGGAGCTGGGAGATGAAATCATTTCTTAGGATATTCTCCCTCCATTCAAACTAGTTTACTTTTATTTACAATATATAATTGAAGTAAATTGTTATGCATGATTAGTGTTTTTTCTCAAACGGTCATTTGTTGAAGAACTTCTGGGGGGGGGGGTAGGCTACTGTACATCATATATTTGATTTCTTCTTTTATTCAGATGGGACAGCAAATGGATACTGTGATATATATACATCATGTATAGATGAGGGTTATGGTTGTGATGGCAATACAAGTAGATGTATATATTGTCCTGTAGATAATTATCATATAATATCTGGATATTGTTGGCAAGGTAATATCGTACCCTCCAAAAGTTTGGAGACATTTTCACTTTGCAGGCATTGAATAGCTTTTATCTAAATTTGATAACTGTCTACTTGTAAATGCTTATTAGTTTTTTTAATTATTTTTTGGTTATCAAAATAAATATTACTAAGACCTCAAAATAAGCATAAAAGCTATGTTATTGAAAATAAGGCTTAAGGTGTAAGATGCTTAAACTCATACATATGTTGCATTCATGAAATTTGATTACATGTTATTACAAACAATACTTGAATATATTAAAAATAGTGATTCCACAAAATTAATATAATCATCGAACTTCCAGAATTGTAGTAAATTTCTTTTGTCTCCAAACTTTTGGTGGGTACTGAATATAGTCCGACACTATTAACATGAGCGCCAACTGTACCTTATTATAATAATTATACATTTCACTTACATTAAATCATTAGGTTCCATATAAATACGATTATGCATGTATTAATAACAACCTATGTGACTATGAATCAATTTTTGTAAAGGCGGTAATGCAGATGTACTTTTAAGTTTGGTCTCATTCGCTTATGGGGAAACACGTAAGTCTGGCTCTGATTCAAAGTATTTATTTTTATGACAGCAAAATGTATTGTTCAATTTGTGTATTTACTTAAAACTTTCGATAAAGCGTGACTTACAACAGCAGACATAAAAAGACAATAAATACAAAGTTAAATATATATATGCTTGCGTGAAGGTCAAGCTCAGGTTAATATTTTCGGACTATACCAGGATATTTAGTCATGTGATCGTTAGCTTGTTTTGGGTCAATGACCCTATATATAAACGTTTATATAGGGTCCTTGTTTTTGGTCAAGTCCTTGAAGATGTCAAAAATAGAAAGGATTCAATTAGTTCATAAATTACCATTACTTCTTTGAGCAAAAATGCACTCATAAGCCTGTGCATTGTGGATGTTTTAGACTGAATCCTCTGCACAAATGATTTTTGCACCTTTTTATCACTTGATTTAATTGTATGTATGTGTGTGTGGGGATTGTGAGCTAACAATCAAACGCATAGGACCAATGGGGATTGTTTTCCCAATGGCAAAGTAGATCTTCGAGTTTGGTTTCTGTAGTAATATATCTGAACTGCACAGATATACGATGTGTGAGACATTGTACTGATAAAATGATGTCATAAAGCCTGTAACAATGCTATTATTAAATGTTGACATTAAAATGACAGCCGCCGGACCTTATAACCTGATTGTATTACTACTACATCTGATTTCCGAGATATATCTTAGTAGATGATGCCGAGGTTGTTCCGAATGAAGAAGCTCAGGCTGCCTGCGAGAAAGAGTCAGAACCCCGCAAAAAAGAAAAGAAAATCATAGTATCTATACTTGCACATGTAAAACAATTTTAGGGGTGTTACTCTTTCATGTTGGCAGCCTGTTATAGGGAATAATCTCAAAAATCATGTTTATCAAATTGTGTATTTTATTTATACATGTAGATGAATTTTGAACTATGATTATTCTTTTAATTTTTAGATGCCGAATTATTTGGATATTGTAACAGCACACTAACTTGTATGGATAATTCAACTTGTAATCTATACGTTCATGAATGTGTTGATTGCAATGTGGCAGGCTATAGACCTATAGGGGAATTTTGTATCAAAGGTATTTTCTGTTGTATTAATTTGTATATTGTGATTTCTGGTTTTAACATATTTTATTGCCCATATTTACATAAATGTTTACATAAATATTTATATGCTCCGATTTGAAGCAATAGCAAGAATTCAATCAATAGATATAATAATGTACATATTGGAATAGTGTTCATGGGCGGATCCAGGATTTTTTTCTAGGGGTGTCCGAACTTTTCTAGGGGGCTTTGACCTTTCCTAGGGGGGTCCGAACCTCGAACCACAACCACATTATACACATTTTGCAAACAAAATGCAACATATTGATAAGAAAAACTACATAACCATTAAATAAATGTTAAGCGGCGAGAAAAATTGCTTCATGCTTCTTAAAATGACTTACAAGTAAAAATGTGGTAATGGAGAGCTACATTTTCCAAAGTCTAAAGGGGTCCACTGCTTGATCCGCCTATGATGTTAGCTAATGTTTTGCAGCTGCTCCCTTTTCTTTTCTGTCATGACTTAGGAAGAAATACATGGTGCAAAAAAATATATATATGGAGAATATTCGTCGAAAGCTCAGAAACTATGCACGAGTTCATCGTATATTTTCATTAAATAACGCGACCTTTCACCTTAAAGCTTGAAAGAAAATCTGTAATTCCACACCCCTGTAATTGAACAAAGCTAGAACCATGTGTTTTATTGGTAACATTTTTATGTTTTTTCGGCGCAGCTGTCTCAGCCAACTTTTGACCTATTTTTAAACCGATACAATTTGCTCTACCAAAGCTGTTTGTCCAATGAAAATCCTTTACGGTATAAAGAAATGGATAAACACATGACACCATTGGCTATTTGTGATAAACTGGTGTGTAGCACGTACAGTAGCTGCTGACTATTTACTCTGTGTATAATGAGTGACTCACTATGCTAATTGATCACACATTCGTCGTGGTACGCCCCGTGCGGTATAACTAAACTGCGAATATGACTCAGCGCACGCTCGGAATGGGTTTTCATTTTTCATGTAGGCCGCCATTGAGCTTTTCTGTCAAATTGTTTTATGTTCTCACAAAAAAGTAACACAAATCGTTTGTTCATTCTGGAATGTATTTATTTTTAATCGCAAATCCATGGCATTGTTATTAAAGATGTTTTTAATTTTAGAATCGGACAGATTTTCCAAATTGACAAATCAGCGAATTGGCAATATATACGGACAAAAAATGTCAGTTGAGGCTGAATTGCAATTTCGGACTTACTACATTTGACCTATAGTTAATACATGTATGCCGTGCATGACCAACATTTATACTTCAAACCGTTGAAAATGAACCCAGCAGAGCGCCGAATATCTTTTTAAAGATATTTATGTTTTATATTTAACCAGATGGTATAGTGGGAGGTTATTGTGATGATGATATAAAATGTTTACAACCAAACTCTGCTTGTTTACAAGATACTGGTCTCTGTGTGTATTGTGATAATCATTATATAATACAAGATGGATTCTGTGTACTGGGTAAGTCTAGTTGATTATTTTGTTTGTTCATCTGTTGAAAGTTAAGTCATTTTGAATGGAGATTATTCTAGAAACCAGGAAAGAGCAAGAAGGCAGAAAATTTGGGCAGTTCACATAAAAAAGGTCGATGATTCAAAAGTATAACATACTTCTGCATACCCGGTATATTTCTTAATCAAGGCTTTTAATCCGTACTAAACACATATAAATAGACACTTATACTTTGAAAGCCAAATTATTTGACATGCTTATTGTGTCTTTAATGCACGGTGTATTTTAATGACTTCAAGACTTGAAGGTTTTTTTGTCTGTGTAAATGACTTTACCTTGGCTTTTATTCTAACTTTTTATTAAAAATAATAATTTACCAAAATTTTCAATGGAAAAAAATGACATACATATGTATATCCATGTATTGGCAACACAAAGGCATGTGGGGTTCTGGTCTGCTAGATGGGCAGGCATCCAGTGGTTCTTTGCAATAAAGCTTTTTTATTTACCTGATACGTTTGCAATTAATGATCAGATTTTAATGCAATTTTAAATAATGATAACATGCCATTATTGAATTATGCAATAACCATAATAATCATCTGTGCTGGTCATTAGTGAATTATGCAATAACCATAATAATCATCTGGCTTTCATTATATTTCGTCTTTATATAGGTAATTCGCGCTTTAAAATCTACCTTGATTTTTGCAGACTTGTACGATTTTAAACGAATCTTTAGTCACCAAATGCCTAGTTTAAGAATAATAGGGTTCCTAAATTAAGACTGTTCCACAATCAAAACCATTGATTTTGTTGGTCCTAAGGCCAGACCTTTTATATTTTTCGTATAACAAAAATCCCGACCCTAATTTTTCAGAAATGGAAAAAATAAGCTTGATTATTGTTTTTAAATTACCCATCCTACATATTTTTGCACCAAAAAAGCGAAAAAAACTAAACCAATTCAAATACAAATAAACTCAATGTGTCAGTTATTACCGATTTGAGAAAATGTCAGTGAATTTCTAAGATAAATATCAATTTCAATCAGAGCTTGTACAAAATGGGTTTAAAAGTCCATTGTAATTGACATCATATATCTTTTTTTATTTCGAACTGCCTAACTCATTTTTTCAGGAAAATTCCCGTAAGACTAAAAATATAACAGTGTGACTTAATAGCGGAACCTAACTGTATAATATATGTACTTTTAACCCGGGTCGATAGCGCAATTGGTAGCGCGCCGGAAATTGGATACTCGTGCCTGAGGGGGTGCGGGTTCGAATCCCACCAGGGGAGGTTATACCCTTCCATGAAAATTTGACAATAATGTGGATTTTCCTCGATTGGTTAGATAATATGGAGAAGTTTCAGGCCTTGTGGAAGGGTAGGTGAGTACTGGTTATTGACAATGGTCCAGGAAAGCTAGGTTAGGTGCGCTGGACGCCGTAAAATGACCTAAAATTGTGTTGACACGGCGTTTACTCCAATAAATAAATATATGTACTTTTTGTTGCCCTATTAACCATTCAGCGTCCCATTTACTTTATGTTATATCGTTTATTTATTTATTTTCAATGCAGAAGACGACACTACTACCACTGTAGATTATACAGTACAGTACATAATAGTTGGTACCACTGCTTTTGTATCCAGTATCATAATTTGTGTGGTCATTATTTATTTTGTGTTGAGGAAACTAAAGTGTCTGAAACATGGTATAGCAAGCAAGAATATATCACAGAAATTGAATAATGGTGTAACATCATGTGACCAGACTTCTGTTAATGCTTGTACATAGGACTGAGAAAGGAAGAACAGTAGAACCTCTCTAGAACAACACCCACTGGGATAGGCTAAAATGTGTTGCTGTTTAGATGTTACTGTCTGCAGAGGTTAAATTCAATTAAAAGTACGCGTTTGGGGAATGTAAAAGACTGTTGTTATGCAGAGGATTTGTACTGTAAAGGGGCATCTCTGCATTGTAGTTATTTTATCCAATATTTGACGTCAATCTTTTTTTTCTGAAAAGAATAATCGGCAAAAAACAATACAGTTATAATTGAAGATCACTAGACTATAGACTCAGTAATACTACGAGAAAATGTGTGTAGTATTGATATAAAATATAATAGCGAAAGAGCTGAATGTTTGCAGAAGTCTAAGAGAGAAAACTCTCTTTTGAAATATAAGAATACATACAGGGTGAACTACGTTGCATTTTATTTATACTGTGATATGGTTACGACAATAAAAAAGTAAATAATTCTTTCATTTAGTTTTAGTTGTTTTTATATTTTGTTTGCGAACTGTACTTAACTAAAAGATATTTTTATGTAAAAAATTATGTTATCGAAGAATAAGAGAAGTTATCCAGACTCAATCATTCAACAAGCTATTTCTAAATTATCAAATGTATCTGTTGATGAAGCGTTAGAACCTATAACAAAAGAAAGTGACACTGACCTTATTATAATGATTATACATTTTGTTTGTATTACACTTCATCTTTAACTATCATAGGAAAATATTTAGTCAATATTGGGGACTATTAAATACTAATACTCACAAAGTTTGAGAGATATTTACAACTGTAAAAAAATATACTAATTTATTTTAGCTCGATGGTGAAACAAGTTCTTACAACTTATATAAATCACTTTCGTGTCCGCTTCCTGGCCCCCAGTACTGAGTTAGTAGGATAAAGTTTCTTGCTCAAGGAAACAACAGGGTAGGTTTTGGATGGGATTCGAACCAACGCGGAGCTGTCTATCCCATGATTACCTGTCCAACGTCGCTTGGTAAACCTATCACAGAACATTCTAGTGTGCACATGTACATTCGAAATTTACTTAGACCTCAATGTACCCATTGCCAAAGTATTAATGTTCCAATACTTTTTGCTCATCAATTGGTACAATGATGTTTTCGTAATAATGTTATTTGATTTATGTCGCAAATGTACTATAAAATTGTTTTGTGTAGTTGTTCACTAATTGGACTTGTCGGTGTCAGCGCGTGACGTCAAGTACGTCACGTCACGTGCTGATGACGAAATATGATGACGTCATCATTTACTCAGCCTCCAAGATATACACAGTACATTGTTGTTTACATTTGGGTAAGTCAATAATTTAAATTACATATTGAATTACTATCTTTTTTAATTCATTTCTTCTCCGATGTTTGTTATAATACACGAACGTCTACTGGTATGCGAGCAGTAGCCGTGATATTTTCTAGTCTAGGTTTTTCTCAAATAAACACTGTAATAATTTCAAAAGAAATCAACACAAACCTGGGTTCAGGAAGAATCGATCCGTGTGACATTTTTGTTATGACGTCATACACGCTACAACTACGTGGGGGCCAAAGAGAGTACATAATTGATACGGATAACGATAGGTACGCTAGTAGTCGTGATTTTCTGTTGAACGTCATTTTTCTCTTTTTATGTAATGGTTTGCCATTTTTCTGTTGAGTATATTTGATAATCAGTCTGTTCCTTGTAATTCGGTAAATATTATCGCATTTCTTCTTTGTTAAGTGTAAATATACAGGAAATATTAACCGTTACAGTAATAAAATTTAATACTAAAATCAATTACAGTATTGACGACGCGACGTTGTAATTAAATCCAAGTCGTCTGTTTGTACTGGAAATCCCAGAACATTTATTATTTGGGAGAACTTTGTAACCTCAAGTTGTTTGAAACATTGTTCAATCGTTGTCCTGTGTACTAAAAGAATACAATGTTGTCCTGTGTACAAAAGAATCTTGATTCATTTCACCTGTTTCCGATGCGGTGTCTGTTTCAATACTGACAAAATCGGTATCGTTATCATCATCAAAAATTAAAGGCTTAAACTGCTGACCATTTATGTCTATGTCATGAAATACCATCCTGGAATAAGAAAAGTTTGATTTATTTTTCAAACTAGCAGGTGTAGTTATACATGATATGTTTCGGGTCTTTTGTGGTGTATTAACAAATCTATGTTTTAACATCCTTGGGGAAGGATCTGTTTTTTCTAAGTCACCGAATAACTGTTTTGATGAGAAAAAAATCGATTTCATTTTCTTATTCGCTGGTGAAGCTTTGTAGGATTTGGTTTTTAACTTTCGTGGCGTTTTCGTAAGTTTACGCTTAACGCACTTGTTTGATTTAGGTACTGGATTAACAACCACTCTACACACATTTTTACAAGTTAAAGCCCCTATATCAAAAGTTACACTGTTTATTGACTGCAAAGAAAATAGACATTTATCTATTTCAAACACCTCTAATGAACAAGATTTTTTAAAATAAATGCAAAATTGCTCAAATATGTTCATGTTATTTATTGTATTTCAAAGTGAAAGTAGATCGAAACTGAAAGTAGAATTCGGCTGTCAATACTCAAAACAATAGTTTTGATCACAGCATGTTAAAGATGAAGTCTTATTAGAGAAAAAACTTACTCCGAATTACATAATTAAGCTTTTAAACTATTTTGGATCAGATATATTATAATTAAACATCAGCGTATAAATGAATATAGTGTACTCTTATGAAAGTACCCCACTTTTTTAAGAATTGGACACTTAGTCAAACTCAAATTTAGAAAGCAGAATGGTCTGGACTGTTAATTGTGTCTTTAATGCATGTTATATTTTGATAACTTTATGGTTGTAAAACAATTTTCAAGTCTACTGTTGAAGAATATATCTTCATATAGTGGCTTTAATGGTGTTTTTAACTGAACCGACGGCTTATTAGGTGTTTTCATAAGTCTGCACTCATTTGCATTCACTTGTCTATTGATACATTTATTTTCAGAAATCTTATCTACGGATGATCTATGCTTCTTGTTTTTTCTATGCGCAATCTTTACTTTGTGGAGGGTCAAATGGGATTTCCTTTTAAATCTCATTTTGGTAATCTGTGAAAAAGAATACAATGTATGTTACAAAAATATTCATTTTAACCATTTTCAAGTTAATTACACTCACAGTTTCGATGACAGGCTGAAATGTTTACAGACTGCAATTATTTTTCAAATCATAATGTGACGTTATCAACTTTGTATTAATGATAACCTGTCATTGAAACCATTAGTGCACAAACGAATAATAAGATGTAAAGGTGTATTTCCGGCAATTATCATATACTTTCTCGGCTAATTCTAGTATTTTCCTCTTACAATGTTTTCATATATTTTAAAACATTTAGAATAAATGTACATTTAGTGAGCTTAGAAATTTTCTTTTTCGGATGATTGCAATACTTGTTGCTCCGAAATGCATCTGATAATATGGTTATGTTTATTTATAAAAAAATATATCGCTGTATTTCTGGATCATGTGGATAATATTGGGAAACTTTTATTTGTTTATGCCCTAATGATATACACGTTCAATTTTAATGAAATTTTCGTTATGTTACAAGTATAATGAGTAATACAATCTGTGTGTAGCAAAGTAATACATCCTAAAGTATTTCTAACATGTCTTGTTCTCTATTTGTGCGTTGTTTTATTTCACTGATAATAAATCCAAAATTAAATGGTTACTTGTCCGAGTCATAAAGGAAGAGAATAATGTGATATTTTAACAAATTAGCACATAATTGTGTTGTTTGGATATTTTTATATGTACAGCACGCAATAAAATAAAGGGAATACAGGGATATTTTTATATTCAGCGTTGCTAGATACGGTCAACATCATTGTCGGTTGGTTCAGGAATCTGATAGTACAGCTTATCATTGAAATTCAAATAGTACAGCTTATCATTTTTTGTTTTCCGTCAAAGTTCACATTTACACCCTGACCTTTGACAGAAAAGATGACAAAAGTACCACAGGATGTTTTTCGTTTCCTGGTGGGTAAATTCTTTAGGCAAGTGGCTTCATTTAGTGCATGAAGACAAAAACAGATATATATAGTACAGTCGATCACAACAAGAACGTAAGATTTCAAAATAAGTCGCTCAATAACTTTTTTATTTATGGACGTAGGAAAATGATTTTGGTACTGTCAGTGTCATAAATCGCTTGTAATGGGGGGTACTTTGGGCGTAATGAAATAACAAGATCTCGCGGTTTTCTATTCCAAAAATGTAAAAAACCTACCTGAGTCGACGAGTCTGGCCGCCATTATAATAGCACAGCTGATCATAACAAAATCACGTGATTACCGGCAGTGGAATATAGAAATTTTCGGGAAATGGTGTTTAAATCACTCTTATTAATTAGACGGCACCAGAAATGTGAACAGTGCGATGACGTTATTTCGTACTTCTATTGACGACATTAATATTTTGCTAAAAGGGGGCGTTTATGTGATAGAACAGGTGCGGATCCACATGATCCAGGATTTTTTTTCTATGGGGTCTGGACTTTTTCTAGAGGGGGTCCAAACTTTCGAACCACAACCACATTATAGTGCACATTTTGCAGAATAATGCAACATATTTATAATAAAAACTTCATAACAATTAAATCTATATTACGTACAGAGAAAACTTGAATTGCTTCAGGTTACTAAGAAATGACTTACAGGCAAGAAATACACTAATAGACAGGTACATTTTGGAAATTTTAGGGGGTTTCCGGACCTAACTGAACCCCTCATTCCCCGCTGGATCCGCCCATGTATAATGCTGTTTTACTATGTTCAAACTAAGACTCTTGGTGTAGTGCTTAAATGACGGCAGTTATCATGTTATCTAGTTACACTGATTAGCATTTCATGTCTTTATATAAATAATAATAATAGTAAGTTGATAGTTTCGACAAGCTGTATTAATTGATTGTACATGAAGTTCATACATATTTATTGAATTCATTCCTCCTGATCAGCTGACACACATAACGCACACCTCCACACACTCTGTTGTAATGTAATCGGTCAAGTTAAGTGAATATTATGTATGCAATTACTAGACAGATTACATATTATTTATGTGAACGTCCACTAACATAATTATGGTTGATGTCTGGACACGTGTTGAGCTGTCAAATCAACTGTATAAAATGTATTGCATCTCAGTGATCATTGCTCATGCGAGCCAAGGAACCTTATGAGGTCTTTGGTCAGAACCTTAGGTCCATGCTTGACATTAGGCTTATACTTAGGTATTTTATATTTATTTATTGGAGTTTAACGCCGTATCAACACAATTTTGGTCATTTCACGGCGTCCAGCGCACCTAACCTAGCTTTCCTGGACCATTGTCTATAACCAGTACTCACCTACCCTTCCACAAGGCCGGAAACTTCTCCATATTGTTACGGATCAGTCACGAAGTTGACAAAGCTATTAAATTGTGTCGCCAATTGGAATTATTCAAAACGAAACTGGATTTCTGTTTAACGAGATTAGTTTATTCTAGTTATTTTCAACTGCCAGTTTTCAACAGAACTTGCAATATAGCCAAAATGTACAGGTATAATTGCTACAAAAAGGATTTCTTAATCATGACATAGCTAACCATTTGTTCTAATATATTCAATAAAATGTAGTTCTGAAGAAGATAAGCGTAGTGGTGTATTCAATACTTGTTGGCGGAGACTGATCCCTGGACGATGGACGCCAGAGTTTTTATACCCCAGGGTGGCCGATGGCCGATAAAGTGGACGATTTGGACGATCGTCCTGTGGCCGGGACGATCGTCCAGTGGACGGTGGCCGATGGACGATTCTGTGACGTCAGAATCGTCCAAAAACGGGACGATATGACGTCATCACTAAAAACTATTGAAATTAAATATGGCGGCCTCAAAACTGAACTAAAATGGAATTATAGACGATAAAATGGAAGGAATAACATGGATCCTTACAGTTTTGGTGAACTTTAGCATGATTCAGCCTTCAGACGAATTATATTACTAGACAAAGACTGGTTTTAAGAAACTAATAAACCCAAAGATAAATAAGTATGGCACTCAAATGCACCATAGGCCTGTTAAACAAGGTAAAAATCAATATTTAGGCCCAAACTAATAATTTAGATTTTAGTGAGATGACTGGTCATATCATTACCCCCCACAAAATATGGCAATGCTCCTGCTGCCATACACTTTGAATACACAACATACTTCAACATAATAAAATCATAGACACACAAAACAATTAATACAATAAACAATTATCTGTCAGTTCAATGCAGTTTTTGACTAACAAGGTTTAAAAGTAACTTCACACAGTTCTGTTCACTCTTCAACAGTTCAAATGAAAATTTACAGTTCTGTTCATGCGACGATAGTTCAAAATAGAGATTCACAGTTCTACATGTACTAATACTTAGAATTAAAGTTCACAGTTCATTCACATGATAACAGTTAAAATTAAAATTCACAGTTCATTTACATACTTACAGTTCAAATTAAAATTCACAGTTCATTCACAAAGTAACAGTTCAAATTAAAATTCACAGTTCAATCACATGCTAACAGTTCAAAGATAAATTCTTCTGTACATAGTTAAAACGAACATAAATAATTTATAACACTTAATACGTAACACAATGAAAACAATTAAATAGTCACCAACAGTTTCTCAACAAACTGTTATTAATCTTAAATACATGTAAGGAAAAGCTTTTGTTTAATCACAAGAATAATAATTATTTAAATGTCACTCTATAGTTGAAAACAGTTGATAATATGTAGTACCTGGGTTTATGTGGAGAATATACAGCTAAATAGTAATATGAATGTTGAACATAAGCAAAATGTCCAGATTAAAACAGTTGTTGATGATTATATTTCAATTACTTGGTCTTCTTTATTTTCAACATACTGTCAATATTTATTTCGATATGATTTACTTTCCTCTCTAGCCTCTTCAGCTCACTGACCACCTCATTAATCTTCCTCTCAGACCGTAACGAGACTTTCAACTGCTCCTCACTGGCGGAGGCTATTCTTTTTAGTAAGGCAACCATCTGATTGTCGATGGGGGTATCAGTTTGAGCTGAGGTATCCTGGGTTGTTGACTTTGGTGGTGGAGATACTCCACGAATGGAGGGAGTCAAGCCCTGGAACAAGGGGTCACTTTTGTCAGTGGTGGTTGGAAGAACTGTTTCATCTAAAAGGGGTGTTGAGGGCCCAGGGGTTGACAGTTGGTCCAACAGATCTTCGTTGAAGTCCATGATAGAAAAATTGGTTGATGGATTTACTGGAAGGAGTTGTTTAGGCGTTGGAATATACGTAGGTTCAGGGTTGTATACAGAGGCGACATATGAAGTGGAATCTTGAGATGTAGTTGGAGGTGGAGGTAGAGTATTGTTGGCCAGCCATCCAGGTAGAATACAACCTTTTTCTCCAACAACTTGTGGTGTCTGGTGACAGGTGAAAGCCTGATTAATCTCCCCTAATGACAGCTGTACCAAGTCCTTAGGGCCTACAAAGTAAGGATCTGTAGCCTTATGCAGGTAGGGGGTAAGGTCCCTAACTCCCCCAGCTCTAAGGTCTGCCTGTTGGTGAGGACCATACTCAGTCAGATGCTGTTTCAAATCTAGCTCCTTCTCACAGCCAAAGTGGCACAGGCTGCAATAGTAGGGTAGGCGGTCTGTGGGAATGTGGTCCCTGTATATGTGTGATACCACTCTACACTTTCTGCCACTCTTGGGACAGTACCTACACCGGTAGGTCCTGCGGTCTGCCTTGTATGTATCCTGAAGATAAAGTTGAAGAGCAAATTTAAAATAACAGTGTTATGGTTGAAGTATCTATATTACGTAAAAATTTCTTAGGATTTAGCTTTGACGTCAGACATCTAAAGATAATTAATGTTAACTATGATGTTATCTTCTTTCGCTGCTTAACTACCCAAGGAGGCAAGTTCGAGCCAAGATACGGTTTCAATTTGTCATGATGTACCAGCTTGGATGTGCCATATTTGTCTAACTTGATTACAAAGTTTAAAGGAGAACGTTTAACGAGTATCAAATGTGGACCGGTGAACGCTTTCTGTAGCTTAGGACAAACCCCGACTTCACGCGACTCATTCAAACACCAGACGATATCGCCGACTTTGTACTGGATAAAGTTTAGTTGCGCGTCATGTATATCTTTACTTCGGTTTGCAGATTTTTGCAAATGTTTGCGTGCTATTTCATGCGCTCTAAGTATGGTGGACCTTAAATTTGAAACATGCTGATATGTACTATGAGATATTTCATCTTTGAATGCATTGGTATACATAGCTTGGGAAGGAAGTCGAATATCCCGACCAATTGCTAACATGTTTGGTGACAAATTTGTGCTTTCTTGAGGGGTACATCGGTAGGCACCAGCTAAACAGTCTAAATAAAGATCCCAGTCGGTCTGTTGATCAACAATGAAGGCTCGAACCATTCTCATGAGTGTGCGCATAAATCGTTCACATTGACCATTTGCACAGGGATGTCGGGCACTGGTCCGAGTCTTCTTAATTTTCAAGAGTTGACTAGACTCTCAAATGCAGAACCCTGATCAGAATGTATGGTTAGAGGAGTACCCCATCTGGACACTATACGATTGAGAATCTGTCGGGCGCAGACCTCGGCACTTTGAGATTCTACGGCGACTACTTCCACGTACTTACTGAATAAGTCGGTCATAACTAAAATGTACCTATTACCTCGCTCTGTAATAGGAAAGGGCCCTGTAAAGTCAATAGCTAGGACATCCCAGGGGGCCCCTGTGCGAATATGACCCATCGGAGCTTTTGGAGATTTTTGAAGCTTTTTGTCAGACTGACAGACTTCACAATTTGAAATGTACAGACGGACATCTGACTTGGACTCAAACCAGTAAAAATTTTGGTTCAGTAGTTGCTTGGTTCGCTTGACTCCAAAATGCCCAGATAAGAGGGAGCTATGAACTGAATTCAACACATCTTGACGTAGACATCTTGGGACCACTAATTGTAGTCGGCTGGAACCTGGATTTATACCAATATAACGTCTATATAAAACAGAGTCTAGCATGCAGAGATTATCCCAAAGTATCCAGTAATGTCTTGATTCCGGGCTACGCGATATCATTTCTTTACTACTAGGTTTCACGCCATCACGGACTGAGGCATATACTATACTGATGCCAGGGTCACTGAACTGAAAATTGGCTATTTGCTTTGCTGACCATTGCTGTAAGATTGGTTTGGTTGTCTGATCTAAGTAAGATGGGTCTGATTTAGACCCACTAGGTTTTTGATCATCTTTGTGGACAGATCTAATAGCATTTTGGGCAGGGCACAGGAAATCAATTGAAGGGCGGGTTGTATGGTCTTGGGCTATTGATTGTAGATTCATCAGTTCAGCTTTTCTTCGACACTTTGAACACGGACCACACTTGATGGCTGCACTTGTGTCTACTTCGGAGCATGTACAATCACGGGGAGTATCACAGAGACGACTCAAGGCATCACAATGGGGTTGCTTGGATCCGGGCCTGTATTCAATAGAGAAATCGAAAGGTGCTAATATTTCTATCCACCTTGCTATTTTACCATTAGGCTCTTTTAAGCTAAAGAGCCAGACTAAGGCCTGGTGATCAGTTCGAACGATGAAGTGTCGACCTAGGAGGTATTGCCTGTAATACTGCATAAAGTACACTACCGCTAGAAGTTCTTTTTCTGTAATGCAATAGTTGCGTTCACTTTTATTGAGTATCCGGCTGGCATAGCCAATCACACGTTCACGGCCATCTTGGATTTGTGAGAGAACGGCCCAATGTCCAAAAACGGGACGATATGACGTCATCACTAAAAACTATTGAAATTAAATATGGCGGCCTCAAAACTGAACTAAAATGGAATTATAGACGATAAAATGGAAGGAATAACATGGATCCTTACAGTTTTGGTGAACTTTAGCATGATTCAGCCTTCAGACGAATTATATTACTAGACAAAGACTGGTTTTAAGAAACTAATAAACCCAAAGATAAATAAGTATGGCACTCAAATGCACCATAGGCCTGTTAAACAAGGTAAAAATCAATATTTAGGCCCAAACTAATAATTTAGATTTTAGTGAGATGACTGGTCATATCAATATTATCTAATCAATGGAGGAAAATCGACATTATTGTCAAATTTTCATGGAAGGGTATAACCTCCCCGGGTGGCATTCGAACCCGCACCCACTCGGGCACGAGTATCCAAATCCTGACGAGCTACCAACTGCGCTATTTACCCGGGTTTTATACTTAGGTACCGTAGACTATAGATGTTTGTACTTGTATGTTTGGCTACCTTACAATTATGGCATTTGATATGCATTTCCATGTGATGTTAGAACGAACATTAAACTTGTAAACTAACTGTGTAGTACTTCGGGTTGTTAATATACGTAAGCGGCTATGCGACATTCTACACTTACACTTACTTTATCACAGTCATTTAAACAATGAAAATGGAACCACCTAGTTCCTGATGCACATGCTCTCTCGCCGCTGTCGCATCCATACCAGAAACACCCATGTCTTCATCCCTTACTCTACCTCTTACACCACATATGCCACAAGTATACCTTACGTCAGCTAACCTCCCATACTTCTCCTGTTCCTCTTTCATCGGTCTTCTTTCAATCTCTTTTACAGCACGCTCTTCCTCTCTTCTCTGTCTCTTAACAGCTTTCTCTTCTTCCTCTAGTCTTTTTTCTCCACTCTTGCAACTTTTTTCTTCCTTCTCTCTTCTCTGTCTGCTTCTTTCTTTTTCTCCATGTCTTCTTTTTTCCTAGAAGTAAACAATACATTAATCTAATAGACTTCGGTGAATAATGCCTCTATACACTTGCTGTTAGTATTTTTTTCAGTTTTTCTCACTTCTAGTCATTTATTTTTTTCTCACTTTTCCTAAAAAAATGCTCAATTTAAAAGCTGTTTACAACGAACATGTATTTTATTGTATCCACAAACGTTTTAGTTACTTTTAGTAACCAGTGATGTCAGTATCAGATACCTAACTGAATTCCAAAACAGGTTACACATGTTCTTATTCATAGTCAGTTTTATCAGGTATTATTAGTTTATCGAATAATTTTGTTGCGTGCCGGTTGTATTCTAGTATACCCTTACTATAAGGATACTATGCAATATCGAGACTTGACTTTGACTCGACAGCTAATATATTATACGCACTGGATCTTTCAAGAATTGACTCTTGCTCAACAAGCATATACATGTACTCTAAGTGCTCTAACAAATCTTGTCTCTTGCTCAACAAGCTTAGATTCTGTATATTCTAAGTGCTAGATCTAGCAAGCCTTGACTCTGACTCAACTAGCATAAATATTTAAGTACTGGATCTAGCAAGACTTGACTCTGACTCAACAAACTTATATATTGTTTTTAATAAATTTTCAAAAATGGTTTAACTACATTTATTGTTTTAAAACCAAATATTCATTTAAATAACATGAGAACTAGCATTATAAAGTATGAAAACGCATATGCAAATCAATGTACAACCAATGAATCTAAGGTTATAGTCCTAAACTGTCAGACAAACCTATTATTAATGAAGTCTCATTCAATGGAAACCTTTAAAGTTCAAAAACTATCTTTTAAAAATCTGAATATGAAGTCTGCTATTGAGTTTGCTTAACGAGTTAAATCCCGCAAAAGTTAGTAGAAAATTAAATTAGATCTAATAAGAAAATGCTAGACTAACACCAAAATAAACCTACTAAATAATTAAATGAATAGTGAAGATCTAATGAAATGTTGCTGTCAAAAATTAAAAGTGCAGAAAGTAGGTCTGCAGCGGCTTTTATAGTAAAGATTCCGACAGTGTTTGAAAAATTTCAACACTTTAAGAAAGAGGCCAATAACGGGTTCCCAACAGTCCTAACTGTTTACTAAAATATATGCTAAAAACAAAAAAAAAAATCTTAACCAGCTAAATCTGACAGTGTGCAATAATATTTGAACAATTATATAATTTTGCCCACAAGTACAACCCTAATTTACACCCCAAAACGTTTATTATACAATAATTCCATTCAAACATTCCCCTAAGGTAGCCTCACTCTAAATATTCCCACCAGTCTGCATACATACAACGTACATACATACATGCAACTGACGTCACACTATAATATATACTACGTATTGGCGCCCTAAATTCAGGAAAAGCGTGGTGCCAAATAAACATGGAATAATGTGATTGTCAAAGGAATTTAAGTTTATTTAACACATTCAGGGTTTTGAATTACTCAAGGTTGGTGATATAAGATCTATAAAGATTTTTATATGCAAGAAATAGTTAAATTGTTTGTATTTAAGGCATAAAGTCTTATTTTCTCCTCTAATATATTATCAGGTGGGTGGGGGTTGCACCCTACAATATACATGTTATAAATATTTATTTTATGAAATCTGCATCATCAACAGTGCAATGGATGTTAGTATGGTTGGTTAATTGTACATTAATTATAGCAGCACGAATAATAAAAAAAAAGATAATATACATGAATAATACAACACAACAGTTCACCTTTAATACACCTACCATTTCATCACCAGATATTCCTCTGGCAGACAGTACTAATTTCAAACTTTTATGTTTGGTTGCTGTTGCTGGTGGCGAAAGCAATACATCAGCAAGCGATTTTGGAATTATACCTCTAGCTACTACAGGGTTGTCTCCAATGAACTGCCCACAGGTGCCACAAGTAGCTAATTTGTCACTAGGCTCATCGGACGATTCTTTTGGAAATGATGGAGGCACCAACTGTGAAGAGTCAATGACATTTATATCACATGGGATAATACCAGCTTTTCTAAATGCCTCCTTCACAGTTAAACCTGCCATCTGATCGATTGCGTGTGACAGGGAGCCTAGCTTTGCTTACTGTGATCCCTGTGCGCACAAATCCCATGTTGTTTGATAACTACTGTACCTGCAAAGTATAGTGAACAACATATGTGACAATGGCTGCAAAAACCAAAACCTGGCCAATGGCGAAAAATTCACATTTTCAGATGATTGCAATTTCTAAAACTACAACATGGATTAGATAAATCCTGAAAATTTCACTCTGATTCGATCAATATTGGCCCTCCTATGGCAGTTTGAACAAACTATGTGTTTTCAAGCATTTCAAACAAAAATCAGATGTCTTTCTGAAATCATTAAAAAGTTAGTTTGTTTGTTTGGGTTTTACGGCGCTCCCACACAAAAAGTCATATCGCGCCTATTAAAATGTAAAACAAGATATGCATGTATGTGTTCATTTTTATTCATTGTTAAAGGTATCATATCTTTTGCTTTACGCTGATTAAATCTTTTTTATATACAGCAATCGTTTTAATGGTAATATCAAACATGGCAACCAGGAATAAAAAAGATTACCCTTTTACACACAAACAACTGCTTCTAAATATATAAAAAAATGTACAATTATTGATTTTTATCAAGTACTTAGTAAATTTAACTTTACAGTTTTGATAGCCTAGTGATAGAAAAAAATAAAAGTATAATAAGTACATGAAATAACATAAAAAAGTGATATTCTAACACCACCACAATGACATTCTTTTATAACAATTTCACAGACAGAACATTGGAGTTAAAAATCCTGTTTCTTATACATATTACAAACGACACTATGTAGGAGTATAAAATGTATAATAGTTCGTAGCTGATTTTTGCTAAATGTAAAACATAAATTTGGTTACCATGGCAACAAAACCAGTAACTAACACATATGCCTAAAATAGCAACAGAAACAGAAATGCAATTGAAAATAAAAATTATTAAACCTGAATAGTATTGTGAATTTATAGTCTGTTTTTTCTCAACTGTTCAAGTTTAAATAATTAACCACAGTGACTGAATACACACTTTCACAATATCATGAGTGTTAACCTAAGAACACACAGTCATCATAAAATTATTCTTTTCTGTGCAGTTGATAAAAAATGGACTCATGTTTATTATAGTTATATTATAAGTCATGTCTGTTGGCTTTTCCATGCATTGCAGTCAGATAAAAACTAAAGTTAGTGGTTTCAGCAATCTTTTCCCTTCACCTAAGCAAACACAAAAACACTGTTGCTAATACATATGAGCATAGAATATGGAATACAAAACATGCAGCTGCCTGGCTAGCTCAGTTGGTAGCATGCAAGTCTACTGATCGAGATGTCGTGGGTTCAATTCTCGGGCTGGGCAAACTTTCGTGGAGCTTGGTCATGAAATTATTTCTACCACCATTCTTCCTCCCACCAATGAATTTTTATTAAGTCAGCCAGTCGTCAGTCACTGATGAAAATATTTTCTTAGAAGTTGATTAACTGCTTTATCCAGAAATTTAGCCTTTCCGGTGACTGACCGCTATCACATGATCTATACAATGTTGTGCTACAGTGTGTTAAACCAAACAGAACAAACAAAACATGCAAAGAGAATCACTAAATCACACTTAAATTAGTATTAGTCATATGCCTTTCCAAATTAAAATCTAAATACATTAACACCTGAGACATTGGCAATCAAATATATAAACATTGTATTATTCATAATTCACAAACAACCAGGCATACTATCACATCCTCAACACTAAAATCTATTCAATGAACATAGTCAGACTTTCATCTTTTTACAACACTGTTTTTTTTGCAAGTTTAGGTAATGAAAATGTTACAGTTTTTGCATTGTCTGATTTAAAGAATTGTCTGATATGTTCATACAAATACCACTGTCTCTCAGCATCAAGGCCCAGGCCTTAGATAATATCTGGTAGTACTCCTGGTGTAACTGTTACTGCTTCAAGTAGAAGCGAGACTCTGACTTCATCACTGTCTGAAGACTCCTTACAGACAACTACACCAGGTTCAAATGATGATACTTGGAAACTATGGTACCTGGTGATGTTTTTCAATGGCTTAAAGATATATCCCAGAAACTTCTTCCTGTTGAAAATGTAACTGGGCTTGTGTGGCTATACACTATGTGAGAAATATTGTGTCCATTTTTTGAAGACTGGTCTACACTAGTAGCAACATCCTAAAGTAGAATAAAAAGAATATATCATTTAATCATTTTAAAATTATATCCAATTGCAAATATATTTGTCTGTATAGACCACAGCATAAAGTAAATCATACAGACCAATTTATTTATTTGGAAGTTGGTTTTATCCTTCAGTGCAATGCATATTTAAAACTGTGTTTGTTTTAATATCAATGAGCATCAAAATATACAGCAGAACTGTGAAATATTTGAAACCATATGAAATTTATATATAATAAATTCTTTGACATCTTACATACTTGCTTTGTTTAATAAACTTTGCATTGACAAAAAGGTTGGTCTTAAAGAATATGTTGTTTTCTAATTAAAAATATGATAAAGATGAAAAAATATTATAGAAGAAGTCTAAAAATCCCACCTCAATAGTATCGGCATCAACACGTCTCCATCTTGATTTCCATAACCCAAAGTGCCAGTCTGGTGAAAACTTGGTATGCCCAGCTACCATCACGTTGTACTGGATGTTGATATCCAGCCCTAAAAATTACAGTTGTACAAGTCAACAGACCAATCATTTAATATTTCTATGATAATATTGGTAATATAATGTTGAATGTGTAGTCACTGTAATACTGTAAAAAATTATACAACCATACACTAGAACATTGAAAAAATTTTTTTTTAAATAGAATATGTGATGCAAAACAATTATTCATGATAAAGCTTTGTAAAAATTTGGTTTTAAATAAAATCATTATATCACAATTTTATTTTTTTAACTCCTGTTTACTGTTTACATGTAAGTAGTAACTATGACAGATTATGTTTAATTTAATTTTGTTCTTATTTTATGATTCATATTTTTTTATCAAAATTATACAAAAGTTCAAGCTTACCTGTCATAACTCTCCACATAACATACCACAGCACTGGGTTATTTTTATTTTGGGCGCAGCAGTTGTCAAAGTGAAACTGAGCTGTTGTTCCACCAAGCCCATATGTAGACAGGTAGTGGTGGACATAGCTGATGACTGTATTAGCACCTTTTCCTGGGGCTAGCCCCTCATCACATAGGAAAAACACCTGTTTCTCTGAAAATGTGATATAGTATGTGTTAATTTATCTCCTTTGATTAAAGATGATACATTAGTTATCTAAAAGGGAACAACTATATAGAATTATGGATCAAATCATTTAATTAACAGCAGTTGATATATAATTGAGTTGACATTATTTCCATATGTAAATGCAACAAATCATCAACTAATTTGAAAATAAACCACTCCTAAATTATAAACATATAAAATCCCATTCACATATTTTGTATAATGATAAGAATTAAAAGAATTGTAACCAGTTCCCTCACAACAAATACCAAACACCTTACACTTCCTAGGGGTTTTGAAATAGATTGGTCCAACCTGAAAAAATATTTTTTCATAGAATTACTTTTCATTGTCTGTGAATTAAGTTGTTATATAGTTTCAAAATGACTTATTGTATGCATGTAATAAATGGATTAATAGAATGCCCTAATTATATTCAACATTAATTCTTTATCTTATTTTTGTCATTTATTTTTTATCATTTTAATATTTACACAAAATCATAAGCAAGAACATTTCATAACAACCTTTTTATCACAGATATTTTAATTGAAAATCAACTCCAGTAGCCATGTGTTCTGCTTTCTGAATGAACAAATGTTGCCTTATATTCAACCTTGTGTATTTTAAAACATTTTAAGTATTTTGGCAATAAATATATAAAAACAATTACAACTCTCATCAAAGGCCATAACATACCTGCTGACTATGGTGAGGAATGAAAACCTGTAGGGCAAAGTACCAGCTTTAATGGATGGTGGTATCTGTTAATGAACATGGTTCAGCACCGGAAGTAAATGTATGAATTATGATTGATACACAATATGTTTAAAATAAATCTACACAAAAATGCAATGAACTACATGAAAATATAAACAATAAGTTTGAAATAAGCCAAATGATAACTAAGCTTGGTTAATTGAATAGTAGTGATTAACAGTACATTGTTCACACAATAAGTTACTAGCTCAATAGAAAGATTCTGCTTGTAAGAATACAATAGCAGCTGGACTGAATTAATATAATAAATTTAGTCACTAAAATATAGACCAAATTTATCTGAGTGTAACTGTGATAAGATCAATTTAATATGATAATAAGCAATATTTGATTCAAACCTTCCAAATAATTGTTGAGTTTTCATATTGGATTGTACACTCTTCTCTTTGCAACTTGGCCAGCTTTATGTGATAGGTAAAGTTATCAAAAATCTCAGATTTTAGTTGTATTGCCTATTGGTAGATTGCCACTATTTGAAAGTTTATTGTTTAATGTCTGACATTTATGACACAGGTCAGTGGAAGGTTTGCAAAGTACAATTTGTGGGCATAGATCATGCCATGTCCTGACAAAGGTGGTGAGGCTCACTTTCCTTAAATCTAAGTCACTTGCAAGGTGTAAATATTCCTCATGTACATCTGTCTGTCTTTTTTCTGATGGAAGGAGCAAGACTTTACTCTGTCGGTGAATTGGCAGGCGTCCTGGCAAAGGCATTGCATTTTTCTTTGCATATCTTATCAAAAACTGTTTAATCTGTTCCCTGTCATTATACTGCAAGGCATTATGTGGTAGTCTATTTTTGGTACCGTGAACTCTAGGATTTAATCCATTTTCATCAAGAGACTGGCAAATTTTCATCAGTTTTCTCACGACCAACACAGTATACAAAACAAAACACCAGCCGGCACACTTCAAAACCTTTGATACAAAATCTTTGACTTGGCTTTAGTCTATCCTTTTGATGATGTCGTGACACACTACTTGTTTTAGGACCATTCTGTCTATGAGTAAATAGGGCTGACTGAATAACAAGATCAAGCTCTTCTCTTTCTAAAGATGAACAAAGTTCATGCAAACTGACAAGATCATTATTGTTTATAACAGTGCCGCAAGGTTTTCCATACAATTTTGTTCAACCACAAGTTTTGTTTATAAATGTCTCAACATTGCATTTGTACTGTTTGTCAAAATCTGTGGGTTCTGTTACATGGCTGTTTAAATCATCTAAAATATCATCAGTGTCAAATTCATAATTGTTACTTACAGTTTCTACTTGATCAGAATCTGAATCAGACTCATTCAAATTTATTACCTGATTGCTAATATAAGTGTAATTCAATATTTTTAGCTGTTTTCTTACTGAACTGTTGACCGGTAAATAGTTTTGACTGTTTCCCGCGCGTGCACTGACGTCACGTAATGACGTCACGAACTGTTACTATACTGATATAAGGTGGGTAACTGCTGTGGGAATTTAGGCTTACCAGACGCTTTAAACATGTCAAGTACTGTTAAAATAGCAATTGTTCAGGTAATAAAACAGTTATTTTATTTGTGATTGGGAACAGTATAACGGTTTTCCCTCGATGTCAGGAATAGTGCTTTAAACTGTTTCCCTCGGCCTACGACCTCGGGAAACATAAAAACAATATTCCCTCCACCTTGGGCCAACAGTTTGACTGTTCCCAAATCACAAATGAAATAACTGTATACTGTCAGATTTAAAAAGGTGAATTGTTGTTGACCTTTCATTATTTTGACCAAGTTCTTGGAAATTAAGTCCATCAACAGATATGATTTCTTGGATAAATGCAGGATTTTGACTGTTTTCATAGATAATGGTACTGGCTGCTCTGAGACATTTTTGAATATGTAATAGTTTTCCGCCATAATTTCCGTAAACAAACGATAGCTATGCAGTGTCTACTTCCGGGTTGAAATGTCTCTAAATATATGTGTGCAAATTACAGATAAAACAGCGTGTCATCTAGCAAATAAATACTAATTACCTGGAAGAGATATAAATTAATCTATAAGATCCAGTTTTACTGTCCGTTTACAATTTTACCGTCGAGAAATCGAAATTTATGTCAGAACAAGTGCGCTGTCACTTTTTCTCGGTCACGTTGTTTCGACACCTACAGTCAAAACACTGCGAAGATAATCGATACTTCCAAAGTCAAGAATTGAATTTTTCGAGTTGTTTCCCTTCCCAACGTATTATTTACCGAAAAGTAATCAGTTTTTTGGTAGAAAAATATTTATTTTTATGATGATTTGTCACGCAAAACTCGACACCTTTTTATTGAAATTAATTTTCACGGAGTACGACGAAAAAAAACCGCGTTTTCTCGCATAACATCATTTGCACAATAGGCCTGGTTTTCGCAGCCGACGTCACATATATGAACTATATAAATATATATATAAACAAATGAACAACAAAGACTTCTTAACATTGCTTTGAATCTTGAATCTTTTATGAACTATGATTGTGAACAATACGGATTAGGAACCATATAGCGATTACAATTGACTCCTCGTTATACCCGCTGCCATATAAGTAAATGACATTTTATATGTAATGAATGGCCTCTATGAAAAATGTACAGAGCATCATATATTTTAAACCATACTGTCAAGTGATAAAAATCTCCATCTTCAACACCTCTTACATCACTGCGCATAAAAATAACCTTGTTTTTTAGGACCACTGACATGGAGGGTGAAGAATGTGTGTGGTGTGTCCAGGTTTGGAAGACAGTGACCTTTACAGCGTTCAAAAACTCTGTTACAATGCGCGCCTTGTGAGCTGGTGCATTGTCATGCAAGAGCCTGGGGTACTTCAAATATATTTTTGGGCGGCGGCGTTCATAGTGTGTCTTAAGTTTTTTAAGAACAACGTCTCGACACTACATCCCCGTGACAGTTTTATCTTCTGGCACATGAATTTGCATGACTTGATCCTTGATATTAAATAATATTACATACAAAACTTTCTCTGCGGCGAGTATTTTTGGCATTGCTAGGGCGCCTAGCGTTTTTGTGGCCGAGATTTGATTGGAGCATTTTCTCTTTGATTAAAAAAATACACTTACGTTTAATCTCTTGCGACCAAACTGTCGGAAGCATTTTTTGCTGTGTTTCAGATACATTTGTATGTTTGCAACAAATATCTGGCCTTTTCAATCCAGTACATTATTTGATTGTCAGTTAGTAAATGGTGTATCCACATGCGATTAATCTTACTAAGCTGATGATGCTTCTTCAAAATGCCATAAGCACGTGCCAATTAGGGACTTTAGTCATATATCTTTCCCTGATAAAATCTGAATCAATCCAATTGGTAAGTAGGTCCTAACAGTTGGAATCTTCGAATTTTATAATTGAATTCCTATGTAAGGGTAACAAAATATTTCATCTAATATCTTTCTTGTTAATGAAAATATTATCAGAAGAGATGGAATTTAGATAGTTCTTTAACTTAAAAATAGTTACCTTGAATTCGCAAATTGATGATATTCAAAATAATTATTTAAGATTAAATTTGGGAAATTAACATTAAAAAGTAAGGGTAAAATCCGAGTGATCGAACTAATTAGACCTACCTAGTATTTTGAAGAGTATACAAGGAGAAATAACTGATCAAAGCCCCTAATTGTAAGCTTGACATTCAAGCTTTATACCTGTCAGATAATTGCCTGTGTAAGCAGCATCTTTCAGCTGTTGGTGTCCCGACTTAATTCAAGCAACCCATAAATACAAATAGTCATAAACGGCAGTTGATCCTGTCTATAGATATCATACATCTCACGATAAATTTCTACCGGCTTTAAGCCAAGAAAAGACATACCTTTAATATACCTAATTTCAACCACGCTTCAGCTCTCTTGTCAACCATATTTGTATATAGTGTAGAGTATGCTCAAAACAATGTACATAGTTCTGAGGTCATTGTAATTGTGAGCGACATATTGACTTATACTACGCTCCAGATATCACGCTATCGAAAAAAAAGCTGGTTTTGACTTTATAAAGCACGAATTTAAAGAGATAGAACGAAAGTAACATTGATTTTGGAAACCCCTCGTATACCAAGAAAATATTGAACACAAGGTTTTGTGCTTCAAACCGGGTCAAGATCTCGAGAGAAAATCGTCCAAAAAACGGACGAGCAACATATGACCCAGATGTTTGAGTTAGTATTAGTTGGAATCAGTATTTTTTGTTCAAAATCTATCATTGAAAGAAGGGGCAGGTTGTCTAATCAAAATTAGAAAAATAATAACATGCAATAAGCGAGCACGGCACAATGTAAGCTAAGTGAAAGCGTGTGGGGTTATTGCCAACTTTAGGTTTTGTTTACGTAACACGGTTAGACAATAAAAAAAGATGGTCTGGAAATTAAATTTGACTTGTTTTGTCACCTTTCAGCACTATAAAATCTAAAAACAATAACTCATTTTGTCTCTTGATTTTGTCCTTGATCGCACATCAAGTACATTTCGTCTATCGATTTTTCGATAATTGGTTCTTTTCGATAGTTGGTCCCCTGAGGATAGTAGTTGGTTAACAGCTAAATCCAGAGATTTAGCCTTTCCAGGAGTGAGAAGGTAGACTGTCCGCCGTGATGTGACCTTTACTATGTGTTGCTGCAGCGTTAAACCAACAAAAAGCGGTGCTGCGAACTCATTTAGAAATTCATTTCAACTTGTTTTATTTTTCAGAGCACTATGATTATGTGAACTTCTGTTAAAATCGGCAGTTTGTCGAAGAAAGGTCAATGGTGTGCATTAAATCAAGCCAAGAACAGTGGAATTTTCCATTCTTTCAAAAATTCTTGGTGCCATTGGCGTTAGAGCCATTGGAAAGCATGCCCAAGGACTGGGAGTATACTCAGTACTACTAAGAATTTACCCTAAGTACTAAGGAACGTATAGACAAAATCACAACAGTTCTCACCACAAGATACGTCATAAGACAAATGAATACATCAATAAGCAAAAGGGTAATTATAAAGAAATGTTCTTACAACTAGTTGATCGATTTTGTTGTAGTCGCCATGTATATGCATAATGTTACAAATGTTATTCGATAGTCGATAGAAGACTGAGTTAAATCGTAATGTATTTATTACCATTTGTTTAACATACTGATGGATAAATTCAAGCATTTTCTACGGTAACATTTGTTTTTGCAACGGAGGGCAGACTATTAATTAAAATATTTTCAACAATTCTGCCCAATATTATTCCAAAGGGAAAATACATCTACAAGTAACACTTCAAGTTTAATCATTTCCTATCATCTTTATCTTCCTACATATGGTCAGGAGTCGTTGCCGACTGTAACTTTGACCCACTAATGACCTTCTCTCACAAGGGAATCATGAGTTCTCGTTATTTGCCAACATATTCGTGTCTTCATTTTTTTTCTGGAAATACATGTAAGCCAGCCTTAGAGATCGTGGTTATTTTCAACGCTGACATCTTAGATTCTTATTCCTATTCCAGCAAGCGAAACTTTGGGTGTTATATCAGTGCTGCAACCTCATGATTAATAATCTTTAACCTGTTCTATTTTCAGAGTACTACAACTACGTCAACTATTGCCGTGTAAGGCAATTTGTGGAGGAACGGACTCTGGTAAGTGTCCGAACAAGACACACCCAATGGAACGTACCATCATTAAACCAGTATATGGTGCCACATGTGTCCGTTCCATTGGGAAGAATGCCGAAGGACTGGGAGTACCCGGAGTACTACACAGAGTACACTGAGCATACCGAGGTACTCCCAGACCAAATAACTACAACACTCACGGCGATATACATGATAACAACTTACGAATACGTCAAAAACGAAGAGGTAATTATTAAGAAATGATTATACAATAAGTTGATCAATTCTGTAAAAGTCGTCATGTATATGTATAATGTTACAAATGTAATTCCATACAAGACAAAGTTTCGAATTTAAAATTCGGGCTAATGAAACTATTGATGTAAAATTAGTGCTGCGATCTCATTTAGAAATTCATTTCAACTTGTTTTATTTTTCAGAGCACTATGATTATGTGAACTTCTGTAAAATTCGGCAGTTTGTCGAAGAAAGGTCAATGATATGCATTAGATCTAGCCTACAACAGTGGAATTTTCCTTTACATCAAAAATTCTTGGTGCCATGGGCATCAGAGCCGTTGGAGAGTATGCCTAAGGACTGGGAGTATCCTCAGTTCTATAAAGAGTTCACTCAAAGTACTGAGGTACTCCCAGACAGAATCACTACTGTCCCCAAAGCAAGATACGTCCTAACGACGTACGAATTCGTCAATAACCAAAAGGGTAGTTATATAGAAATGATTATAAAATTAATTGATCAATTTTGTTGTAGTCGCCATGTATATGTATAATGTTACAGATGTAATTCGATACAAGATTGAGTGAAGTCGAAGTTTATTCATTATCATTAAGTATTTTAACATTATTCGATCTGTGGACCGTACATTTCCAATGCGACATCATTTAGAAGTATATCTTGACATAATTTATCTGTGCTTACCTTTCACTAACTACATTCATTTATACGTAATATCTTTGACTGTGTTACCTTATTTGATTATATCATTTCCCTGTTATCATGCGTGTTTTCTAATACAGACTATGATGCAGACGATGCCTGGAAGGCGGCAAACGACCTGATCGATTGGGAGGATGACGGTGGAATCAGCGCGTTTGATGATTTGTAAGATGAGGATGATGATGGAGATTCTGATGTGGCATCTGCCAATGATTATGTTGTTGATGATGATGGTGATAGTGATGACGACGACGACGACTTTTATGGGGGTGCACTTGGGATGTATGACCGAAACCATTAAATTTTTTCTATATGTATAAAAATTTAAATCACACGATTTGTACGTTATTTATTGAATTTTATTTTTCTAATAATCACATTTTTTATTGGCTTCAACGTCATGGCAAAAACTCTACCGGCCAATCAACCTACTTATCGTTGCCAGAAAGGCTTATCTAAGGTGGTAGAATAGTTGTTGAAATAATTTCATTGCCAATCTTCACGAAAGCATGCCCCGTCCTAGAAACGAACCCGAAACGCCTGCATCAGTATACTAGTGTGCTAGTGACTGTGCTAGCACTTATCATAAATGTATTCATCTGCATACTATAATATTTTCCACTCCATTGTTCCAACACTTTAGTTCAGTGCATATTGCTGTGCACGGGATTCTTGTGCTTGCAACTCTTTTAATTCTACCATTTAAACAATATGTCATGAACGTAAATGTTTAAACAGTTTAAAATAGTAACGCAGACTGGAACACAATCAGATTACAACGTGTGTAAGATGATAGAAAAACGCACGTGATATTGGTGCATGATTATAGCAAGACAGTGTCTGGAAAAAAGGTTCTTTGGCCTTCCATAATACGAGGGTCAGTCAAGCAAATAAAATTGTTTTCCGGAATAGCTAAACCTCTGGATTTCATGTCTAGGAAACAGTGGTAGGAGCAAGAATATCCGTAGAAATCGATGATCAATAGACTGGTGCGCTACTTACAGAGCTCGCCGGATGGCTTTAATCCGAGAGTCTGATCCTCGATAAGTGTACAGATGCGCTCTGAAAGTCCGATCAATCTGAGAAAGAGGACGCACATTGCTCTCAAAACTGCACGAAAAGTTAAACACAGAAGAACATACTTACAGCTCAGAACGGCGTACATTACTGCACTGTGCATTGTGTGAACCCACACAGTCAAATGCACAAGCCTTAATCGTTGAAAAACATACTTGACAGAAGACAAACGTAATCCACAATACATTGTACACTGCAATTAAACTTCAAGAACATCAAATTTACGTTCATGGCTCAGTAATACCGACTGTAACCTCGGCCAGTCGGCCTAATACTGACAGTGACGTTAGGCAGAATAATCTTGCGGTGACATCAGACAGTAACTCTGACAGAGATATAAGGCAGTAATACTGACAGTAACCACTGATGGTAAAACTGAGAATATCATCAGACAGTAATACTGACAGTAACACCAGACAGTTTCACGGACAGTGACATCAGGCAGTTACACTGAAAGTGACATCTGACAGTTATACTGACTGTTTTATTTGCCGGTAATACTGACAGTGACACCAGACAGTTTCACTGACAGTAACATGTGACAATTACACTGACGGTAAAAAATGCCAGTTACACAGACGGTAGCATTTCATACAGTATCACTGACAGTGACACCAAGCAGTTTCACTGTCAGTGACATCAGACATTATTACTGACAGTAACACCAGACAGTTTCACTGACAGTGACATCTGACAGTTATACTGACAGTGACATCAGACAGATATACTGACAGTGACATCAGACAATAATACTGATAGTGACATTATACATTATTAATGACAGTAAACCAGACAGTTTCACTGACAGTGACATTTGACGGTAATACTGACAGTGACATCCGACAGTTTCACTTACACTGACATTAGACAGTTTCACTGACAGTGACATCGGACAGTAATACTTACATTAACAACAGGAAGTAATACTGACAGTGACATAAGACAGTTTCACTTACAGTGACATCTGGCAGTAATACTAACATTGACATCAGACAATTTCACTGACAGTGGCATCAGACAGTAATACTGGCATTGACAACAGACAGTATTACTGACAGTGACACGCGACAGTTTCAGTGACAGTTACACTAGACAGTTATACTGGCATTGACAACAGACAGTAATACTGACAATGACACGCGACAGTTTCACTGACAGTGACATCAGATAGATATACTGACAATGTCATCAAACAGTAATACTGACAGTGACATCAGACATTATAACCGACAGTAACACCGGACAGTTTCACTGACAGTGACATCTGACAGTAATACTAACATTTACTACTGGAAGTAATACTGACAGTGACATAAGACAGTTTTACTTACAGTGACATCTGGCAGTAATACTAACATTGACATCAGACAATTTCACTGACTTTGGCATCAGACAGTAATACTGGCATTGACAACAGACAGTATTACTGACAGTGACACTAGACAGTTTCACTGACACTTACCTTAGACAGTTATACTGGCATTGACAATAGACAGTAATACTGACAATGACACGCGTTAGTTTCACTGACAGTGACATCTGACAGTTATTCTGCCAGTGACATCAGACAATAATACTGATAGTGACATTAGACATTATTAATGACAGTAAACCAGACAGTTTTACTGACAGTGACATCTGACAGTAATACTGACAGTGACAGAAGACAGTTTCACTGACTGTTACATTAGACAGTTATACTGGCATTGACAACAGACAGTAATTATGACAATGACACGCGACAGTTTCACTGACATTGACATCAGACAAATATACTGATAATGTCATCAGACAGTAATACTGACAGTGACATCAGACATTATTACCGACAGTAACACCGGACAGTTTCACTGACAGTGACATCTGACAGTAATACTAACATTAACGACTGGAAGAAATACTGACAGTGACATAAGACAGTTTTTGTTTACAGTGACATCTGGCAGTAATACTAACATTGTCATCAGACAATTTCACTGACTTTGGCATCAGACAGTTATACTGGCATTGTCAACAGACAGTATTACTGACAGTGACACTAGACAGTTTCACTGACAGTTACCTTAGACAGTTATACTGGCATTGACAACAGACAGTAATACTGACAATGACACGCGACAGTTTCACTGACAGTGACATCTGACAGTTATCCTGACAGTGACATCAGACAATAATTCCGATAGTGACATAAGAAATTATTAATGACAGTAAACCAGACAGTTTCACTGACAGTGACATCTGACAGTAATACTGACAGTGACAGAAGACAGTTTCACTGACTGTTACATTAGACAGTTATACTGGCATTGACAACAGACAGTAATTCTGACAATGACACGCGACAGTTTCACTGACATTGACATCAGACAGATATACTGATAATGTCATCAGACAGTAATACTGACAGTGACATCAGACATTATTACCGACAGTAACACCGGACAGTTTCACTGACAGTGACATCTGACAGTAATACTAACATTAACGACTGGAAGAAATACTGACAGTGACATAAGACAGTTTCACTGACAGTGACATCAGACAGATATACTGACAATGACATCAGACAGTAATACTGACCGTGACATCAGACATTATTACCGACAGTAACACCGGACAGTTTCACAGACAGCGACATCTGACAGAAATACTAACATTGACAACAGACAGTAATACTGACAGTGACATAAGACAGTTTTACTGACAGTGACATCTGACAGTAATACTAACAGTGGCATCACAGTGATACTGGCATTGACAACAGTCAGTTTTACTGACAGTGACACTAGATAGTTTCACTGACAGTGACATCAGACAGAAATACTGGCATTGACACCAGACATTAATAATGACATTGGAGACAGATATTTATTCTTTCAGTGACATCGGGCAGTTATACCGACACTGACCTTGATCAGACAGTAATTCTTATTGAAAAATCAGGCAGTTATACTGACAGTGACATCAGACAGTATTACTGACAGTGACACTATACAGTTTCACTGACAGTGACATCAGACAGTAATACTGGCATTGGCACCTGACATTAATATTGACATTGACGACAGATATTCATTCTGACAGTGACATCAGGCCTTTATACCGACACTGACCTTGATCAGACAGTAAAACTTATTAAGAAATCAGGCAGTTAAAACCGACAGCGAAATCAGGCAGTTAAACCGACAGTGACATCAGACAGTCATACCCAGGTGACATAAGGTTGTAGAAGGTAGGTTCCGACAGTGGTGGTTACCCTGTACGCGTTTGTTTAGTTTTGTCTCGCCGCTTAATATTAGAGGTGTGTGTCCACCTTGATGTAAATTGTTTCCGGTTCGTTGTAGGTTACATACCACCAATTGGTAACCGGAAGTTGGCATATACCGGAAATAGAAAGTGTGACATGGTCTTTATTTCTTTATTGAGAGTGCATGGATACCTCAGTTGTCGTGATTTTTAATATTGAAGAGTATGTATGCCATTGACAATGCTTTTCCTATGAATGTATGCAATAGTCTAATGGATATGGTTTGTTTAGTCGCGAAAACTGGTTAAAAGGGAGATGACTCAGTACGGCTTGTAACGAGTTAAAAACCAGGACATTTTCAGGGTAGGAACTTTCAATCGAAATTTATTTTCTTGAAAGTAACGTAACTTCTTTTCTAATACTGATCATTTTGAGGGGAAAAGGTAGATCTTTCAGCAGCCTGTATATGGTTTGGGGTAGATCTATCTTACACACGTGGGTCATAGTGTTATTTGTCATTGAAAATGAGACTGTTTATATACAACAAAGAAGGATTTTATTAAGTGGTACGTAACATGTAGGGTACGAAAGTAGGTCTAAGAATTGGGTTTGACAGTATGTGGGAGGCTGCACTGCTCCTGTTGAATGTTTTAAACATACATTTTCTCCTATACTCCTATACTGGACAGAATTCAGACCATTTAATGTTTAATGAATGAGATCTGAAAAAAGTGCGCTGCGGCCGTTTTGACCTCTCAGAATGGTAATTACACAAATTATCCCCCTTTATTAAAATAAAGTGAGTTTGCACATTTTCCACTAATTGGACACATTTGAAATTGTAATACATTTTTATTTCCAAACGTTATTTACCGTCTAATGATTAAGGTAATTTATTTTGAATTCTAAACTTTTGCAATCTATTTGTAATTGCATTTAAAAATGTGTTTGTAGCATTGAGTTACACCTACTTTATAGAGATTATGAATTACTTCCCTTTTTCAGAATTAGCGAGTTAGACCTTCCGGATTGGTAATAAATTGTTCCGTAAAGCTACAGTCCCATAAACATAAAAATAGCCGTGAGGGCACCGTACGGGCGCCGTGCGATCAAGCTCCGCAAGGATCCGTACAAACTCTTGCGTACCCGTACGTACTGTTACGTTTTTACCAGGGTCTGTGAGATGAGCCCAGGATACACGTATTAGTTTCAAAGTAAAATCGTGAACACAATCGTGGCCGAGTATGAATTAAACTTGCAAATCTTCCAGCTACGGCTCTGTATTGGTGTGTTGTTTTGTACCATGTGTGTACCGTCACCTTAGCACGCAAGGCTTCCCACGGCCTACGGCTGTCTGCACGTACGGGTCCGCAACAAGCCACGATTTTATGGGACTGAGGCATAAAATAGACAAGCCCATGATTAGAAAATGCGTTATAGCTTCATCTGATTAGCAGAGGTTTAATGTCTGTTCGTGGAGACGGATGGACTCGAATATAGTCTTGGATCTACTAGTTAAATGCCAATGATTTTCTGGTACAGCTGGACGTGTGCACATAAAACATTATTCTGGAGAGGACGAACTAAATTCAGTGGAGTTGGACATTTTACTTATCATCACAAAACACTTTACTACGTTATCATGCGCTATGAGTAACACATTTTGAACTAAATGAAGTTATAAAAATGTTGCTTACGACATTAAACAATCGGTCCCGTATGCATTATGGTGCATGGTATTTAATCATTTTTACAGTAGGTACAGTCTAAAAGATTGTTTTTACCTTTCGGAATATATTTGGTTGCAAATATTGGTCTCGATTTGAAGAAAAAACATTTCTTTACAAAAACGTCTGTTCAAAAACTTTACATCTAAAACGGTAATCATGAAATTAATCGTAATTTCAATATCATCATTTGACAGCGGTTGAGATACACTCCTCACTTCTGGTTTAATCATGACGCGTTAAACGGCGTAAACTGATTGGTTGATAAGCTCCTCAAGACTTCTCCCGTACATTGTCAATGAAGCGCGCCAAATATGAACTCTATCGGAACGCACCGCCTAGGTAAACATTAACGTGTCCAAAGTTCTTGAAATAGCATAATTATATACGTAGTAATATAAGTCAAGAGAACCAGGTTAAGTTAAAACGGAGGTCAGTAGTGTCGTTGAATCGTTGCAATCTAGTGATGGTAAAATAGATATAACTTTTAAGAAAACGCTATTCGATACAATTTTGTAACTTTGCATGATGGTAGAGGAATGTTAAATCTTTAAATTTAGACCGATATTTTCTTCCAAATATAAGTCAAATAGAAGAAAAACTGTTAGGGCCGTACGCACTATAGAAAACGCTCAATACCATGTTTATTACATATGTATGCACTGGGAAGTACATGCTGTAGGGACGTTTGCATTATTTTATAATAATAAGACATGGATTCTGGTGCCAGTAGAAGGCAACTATGACGTAGTCATGTTAAGACTAGGCTGGCGTGACACCTACGTGACTCAAACTCACTATTGCAACCTCATTCGGAACACATCAGTCATTCACTTTAGATAGCCTCAGGTATAATTATTTTAGTATTAATATAGAATTTAAGTGTTAAACTTAAGTATTATTACGGGAACATATAATGTTCGGACGTACAAGAAATAGTGACGTCAGACAACGTCAAAAACGTCACAGAACGTTACGCGTCACTAGCCTAGCTACGGGCGGAAGTCATTACATAGTTACATAGAGATACAAACGTCAGTTCGAATTACAGAATATTTCTAAATAAAAATGTCCCATCCAGACTACCCAGAAGACTGGTCGTCATTACCAGGTGAGTAACATTTAAAAGTGTTGTGTTTTTTTGTTTTTCAGGATACTATATAGATCTAGTACCGGTGGTGTCAAATGATACGCACATCAATTGGTGCATTGATGATTTCGTATTTCAAGAAATTTGAGTTTGTCTTTTGAATTTAATTTAGATGTATGTATTATTTCAATCGTGCCCTCGCCGATGACTATAATCACCAATAACAGTATACGTTTATGTATAACATACTGATGGATAAATTCAAGCACTTCCTACGGATTTTTTTTTTCTTTTACCATGTTAGCCGGAGTTTTACTTGACTTATTTTCATCAATTCCTCTCAATATTATATAAACGGAAATATGCATGCACACGGGTCATGTTAAGAATAAATACGATATTCACGTATTTCAATATCAGTATGGAATTAATTATATTAAAAATGTGAGGCAGATCGTATGAAAACTTCTTGATAATCTCTTTGGTCGATATATTACATGTTGTAAACAGTACCCCTCATTTTTTTCTGAAAATACATGTCAGCCAGCCTCGGGGAATTTGTTTCTTACTTATAAGCTTTGACAGCATAGTTTCTAATTCAGATTCGGGCTAATGAAACTATTGATGTAATATCAGTGCTGCGATCTCATTTAGAAATTCATTTCAACTTGTTTTATTTTTCAGAGCACTACGATTATGTGAACTACTGTAAAATTCGACAGTTTGTAGAAGAAAGATCAATGATATGTATTAGATCTAGCCTACATCAGTGGAATTTTCCAATCTTACAGAAATTCATGGTGCCATGGGCATCAGAGCCGTTGGAGAGTATGCCTAAGGACTGGGAGTATCCTCAGTACAATAAAGAGTTCACTCAAAGTACTGAGGTACTCCCAGACAGAATCACTACTGTCCTCAAAGCAAGATACGTCCTAACGACGTACGAATTCGTCAATAACCAAAAGGGTAATTATATAGAAATGGTAATAAAATCAATAGATCAATTTTGTCGTAGTCGCCATGTATATGTATAATATTACAGATGTAATTCGATACAAGATTGAGTGAAGTCGAAGTTTATTCATTATCATTAAGTATTTTAACATTATTCGATCTATGGGCCGTACATTTCCAATGCGACATCATTTAGAAGTATATCTTGACATAATTTATCTGTGCTTACCTTTCACTAACTACATTCATATAACCACGTAATATCTTTGACTGTGTTACCTTATTTGATTATATCAGTTCCCTGTTATCATGCGTGTTTTCTAATACAGACTATGATGCAGATGATGCCTGGAAAGCGGCGAATGACCTGATCGATTGGGAGGATGACGGTGGAATCAGCGCGTTTGATGATTTGTTAGACGAGGATGATGATGGAGATTCTGATGTGGCTGCTGCCAATGACTATGTTGTTGATGATGATGGTGATAGTGATGACGACGACGACGACTTTTATGGGGGTGCACTTGGGGTGTATGCCCGAAACCATTAAATTTTTTCTATATGTATAAAAAATTAAATCACAAGATATATTAGTTATTTATTGGATTTTATTTTTCTAATAATCACATTTTTGTTGGCTTCAACGTCGTGGCAAAAACTCTACCGGCCAATCAACCTACTCATCGCTGCCAGAAAGGCTTATCTCTGTATTTAGAGGTTACCTTTACTGGGCGCATTCTTTTGTCAGTTACAGACAACTGCTCAATATGAGTCAGACTCAGTGGAAGGTGGTAGAATAGTTGTTGAAATATTTTCATTGCCAATCTTCACGAAAGCATGCTCCGTCCTAGAAACGAACCCGAAACGCCTGCATCAGTATACTAGTGTGTTAGTGACTGTGCTAGCACTTATCATAAATGTATTCATCTGCATACTATAATATTTTCCACTCCATTGTTCCAACACTTTAGTTCAGTGCATATTGCTGTGCACGGGATTCTTGTGCTTGCAACTCTTTTTATTATACCATTTAAACAATATGTCATGAACGTAAATGTTTAAACAGTTTAAAATAGTAACGCAGACTGGAACACAATCAGATTACAACGTGTGTAAGATGATAGAAAAACGCACGTGATATTGGTGCATGATTATAGCAAGACAGTGTCTGGAAAAAAGGTTCTTTGGCCTTCCATAATACGAGGGTCAGTCAAGCAAATAAAATTGTTTTCCGGAATAGCTAAACCTCTGGATTTCATGTCTAGGAAACAGTGGTAGGAGCAAGAATATCCGTAGAAATCGATGATCAATAGACTGGTGCGCTACTTACAGAGCTCGCCGGATGGCTTTAATCCGAGAGTCTGATCCTCGATAAGTGTACAGATGCGCTCTGAAAGTCCGATCAATCTGAGAAAGAGGACGCACATAGCTCTCAAAACTGCACGAAAAGTTAAACACAGAAGAACATACTTACAGCTCAGAACGGCGTACATTACTGCACTGTGCATTGTGTGAACCCACACAGTCAAATGCACAAGCCTTAATCGTTGAAAAACATACTTGACAGAAGACAAACGTAATCCACAATACATTGTACACTGCAATTAAATTTCAAGAACATCAAATTTACGTTCATGGCTCAGTAATACCGACTGTAACCTCGGCCAGTCGGCCTAATACTGACAGTGACGTTAGGCAGAATAATCTTGCGGTGACATCAGACAGTAACTCTGACAGAGATATAAGGCAGTAATACTGACAGTAACCACTGATGGTAAAACTGAGAATATCATCAGACAGTAATACTGACAGTAACACCAGACAGTTTCACGGACAGTGACATCAGGCAGTTACACTGAAAGTGACATCTGACAGTTATACTGACTGTTTTATTTGCCGGTAATACTGACAGTGACACCAGACAGTTTCACTGACAGTAACATGTGACAATTACACTGACGGTAAAAAATGCCAGTTACACAGACGGTAGCATTTCATACAGTATCACTGACAGTGACACCAAGCAGTTTCACTGTCAGTGACATCAGACATTATTACTGACAGTAACACCAGACAGTTTCACTGACAGTGACATCTGACAGTTATACTGACAGTGACATCAGACAGATATACTGACAGTGGCATCAGACAATAATACTGATAGTGACATTATACATTATTAATGACAGTAAACCAGACAGTTTCACTGACAGTGACATTTGACGGTAATACTGACAGTGACATCCGACAGTTTCACTGACACTGACATTAGACAGTTTCACTGACAGTGACATCGGACAGTAATACTTACATTAACAACAGGAAGTAATACAGACAGTGACATAAGACAGTTTCACTTACAGTGACATCTGGCAGTAATACTAACATTGACATCAGACAATTTCACTGACAGTGGCATCAGACAGTAATACTGGCATTGACAACAGACAGTATTACTGACAGTGACATGCGACAGTTTCAGTGACAGTTACACTAGACAGTTATACTGGCATTGACAACAGACAGTAATACTGACAATGACACGCGACAGTTTCACTGACAGTGACATCAGATAGTTATACTGACAATGTCATCAAACAGTGATACTGACAGTGACATCAGACATTATAACCGACAGTAACACCGGACAGTTTCACTGACAGTGACATCTGACAGTAATACTAACATTAACTACTGGAAGTAATACTGACAGTGACATAAGACAGTTTTACTTACAGTGACATCTGGCAGTAATACTAACATTGACATCAGACAATTTCACTGACTTTGGCATCAGACAGTAATACTGGCATTGACAACAGACAGTATTACTGACAGTGACACTAGACAGTTTCACTGACACTTACCTTAGACAGTTATACTGGCATTGACAACAGACAGTAATACTGAAAATGACACGCGTTAGTTTCACTGACAGTGACATCTGACAATAATACTGATAGTGACATTAGACATTTTTAATGACAGTAAACCAGACAGTTTCACTGACAGTGACATCTGACAGTAATACTGACAGTGACATCAGACAATAATACTGATAGTGACATTAGACATTATTAATGACAGTAAACCAGACAGTTTCACTGACAGTGACATCTGACAGTAATACTGACAGTGACAGAAGACAGTTTCACTGACTGTTACATTAGACAGTTATACTGGCATTGACAACAGACAGTAATTCTGACAATGACACGCGACAGTTTCACTGACATTGACATCAGACAGATATACTGATAATGTCATCAGACAGTAATACTGACAGTGACATCAGACATTATTACCGACAGTAACACCGGACAGTTTCACTGACAGTGACATCTGACATTAATATTAACATTAACTACTGGAAGAAATACTGACAGTGACATAAGACAGTTTCACTTACAGTGACATCTGGCAGTAATACTAACATTGTCTTCAGACAATTTCACTGACTTTGGCATCAGACAGTTATACTGGCATTGTCAACAGACAGTATTACTGACAGTGACAGTGACACTAGACAGTTTCACTGACAGTTACCTTAGACAGTTATACTGGCATTGACAACAGACAGTAATACTGACAATGACACGCGACAGTTTCACTGACAGTGACATCTGACAGTTATACTGACAGTGACATCAGACAATAATTCCGATAGTGACATAAGAAATTATTAATGACAGTAAACCAGACAGTTTCACTGACAGTGACATCTGACAGTAATACTGACAGTGACAGAAGACAGTTTCACTGACTGTTACATTAGACAGTTATACTGGCATTGACAACAGACAGTAATTCTGACAATGACACGCGACAGTTTCACTGACATTGACATCAGACAGATATACTGATAATGTCATCAGACAGTAATACTTACAGTGACATCAGACATTATTACCGACAGTAACACCGGACAGTTTCACTGACAGTGACATCTGACAGTAATACTAACATTAACGACTGGAAGAAATACTGACAGTGACATAAGACAGTTTCACTGACAGTGACATCAGACAGATATACTGACAATGACATCAGACAGTAATACTGACCGTGACATCTGACATTATTACCGACAGTAACACCGGACAGTTTCACAGACAGCGACATCTGACAGAAATACTAACATTGACAACAGACAGTAATACTGACAGTGACATAAGACAGTTTTACTGACAGTGACATCTGACAGTAATACTAACAGTGGCATCACAGTGATACTGGCATTGACAACAGTCAGTTTTACTGACAGTGACACTAGATAGTTTCACTGACAGTGACATCAGACAGAAATACTGGCATTGACACCAGACATTAATAATGACATTGGCGACAGACATTTATTCTTTCAGTGACATCGGGCAGTTATACCGACACTGACCTTGATCAGACAGTAATTCTTATTGAAAAATCAGGCAGTTATACTGACAGTGACATCAGACAGTATTACTGACAGTGACACTATACAGTTTCACTGACAGTGACATCAGACAGTAATACTGGCATTGGCACCTGACATTAATATTGACATTGACGACAGATATTCATTCTGACAGTGACATCAGGCCTTTATACCGACACTGACCTTGATCAGACAGTAAAACTTATTAAGAAATCAGGCAGTTTAAACCGACAGCGAAATCAGGCAGTTAAACCGACAGTGACATCAGACAGTTATACCTAGGTGACATAAGGTTGTAGAAGGTAGGTTCCGACAGTGGTGGTTACCCTGTACGCGTTTGTTTAGTTTTGTCTCGCCGCTTAATATTAGAGGTGTGTGTCCACCTTGATGTAAATTGTTTCCGGTTCGTTGTAGGTTACATACCACCAATTGGTAACCGGAAGTTGGCATATACCGGAAATAGAAAGTGTGACATGGTCTTTATTTCTTTATTGAGAGTGCATGGATACCTCAGTTGTCGTGATTTTTAATATTGAAGAGTATGTATGCCATTGACAATGCTTTTCCTATGAATGTATGCAATAGTCTAATGGATATGGTTTGTTTAGTCGCGAAAACTGGTTAAAAAGGGAGATGACTCAGTACGGCTTGTAACGAGTTAAAAACCAGGACATTTTCAGGGTAGGAACTTTCAATCGAAATTTATTTTCTTGAAAGTAACGTAACTTCTTTTCTAATACTGATCATTTTGAGGGGAAAAGGTAGATCTTTCAGCAGCCTGTATATGGTTTGGGGTAGATCTATCTTACACACGTGGGTCATAGTGTTATTTGTCATTGAAAATGAGACTGTTTATATACAACAAAGAAGGATTTTATTAAGTGGTACGTAACATGTAGGGTACGAAAGTAGGTCTAAGAATTGGGTTTGACAGTATGTGGGAGGCTGCACTGCTCCTGTTGAATGTTTTAAACATACATTTTCTCCTATACTCCTATACTGGACAGAATTCAGACCATTTAATGTTTAATGAATGAGATCTGAAAAAAGTGCGCTGCGGCCGTTTTGACCTCTCAGAATGGTAATTACACAAATTATCCCCCTTTATTAAAATAAAGTGAGTTTGCACATTTTCCACTAATTGGACACATTTGAAATTGTAATACATTTTTATTTCCAAACGTTATTTACCGTCTAATGATTAAGGTAATTTATTTTGAATTCTAAACTTTTGCAATCTATTTGTAATTGCATTTAAAAATGTGTTTGTAGCATTGAGTTACACCTACTTTATAGAGATTATGAATTACTTCCCTTTTTCAGAATTAGCGAGTTAGACCTTCCGGATTGGTAATAAATTGTTCCGTAAAATAGACAAGCCCATGATTAGAAAATGCGTTATAGCTTCATCTGATTAGCAGAGGTTTAATGTCTGTTCGTGGAGACGGATGGACTCGAATATAGTCTTGGATCTACTAGTTAAATGCCAATGATTTTCTGGTACAGCTGGACGTGTGCACATAAAACATTATTCTGGAGAGGACGAACTAAATTCAGTGGAGTTGGACATTCTACTTATCATCACAAAACACTTTACTACGTTATCATGCGCTATGAGTAACACATTTTGAACTAAATGAAGTTATAAAAATGTTGCTTACGACATTAAACAATCGGTCCCGTATGCATTATGGTGCATGGTATTGAATCATTTTTACAGTAGGTACAGTCTAAAAGATTGTTTTTACCTTTCGGAATATATTTGGTTGCAAATATTGGTCTCGATTTGAAGAAAAAACATTTCTTTACAAAAACGTCTGTTCAAAAACTTTACATCTAAAACGGTAATCATGAAATTAATCGTAATTTCAATATCATCATTTGACAGCGGTTGAGATACACTCCTCACTTCTGGTTTAATCATGACGCGTTAAACGGCGTAAACTGATTGGTTGATAAGCTCCTCAAGACTTCTCCCGTACATTGTCAATGAAGCGCGCCAAATATGAACTCTATCGGAACGCACCGCCTAGGTAAACATTAACGTGTCCAAAGTTCTTGAAATAGCATAATTATATACGTAGTAATATAAGTCAAGAGAACCAGGTTAAGTTAAAACGGAGGTCAGTAGTGTCGTTGAATCGTTGCAATCTAGTGATGGTAAAATAGATATAACTTTTAAGAAAACGCTATTCGATACAATTTTGTAACTTTGCATGATGGTAGAGGAATGTTAAATCTTTAAATTTAGACCGATATTTTCTTCCAAATATAAGTCAAATAGAAGAAAAACTGTTAGGGCCGTACGCACTATAGAAAACGCTCAATACCATGTTTATTACATATGTATGCACTGGGAAGTACATGCTGTAGGGACGTTTGCATTATTTTATAATAATAAGACATGGATTCTGGTGCCAGTAGAAGGCAACTATGACGTAGTCATGTTAAGACTAGGCTGGCGTGACACCTACGTGACTCAAACTCACTATTGCAACCTCATTCGGAACACATCAGTCATTCACTTTAGATAGCCTCAGGTATAATTATTTTAGTATTAATATAGAATTTAAGTGTTAAACTTAAGTATTATTACGGGAACATATAATGTTCGGACGTACAAGAAATAGTGACGTCAGACAACGTCAAAAACGTCACAGAACGTTACGCGTCACTAGCCTAGCTACGGGCGGAAGTCATTACATAGTTACATAGAGATACAAACGTCAGTTCGAATTACAGAATATTTCTAAATAAAAATGTCCCATCCAGACTACCCAGAAGACTGGTCGTCATTACCAGGTGAGTAACATTTAAAAGTGTTGTGTTTTTTTGTTTTTCAGGATACTATATAGTACCGGTGGTGTCAAATGATACGCACATCAATTGGTGCATTGATGATTTCGTATTTCAAGAAATTTGAGTTTGTCTTTTGAATTTAATTTAGATGTATGTATTATTTCAATCGTGCCCTCGCCGATGACTATAATCACCAATAACAGTATACGTTTATGTATAACATACTGATGGATAAATTCAAGCACTTCCTACGGATTTTTTTTTCTTTTACCATGTTAGCCGGAGTTTTACTTGACTTATTTTCATCAATTCCTCTCAATATTATATAAACGGAAATATGCATGCACACGGGTCATGTTAAGAATAAATACGATATTCACGTATTTCAATATCAGTATGGAATTAATTATATTAAAAATGTGAGGCAGATCGTATGAAAACTTCTTGATAATCTCTTTGGTCGATATATTACATGTTGTAAACAGTACCCCTCATTTTTTTCTGAAAATACATGTCAGCCAGCCTCGGGGAATTTGTTTCTTACTTATAAGCTTTGACAGCATAGTTTCTAATTCAGATTCGGGCTAATGAAACTATTGATGTAATATCAGTGCTGCGATCTCATTTAGAAATTCATTTCAACTTGTTTTATTTTTCAGAGCACTACGATTATGTGAACTACTGTAAAATTCGACAGTTTGTAGAAGAAAGATCAATGATATGTATTAGATCTAGCCTACATCAGTGGAATTTTCCAATCTTACAGAAATTCATGGTGCCATGGGCATCAGAGCCGTTGGAGAGTATGCCTAAGGACTGGGAGTATCCTCAGTACAATAAAGAGTTCACTCAAAGTACTGAGGTACTCCCAGACAGAATCACTACTGTCCTCAAAGCAAGATACGTCCTAACGACGTACGAATTCGTCAATAACCAAAAGGGTAATTATATAGAAATGGTAATAAAATCAATAGATCAATTTTGTCGTAGTCGCCATGTATATGTATAATATTACAGATGTAATTCGATACAAGATTGAGTGAAGTCGAAGTTTATTCATTATCATTAAGTATTTTAACATTATTCGATCTATGGGCCGTACATTTCCAATGCGACATCATTTAGAAGTATATCTTGACATAATTTATCTGTGCTTACCTTTCACTAACTACATTCATATAACCACGTAATATCTTTGACTGTGTTACCTTATTTGATTATATCAGTTCCCTGTTATCATGCGTGTTTTCTAATACAGACTATGATGCAGATGATGCCTGGAAAGCGGCGAATGACCTGATCGATTGGGAGGATGACGGTGGAATCAGCGCGTTTGATGATTTGTTAGACGAGGATGATGATGGAGATTCTGATGTGGCTGCTGCCAATGATTATGTTGTTGATGATGATGGTGATAGTGATGACGACGACGACGACTTTTATGGGGGTGCACTTGGGGTGTATGCCCGAAACCATTAAATTTTTTCTATATGTATAAAAAATTAAATCACAAGATATATTAGTTATTTATTGGATTTTATTTTTCTAATAATCACATTTTTTGTTGGCTTCAACGTCGTGGCAAAAACTCTACCGGCCAATCAACCTACTCATCGTTGCCAGAAAGGCTTATCTCTGCATTTAGATGTTACCTTTACTGGGCGCATTCTTTTGTCAGTTACAGACAACTGCTCAATATGAGTCAGACTCAGTGGAAGGTGGTAGAATAGTTGTTGAAATATTTTCATTGCCAATCTTCACGAAAGCATGCTCCGTCCTAGAAACGAACCCGAAACGCCTGCATCAGTATACTAGTGTGTTAGTGACTGTGCTAGCACTTATCATAAATGTATTCATCTGCATACTATAATATTTTCCACTCCATTGTTCCAACACTTTAGTTCAGTGCATATTGCTGTGCACGGGATTCTTGTGCTTGCAACTCTTTTTATTATACCATTTAAACAATATGTCATGAACGTAAATGTTTAAACAGTTTAAAATAGTAACGCAGACTGGAACACAATCAGATTACAACGTGTGTAAGATGATAGAAAAACGCACGTGATATTGGTGCATGATTATAGCAAGACAGTGTCTGGAAAAAAGGTTCTTTGGCCTTCCATAATACGAGGGTCAGTCAAGCAAATAAAATTGTTTTCCGGAATAGCTAAACCTCTGGATTTCATGTCTAGGAAACAGTGGTAGGAGCAAGAATATCCGTAGAAATCGATGATCAATAGACTGGTGCGCTACTTACAGAGCTCGCCGGATGGCTTTAATCCGAGAGTCTGATCCTCGATAAGTGTACAGATGCGCTCTGAAAGTCCGATCAATCTGAGAAAGAGGACGCACATAGCTCTCAAAACTGCACGAAAAGTTAAACACAGAAGAACATACTTACAGCTCAGAACGGCGTACATTACTGCACTGTGCATTGTGTGAACCCACACAGTCAAATGCACAAGCCTTAATCGTTGAAAAACATACTTGACAGAAGACAAACGTAATCCACAATACATTGTACACTGCAATTAAATTTCAAGAACATCAAATTTACGTTCATGGCTCAGTAATACCGACTGTAACCTCGGCCAGTCGGCCTAATACTGACAGTGACGTTAGGCAGAATAATCTTGCGGTGACATCAGACAGTAACTCTGACAGAGATATAAGGCAGTAATACTGACAGTAACCACTGATGGTAAAACTGAGAATATCATCAGACAGTAATACTGACAGTAACACCAGACAGTTTCACGGACAGTGACATCAGGCAGTTACACTGAAAGTGACATCTGACAGTTATACTGACTGTTTTATTTGCCGGTAATACTGACAGTGACACCAGACAGTTTCACTGACAGTAACATGTGACAATTACACTGACGGTAAAAAATGCCAGTTACACAGACGGTAGCATTTCATACAGTATCACTGACAGTGACACCAAGCAGTTTCACTGTCAGTGACATCAGACATTATTACTGACAGTAACACCAGACAGTTTCACTGACAGTGACATCTGACAGTTATACTGACAGTGACATCAGACAGATATACTGACAGTGGCATCAGACAATAATACTGATAGTGACATTATACATTATTAATGACAGTAAACCAGACAGTTTCACTGACAGTGACATTTGACGGTAATACTGACAGTGACATCCGACAGTTTCACTGACACTGACATTAGACAGTTTCACTGACAGTGACATCGGACAGTAATACTTACATTAACAACAGGAAGTAATACAGACAGTGACATAAGACAGTTTCACTTACAGTGACATCTGGCAGTAATACTAACATTGACATCAGACAATTTCACTGACAGTGGCATCAGACAGTAATACTGGCATTGACAACAGACAGTATTACTGACAGTGACATGCGACAGTTTCAGTGACAGTTACACTAGACAGTTATACTGGCATTGACAACAGACAGTAATACTGACAATGACACGCGACAGTTTCACTGACAGTGACATCAGATAGTTATACTGACAATGTCATCAAACAGTGATACTGACAGTGACATCAGACATTATAACCGACAGTAACACCGGACAGTTTCACTGACAGTGACATCTGACAGTAATACTAACATTAACTACTGGAAGTAATACTGACAGTGACATAAGACAGTTTTACTTACAGTGACATCTGGCAGTAATACTAACATTGACATCAGACAATTTCACTGACTTTGGCATCAGACAGTAATACTGGCATTGACAACAGACAGTATTACTGACAGTGACACTAGACAGTTTCACTGACACTTACCTTAGACAGTTATACTGGCATTGACAACAGACAGTAATACTGAAAATGACACGCGTTAGTTTCACTGACAGTGACATCTGACAATAATACTGATAGTGACATTAGACATTTTTAATGACAGTAAACCAGACAGTTTCACTGACAGTGACATCTGACAGTAATACTGACAGTGACATCAGACAATAATACTGATAGTGACATTAGACATTATTAATGACAGTAAACCAGACAGTTTCACTGACAGTGACATCTGACAGTAATACTGACAGTGACAGAAGACAGTTTCACTGACTGTTACATTAGACAGTTATACTGGCATTGACAACAGACAGTAATTCTGACAATGACACGCGACAGTTTCACTGACATTGACATCAGACAGATATACTGATAATGTCATCAGACAGTAATACTGACAGTGACATCAGACATTATTACCGACAGTAACACCGGACAGTTTCACTGACAGTGACATCTGACATTAATATTAACATTAACTACTGGAAGAAATACTGACAGTGACATAAGACAGTTTCACTTACAGTGACATCTGGCAGTAATACTAACATTGTCTTCAGACAATTTCACTGACTTTGGCATCAGACAGTTATACTGGCATTGTCAACAGACAGTATTACTGACAGTGACACTAGACAGTTTCACTGACAGTTACCTTAGACAGTTATACTGGCATTGACAACAGACAGTAATACTGACAATGACACGCGACAGTTTCACTGACAGTGACATCTGACAGTTATACTGACAGTGACATCAGACAATAATTCCGATAGTGACATAAGAAATTATTAATGACAGTAAACCAGACAGTTTCACTGACAGTGACATCTGACAGTAATACTGACAGTGACAGAAGACAGTTTCACTGACTGTTACATTAGACAGTTATACTGGCATTGACAACAGACAGTAATTCTGACAATGACACGCGACAGTTTCACTGACATTGACATCAGACAGATATACTGATAATGTCATCAGACAGTAATACTTACAGTGACATCAGACATTATTACCGACAGTAACACCGGACAGTTTCACTGACAGTGACATCTGACAGTAATACTAACATTAACGACTGGAAGAAATACTGACAGTGACATAAGACAGTTTCACTGACAGTGACATCAGACAGATATACTGACAATGACATCAGACAGTAATACTGACCGTGACATCTGACATTATTACCGACAGTAACACCGGACAGTTTCACAGACAGCGACATCTGACAGAAATACTAACATTGACAACAGACAGTAATACTGACAGTGACATAAGACAGTTTTACTGACAGTGACATCTGACAGTAATACTAACAGTGGCATCACAGTGATACTGGCATTGACAACAGTCAGTTTTACTGACAGTGACACTAGATAGTTTCACTGACAGTGACATCAGACAGAAATACTGGCATTGACACCAGACATTAATAATGACATTGGCGACAGACATTTATTCTTTCAGTGACATCGGGCAGTTATACCGACACTGACCTTGATCAGACAGTAATTCTTATTGAAAAATCAGGCAGTTATACTGACAGTGACATCAGACAGTATTACTGACAGTGACACTATACAGTTTCACTGACAGTGACATCAGACAGTAATACTGGCATTGGCACCTGACATTAATATTGACATTGACGACAGATATTCATTCTGACAGTGACATCAGGCCTTTATACCGACACTGACCTTGATCAGACAGTAAAACTTATTAAGAAATCAGGCAGTTTAAACCGACAGCGAAATCAGGCAGTTAAACCGACAGTGACATCAGACAGTTATACCTAGGTGACATAAGGTTGTAGAAGGTAGGTTCCGACAGTGGTGGTTACCCTGTACGCGTTTGTTTAGTTTTGTCTCGCCGCTTAATATTAGAGGTGTGTGTCCACCTTGATGTAAATTGTTTCCGGTTCGTTGTAGGTTACATACCACCAATTGGTAACCGGAAGTTGGCATATACCGGAAATAGAAAGTGTGACATGGTCTTTATTTCTTTATTGAGAGTGCATGGATACCTCAGTTGTCGTGATTTTTAATATTGAAGAGTATGTATGCCATTGACAATGCTTTTCCTATGAATGTATGCAATAGTCTAATGGATATGGTTTGTTTAGTCGCGAAAACTGGTTAAAAAGGGAGATGACTCAGTACGGCTTGTAACGAGTTAAAAACCAGGACATTTTCAGGGTAGGAACTTTCAATCGAAATTTATTTTCTTGAAAGTAACGTAACTTCTTTTCTAATACTGATCATTTTGAGGGGAAAAGGTAGATCTTTCAGCAGCCTGTATATGGTTTGGGGTAGATCTATCTTACACACGTGGGTCATAGTGTTATTTGTCATTGAAAATGAGACTGTTTATATACAACAAAGAAGGATTTTATTAAGTGGTACGTAACATGTAGGGTACGAAAGTAGGTCTAAGAATTGGGTTTGACAGTATGTGGGAGGCTGCACTGCTCCTGTTGAATGTTTTAAACATACATTTTCTCCTATACTCCTATACTGGACAGAATTCAGACCATTTAATGTTTAATGAATGAGATCTGAAAAAAGTGCGCTGCGGCCGTTTTGACCTCTCAGAATGGTAATTACACAAATTATCCCCCTTTATTAAAATAAAGTGAGTTTGCACATTTTCCACTAATTGGACACATTTGAAATTGTAATACATTTTTATTTCCAAACGTTATTTACCGTCTAATGATTAAGGTAATTTATTTTGAATTCTAAACTTTTGCAATCTATTTGTAATTGCATTTAAAAATGTGTTTGTAGCATTGAGTTACACCTACTTTATAGAGATTATGAATTACTTCCCTTTTTCAGAATTAGCGAGTTAGACCTTCCGGATTGGTAATAAATTGTTCCGTAAAATAGACAAGCCCATGATTAGAAAATGCGTTATAGCTTCATCTGATTAGCAGAGGTTTAATGTCTGTTCGTGGAGACGGATGGACTCGAATATAGTCTTGGATCTACTAGTTAAATGCCAATGATTTTCTGGTACAGCTGGACGTGTGCACATAAAACATTATTCTGGAGAGGACGAACTAAATTCAGTGGAGTTGGACATTCTACTTATCATCACAAAACACTTTACTACGTTATCATGCGCTATGAGTAACACATTTTGAACTAAATGAAGTTATAAAAATGTTGCTTACGACATTAAACAATCGGTCCCGTATGCATTATGGTGCATGGTATTGAATCATTTTTACAGTAGGTACAGTCTAAAAGATTGTTTTTACCTTTCGGAATATATTTGGTTGCAAATATTGGTCTCGATTTGAAGAAAAAACATTTCTTTACAAAAACGTCTGTTCAAAAACTTTACATCTAAAACGGTAATCATGAAATTAATCGTAATTTCAATATCATCATTTGACAGCGGTTGAGATACACTCCTCACTTCTGGTTTAATCATGACGCGTTAAACGGCGTAAACTGATTGGTTGATAAGCTCCTCAAGACTTCTCCCGTACATTGTCAATGAAGCGCGCCAAATATGAACTCTATCGGAACGCACCGCCTAGGTAAACATTAACGTGTCCAAAGTTCTTGAAATAGCATAATTATATACGTAGTAATATAAGTCAAGAGAACCAGGTTAAGTTAAAACGGAGGTCAGTAGTGTCGTTGAATCGTTGCAATCTAGTGATGGTAAAATAGATATAACTTTTAAGAAAACGCTATTCGATACAATTTTGTAACTTTGCATGATGGTAGAGGAATGTTAAATCTTTAAATTTAGACCGATATTTTCTTCCAAATATAAGTCAAATAGAAGAAAAACTGTTAGGGCCGTACGCACTATAGAAAACGCTCAATACCATGTTTATTACATATGTATGCACTGGGAAGTACATGCTGTAGGGACGTTTGCATTATTTTATAATAATAAGACATGGATTCTGGTGCCAGTAGAAGGCAACTTTGACGTAGTCATGTTAAGACTAGGCTGGCGTGACACCTACGTGACTCAAACTCACTATTGCAACCTCATTCGGAACACATCAGTCATTCACTTTAGATAGCCTCAGGTATAATTATTTTAGTATTAATATAGAATTTAAGTGTTAAACTTAAGTATTATTACGGGAACATATAATGTTCGGACGTACAAGAAATAGTGACGTCAGACAACGTCAAAAACGTCACAGAACGTTACGCGTCACTAGCCTAGCTACGGGCGGAAGTCATTACATAGTTACATAGAGATACAAACGTCAGTTCGAATTACAGAATATTTCTAAATAAAAATGTCCCATCCAGACTACCCAGAAGACTGGTCGTCATTACCAGGTGAGTAACATTTAAAAGTGTTGTGTTTTTTGTTTTTCAGGATACTATATAGTACCGGTGGTGTCAAATGATACGCACATCAATTGGTGCATTGATGATTTCGTATTTCAAGAAATTTGAGTTTGTCTTTTGAATTTAATTTAGATGTATGTATTATTTCAATCGTGCCCTCGCCGATGACTATAATCACCAATAACAGTATACGTTTATGTATAACATACTGATGGATAAATTCAAGCACTTCCTACGGATTTTTTTTCTTTTACCATGTTAGCCGGAGTTTTACTTGACTTATTTTCATCAATTCCTCTCAATATTATATAAACGGAAATATGCATGCACACGGGTCATGTTAAGAATAAATACGATATTCACGTATTTCAATATCAGTATGGAATTAATTATATTAAAAATGTGAGGCAGATCGTATGAAAACTTCTTGATAATCTCTTTGGTCGATATATTACATGTTGTAAACAGTACCCCTCATTTTTTTCTGAAAATACATGTCAGCCAGCCTCGGGGAATTTGTTTCTTACTTATAAGCTTTGACAGCATAGTTTCTAATTCAGATTCGGGCTAATGAAACTATTGATGTAATATCAGTGCTGCGATCTCATTTAGAAATTCATTTCAACGTGTTTTATTTTTCAGAGCACTACGATTATGTGAACTACTGTAAAATTCGACAGTTTGTAGAAGAAAGATCAATGATATGTATTAGATCTAGCCTACATCAGTGGAATTTTCCAATCTTACAGAAATTCATGGTGCCATGGGCATCAGAGCCGTTGGAGAGTATGCCTAAGGACTGGGAGTATCCTCAGTACAATAAAGAGTTCACTCAAAGTACTGAGGTACTCCCAGACAGAATCACTACTGTCCTCAAAGCAAGATACGTCCTAACGACGTACGAATTCGTCAATAACCAAAAGGGTAATTATATAGAAATGGTAATAAAATCAATAGATCAATTTTGTCGTAGTCGCCATGTATATGTATAATATTACAGATGTAATTCGATACAAGATTGAGTGAAGTCGAAGTTTATTCATTATCATTAAGTATTTTAACATTATTCGATCTATGGGCCGTACATTTCCAATGCGACATCATTTAGAAGTATATCTTGACATAATTTATCTGTGCTTACCTTTCACTAACTACATTCATATAACCACGTAATATCTTTGACTGTGTTACCTTATTTGATTATATCAGTTCCCTGTTATCATGCGTGTTTTCTAATACAGACTATGATGCAGATGATGCCTGGAAAGCGGCGAATGACCTGATCGATTGGGAGGATGACGGTGGAATCAGCGCGTTTGATGATTTGTTAGACGAGGATGATGATGGAGATTCTGATGTGGCTGCTGCCAATGATTATGTTGTTGATGATGATGGTGATAGTGATGACGACGACGACGACTTTTATGGGGGTGCACTTGGGGTGTATGCCCGAAACCATTAAATTTTTTCTATATGTATAAAAAATTAAATCACAAGATATATTAGTTATTTATTGGATTTTATTTTTCTAATAATCACATTTTTTGTTGGCTTCAACGTCGTGGCAAAAACTCTACCGGCCAATCAACCTACTCATCGTTGCCAGAAAGGCTTATCTCTGTATTTAGATGTTACCTTTACTGGGCGCATTCTTTTGTCAGTTACAGACAACTGCTCAATATGAGTCAGACTCAGTGGAAGGTGGTAGAATAGTTGTTGAAATATTTTCATTGCCAATCTTCACGAAAGCATGCTCCGTCCCAGAAACGAACCCGAAACGCCTGCATCAGTATACTAGTGTGTTAGTGACTGTGCTAGCACTTATCATAAATGTATTCATCTGCATACTATAATATTTTCCACTTCATTGTTCCAACACTTTAGTTCAGTGCATATTGCTGTGCACGGGATTCTTGTGCTTGCAACTCTTTTTATTCTACCATTTAAACAATATGTCATGAACGTAAATGTTTAAACAGTTTAAAATAGTAACGCAGACTGGAACACAATCAGATTACAACGTGTGTAAGATGATAGAAAAACGCACGTGATATTGGTGCATGATTATAGCAAGACAGTGTCTGGAAAAAAGGTTCTTTGGCCTTCCATAATACGAGGGTCAGTCAAGCAAATAAAATTGTTTTCCGGAATAGCTAAACCTCTGGATTTCATGTCTAGGAAACAGTGGTAGGAGCAAGAATATCCGTAGAAATCGATGATCAATAGACTGGTGCGCTACTTACAGAGCTCGCCGGATGGCTTTAATCCGAGAGTCTGATCCTCAATAAGTGTACAGATGCGCTCTGAAAGTCCGATCAATCTGAGAAAGAGGACGCACATAGCTCTCAAAACTGCACGAAAAGTTAAACACAGAAGAACATACTTACAGCTCAGAACGGCGTACATTACTGCACTGTGCATTGTGTGAACCCACACAGTCAAATGCACAAGCCTTAATCGTTGAAAAACATACTTGACAGAAGACAAACGTAATCCACAATACATTGTACACTGCAATTAAATTTCAAGAACATCAAATTTACGTTCATGGCTCAGTAATACCGACTGTAACCTCGGCCAGTCGGCCTAATACTGACAGTGACGTTAGGCAGAATAATCTTGCGGTGACATCAGACAGTAACTCTGACAGAGATATAAGGCAGTAATACTGACAGTAACCACTGATGGTAAAACTGAGAATATCATCAGACAGTAATACTGACAGTAACACCAGACAGTTTCACGGACAGTGACATCAGGCAGTTACACTGAAAGTGACATCTGACAGTTATACTGACTGTTTTATTTGCCGGTAATACTGACAGTGACACCAGACAGTTTCACTGACAGTAACATGTGACAATTACACTGACGGTAAAAAATGCCAGTTACACAGACGGTAGCATTTCATACAGTATCACTGACAGTGACACCAAGCAGTTTCACTGTCAGTGACATCAGACATTATTACTGACAGTAACACCAGACAGTTTCACTGACAGTGACATCTGACAGTTATACTGACAGTGACATCAGACAGATATACTGACAGTGACATCAGACAATAATACTGATAGTGACATTATACATTATTAATGACAGTAAACCAGACAGTTTCACTGACAGTGACATTTGACGGTAATACTGACAGTGACATCCGACAGTTTCACTGACACTGACATTAGACAGTTTCACTGACAGTGACATCGGACAGTTATACTTACATTAACAACAGGAAGTAATACTGACAGTGACATAAGACAGTTTCACTTACAGTGACATCTGGCAGTAATACTAACATTGACATCAGACAATTTAACTGACAGTGGCATCAGACAGTAATACTGGCATTGACAACAGACAGTATTACTGACAGTGACACGCGACAGTTTCAGTGACAGTTACACTAGACAGTTATACTGGCATTGACAACAGACAGTAATACTGACAATGACACGCGACAGTTTCACTGACAGTGACATCAGATAGATATAATGACAATGTCATCAAACAGTGATACTGACAGTGACATCAGACATTATAACCGACAGTAACACCGGACAGTATCACTGACAGTGACATCTGACAGTAATACTAACATTAACTACTGGAAGTAATACTGACAGTGACATAAGACAGTTTTACTTACATTGACATCTGGCAGTAATACTAACATTGACATCAGACAATTTCACTGACTTTGGCATCAGACAGTAATACTGACAGTGACACTAGACAGTTTCACTGACAGTTACCTTAGACAGTTATACTGGCATTGACAACAGACAGTAATACTGACAATGACACGCGACAGTTTCACTGACAGTGACATCTGACAGTTATACTGACAGTGACATCAGACAATAATTCCGATAGTGACATAAGAAATTATGAATGACAGTAAACCAGACAGTTTCACTGACAGTGACATCTGACAGTAATACTGACAGTGACAGAAGACAGTTTCACTGACTGTTACATTAGACAGTTATACTGGCATTGACAACAGACAGTAATTCTGACAATGACACGCGACAGTTTCACTGACATTGACATCAGACAGATATACTGATAATGTCATCAGACAGTAATACTGACAGTGACATCAGACATTATTACCGACAGTAACACCGGACAGTTTCACTGACAGTGACATCTGACAGTAATACTAACATTAACGACTGGAAGAAATACTGACAGTGACATAAGACAGTTTCACTGACAGTGACATCAGACAGATATACTGACAATGACATCAGACAGTAATACTGACCGTGACATCTGACATTATTACCGACAGTAACACCGGACAGTTTCACAGACAGCGACATCTGACAGAAATACTAACATTGACAACAGACAGTAATACTGACAGTGACATAAGACAGTTTTACTGACAGTGACATCTGACAGTAATACTAACAGTGGCATCACAGTGATACTGGCATTGACAACAGTCAGTTTTACTGACAGTGACACTAGATAGTTTCACTGACAGTGACATCAGACAGAAATACTGTCATTGACACCAGACATTAATAATGACATTGGCGACAGACATTTATTCTTTCAGTGACATCGGGCAGTTATACCGACACTGACCTTGATCAGACAGTAATTCTTATTGAAAAATCAGGCAGTTATACTGACAGTGACATCAGACAGTATTACTGACAGTGACACTATACAGTTTCACTGACAGTGACATCAGACAGTAATACTGGCATTGGCACCTGACATTAATATTGACATTGACGACAGATATTCATTCTGACAGTGACATCAGGCCTTTATACCGACACTGACCTTGATCAGACAGTAAAACTTATTAAGAAATCAGGCAGTTTAAACCGACAGCGAAATCAGGCAGTTAAACCGACAGTGACATCAGACAGTTATACCTAGGTGACATAAGGTTGTAGAAGGTAGGTTCCGACAGTGGTGGTTACCCTGTACGCGTTTGTTTAGTTTTGTCTCGCCGCTTAATATTAGAGGTGTGTGTCCACCTTGATGTAAATTGTTTCCGGTTCGTTGTAGGTTACATACCACCAATTGGTAACCGGAAGTTGGCATATACCGGAAATAGAAAGTGTGACATGGTCTTTATTTCTTTATTGAGAGTGCATGGATACCTCAGTTGTCGTGATTTTTAATATTGAAGAGTATGTATGCCATTGACAATGCTTTTCCTATGAATGTATGCAATAGTCTAATGGATATGGTTTGTTTAGTCGCGAAAACTGGTTAAAAAGGGAGATGACTCAGTACGGCTTGTAACGAGTTAAAAACCAGGACATTTTCAGGGTAGGAACTTTCAATCGAAATTTATTTTCTTGAAAGTAACGTAACTTCTTTTCTAATACTGATCATTTTGAGGGGAAAAGGTAGATCTTTCAGCAGCCTGTATATGGTTTGGGGTAGATCTATCTTACACACGTGGGTCATAGTGTTATTTGTCATTGAAAATGAGACTGTTTATATACAACAAAGAAGGATTTTATTAAGTGGTACGTAACATGTAGGGTACGAAAGTAGGTCTAAGAATTGGGTTTGACAGTATGTGGGAGGCTGCACTGCTCCTGTTGAATGTTTTAAACATACATTTTCTCCTATACTCCTATACTGGACAGAATTCAGACCATTTAATGTTTAATGAATGAGATCTGAAAAAAGTGCGCTGCGGCCGTTTTGACCTCTCAGAATGGTAATTACACAAATTATCCCCCTTTATTAAAATAAAGTGAGTTTGCACATTTTCCACTAATTGGACACATTTGAAATTGTAATACATTTTTATTTCCAAACGTTATTTACCGTCTAATGATTAAGGTAATTTATTTTGAATTCTAAACTTTTGCAATCTATTTGTAATTGCATTTAAAAATGTGTTTGTAGCATTGAGTTACACCTACTTTATAGAGATTATGAATTACTTCCCTTTTTCAGAATTAGCGAGTTAGACCTTCCGGATTGGTAATAAATTGTTCCGTAAAATAGACAAGCCCATGATTAGAAAATGCGTTATAGCTTCATCTGATTAGCAGAGGTTTAATGTCTGTTCGTGGAGACGGATGGACTCGAATATAGTCTTGGATCTACTAGTTAAATGCCAATGATTTTCTGGTACAGCTGGACGTGTGCACATAAAACATTATTCTGGAGAGGACGAACTAAATTCAGTGGAGTTGGACATTCTACTTATCATCACAAAACACTTTACTACGTTATCATGCGCTATGAGTAACACATTTTGAACTAAATGAAGTTATAAAAATGTTGCTTACGACATTAAACAATCGGTCCCGTATGCATTATGGTGCATGGTATTGAATCATTTTTACAGTAGGTACAGTCTAAAAGATTGTTTTTACCTTTCGGAATATATTTGGTTGCAAATATTGGTCTCGATTTGAAGAAAAAACATTTCTTTACAAAAACGTCTGTTCAAAAACTTTACATCTAAAACGGTAATCATGAAATTAATCGTAATTTCAATATCATCATTTGACAGCGGTTGAGATACACTCCTCACTTCTGGTTTAATCATGACGCGTTAAACGGCGTAAACTGATTGGTTGATAAGCTCCTCAAGACTTCTCCCGTACATTGTCAATGAAGCGCGCCAAATATGAACTCTATCGGAACGCACCGCCTAGGTAAACATTAACGTGTCCAAAGTTCTTGAAATAGCATAATTATATACGTAGTAATATAAGTCAAGAGAACCAGGTTAAGTTAAAACGGAGGTCAGTAGTGTCGTTGAATCGTTGCAATCTAGTGATGGTAAAATAGATATAACTTTTAAGAAAACGCTATTCGATACAATTTTGTAACTTTGCATGATGGTAGAGGAATGTTAAATCTTTAAATTTAGACCGATATTTTCTTCCAAATATAAGTCAAATAGAAGAAAAACTGTTAGGGCCGTACGCACTATAGAAAACGCTCAATACCATGTTTATTACATATGTATGCACTGGGAAGTACATGCTGTAGGGACGTTTGCATTATTTTATAATAATAAGACATGGATTCTGGTGCCAGTAGAAGGCAACTTTGACGTAGTCATGTTAAGACTAGGCTGGCGTGACACCTACGTGACTCAAACTCACTATTGCAACCTCATTCGGAACACATCAGTCATTCACTTTAGATAGCCTCAGGTATAATTATTTTAGTATTAATATAGAATTTAAGTGTTAAACTTAAGTATTATTACGGGAACATATAATGTTCGGACGTACAAGAAATAGTGACGTCAGACAACGTCAAAAACGTCACAGAACGTTACGCGTCACTAGCCTAGCTACGGGCGGAAGTCATTACATAGTTACATAGAGATACAAACGTCAGTTCGAATTACAGAATATTTCTAAATAAAAATGTCCCATCCAGACTACCCAGAAGACTGGTCGTCATTACCAGGTGAGTAACATTTAAAAGTGTTGTGTTTTTTGTTTTTCAGGATACTATATAGTACCGGTGGTGTCAAATGATACGCACATCAATTGGTGCATTGATGATTTCGTATTTCAAGAAATTTGAGTTTGTCTTTTGAATTTAATTTAGATGTATGTATTATTTCAATCGTGCCCTCGCCGATGACTATAATCACCAATAACAGTATACGTTTATGTATAACATACTGATGGATAAATTCAAGCACTTCCTACGGATTTTTTTTTCTTTTACCATGTTAGCCGGAGTTTTACTTGACTTATTTTCATCAATTCCTCTCAATATTATATAAACGGAAATATGCATGCACACGGGTCATGTTAAGAATAAATACGATATTCACGTATTTCAATATCAGTATGGAATTAATTATATTAAAAATGTGAGGCAGATCGTATGAAAACTTCTTGATAATCTCTTTGGTCGATATATTACATGTTGTAAACAGTACCCCTCATTTTTTTCTGAAAATACATGTCAGCCAGCCTCGGGGAATTTGTTTCTTACTTATAAGCTTTGACAGCATAGTTTCTAATTCAGATTCGGGCTAATGAAACTATTGATGTAATATCAGTGCTGCGATCTCATTTAGAAATTCATTTCAACGTGTTTTATTTTTCAGAGCACTACGATTATGTGAACTACTGTAAAATTCGACAGTTTGTAGAAGAAAGATCAATGATATGTATTAGATCTAGCCTACATCAGTGGAATTTTCCAATCTTACAGAAATTCATGGTGCCATGGGCATCAGAGCCGTTGGAGAGTATGCCTAAGGACTGGGAGTATCCTCAGTACAATAAAGAGTTCACTCAAAGTACTGAGGTACTCCCAGACAGAATCACTACTGTCCTCAAAGCAAGATACGTCCTAACGACGTACGAATTCGTCAATAACCAAAAGGGTAATTATATAGAAATGGTAATAAAATCAATAGATCAATTTTGTCGTAGTCGCCATGTATATGTATAATATTACAGATGTAATTCGATACAAGATTGAGTGAAGTCGAAGTTTATTCATTATCATTAAGTATTTTAACATTATTCGATCTATGGGCCGTACATTTCCAATGCGACATCATTTAGAAGTATATCTTGACATAATTTATCTGTGCTTACCTTTCACTAACTACATTCATATAACCACGTAATATCTTTGACTGTGTTACCTTATTTGATTATATCAGTTCCCTGTTATCATGCGTGTTTTCTAATACAGACTATGATGCAGATGATGCCTGGAAAGCGGCGAATGACCTGATCGATTGGGAGGATGACGGTGGAATCAGCGCGTTTGATGATTTGTTAGACGAGGATGATGATGGAGATTCTGATGTGGCTGCTGCCAATGATTATGTTGTTGATGATGATGGTGATAGTGATGACGACGACGACGACTTTTATGGGGGTGCACTTGGGGTGTATGCCCGAAACCATTAAATTTTTTCTATATGTATAAAAAATTAAATCACAAGATATATTAGTTATTTATTGGATTTTATTTTTCTAATAATCACATTTTTTGTTGGCTTCAACGTCGTGGCAAAAACTCTACCGGCCAATCAACCTACTCATCGTTGCCAGAAAGGCTTATCTCTGTATTTAGATGTTACCTTTACTGGGCGCATTCTTTTGTCAGTTACAGACAACTGCTCAATATGAGTCAGACTCAGTGGAAGGTGGTAGAATAGTTGTTGAAATATTTTCATTGCCAATCTTCACGAAAGCATGCTCCGTCCCAGAAACGAACCCGAAACGCCTGCATCAGTATACTAGTGTGTTAGTGACTGTGCTAGCACTTATCATAAATGTATTCATCTGCATACTATAATATTTTCCACTCCATTGTTCCAACACTTTAGTTCAGTGCATATTGCTGTGCACGGGATTCTTGTGCTTGCAACTCTTTTTATTCTACCATTTAAACAATATGTCATGAACGTAAATGTTTAAACAGTTTAAAATAGTAACGCAGACTGGAACACAATCAGATTACAACGTGTGTAAGATGATAGAAAAACGCACGTGATATTGGTGCATGATTATAGCAAGACAGTGTCTGGAAAAAAGGTTCTTTGGCCTTCCATAATACGAGGGTCAGTCAAGCAAATAAAATTGTTTTCCGGAATAGCTAAACCTCTGGATTTCATGTCTAGGAAACAGTGGTAGGAGCAAGAATATCCGTAGAAATCGATGATCAATAGACTGGTGCGCTACTTACAGAGCTCGCCGGATGGCTTTAATCCGAGAGTCTGATCCTCAATAAGTGTACAGATGCGCTCTGAAAGTCCGATCAATCTGAGAAAGAGGACGCACATAGCTCTCAAAACTGCACGAAAAGTTAAACACAGAAGAACATACTTACAGCTCAGAACGGCGTACATTACTGCACTGTGCATTGTGTGAACCCACACAGTCAAATGCACAAGCCTTAATCGTTGAAAAACATACTTGACAGAAGACAAACGTAATCCACAATACATTGTACACTGCAATTAAATTTCAAGAACATCAAATTTACGTTCATGGCTCAGTAATACCGACTGTAACCTCGGCCAGTCGGCCTAATACTGACAGTGACGTTAGGCAGAATAATCTTGCGGTGACATCAGACAGTAACTCTGACAGAGATATAAGGCAGTAATACTGACAGTAACCACTGATGGTAAAACTGAGAATATCATCAGACAGTAATACTGACAGTAACACCAGACAGTTTCACGGACAGTGACATCAGGCAGTTACACTGAAAGTGACATCTGACAGTTATACTGACTGTTTTATTTGCCGGTAATACTGACAGTGACACCAGACAGTTTCACTGACAGTAACATGTGACAATTACACTGACGGTAAAAAATGCCAGTTACACAGACGGTAGCATTTCATACAGTATCACTGACAGTGACACCAAGCAGTTTCACTGTCAGTGACATCAGACATTATTACTGACAGTAACACCAGACAGTTTCACTGACAGTGACATCTGACAGTTATACTGACAGTGACATCAGACAGATATACTGACAGTGACATCAGACAATAATACTGATAGTGACATTATACATTATTAATGACAGTAAACCAGACAGTTTCACTGACAGTGACATTTGACGGTAATACTGACAGTGACATCCGACAGTTTCACTGACACTGACATTAGACAGTTTCACTGACAGTGACATCGGACAGTTATACTTACATTAACAACAGGAAGTAATACTGACAGTGACATAAGACAGTTTCACTTACAGTGACATCTGGCAGTAATACTAACATTGACATCAGACAATTTAACTGACAGTGGCATCAGACAGTAATACTGGCATTGACAACAGACAGTATTACTGACAGTGACACGCGACAGTTTCAGTGACAGTTACACTAGACAGTTATACTGGCATTGACAACAGACAGTAATACTGACAATGACACGCGACAGTTTCACTGACAGTGACATCAGATAGATATAATGACAATGTCATCAAACAGTGATACTGACAGTGACATCAGACATTATAACCGACAGTAACACCGGACAGTATCACTGACAGTGACATCTGACAGTAATACTAACATTAACTACTGGAAGTAATACTGACAGTGACATAAGACAGTTTTACTTACATTGACATCTGGCAGTAATACTAACATTGACATCAGACAATTTCACTGACTTTGGCATCAGACAGTAATACTGACAGTGACACTAGACAGTTTCACTGACAGTTACCTTAGACAGTTATACTGGCATTGACAACAGACAGTAATACTGACAATGACACGCGACAGTTTCACTGACAGTGACATCTGACAGTTATACTGACAGTGACATCAGACAATAATTCCGATAGTGACATAAGAAATTATGAATGACAGTAAACCAGACAGTTTCACTGACAGTGACATCTGACAGTAATACTGACAGTGACAGAAGACAGTTTCACTGACTGTTACATTAGACAGTTATACTGGCATTGACAACAGACAGTAATTCTGACAATGACACGCGACAGTTTCACTGACATTGACATCAGACAGATATACTGATAATGTCATCAGACAGTAATACTGACAGTGACATCAGACATTATTACCGACAGTAACACCGGACAGTTTCACTGACAGTGACATCTGACAGTAATACTAACATTAACGACTGGAAGAAATACTGACAGTGACATAAGACAGTTTCACTGACAGTGACATCAGACAGATATACTGACAATGACATCAGACAGTAATACTGACCGTGACATCTGACATTATTACCGACAGTAACACCGGACAGTTTCACAGACAGCGACATCTGACAGAAATACTAACATTGACAACAGACAGTAATACTGACAGTGACATAAGACAGTTTTACTGACAGTGACATCTGACAGTAATACTAACAGTGGCATCACAGTGATACTGGCATTGACAACAGTCAGTTTTACTGACAGTGACACTAGATAGTTTCACTGACAGTGACATCAGACAGAAATACTGTCATTGACACCAGACATTAATAATGACATTGGCGACAGACATTTATTCTTTCAGTGACATCGGGCAGTTATACCGACACTGACCTTGATCAGACAGTAATTCTTATTGAAAAATCAGGCAGTTATACTGACAGTGACATCAGACAGTATTACTGACAGTGACACTATACAGTTTCACTGACAGTGACATCAGACAGTAATACTGGCATTGGCACCTGACATTAATATTGACATTGACGACAGATATTCATTCTGACAGTGACATCAGGCCTTTATACCGACACTGACCTTGATCAGACAGTAAAACTTATTAAGAAATCAGGCAGTTTAAACCGACAGCGAAATCAGGCAGTTAAACCGACAGTGACACCAGACAGTTATACCTAGGTGACAAAAGGTTGTATAAGGTAGGTTCCGACAGTGGTGGTTACCCTGTACGCGTTTGTTTAGTTTTGTCTCGCCGCTTAATATTAGAGGTGTGTGTCCACCTTGATGTAAATTGTTTCCGGTTCGTTGTAGGTTACATACCACCAATTGGTAACCGGAAGTTGGCATATACCGGAAATAGAAAGTGTGACATGGTCTTTATTTCTTTATTGAGAGTGCATGGATACCTCAGTTGTCGTGATTTTTAATATTGAAGAGTATGTATGCCATTGACAATGCTTTTCCTATGAATGTATGCAATAGTCTAATGGATATGGTTTGTTTAGTCGCGAAAACTGGTTAAAAAGGGAGATGACTCAGTACGGCTTGTAACAAGTTAAAAACCAGGACATTTTCAGGGTAGGAACTTTCAATCGAAATTTATTTTCTTGAAAGTAACGTAACTTCTTTTCTAATACTGATCATTTTGAGGGGAAAAGGTAGATCTTTCAGCAGCCTGTATATGGTTTGGGGTAGATCTATCTTACACACGTGGGTCATAGTGTTATTTGTCATTGAAAATGAGACTGTTTATATACAACAAAGAAGGATTTTATTAAGTGGTACGTAACATGTAGGGTACGAAAGTAGGTCTAAGAATTGGGTTTGACAGTATGTGGGAGGCTGCACTGCTCCTGTTGAATGTTTTAAACATACATTTTCTCCTATACTCCTATACTGGACAGAATTCAGACCATTTAATGTTTAATGAATGAGAACTGAAAAAAGTGCGCTGCGGCCGTTTTGACCTCTCAGAATGGTAATTACACAAATTATCCCCCTTTATTAAAATAAAGTGAGTTTGCACATTTTCCACTAATTGGACACATTTGAAATTGTAATACATTTTTATTTCCAAACGTTATTTACCGTCTAATGATTAAGGTAATTTATTTTGAATTCTAAACTTTTGCAATCTATTTGTAATTGCATTTAAAAATGTGTTTGTAGCATTGAGTTACACCTACTTTATAGAGATTATGAATTACTTCCCTTTTTCAGAATTAGCGAGTTAGACCTTCCGGATTGGTAATAAATTGTTCCGTAAAATAGACAAGCCCATGATTAGAAAATGCGTTATAGCTTCATCTGATTAGCAGAGGTTTAATGTCTGTTCGTGGAGACGGATGGACTCGAATATAGTCTTGGATCTACTAGTTAAATGCCAATGATTTTCTGGTACAGCTGGACGTGTGCACATAAAACATTATTCTGCAGAGGACGAACTAAATTCAGTGGAGTTGGACATTCTACTTATCATCACAAAACACTTTACTACGTTATCATGCGCTATGAGTAACACATTTTGAACTAAATGAAGTTATAAAAATGTTGCTTACGACATTAAACAATCGGTCCCGTATGCATTATGGTGCATGGTATTGAATCATTTTTACAGTAGGTACAGTCTAAAAGATTGTTTTTACCTTTCGGAATATATTTGGTTGCAAATATTGGTCTCGATTTGAAGAAAAAACATTTCTTTACAAAAACGTCTGTTCAAAAACTTTACATCTAAAACGGTAATCATGAAATTAATCGTTAAGCGGTTGAGATACACTCCTCACTTCTGGTTTAATCATGACGCGTTAAACGGCGTAAACTGATTGGTTGATAAGCTCCTCAAGACTTCTCCCGTACATTGTCAATGAAGCGCGCCAAATATGAACTCTATCGGAACGCACCGCCTAGGTAAACATTAACGTGTCCAAAGTTCTTGAAATAGCATAATTATATACGTAGTAATATAAGTCAAGAGAACCAGGTTAAGTTAAAACGGAGGTCAGTAGTGTCGTTGAATCGTTGCAATCTAGTGATGGTAAAATAGATATAACTTTTAAGAAAACGCTATTCGATACAATTTTGTAACTTTGCATGATGGTAGAGGAATGTTAAATCTTTAAATTTAGACCGATATTTTCTTCCAAATATAAGTCAAATAGAAGAAAAACTGTTAGGGCCGTACGCACTATAGAAAACGCTCAATACCATGTTTATTACATATGTATGCACTGGGAAGTACATGCTGTAGAGACGTTTGCATTATCTTATAATAATAAGACATGGATTCTGGTGCCAGTAGAAGGCAACTATGACGTAGTCATGTTAAGACTAGGCTGGCGTGACACCTACGTGACTCAAACTCACTATTGCAACCTCATTCGGAACACATCAGTCATTCACTTTAGATAGCCTCAGGTATAATTATTTTAGTATTAATATAGAATTTAAGTGTTAAACTTAAGTATTATTACGGGAACATATAATGTTCGGACGTACAAGAAATAGTGACGTCAGACAACGTCAAAAACGTCACAGAACGTTACGCGTCACTAGCCTAGCTACGGGCGGAAGTCATTACATAGTTACATAGAGATACAAACGTCAGTTCGAATTACAGAATATTTCTAAATAAAAATGTCCCATCCAGACTACCCAGAAGACTGGTCGTCATTACCAGGTGAGTAACATTTAAAAGTGTTGTGTTTTTTGTTTTTCAGGATACTATATAGTACCGGTGGTGTCAAATGATACGCACATCAATTGGTGCATTGATGATTTCGTATTTCAAGAAATTTGAGTTTGTCTTTTGAATTTAATTTAGATGTATGTATTATTTCAATCGTGCCTTCGCCGATGACTATAATCACCAATAACAGTATACGTTTATGTATAACATACTGATGGATAAATTCAAGCACTTCCTACGGATTTTTTTTCTTTTACCATGTTAGCCGGAGTTTTACTTGACTTATTTTCATCAATTCCTCTCAATATTATATAAACGGAAATATGCATGCACACGGGTCATGTTAAGAATAAATACGATATTCACGTATTTCAATATCAGTATGGAATTAATTATATTAAAAATGTGAGGCAGATCGTATGAAAACTTCTTGATAATCTCTTTGGTCGATATATTACATGTTGTAAACAGTACCCCTCATTTTTTTTCTGAAAATACATGTCAGCCAGCCTCGGGGAATTTGTTTCTTACTTATAAGCTTTGACAGCATAGTTTCTAATTCAGATTCGGGCTAATGAAACTATTGATGTAATATCAGTGCTGCGATCTCATTTAGAAATTCATTTCAACGTATTTTATTTTTCAGAGCACTACGATTATGTGAACTACTGTAAAATTCGACAGTTTGTAGAAGAAAGATCAATGATATGTATTAGATCTAGCCTACATCAGTGGAATTTTCCAATCTTACGGAAATTCATGGTGCCATGGGCATCAGAGCCGTTGGAGAGTATGCCTAAGGACTGGGAGTATCCTCAGTACAATAAAGAGTTCACTCAAAGTACTGAGGTACTCCCAGACAGAATCACTACTGTCCTCAAAGCAAGATACGTCCTAACGACGTACGAATTCGTCAATAACCAAAAGGGTAATTATATAGAAATGGTAATAAAATCAATAGATCAATTTTGTCGTAGTCGCCATGTATATGTATAATATTACAGATGTAATTCGATACAAGATTGAGTGAAGTCGAAGTTTATTCATTATCATTAAGTATTTTAACATTATTCGATCTATGGGCCGTACATTTCCAATGCGACATCATTTAGAAGTATATCTTGACATAATTTATCTGTGCTTACCTTTCACTAACTACATTCATATAACCACGTAATATCTTTGACTGTGTTACCTTATTTGATTATATCAGTTCCCTGTTATCATGCGTGTTTTCTAATACAGACTATGATGCAGATGATGCCTGGGAAAGCGGCGAATGACCTGATCGATTGGGAGGATGACGGTGGAATCAGCGCGTTTGATGATTTGTTAGACGAGGATGATGATGGAGATTCTGATGTGGCTGCTGCCAATGATTATGTTGTTGATGATGATGGTGATAGTGATGACGACGACGACGACTTTTATGGGGGTGCACTTGGGGTGTATGCCCGAAACCATTAAATTTTTTCTATATGTATAAAAAATTAAATCACAAGATATATTAGTTATTTATTGGATTTTATTTTTCTAATAATCACATTTTTTGTTGGCTTCAACGTCGTGGCAAAAACTCTACCGGCCAATCAACCTACTCATCGTTGCCAGAAAGGCTTATCTCTGTATTTAGATGTTACCTTTACTGGGCGCATTCTTTTGTCAGTTACAGACAACTGCTCAATATGAGTCAGACTCAGTGGAAGGTGGTAGAATAGTTGTTGAAATATTTTCATTGCCAATCTTCACGAAAGCATGCTCCGTCCCAGAAACGAACCCGAAACGCCTGCATCAGTATACTAGTGTGTTAGTGACTGTGCTAGCACTTATCATAAATGTATTCATCTGCATACTATAATATTTTCCACTCCATTGTTCCAACACTTTAGTTCAGTGCATATTGCTGTGCACGGGATTCTTGTGCTTGCAACTCTTTTTATTCTACCATTTAAACAATATGTCATGAACGTAAATGTTTAAACAGTTTAAAATAGTAACGCAGACTGGAACACAATCAGATTACAACGTGTGTAAGATGATAGAAAAACGCACGTGATATTGGTGCATGATTATAGCAAGACAGTGTCTGGAAAAAAGGTTCTTTGGCCTTCCATAATACGAGGGTCAGTCAAGCAAATAAAATTGTTTTCCGGAATAGCTAAACCTCTGGATTTCATGTCTAGGAAACAGTGGTAGGAGCAAGAATATCCGTAGAAATCGATGATCAATAGACTGGTGCGCTACTTACAGAGCTCGCCGGATGGCTTTAATCCGAGAGTCTGATCCTCGATAAGTGTACAGATGCGCTCTGAAAGTCCGATCAATCTGAGAAAGAGGACGCACATAGCTCTCAAAACTGCACGAAAAGTTAAACACAGAAGAACATACTCACAGCTCAGAACGGTGTACATTACTGCACTGTGCATTGTGTGAACCCACACAGTCAAATGCACAAGCCTTAATCGTTGAAAAACATGCTTGAAGGACAAACGTAATCCACAATACATTGTACACTGCAATTAAATTTCAAGAACATCAAATTTAAGTTCATTTCTCAGTAATACCGACTGTAACCTCGGACAGTCGGCCTAATACTGACAGTGACGTTTGGCAGAATAATCTTGCGGTGACATCAGACAGTAACTCTGACAGAGATATAAGGCAGTAATACTGACAGTAACCACTGATGGTAAAACTGAGAATATCATCAGACAGTAATACTGACAGTAACACCAGACAGTTTCACGGACAGTGACATCAGGCAGTTACACTGAAAGTGACATCTGACAGTTATACTGACTGTTTTATTTGCCGGTAATACTGACAGTGACACCAAACAGTATTGCTGACAATCAAATCAGAAGTAATACTGACAGTGACACCAGACGGTATTACTGACAATCAAATCAGACAGTAAAACTGACAGTGACACCAGACAGTAATACCGACATTGACATCTAATAGTGTAATACTGACATTGGCATCAGACAGTAATACTGACAGTGACACCAGACAGTAATACCGACAGTGACATCTAATAGTGTAATACTGACATTGGCATCAGACAGTAATACTGACAGTGACACCAGACAGTATTACTGACATTTAAATCAGACAGTAATACTGACAGTGACACCGGGCAGTATTACTGACAATGACTTTAGACAGTAATACTGACAGTGACATCAGACAGTAATACATACAGTGAACCTATATCGTCGTCTTGCATGTGCGTAATCGGCGCTTTACTGCCTTTGAAAGTGCACTTCATGTTTGTGGAAATCATTGGCGTTCTATAAGTTCAAAACAGTAAGGATTCTATTACAAGAAGTTGGTGTAAGAGCACCACGCCCATACATAGGTCTACACCTTAACCCTGCTATACGTCAGATTCGTATGGCCTGGGTCGCTGCACATGCTTCACGACGATTAACACTAAAGCAGTGGAGACAAGTGTTCTTTACGGACGAGTCTCGATTCTGCCTTTATCGATCTTTCGATCGTCAACGTGTCTACCGACGTCGTGGCGAAAGTTTTACGGAATTTTGCTTTGTATAGGGATATATGTTTGGGGGCGGTTCAGTAATGGCGTGGGGAGGAATATCACACGGGTTAAAATCACAATTGGTTGTTATTGATTGCAGTTTTACAGCAGCTTAGTATAGAGATGAGATCCTTCAACCCCATGTTATCCCTTTCTTACAGCAGCATATTCTACCCCCTCCCCCAGCAGCAGGTTAATCTAGGCCCTTCGTACTGCAAGGATTTGCCAAGTCTTTCTGGGAAATAACAACATTCAACTACTAGATTAGCCGCCATATAGCCCTGATTTGTCCCCGATTAAGTATCTTTTGGACCAGTTGGATAGCGGGTTCGAAAGCGCTAGTCACCCCTTGCTACTTGAGAGTAGTTGACCAGAGCTCTGATTGAAGAGTGGGACAACATCCCCATAAGACGGATAAACGCTCCGATGAACTCATGGCCAAAAGAATACGGGCCGTGACCACAGCAAACGGCTGACACACAAGACATTGATGACTCAGATCAATATCAAATCCTATGAGTCCACTCAATTTAATCGTCAGTTCAACTAAACCAATTGTCAGATGCAACATATAGACTTTCGAAATTTTTAAGCATTCATTTATCTGTAAGTATTCAAAATTTCGTTTTAAATGAAGCCCGATATCATATTTCTGCTTTAAATTCCACCCTGTGTATATTTATCCTTTCAGTATATTAAGTTGTAATGTAATAAGCAAAAACTCATTTTTTACCCAAATGTAAATTTGTACATATTTGAATTAAGAGAACAATGTATTATCAACACTTTGTCAAAAGATATGTGATAAAAAATATAATTTACCAGATTACCAAACCTTAACATTCTAAATACTTATTAGAAAAATATCCCCTTCTTATAGAATAAACACATAGAATCCAACGCATCAAATAGCTTTACTTCTAAACTCGCCCCCCCCCCCAAAAAAAAAACACAAAAAAAATATTTAAAAAAAACGGAAACGATATGATATTATTCACACTTTTGTTGCGAGATAGTTGATGCAAACAAATATAACAAAGTATAGAAATATGTCTGATACTTATCTGTCCTTTGTCACGCAAGAATTCGATGGCAGTTTTTTTCTAACACATGTTTTTGATTGAAGGATATTACACGTATAAATGTGATTATGCAATTATATCCAAAGTTTGGATTAAAGTGGAATCATTATCACACAATATTTTGTTTTGTTAAGAATTAAAACGTTTTTACTTTTTCCAAATTTATGGAAATATAACGCAGGTAGGTTTTTTTCTTTGTGTTGTAATACATTGTATTGCAGATTCACTTTTAAAAAGTTTTGATAGCAGAAACCAATGTAATTGTGCTTAGTAATATTAATAATTTGGAAAGCAAAGTTTTGAAAATCCTTATTATAAAGTTTGTTTAACAACTTGATATAAATAACGTAAATTACGATCCAATCGCATGGAAAAAGAAATTAAGATTTGTCTCGTGCAAGTTGTTTTGTTCATAACCTTCATGCAATTCTTAAACAATCTGGAAGATACACCATACTTTCTTGTCTTGCAACGGTTTTGATACTAAACCAGAAAAAAAGGGACTAGGAAGCCGACAATATTGTTATTAAAGCAAATCCACTAAATTAAGTTGATAGTCTTATTCATTGAACATTATTCATGTTCTTAGGCCATATATAGCAGCCGTGACCGTGGCGTAGTGGTTAACATGTCTGACTTCGAATCCGAAGATCGCGGGTTCGAGCGCGGTCGCGGTAGGTCATACTCTATACATGTGATGTCGGCCTCGTGTAAGGGTAAGTTAGTACTGGACCGGTGATAGAAAAAATGTCCAGGAAACTAATAGTAGGAAGAGCTGGCCGTCATATATACGAGCTAAATATGTCACAGTGTTGAATACCACGTTAAAAAAGGATAAATCTGCTGTACCTCATTACTTTGCGATCACTAAATTTCGATCATTTCCCATTATTTTAACAAACCAATTAAAAGGACAATTTTAAATTATAATACAATTACCTATGACTTTCAGATTGTTGATAATACGCCCAAATCTTAAGATTGTTAAAATCTATTGCTATGAACATTTTGAAATGTTTTAAATCACAAGGCCTTGTGCTTACAAAAAATAATGAAGTGACTTAGATATTTCAGACAAACATCTAATTATGTCAGTTAATATTGATCATCAACAAGACATGCAGCAGCATTTAAATGACAATAAAACAAACAGAGCATCACCTAAGTCAGATAATGTAGATCAAAGTCGAGGTAACTGGTCAAAGAAGCTGGAATTTACCATGTCTTGTCTCAGTTATGCTGTTGGTCTAAGTTGTGTGTGGAGATTTCCATATATATGTTATAGAAATGGCGGAGGTATGTAATAAACGTTATTATGTTTTTTTAACTCGACCATCCATACAACATTTTAGAAATGCTTTTATCGTTAATTTGAATAGGAAATTCAAGATATGACACATCTTTGCGTTGTATGTAAAACTTTTACCTAATAAAGAGTGAATTGTAACTACATATTTTTGTTTTGACCAAATGTTAAACACCAGCTGTATTCGCCAATTTATAGCAACGTTAAATTTCGTGTACACTTAATGCTCATGACCATATGCATTGTATTTCTTCGATTTATTTTACCAAATCTCTGATATTCAATCAGTTTACCATACTTTTTCTCTAATCTATGTTGCCAGGTACACTTGTGGTACATACGTGAATATGAATGTTGATTTCTTTATTCTATTTCGAACTGTACTTTCAGGTGCCTTTCTATTACCATTTATCATCATGGTAACTGTGATTGGAATTCCATTGGTATTTTTAGAATTATCCTTTGGACAATATGGCAGATCAGGTGTTGTATCCATTTGGAAAGCATCACCAATATTTGAAGGTAAGACAGATATTGACTTGAATTGTTTTAATTCATTATTAAAACTTTTTTCGTTTTGCTTCTAGCCCTCTCTCTACCCAGCCAACATTCTATATCGGCCCGACATCAAACCTATATGGTTTTCTATGACGGCCCGACGTCAGATTTAATCTCGGCTGCAAATAGGAATGATGTCGACCCGACATCGGTAGTACAATATCGGGCCGATGTCCACACAATATCGGCCCGATATTTCTTGCCTACATCGGGCCGACATCAAAACAATAGCGGTGTGATGTCAGTCAACAGTAGAAATTATTTTATATCGGTCCGACAGCAAACCTATATGGTTTTCTATGACGGCCCAACGTCGGATTTAACCTCGGCTGCAAATAGGAATGATGTCGACCCGACATCGGTTGTACAATATCGGGCCGATGTCTAAACAATATCGGCCCGATATTTCTTGCCTACATCGGGCTAACATCAAAACAATAGCGGTGTACATGTACATTAATAAACCGTGGAGTGAAAATAAACAGCCAGTATGCAAAAACAAACGGATTTGTTACAAAAAAGATTATAAAAGCAAATATTTAGTATATATTCTAACTATAAAGAGCAAATGATAAATACGGCCTTGTTAAAGCATGTCGCGAAATTATGTTACAAATATTTTCAGCCATAATTATACTTTAAAATAAAACAAACAGATAAATTTTGTATTTTTCAATCGCTCAAATGGTTAAAATGAAGTAATTAACAGTGTTTACACATTTGTTAAATCATCATTAGATCTACTTTTAAAAGAAAATAAACTTCACCTTCATCACATTCCTTTGACTTTTAGTTTTTTTGGTTGAAAGAAGGAATGCAGTGAATATTTGCCAGTTCTTCATTTAAAATAATATTATTATATAAGAGTGGTTTTTATGTACTTAAAAAATATTGATTTCAATTACAAACAACATTTCATTTCAAATCACAGCCAAAATTATTTTAAAATTCATACCAAAATGTACAATTATTTGCTGCATGGTAATCAAGAAAACGCAATATCGTACCGTTGTCAATCCGATATACAAAATAGTTGCGTTTATTACCATGTAGGCCCGACGCAGACCCAATATACCTTTTTTGACGTTACATGAAATAGGGTTTGTGTGATTCTAGAAATTGAAATCATACACAGGACTATTTATTAACATAATTAAGTGAACAATACAATTGCAGTTAGCATTTATCAAAATATTAAGTATGTCGGCATTGCAGCGGTCCGATGTCGGTCCCAAAATAGGCACATTTTGCTGGCACGACAGTACGTAAATATAATAAGTAGATAACAGAGGTGTTTCATTAGAATTAATTTATTTCATAATATTTTAACGATTTAACAATATATGGAGGTGTAGCTGAAAATGCACTATCGTACTGATGTCAATCCGATGTACAAAATAGTTACATTAATTGATCATGTTGGCCCGACACAGACCCGATATACTTTTTTGATGTAACATGAAATTGGGTTAGTGTGCTTCTAGTAATTAAAATCATACACAGGACTATTTATTAACATAATTAAGGAAGCAATTCAATTGCATTTATAATTTTTCAAAATATTGAGTATGTCAGCACTGCAGCGGTCCGATGTCGGCCTCAAGTCGGCACATTTTCCGACATGCCGACATTAATTGTATATCGGCCCGATATGGTCATGCTGGCTGGGTAGTGTTCTATTACAATCGAAAGAAAATTTTGTTTTTGATATCAATGTTTCGGGTTAGTTGATATAGATCTTGTTTTATTCCATGAATTGTTCTATTTTCTCTGAAATGTGTTGTTTGGGTTCCATTTTATAGATAAACAATTGAAATGCTTAGATAGTTCGGTCTACCGACAAGGAACCAGTGATCAAAAATAATGTAAAGAACTGCCCTATCAATGCTACCGAACAAGTGTGCATCGTATAAATTATACGAGTTTTGGTTAAAGAAATGTTCAAACTGAATGAACCAATTAATCATGCACTGACCATGGTTCCGAGTGGTATCGAAATCAACCTCAAAATTCACTTAAATAATAATATTTGCATTTGCACGTAAGCCAAACTGTTACAGAATGGACCATTTAGTAACGAAAATATATCTGCACAAATAAATACTTGAAAACAAGTAAGTAAAATGATACATGTATAAAGTTTTTTGATAACTGATATATGCTACCTTTTATATTTCGTAGGAGTTGGTTGGGCCATGTTTTTGTCATCAGTATTTATTTCCATATACCTCAATATGATCATCGCTTACTCTTTCTATTACCTGTTTGCATCATTTTCGTCGATATTACCATGGCAGGAGTGTGGAGAGTGGAGTTCAGAAGGTAATCGTTTTGCCTGGTGTTTGCTGTCAATTAATTAATCATTCTAATCGTCGCATGCGGTCCAAACAAGTTTTAATTGTATTGTATTTTATCCGAAATGTCAGTTATTTGCACTCGTTTCTTGGTTTCGCAAATAAATCGTCGAAACTGTTAATAAAACACTAACTGAACGAATTTATAAACTGTGTAAACTTGTAATACATGAGCCAACTAGTACATTGTTATGAAAACAAGCCTGAACATTTTCATGACATTAAAGTGTACATGTATGTTTACCGGTATAGTTAGAGAAAAATAGTAGCCGCCCAGCTAGCTCAGTTGGTCGAGGGGTCGATTTATGGGCGGGGCATACTTTCGTGAAGCTTGGTCATGAAATTATTTCTACAGGGCCATTCTCCCTCCTACCAATGATTCCTAAATATGTAGGGCATTTGTCAGTCACTGACGAAAGTATGTGCTTAGTAGTTGGTTAACAGCTAGATCTAGAGATTTAACCTTTCCAGGAACTGTGAATAGGTTGACTGACCCCTGTTGTATGACCTTTACAGCGTGTTGCTACGGTGTTAAACCCAACAAAACAAACGAAAAATAGTATTGATGTATTAAAAATCAAAGCACTGAAAGAACTTCTGGGGAGATTTATCTTAAAACAATGTAACAGTTACAATGTTTATCCTCAAGATAATGTCATTGTTTTTGGCATATATACATAGCTTTGTCATACAACATTTGAATGACAAATTGTACTAAAATACTTACATGTTTTACAAAAAGATTAAACCGAGACAACCAATGTTTAATTAATATACTCGGGCAGGATTCAGAAACATTCTAAATGTGTGGCACATTTTATATCATTCTATATAAACTCAACTTTCTAAATACACTGAACTAATGCACTATAATTTCCCATGATCAACTGTGTGTATTAAAAACACAGAGGCATATTCAATAGAAGTTCTTTATTTGTGATAATACGAATGAGACCAATACCGATTAAAAAACTTTTAATACTACATGTATTGTAAAATAATATTTTACATTTAGGCCTATTACACATATCAAGGCAAGTTTATAACCTAAATTGATGTCCCTCAAAGCTTTTCTTGTTTGTTAATCTAATGCAAATCCCAGGCTGCCGGCAAAAAAGTCCCCACAAAAGATATAGTTTACACATATATATGTGTTTATACAATATTTTTTGTGGGGACTGTTTTATGGCGGCAGCCTGTGATGCAAATGTAAGTGTCTTCTTACAGCTTGTTCAAATTCAAAAACAGAAAAAATCAAGAATTGTACTGATAACGGTGGAGTGTTTTGTTTCGACAAATGTTTCTATCAGGATAAAGTTTCATCAAACACATGGAATAATGTATCACAATGCCCTAGTGGTAATCTTATATTACCAAGTGATGACTACTTTCAGTAAGTAAGATTAGATTTTTTTATTATTACTGGACACTAATGTTACATCCAGGGGTATGGTATACAAGTAAAAAATTGCTGCGAAATGCAGCAATGTGATTGTCACGGCAAACAAAAAAAACACTTAAGTATAATCTTAAGGTAACTCAAAATAGCGTTGTGTTGAATTGTCATGTTAACTGTTAAGGATTTTCAATATTTTAAAGTAACTTGTTATAAAACGTATTCCTGTTTATACGTAAAGGAAACTAAGAATTTTGCTCATAACAATGAGACATGAATTCTGAACGAAGTTTAAAGTTGTGGTAAACACTACGGACCAAATTAACAGAGAAATACTTTGCCTTTAAATATATATGCTGTAACATGTTTGACAGAAGTTTCTTCTATTGATTTATATAAGCATTTTCAGTTCTAATTATCTTTATATCAAAAGTGCTCAACAGTGCTTAAATATCAAAATGACAAATATCGGTTTTAAGTTCTTTTATTCTTCTTTAGTAAATATATAGGTAAACTTTCACTTGTATTTATTGATATAAGATTAACACTTGGTTGTTGTTGGTGTTCCGGTGGCATCACTTAAAACTCACTATTTTTTAAAAACACTATGTACACAGTTCATATTAAAAAAAGCAACACTCTAGTTTAAAATTATATACAAGTCTTTCTAAAATGAACACTCTATAAAGTTAACTTGTTCATGACTTACATAATTGGGTTAGAGAAGTTATTGGTAGCTTAAACATATTGGTCGAAATTTATCAGGTCCCCCAGTCCAAATTTGTTAATGCGGTTTTTAAAGGAATTGAGAGAGGGAGCATTAACAATTGATTGTGGTAGATTATACCAAGGATCTGCAACCCTCTGGCTATAAGAGTGTTTTCTAATTTCATTTTGACAACGGGTTTTGAAGATTTTGAATGAATTGCCTCTTGTGTTCATTCAATTTTAATCTTCAATTAAATAAATTGCTTACATCATGATGATAAATCTACAACGGTCATTCATTCAGCCATTCATTGACACCTGGCCATGGCACTACGTTCTCACAGTTAACTCCAGCTGTGAATATCGTCTTCTAAGTAGTATATATTATATACAAGCGTGTGGCAGATAATATTGCGCAATAATACAAATAACTTTTCTCCGTACACAGAATGAATAATGTTTGATTAATGTAAAGAAACATTAAATACAATGTATCATAATTTTAGGTATTTCTTTTAATTATTTTTTTCCAATTCATCTTCGTTTGATAGTATTCATATTTTTCTACTGCACTATTTTTTGTGGCGCATTTACTCATTGTTAGGTGTTGTTCGTTTTTTCCGCAGAGCGCTGACATAGAAAGGATTTTTCTTAAATCCTTCCAAAAATATGCGGACCATTACGCTAATGAAAAGACATGTCCTTAAATGTTATCTTTTGATTAAACTATCCCCCTTACCCTGGTTTATAGTTAATAAGAGTATTAAGTATTAAATACACCAAATTACTTATAATGCATTGAATTTCTCAATTAAAAAAGTGAACGTTTTTGACAAGTTTGACCGTCCAAATCACTTGTACAGTACTTTGCAGGATAGAAACAATTTTAGTACAGGAAAACCCTGCATGTACCTTGCATTATCATAATTATTTTAAATCTAATGTCTTGTTAGAAATCTTTCTATTTTTACTTTTGTCCTATTGTAGTAAGTCCGTGTTAAAAATAACGGATGGTATAAACAAAATGGGATCAATCAATTGGGAACTGGCTTCGTGTTTATTGTTGGCTTGGGTAATTGTATGTATCTGTCTTGCTAAAGGAATAAAATCAAGTGGTAAAGTAAGTAAAGTATTAAATCAAAGAATCTTCCTACTACAGCTTTTATAATATAGTAACGTCATGTATGTATCTATTTTATATTGTGCATTTGTATTTTGAAACTGAAATGTGCAAGGCAGTAGTAGTAAGGAAATTCACCAAATTAAAACAAATCATTATCTTTGACCTCACTGAGATAGAGCAGTGTTTGTTTTGAGAGACCATTAAATTTACTATAATTCTGTCATCAAAATATGTATCAGTATTTAAGTACATAAAATCAAAATTGACGGTAAATAAAACAAGAGCTCCGCTGGGCGGGGCATTATACGCCCGTGTGCAGTCCATGCTGTGTTCTATCTCATATAAAGTCCCTGTGACCTTGACCAATGACCCCAGGATCTCAGAATAGGTCCCATTCTTAACAGGAGGGCTATCCAAAGCAAAGATTTTGAGAACCTAGGTACAGCCATGGTTGATTTATCACCGACACAAAGTTTTCCCATACAAACTTCCAGTGACTTTGACCCTGGGGCCTCAGAACCAAAAGTTCTCGCCCTTGACCCAAAGAGTATTGATACATAAAATTTGGTGATCTTAGGTAAAGTTGGTTGTTGGACAAGGTTTTTCCTCATGATTTTTCTTTTGACTTTAACCTTTAACACAGGGACCTAAAACCAAAGGGGCATATGCTAGACATTAAGGCTACCCTTAAATAAGATTTGGAAAACCTACAATGTAGGTACAATTATTATTGAGTTACTGTCCGGAAAATGTTTCAATATGAATTAAGTCCCTGTGACCTTGACTTTTGTCCCTGGGGTTTCCAAATCAAAAGAGAACATCAAATACCAAAGAGCTATCAACACATTACATCTTGACAAATGGGCTGATCCACATAAAATTTGGTTAACCTAGGTACAATCATTGTTTAGTTATTGTCCGAACAAGGATTGTCCATATGATGCCCCTGTGACCTAGATCTTTGACCCAGTTTTGACCCAAAACCAATTGGGAACATCCTTAACACATGGGCTACCCTCACATAAAATTTGGTGAACTAAATTCATTTTACTTATTAAATATAGCATTATTTCCATGGTCTGCCATTTTGACTTTGTTAACATATTGATTGAACATTTGAAGTCTCTGCTTGGTAATTTGATATCTTCTGGATGATGGTTTAAACTTGACCCAGGGGCCCCAAAATCAATAGGGAACATCCTTGACACATGGGCTACTCTCACATGAAATTTGGTGAACTTAAGTGCAGTCATTGTTGATTTACTACACATACAATGTTTTTCAATATGATGCTCCTGTGACCTTGACCTTTGACCCAGGGGCCCTAAAACCAATAGGACATAACCATGACACATGGGCTACTCTCCTAAAACAATTTAGTGAACCTAGGTACATTGGTTGTTCAGTTATTGTCTGGACAAGGTTTTTCCATATGATGCGTCTGTGACCTTGACCTTTGGGTCTGGGGCCCCAAAACCTATTGGGAACATCCTTAACACAAGGGCTACATTCACATAAAATTTTATGAACCTAGGTACAGTCCTTGTTGAGTTATTGTCCAAACAAGGTTTTTCAATATGATGCCTCTGTGACCTTGACCTTTGACCCAGGAGCCCCAAAACCAAAAGGGCATATCCTTGACACAAGGGCTACCCTCACATAGACTTTAATGAACCTAGGTAAATTGGTGGTTCAGTTATTGCCTGGACAAAAGTTTCATTGTTTGCCATTTTGACTTTATAAACATATTGATAGAACATATGAAGTCACTGCTTGGTAATTTGATATCTTCTGGTTGAAGGTTTATACTTGAACCTGTTTCCCCAAAACTGATAAGGCACATCCTTGACACATGGTCTACTGTCACATGAAATTAGGTGAACTTAGGTACAGTCATTGTTGAGTAATTACCCAGACAATGTTTTTCAATGTGATGCCCCTGTGACCTTGACCTTTGACAAAGGCGCCCCAAAACCAATAGGGCATAACCTTGACACATGGGCTACTTTCATATAAAATTTAGTGAACCTAGGTACATTGGTTGTTCAGTTATTGTCTGGACAAGGTTTATCCATATGATGCCTCCGTGACCTTGACCTTTGGGTCTGGGGCCCAAAAACCTATTGGGAACATCCTTGACAAAAGGGCTACCTTCACATAAAATTTTGTGAATCCAGGTACAGTAATTGATGAGTTATTGCCCAAACAAGGATTTTCAATATGATGCCCCTGTGACCTTGACCTTTGACCCAGGAGCCCCAAAACCAATAGGGCAAAACCTTTACCCAAGGGCTACCCTCACATAAAATTTGGAGAACCAAGGTACATTGGTGGTTCAGTTATTGTCTGGACAAGTGTTTCATTGTTTGCCGTTTTGACTTTATAAACATATTGATAGAACATTTGAAGTCACAGCTTGGTAATTTGATATCTTCTGGTTTAAGATTTAAACTTAACCCTGTTTTCCCAAAACTGATAAGGTACATCCTTGACACATGGGCTACTCTCACATGAAATTTGGTGAACTTTGGTACAATCATTGTTGAGTAATTATCCAGACAATGTTTTTCAATATGATGCCCCTGTGACCTTGACCTTTGACCCAGGGGCCCCAAAACCAATAGGGCATAACCTTGACACATGGGCTACTTTCACGCCAAATTTAGTGAACCTAGGTACATTGGTTGTTCAGTTATTGTCTGGACAAGGTTTTTCCATATGATCCCTCTGTGACCTTGACCTTTGGGTCTGGGGCCCAAAAACCTATTGGGAACATCCTTGACACAAGGGCTACCTTCACATAAAATTTTGTGAACCTAGGTACAGTAGTTGATGAGTTATTGTCCAAACAAGGATTTTCAATATGATGCCTCTGTGACCTTGACCTTTGACCCAGGAACCCCAAAACCAATAGGGCATAACCTTTACCCAAGGGCTACCCTCACATAAAATTTGGAGAACCTAGGTACATTGGTGGTTCAGTTATTGTCCGGACAAGTGTTTCATTGTTTGCCGTTTTGACTTTATAAACATATTGATAGAACATTTTGAAGTCACAGCTTGGTAATTTGATATCTTCTGGTTTAAGATTTAAACTTAACCCTGTTTTCCCAAAACTGATAAGGTACATCCTTGACACATGGGCTACTCTCACATGAAATTTGGTGAACCTAGGTACAGTCATTAGTGAGTTATTACCCGGACAATGTTTTTCAATTTGATGCCACTGTGACCTTGACCTTTGACCCAGGGGCCCCAAAATCAATAGTGCATATCCTTGACACATGGGCTACTCTCACATGAAATTTGGTGAACCTAGGTACATTGGTGTTTCATTTATTGTCCGGACAAAGTTTTTCCATATAATGCCCCTGTGACCTTGACCTTTGAACCTGGGGCCCCATAAACCTATAGGGCGCATCTTTGACACATGGGCTACTCTTACATAAAATTTGGTGAACCTAGGTACAGGCGTTGTTGAGTTATGGTCCGGACAAGGTTTTTCAATTTGATGTCCCTGTGACCTTGACCTTTGACCCAGGGGCCCCAAAACCGATTGGGAACATCCTTGACACATGGGCTTCTCTCACATAAAATTTGGTGATCCTAGGTAGATTGGTTGTTAAGTTATTGTCAGGACAAGTTTTTTTCCCATATGATGCCACTGTGACCTTGACCTTTGACGCAGGGGCCCCAAAACCGATAGGGAACATCTTTGACACATGGGCTACTCTTACATTAAATTTGGTGAACTTAGGTACATTGGTGGTTCAGATATTGTCCGGACAAGTTTTACCTATTTTAAGTCCCAGTGACCTTGACCTTTAACCCTGGGGTCTCAAAATCAATAGGGAACCTCCTCCACCCAAGGGCTATCAACACATAAAATTTGAGGAACCTAGGTTCATCCTTTCTTGAGTTATCATCCGGACAAGCAATTGTCCACGGACGGACAGACGGACAGACGGACAGACAGACAGACGGACAGACGGACAGACGGACAACAGCATAACATAATACGACCGTTTTTTCAAAACGGGCGTATAAAAAATCTTATAATAATCTGATTTTTTGCATGATAATAAAATTTGTTAAAGTTGATACCTTCCAAAGTAATCTGGTTTAGTACAGTCATTAAATTTGATAGGTTCAAAGAACAAGGTTGTTAGGTTTCATTATTTTTAGTTGCATATTTTGTTTTTGATTTTCTGTTTAAACGTCTGGTAAATTATTGAAAATTTCACTCTGGTAAGATAGCCAGTGAGACAGAGCTTCGGTTAGTTGAGAGTTAGAGATGAATTATTAGGTTTTAGATTCAGTATGATTTCTCTAAATTGTGTTTAAATTTAATTTTCATTTTGATTATAATAAACTAACCACTATACTATTATATAATGTTTATGTGTTTTATTACACTGAACGAGTATACGTAAATTCTCCTTCATTTAGATAAAGAAATTAAGCGACTTATGGTATGAAGGATATATACGTGTAATTCGTTTCATTAGTGACTACATTTCATATCTATATGATGTTAATGTTATCTGTTACAGGCTGCGTACTTCACTACTATTTTCCCATATTTGGTACTGAGTATTTTAGCAGTACGAGGCTTAACTTTAAAAGGTTCTACTGATGGGATTGTTTATCTTTTCAAGCCACAATGGCATAAACTACTAGAGGCAAGGGTAAGTGCGTATATTTTTCAAATTTCTGTAAAATTCTTCTGTATTTGTTCGTTGTGAACTGCGTAAATGAACGAACCATTTCTTGTATGACAATTCATTTAAGAAATAGTTGGGATTAACAACGAAAGTAGTTCAAAATACATGTACTTCAAGTCTATTGAAAGAATGTATTTTGACAGAAAATTTAAGAATTGCAAACTTATCGTTTTGTTACTGCGCAGTTTAAATTGCTAGAGCTATAATAATACAAGAACTGTAAATTTAGCTTGTGAAAGAATTTCAATACTGTTTATGCTGCTCAATAAAACAGTTTTATGCCAACTTTCCTTTAAATAATCTATTGTTTTCAAACATAAATATTTTCGCTTTTGACATCCCAATTCATAAGTTGCAAACACAAGTTGTCGTGTCGTTCTTAGGAATTATTAACTATATTTAATATTCACATTTTTACACAGACGTCGTATCAGATGCATTAAGTTGATCAGCTGAAAAATCAAATGTTGTTAATGAATAGTCAAAATAGGCAATAACCATGACATATGAAGTGAAATGTGTTTCAATCATTCTTATGTTGTGTATATACAAGTAATGGTTTCTATACAGGTTTGGAGTGATGCGTCAGTCCAAGTAATTTATTCACTGTCACCATGCTTTGGAGGACTCATAACTTTGTCCAGTTACAATAAATTCAACAATAACTGTTTCAAGTATGTTATTTACATATTAAATGTTATGATTTGGGTGTTCATATATATAACTGATATATCTACTTAATCATCGCAAAGAGTCACGTTTTTCTTAGCGTCGACAACTAGATTTTTATCAATTAGATTAAATAAGATGACTGTCAACCATAATTTTATCATTGCATCAGTAAATGACACTTTTGCATGAACAGTCAATATATGTAATATATTCGATATAATGTGACTCATTTGATGGTTTGGTTAAGTTTTTTAAACGATATTGACACGATTTGCTATCCGGTGAAGTGGGTTTCATTTTTTGTTGTATATACGTCCTCATAAATCTCACATATTCTTACACGATCGCTTAAACGATCATACACGGAATTGAGATTCGTGCAAGTTTTACAATGTTTTAAAAACCATACTCGACTTTCACGAATACACTCGAATGTCCAGATAACAACTCGGATCAAAACAAGGCTGGTTCGATTGTATGAACGGTTTACACGGATGGCCAATAGGGCTGCAACGATTCGATTCGATACATCGAAACTCGACTGCGAGGGCGGCGATTCGATTTCGATTCGGGACCCACGAATTTCGATTCGATACTGACTTTTAAACGTATCTACATAAGTTATAAGCATAAAAGCAAAAGGGCACCTAAAAGACACTAACTCCCCGCAACGGTTATTTCCCTTTATTAAATCAAGTAGCAAGGCGTTATCTGCAGTATATTAAGAGCTGCATTTTCTGAAACAATTTATGTTTCATGTTGTATATATAGATACGTTTTAGTTGATATTACATTAATGATACATTTTTGCGACCTTTATATTCGTACCCAGTCCATTTCGTACTAAAAGAAGCAATCTTAATTTAGCAGATTTTCGGGTTTCATGTGAATTTAATTTGAGTAACACTTTTATTTTATCAATAATAAATAGTTTTTATCTCAAATAAATGTATAAATGCATATTTGGAGTAAATAATTCTAATAGATGAATCGAATCGAAAAAAATCGAATCAAAAGAAAAAATATCGAATCGCATCAAATCGACTTTCCGGTGAATCGTTGCAGCTCTAGTGGCCAACTGTATAAGCCATGTGTTCTGTGTGAGACAGGCTTAAGAGCTTTCTGATCATATTTTTTTTATTTCTATTGATTGTTTTGTTATCTCTTAACCTGACTATTAATATTATAACATATCACCACAACTTGTATCACGTGTTCTCTGTATCATAGGGACGCTGTTGTTATTTCTTTAATGGTGTGTTTGACCTCTGTATTTTCTGGTATGGTGATATTTAGTATTATAGGGTATATGGCTACAGAGTTAAACCAACCTATAAGTGAGGTAGTACAACCAGGAGTAGGGTTAGCGTTTATTGTATATCCTGATGTTGTAACGAAGCTTCCGATATCTCAACTCTGGTCTGTACTATTTTTCACTATGATAATAACTTTTGGATTAGGATCTCTGGTGGGTTTATTGATTTTTTACATTAGTTTTCCTCAAAATAATTGCGCATTTTACGACTACCTATATAGAGACTGCTAATACCAAATATTAACAATAGCGGATTTGGTTCTCTAGTGTGTATAGTTTAGTCCCTGATTCACAAGGTGCAATCAGTACATGAAGAATAGAGTTGGTAACAACTCAAAATATGTTTATGTTATTTAATAGTGGTTCATGATCGGTATTTTTTAACAGTCTTACTTTGTATAAGTTCCTATACCAATATTGTAATAGAGTAATGTCAAGATTTAATACAATACTTCTTCGACATTCGAACCAACATATATTTTCAAAAACTTCTAGTTCTTATTTTGCAATCCTAGAGCTAACTTCCAAATGTTAAATGTCCATCGCTCAACAGTCAAACTTGTGTCAAATGCAAGTTTATGCACTTAAAATATGAAACATGATTAATTATAAAGTCTGGTATCGCCCATCATGCGACAGTGTTTTGTTACGTTTGTGTAATTCTAGTATTTATCTATAATGAAATACAAAATATAAAAAGTGCGTAAAAATTGACCCCGACCTGACCTTTATGCAAGAATATTCATTACATTGAATACGAGTGTAGTATTAAAGCTCGATTACACCGTGGCCGTGAGGATTATGTGTATAAACATACTTCTATAATTTTACAATCGCCGCCAAAGTGTAGAATAGGCGTGGTTCTGTAGCGTGTTCAATTACACAAAACGTTACAAAACGTTGCATAACGATACATTCGGAACTCCTCGGCCATTCACTGCGAATATCCTAATCTAATACACAAATATGAGATCGTTGAGGCAATGAGTGATGTTTCAAAATTTACGGACTAAAAACGAAACATCACTCAATGCCTAAACGATCATATATTTGTTTACTTTAACACCGGTAGTTTCAAAATAGCGTCTAAATATGTCCGAGGTTATTCGAAACGAATGGCCGAGGTGTTCCGAATGTATCGTTATGGAACGTTTTGTAACGTTCGCGGTAACTGAACGCAGGGCAGATTTTCGTCGGGATATGTGTAGATAATTATTAGATGCAAATGTGACAGGTCAGGTCGGGGTCAATATTTACGCACTATACATTTTTTATATATGATAGAGGGTTTTATTTCATTATACACACATAAATACACAATGTCTGACATTTTGCAAACCGCAATTAGTCACAAAAAGATGAAGTAAAATACACTGTACTACCTTTTGTCAAATACCCAAATATATCCTTTTCTCAATCGTCTGTTTAAAGAAATTTGCTTTCTTGATTACGTGTTGGCATTAAGATGGGTATACGATTCAAAGTAACAACCAATTTTACACCAAACATGTAACTAGGAGAGTGTGAATTTATTTGTTAAACAAAATACCGTTGTAAATTTCTATTGGTCCATGTAGCTATCATCATAACTTTTTCAGACATCTATTGTGAACACAGTACATACAACTCTTCTGGATAGATTTCCAAAACTGTTTCATAAAACTCATAAGCGAAAAAGTTTGTTACTTTTTGGAATATCATGTTTCTGTTACTTTATTGGGTTACCATTTACCTTTCAGGTAAATGAAATATATTATTTATATCATTATAGCAACATGACTGTCTTGTTAATAACTTTTTAGAGCATTAATTGGATGAAGTGTTTCACGAGCACATCATTGGTTGTAAATATAGGCATTTAAGTAAACATATTTAATTTTTTCAACGTGTAAATTTATTGTTCAACAACTGCTTCTTTGCTTTGACTGTATCTATTACTCTATTGACACATCGAATGTGCGAACAATATGCATAGCATTACAATATTTGCGAACAATATGCATAGTATTATAATATTTGCGAACAATAAGCATAGTATTACAATATCTGCGAACAATAAGCATAGTATTACAATATCTGCGAACAATACGCATAGTATTACAATATTTGCGAACAATACGCATAGTATTACAATATCTGCGAACAATACGCATAGTATTACAATATTTGCGAACAATACGCATAGTATTACAATATTTGCGAACAATACGCATAGTATTACAATATCTGCGAACAATAAGCATAGTATTATAATATTTGCGAACATTACGCATAGTATTACAATATCTGCGAACAATACGCATAGTATTACAATATTTGCGAACAATACGCATAGTATTACAATATTTGCGAACAATACGCATAGTATTACAATATTTGCGAACAATATGCATAGTATTACAATATTTGCGAACAATTTGCATAGTATTACAATATCTGCGAACAATAAGCATAGTATTACAATATCTGCGAACAATACGCATAGTATTACAATATCTGCGAACAATAAGCATAGTATTACAATATCTGCGAACAATTTGCATAGTATTACAATATTTGCGAACAATACGCATAGTATTACAATATCTGCGAACACAACGCATAGTATTACAATATCTGCGAACAATACGTATAGTATTACAATATCTGCGAATAATACGCATAGTATTACAATATTTGCGAACAATACGCATAGTATTACAATATTTGCGAACAATACGCATAGTATTACAATATTTGCGAACAATACGCATAGTATTACAATATTTGCGAACAATACGCATAGTATTACAATATTTGCGAACAATACGCATAGTATTACAATATTTGCGAACAATACGCATAGTATTACAATATTTGCGAACAATACGCATGCCTGTCACGCTAATTTTTATGTTTTCATCATCATGTAATTTGTGTTTTTATGTTGTCGATATCAAGATTAATTCATAATTAATATCATTAAATTTTCATTTTAATGTTTGTCATATATTTATTTCAAAGAGATCATCTGATATACATGTAATTTCTTATTTGGTTTAACAATGTTGTTGCATTTTATAAAGGGTGGAATATATGTCATTCAACTATTTGATAATTATGCAGCAGCATATTCTGTGTTAGTGATAGGAGTTATGGAGTCTGTGGCTGTGTCGTGGGTGTATGGTAAGTGAACATTGCTAAATAATGTACTTTAATTTCAAGAAATATGTATTATCTGTAAACAAACTGATTCCATTAAATTTATGCATTTAGGTTAAACAATAGTTTTACACAGTTAAATTGCTTTTGAATGAAAATACAGAACAGTACAAAAGGCATGCAGTACAGAAGAAACATTGAAACGAAAAGTGTCAGTAGTTTGGTTGAAAAAGTATATAACACCTCCGTACCAAGATTCAAAATCACATTTTGTTCCATAAATTTCACAGAAAGGAAATATTATAGAATTATCAACAAAACGCAATTTTTGATGCAGGATCACTATGAATAATGTATGGCTACGAGTATTTTCTAATTGAGAATTCTATTAATTAATTATTTAAATTGTACAGGTGGAGATCGATTCTTGAATAATCTAGAAGCAATGCTGGGATACAGACCAAGTTATATATGGGTGTGGTGTTGGAGAATAGTTATCCCAGTTGGCCTATTAGTAAGTCCTTCTTGTAGTTGGCCTATTAGTAAGTCCTTCTTGTAGTTGGCCTATTAGTAAGTCCTTCTTGTAGTTGGCCTATTAGTAAGTCCTTCTTGTAGTTGGCCTATTAGTAAGTCCTTCTTGTAGTTGGCCTATTAGTAAGTCCTTCTTGTAGTTGGCCTATTAGTAAGTCCTTTTTGTAGTTGGCCTATTAGTAAGTCCTTCTTGTAGTTGGCCTATTAGTAAGTCCTTCTTGTAGTTGGCCTATTAGTAAGTCCTTCTTGTAGTTGGCCTATTAGTAAGTCCTTCTTGTAGTTGGCCTATTAGTAAGTCCTTCTTGTAGTTGGCCTATTAGTAAGTCCTTGTAGTTGGCTTATTAGTAAGTCCTTCTTGTAGTTGGCCTATTAGTAAGTCCTTTTTGTAGTTGGCCTATTAGTAAGTCCTTTTTGTAGTTGGCCTATTAGTAAGTCCTTTTTGTAGTTGGCCTATTAGTAAGTCCTTTTTGTAGTTGGCCTATTAGTAAGTCCTTTTTGTAGTTGGCCTATTAGTAAGTCCTTCTTGTAGTTGGCCTATTAGTAAGTCCTTCTTGCAGTTGGCCTATTAGTAAGTCCTTCTTGCAGTTGGCCTATTAGTAAGTCCTTCTTGTAGTTGGCCTATTAGTAAGTCCTTCTTGTAGTTGGCCTATTAGTAAGTCCTTCTTGTAGTTGGCCTATTAGTAAGTCCTTCTTGTAGTTGGCCTATTAGTAAGTCCTTCTTGTAGTTGGCCTATTAGTAAGTCCTTGTAGTTGGCCTATTAGTAAGTCCTTCTTGTAGTTGGCCTATTAGTAAGTCCTTCTTGTAGTTGGCCTATTAGTAAGTCCTTCTTGTAGTTGGCCTATTAGTAAGTCCTTCTAGTTCTTATAATGAAACTGTAGCTCAATAGATGAATACTTTTCTTTTTCGAAATGAGTATTCATCATTCATGTGTATATTAGCTGAAGAAATATCATTTTGAAGGTTCGTGATTTTAGGGTTTCATATAATTGATTAAACTTTCAGCACTCATTTCAGAACATTTAATCCGTTCATTTGTAATTTATTATCATGTGTTAATACAAATTTTAAAACATTCAAGAGTATGTATTTTATTTTATGTAAGACTAAACCAATTAATGATATAATTGATATAATATATGATATATAATATAAATGATATAATCTTTTTCTACACAGACAATTTTGGTATCTACATTGATTGATTTTACACCAACTGAATACTATACATTTGTATTTCCTGCCTGGGCTGATGGGATTGGTTGGATGATTTCAATGACTTCGATTATGGCTATACCATTTGTTATGATCTTCAAAGTTATCAAACACAAGTATAATAGCGGTTGCAGCATTATGAAAGTACATATATGAATTTTTATTGTTTATTTGTTTTAAATCCACACTTTCGTGTCGTATGTATTTGTGCCTGGGGACGTGATAAACAATGTTTAAGGTTAATTGTGTCACGACCCTATAAAAAATAAGTATATTTTGCTACCGGTGTTTATAGCTACTGGACAGTACATTAAAACATGGATGATAAGTATATTATGTAGAACCAATTTTAGACATCAATCATGAATAGCACTTTGTAATAATACAAATTTAATAGATAAAATACTCATATCTTGAATCAAAATTATGTATAATACATTGAGTATGTCTTTTCTACTAGCAACAGTGAATAAATTAATGTCAAAACAATGAGCTTGGCGATGAGCCACTTGTAGATAAATTACAAGTTTCGTACCAAAGTTTGTGGTTGTTTCCTAATTATAATTATCTTTTCTTTGCATACACTCTTCTAAAACATTAAACATATTTTTAAATTAATATATATTGAAGACATTTAAATATGTTTATCCAACATAAATAAATGACCATGCTTAATGGGAATTAGTTACGTTTCTTGCTCAACATGGCACGACTAAAGTATTGTAGAGCAAGGCAAGCAACACTTTCTATAAATCAAACATTTTTTCACACATGTATTTGCAGAGTGTTATGTTTTTGTGCAAGGCCGATGCAGAATGGGACGCAATAAAGGAAATTCATGTAGGTAAACGTGATGAGTTAGACCTAGTGACAATAGTAGGTCGTAATTCGTCTTGGTCTTTATCAAGTATTGAAGTTGGTTCTACTAGAGAGATAGGTAATACAGTACAGACGAGAATGTAGTGACTAGTGGAGATGATCATACTAGTAATAAGAAATTATATACAGTACCCACCAAAAGTTTGGAGACAAAAGAAATGTACTACTATTCTTGAACCTAGGTGACTAAGTTTGCTGAATCATTATATTTAATACATTTAAGTATAGTTTGTGATAAAAAGAAAACAAATTTTCGGAATGCAACCCCTTTATTTAGATTCAGCATATGACATCCTAAAGCCTCCAAAACCATGTTTATTGTAGTTATATTCCATAACATAGTTTTTATGCTTTTTTGTAGTCTCAGTTATAATTATGAAAATGTCCCAAAATTAATGCAAAACAACAAAGCATTTCAAAATAAACAATAACCAAATTTTAGATAAATACTATTTAGTAGGCCTACAATCTAAAAGTGTCTCCAAACTTTTGGTGGGTACTGTATAATGTAAAGTTTGTACAGCAATAAGGACTTATGTGAATGTGGACAATATTAAACTATCTACATTTCTGAATGCAAGTAGATTCAGTATATGCAGTCACCATTCTGACAGGTGAATGGGTTTATTTACTGTACATGTGAAATATTATTGAATAATTTTAACTTAAATCCCGCTAAAAATGAACGCGAATGTAAAATAAATGGCTCATAATGTGCAAAAAAACTAGTTATTTGTATATTTACACAGATCTGTATATTTCAGATTAACCACTCATATTGTTAACAGTTTATTTTTGCGTTATAAAACTAATTGTAAAAATATTTTTAAGGAACGCTTTCATTTATCAAAATTATTTTTTATAAACAATAATGTACATTTGCATTCACCAAATAAATTATTCATTTAAACACAAATTTTAACCATGTAAAAGTTGGTTGATTGCTTAGAAAATCACTTTTTAATACATATCAAGTTTTAAAACTCTACGCTAAGGACGAGGCGACTTGATTGAGGTACTGTTTTAACTCCTCTAGCGCTTTTCTCTCCGAAGTACAATAGAGCGACGCAGAGCAGGTACCCTCAGCGCACTCTGAACACCCCTGTGTAAAAGCAGGGAATTGTAGATTTTTTAAGCATGTAAATATTTGTGTATCGATGGAAATTATTAGTACGTTTAAACAGAAACTATCCAGAAGGAAAAGAAAAATAATTTCAAATGGATAAAAGAAGTGATGTGTCGTTAAAGAAATTTCATCAAACAGCTATAGAATTGAAGATCTTAAGATTTTTGTTGCAAATTCGACACATCAGATTAGTTTGTTGGCTGATATTTTGCATGGCCTTGCAGTATGTTGAATTTCATGTATCTAAAAATTCACTAGCGTTTGTATGCTGATTTGCGTTATTACTTTTATTCGATCCCTATGCACGATTTTGAGTCAACACCCCTGGCGAAATTAACATGATCAGAACATGTTCAGATATGTTTTAAACATGTTTGAACATATTATTAGAACATGTCTGACTGCGTTTTAATCATGTTATGAACATATTCAAACATGTTAGAGCATGTGCGTTAAATGGCACCATGGTCAAACATGATCAAATGTGATCATGAATGGCCATGATAGTAACCATGTTAGAACATATTTAAAACATGTTTCTTTATCATGATCAGAACATGTTTAGACAAATTATAACATTATTGTCCATTATCTTAAGAGTATTTTTTTCAACATATAGAACATGTTTGAACATATTTAAAACATGTTTTTGCTTCATGATTGGAACATGTTCAGTCATGTTTGTCCTTGTTCTGAACCACTGTCAACATGACCAAATAATAACTGCAGGCCATTTCGAAATTATTTTTTGAAAAATAAGTAAAACTGATTTGTTTTCCTTCATACATGATCTTGATTACATAATTCATTATAAACTGATATATTGCAGTCATGTGTGATGAATTGAGTTTCACTGGTATTCCACTTTGAATGATATTTTGTCTAGTTTAAAAAAATTCTAATATTTCTGATATCAATTTTTCTGCTCTTGATTTCAAGTAATGCAAAATGAAAATAAAAAAGCTACCACTGTTACTATTGAAAATTCAAAAGACATACAAAGTCAAACATCCCATCATAAGTACAGTTTTTAAAAGCAATATGGTTATCCAAAAATTGTTATCCGAAAATATGTACACTTATACTTACTTGTTTTTATCAATTGTGTCATGCTTCAAATTTTTTAAATCAAATAAAAGATTTCCATATTGTCTTTGCATCTTTTATAAGTTGATGATGACTAATAACAATTCAACTTTTAGTAAAAAAATCTTCTTTTTTGAAATTGGCGGTAAAGTACTTTCAGCCATCTTTAAATTTTAAACTTAATACACAGTAGTCTCCCCTGAATTTAGGAAAAATGAAACTTTAGGCCTCTAAGTATTTTTGTTCAAGGATCATACTACTACTTGACAATGGATAGATTATCCTGCTGTTTTTTTGTTTTTGTTTTTTGTTTTGGTTTAAAGCCGTAGCAATATTCCATTATATGCTGGTAATTAAGTGTCTCTTCCAGTGATATTTTTCATAGTTTTAGTGGAA